>OZ012735.1:550621164-551221164 GCA_963859935.3 Lathyrus sativus | reverse complement strand
GGTCTTTAGAGCTTGGAGCATTAGAGCCAAAAGGAAGTTCTACCAGAGTCATGGCCAAAGGGTTGTCTTCAGATGCAGATTCAGTAGTTTCTTCTGATGATGGAGGAGCATCTGTAAGAAGTAATGGTCCAGATCTTTTGACAGTCCAGAACAGACTTCTTGTAGCTTCAGCAAATCTGAGCTTTGCATCATCAGAACATATGTTCTTCAGATTTGATGCTACAGTGTTGAATCTGTTGATGAATCCATTCCAGATGACATCAAATTATGTTGCATCCATTGTTGCTAAACACTTCTTCTGTATAGTACCTAAATACATCTGTATTTCTTGCAAAAAACATGTAAATAAATGATCAACGTTTAGTCTAGGTTTGGGATCTAACAGAGTCTCCAATGTTATTGGTTTTGGTCGGGGAGTAGTTGGAAATATGGATTTGTTAATGGAGATCAGAGGAGGAGGGTAGTATGGTATGAAAGGAATTTCAGGGGATTTGTCAGGTTTTGATCTGTTTAAGGCATTCAACAGATTGGGTTTTGCTTTGGTGTGATAGGAAACCACATCAAAGGGTTTATTAGAGTAAGGTTGGAAAGCAGATGTTGCAGGTTTATCAGAAGCAGCAGGTATATCAGATGAAACAGGTTTAGCTGAAGTAACAACTTTTGCAGATTTAGTAGAGTATGATATTGTAGCTAATGAACCTACTTCTGACATGGATTGAATATAGGTTAGAAGCACAGATGGTAAAGTGATTGTAAGTTTGGGTTTTAAAGGAGTGATAGGGTCAGATGGTTCAACTCTGTCATAGAAATCTATGAGTTTGAAACCATAGGAAAGATTGTGAAAAAGAGATGAGAATTGTGCACATGAGGCAAAAGGTACAGATGGTCTTGGAGTAGATGTTGGGATGAGGATTTCAAATGATGGTGTAGGTGTGGGAGTAGGATCTGGAATAAGAACTTTAGAAGAAACAGGGGGTTCTGGTTGGTTTACCTCAGAATCTCTGTGAGAGGGGGATATAAGAAAATCTGGGTGAATGTGAGATTCTGAGGAATTGGATGATGTGGTTGGTGTGCAAGAAGTAGAGGACACTTGAAAGACAGTTTTCAGAGGTGTAACATCTAGAACTTCTGTCTCAAGGATGTTGGTTCCAGATGGGTTGGTTGATTCTGAAGGATTTTCAGAAGGTTTTGAAGAGGGTTTAAATGTAGGTGGTTCTGATGTGATTGGTTCAGAGGTAACTGGTACAGATGCATTGGGTGCAGTTGTGTTGGATGGTGGATTTTCTGATTGAGGTTGTTTCTCTTGTTGTTGTGTTTGAGGTTCAGATGGTTTTTGTGGTTGGTTTTCTTGTGGTTGTTGTTGTTCAGATGGTTTTTCTTTGAGTTGTTCAGATGGTTTTTGTGGTTGTTGTTGTTCTGTGGGTTGTTTTTCTGATGGTTGTTGTTGTGGTATAGATTGTTTGGTTGGAATTTCTGGTTGTGGAGTTTGAATTTGTGGTGTTGGTGTTGTTGATTTTGGTACAGAGGATTGTTTTACAGGTGAGATGGAAATTGGATTAGAAGATTTTTGTGGAGATGGAGTAGAAACATGAGGTGGAGCAGTAACAGATTGATTTTGTGTAGAAAGTGGTTTTGGAATAGACTTAACAGTTGAATCATTTATAACAATAGGATTTGTAGAAGATACAGAAGATTTAGTACCTTTAATTTTGATGCGTTTAGCAGGAACAGAGGGAGTGTCTCCAGATTCTTTCCTCTTTAGTAGCTTCTGTGGCTTCTCAGCAATCTTGGGCTTCTTCTGAACAGGTGCAGCTTCTGCTTCTGATTGAGTCCTCTTTCTTGGTGTCTCTTCTACTACAACAGGCAATGGTTGCCTTGCTCTCTTTATAATATCTGCAGGAATAGGCTTTCCTTCTGCCTTGCAATCATCAATATATCCTACTATAATTTCCCTTGGTTCTTCAGCATAGAACAAAGGGTAGTCATCTACAGGGGTTCTCTTCTGACTCAGTTCATAAATGTTCAGCTTCTTGGGTGCTGTTGTGAGTTCTTCTACTATTTTTAGTCTCTGAAGACTTTTGGCATTCAGAGGCTTTCCAAGAATTAATTCCAATTCTTCTGTGACTCCAGCAGCATACAGAGCAGTTACAAGTCCATTTTCTGTTAGAAGATTTGAGATTAACCTTCCAAAAGGAATCCAGGTTCTGATCTTCTGACCTTTTTCTTTCACATATTCTCTAGAGGCATTTATATGATTCCATAAGTGCATAAACAGAATATATGGAAGATCGACCTTGGTGCTCTGACTTAAGCAATACATAAAGTAGAGCTGTTCATTATTGACATAGTCTGGAGAGTTTGTTGACTTTCTGTGATGAATGCATCCCATGAAAATCTTAGCCCAGATCTTGTAGTCAGGCTTCAGATCTTTAAACTTATTAGAAGCTTGTCCAGCAGTCATCACTTCCTCATATACTTCATCCATATCTACACGCCCAGTTGGCAAGTGTGATACTCCATCTGTTTCCTCATATCCAATGAGTTTTCTAATCAGATCTTCTGTTATGATTATCTCTTTGCCCAGAACAGAAGATAGAATGAACTTAGGGTATACAGAAGCATGTATCCAGAATTCTTTTACCAGAAGGGGGTAGACTGGTCCGAAAAGTCTGTCAAAATACTTCACCCATCCTTGAGCACCTATAATGGAGCGAAATTCAAACCCATTCTCAGCCAATGAATCAAATTCCACCATTGATTCACATAGAACCTCCAGCTTTTCAACAGGTGTTAGCAATGTTCTTTTTGGTGGTGTATAAGGAGTTACGCCCATATTAGCAGAAGTGACTGCAGCCATGGTTGATTGAAATTGTGCAGCAGTTGATGATGAAGTTGCCATTGAAGATGAGTTTGTCAAACGCTTAGGGTTTTTGTGAAGAGAGAAGAGAAGACAGAAATGCATAAAAGGTTTGAGATGAGAAAAGTGTGAAAATGATGAGAGATGATGTATTTATACTAATAACTTAGGCATACAAACAGTTAGAAGAAGGCACGTTTAAACAAAGCATTTAATGAAAAGAATAAAGATCATTTCAAGCATTTATTGATTCTGATAATTTGGGGGGGGAAATCAAGATTTTCACTATTCAAACTTCACCTCAAACGTCTCTTCAGTAGTGTACACGCCACCTTTGCAGATTTGGAGTGACACGTGTTTGCTTGCATGTGTTTCTGAGTTCTCTTGAGAAATGAAACGTTAGCCAACGTTCAGATCCTCTAAGGATTGTTAGTTCAGAGTTTCACAAGAAAATGATTGAAGAAGATGAATAAGTAATCAGAAGAAATACTTCAGAGCATTAAGCATTATTGCATATGTAAAATTTGCTTCTGACTAATATTATTCTAGACAAAAATCCATACCAATATTTTTCAGAATAAATTTGAACCTATCTTCAACAAGGGGTTTTGTGAAAATATCTGCCCATTGATGATTTGTATCAACAAAGGCTAAATTTATGATTCCCTTCTGAACATAGTCTCTGATGAAATGATGCTTAATTTCTATATGTTTTGTCTTAGAGTGTAAAATGGGGTTTTTAGACAAACATATAGCAGAAGTATTATCACAGAAGATAGAAATGTTACTTTCAAATATTTGATAATCTTCTAGCTGACTTTTCATCCAGAGCATCTGCGTGCTACATCCAACAGCAGCTATATATTCTGCCTCTGTGGTTGAAAGTTCAATTGTGGGTTGCTTCTTGCTGTACCAAGAGATTAGATTTCTTCCTAGAAATTGACAACTTCCAGAAGTACGTTTCCTTTCCACTCTGTCTCCAGCGTAGTCAGCATCACAGAATCCAACTAATTTGAAATCATCAGATTTTCTGTAACCCAAACCCATATTAGAAGAACCTTTCAGATACCTTAGAATCCTCTTGACAACTGTCAAGTGTGATTCTCTAGGATCTGATTGGAATCTAGCACACAAGCATACACTGAACAATATGTCAGGTCTAGAAGCAGTTAAGTAAAGAAGAGATCCTATCATACCTCTGTAGAGTTTCTGATCTACTTTCTTACTTACCTCTTCCTTGCCAAGTGAGCTAGTTGGATGCATGGGAGTCTTTGCCAGCTTACTATCAGTCATGTTAAATTTCTTCAGAAGTTCTTTAACATATTTGGTCTGATGTATGTAAGTGCACTCTGGAGTTTGATTGACTTGAATTCCTAGAAAGAATCTCAGTTCTCCCATCATGCTTATTTCAAATTCTGCCTGCATACATTGAGCAAACTCCTTTCCCAGCATAGTATTGGTAGATCCAAATATTATATCATCCACATAAATTTGACAAATTAGAAGATCTTTCTTAAATGATTTACAAAAAAGTGTTGTGTCCACTTTGCCTCTGATGAAATTTTTCTCCAGAAGAAAATTGCTCAATCTCTCATACCAAGCTTTGGGAGCTTGTTTTAAACCATATAGAGATTTCTTTAGTTTGAAAACATGATCTGGAAATTTTTCACTCTCAAAACCAGGAGGTTGGTGGACATAAACTTCTTCTTCTATAATACCATTTAGAAAGGCACTTTTAACATCCATCTGATACAGAGTGATGTTATTTTGTGCAGCAAATGAAATAAGAAGGCGTATAGATTCTAACCTTGCCACTGGAGCATAAGTTTCAGTGTAATCAATACCTTCTTGTTGACTGTACCCTTGAGCAACGAGCCTTGCCTTATTTCTTTCAACTTCTCCTTTCTCATTTAGCTTATTTCTGAAGACCCATTTTTTCCAATTATATTGAATCCTTTTGGTCTTTGAACTAAATCCCATACATCATTTCTGGTGAATTGATTTAACTCTTCTTGCATGGCAATAATCCAATCATTGTCTTGCAGAGCTTCATCTACAGAAGTTGGTTCAATTACTGACACCAGTCCAAATAATGATGCTTCATATGATCTTAGAAAGGATCTTGTTCTGATGGGATCATCCTTCTTTCCAATAATGACATTCTCTGGATGAGAAGCTTTGATTCTGGAATATGATCCTCTAATAGTTGATTCTTCAGAAATGTTTAAATTGTTCATCTGAGAAGTTAAAGGAATAGCATCTGGCGTTGCTTCTGGTTCCTTCACTTGAACTTTGTCTGCCTCTGAGACTTCAGAGTCTATGAAGACTACTTCTCTATCTGCAGAGTTTTCAGACTGCTTTGGCTTTTTACTGCCAAGCTTATCATCAAATCTAACATGAATAGATTCTTCCACAATCTGTGTCTCAGTGTTGTATACTCTGTAGCCTTTAGAGCGTTCAGAATATCCAAGCATGAAACACTTCTGTGCTTTAGAATCAAACTTGTTCAGATTTTCTTTAGTATTTAACACATAACAAATACATCCAAAAGGATGAAAATATGAAATGTTGGGCTTTCTGTTCTTCCACAATTCATATGGAGTCTTCTCCAAAAGAGGTCTTACAGACACTCTGTTCTGAATGTAACAGGTTGTGTTGATTGCTTCTGCCCAAAAGTGTTTTGCCAGATTAGTCTCATTGATCATGGTTCTGGCCATTTCTTGCAGAGTTCTGTTTTTCCTCTCTACAACCCCATTTTGTTGTGGAGTTCTAGGACAGGAAAAATCATGAGCAATGCCATTTTCATTAAAATATTTTTCAAAATATTTATTTTCAAATTCACCACCATGATCACTTCTGACTTTTATAATTTTGAAATCTTTTTCATTCTGGACTTGCTTGCAGAAGCCAAAGAACACAGAATGTGACTCATCCTTGTGTTTTAAGAAATTTACCCATGTCCATCAACTATAGTCATCAACAATGACTAATCCATACTTCTTGCCTCTGATGGATGCAGTTTTCACTGGTCCAAATAGATCAATATGAAGTAATTCTAGTGGCCTGGAAGTAGAAACAACATTTTTTGATTTAAAAGATGATTTTGAAAACTTCCCTTTTTGGCATGCTTCACAAAGAGCATCTGAGGTGAACTTCAGATTAGGAAGTCCTCTGACAAGATTAAGTTTATTAATCTGAGATATACATCTCATATTAATATGCCCCAATCTTTTGTGCCAGACCCATTGCTCTTCATTAACAGACAAGAGGCATTTGACATTCTGAACCTTAAGTTCTGAAAGATTTATTTTATAAATGTTGTTTTTCCTCTTACCACTAAATAGGATAGAGCCATCCTTTTGACTAATAGCTTTACAACATTTTTGATTAAAGGTAATATCATAACCATTGTCACTTAATTGACTTATGGACAATAAGTTATGCTTTAACCCTTCAACAAGTAAAACATTAGTAATAGAGGGAAGTTTACCATTTCCAATGGTGACAGATCCAATGATCTTGCCCTTCTGGTACCCTCCAAATTTCACATCACCTCCAGATCTAAGCTCCAGGATTTGGAACATAGACCTTTCTCCTGTCATGTGTCGTGAGCATCCAGAGTCCAGGTACCATGATTGGCGTCCTGACCTTGCTGCTAAGAACATCTGCAACAGGAATTATTTTACTTTTAGGTACCCAGATCTTCTTGGGTCCTTTAGGGTTAGTTGTTCTGAAGGTTTGTCTAAACTTCTGTTTTTCAACATAAGGTTTATTCTGACTAGCCTTAGATTTAAACACATGAATATTCTTTTCAGAGCGTGTTTGTTCAATATCATTCAAGTGACCAAATTTAAAGTGTGAATATAAAGGAGTTTTCTTGATGATAATTTTATCAACAGGTTTTGGATTTAAATCCTTTCCAGAGGAGGATTCATATCCAATTCCTTTTCTGTTATTTCTGCTAACTCCATAGATCATAGAAGCCATTTTGCTTCTGTCTATGCTTTTAGCAAGAAACTTCTGAAAGCTATAATCATATTTTTCCAAAATATTTTTGCATTCAGATTCAGTTTCAGAATCAGAGTTTTGTTGAGCTAATTCAGAATCATTTTTCAATTTTAAGTTCTTTTCATTTAGCTCAGCTACTTCTGATTTGAGAATATTATTCTCAGATACAAGATTTCTTTGACGCTTCTTGTATTTGAGCTTAATATTGTTATAGCTCTTCAGAACTTCTGATAACACTTTGATAAGTTCTTCTTTAGTGAGTTTAGCCATTACCTCTTCAGCGTCAGAGTCAGATTCAGATCTTGAAGTTCCTTCCTCCTGATCTTCTATGTCTGCCATCAAAGCTACATTGGCACATTCTTCTTCTGACTCAGATTCAGATTCAGATGTATCTGAATCATCCCAGGTGGCCATCAGAACCTTTTTCTTCTTATCAAATTTTCTTTTAGGCTTTTCTTTCAGCACCTTTGGACATTCATTTTTGTAATGTCCAGGTTCTTTACATTCATAACTGATCGGTGGTTTTTACACGTTATTTTACCGTTTATGTCAGTTAATCATTTGTTTTGTCTTGTCGCATTTTACTTGTTTTTATTACATTTTACGCGTCGATTTGGTATTTTTACTGTTTCTAGGTTCAGGTATACAATAAAGGAGAAGCAGAGCGAAAACTGGGAAAAAATGGCAAGATTTCAGAAGAGTTTTGTTGTGAAATCTTTAGCAGTCTGCACGAAAATGATCATAACTGGAGTTCCAGAAATCCGTTTGAGGCGTTCTAAAAACCGTCGGAAAGTTAAGAGAGAGAGCTACGACTTTCGTGTTAGAGTCGAAGTCAGATTCGAAACAGGGGTGCAACACGGGTGGCCGTGTTGTGTGACACGGCCCGTGTTGCAGGATTTGCTTAGAAAAGGCGATTTTTGGAGAAAAAAACAGTGCCACAACACGGGTGCCCGTGTTGTGTGACACGGCCCGTGTTGTGACACCTGGGACTTGCAAATTTCACGCGAAAAATCTTTCAGGAAGCCCCGTGTTGCCTGACACGGCCCGTGTTGCAGGAAGCACTTTTTTCCCTATTTTTCTTGTATTTTTTACTCTTGTGATCCCCAAGGGTATTGTGGGTATTTCCCTAGTGATTAGTTTGAATTGAGACTATTTGATACGTGTTTGGAAAAGAATAAGGATTGAATTTTTTGAACGGAAAATAGATTGGACGAGAAAGATTGGAGCGATCAAGGATTTGGGAAACTGAAGGTCCTCATGAGCGGAAGTGATTGAAGATCAAGGCAACCAATTATCTTGTAATGTTTAGTCTTATTGTTGATTTTATCTTTATTATTATGAGTAGCTAAACCCCCAATGCTAGGGGGTGTCCCTGAATTGACTCTGTAATAACCTTGTTTTCTTTAAATAATGGATTTCACTACTTTCTAATCATCGTTGTTATTGTATAATTTTCTTATGGCTTTTCTTATTTGACAAATAAGGATTTGTTTTACGGTTAACCTTAGGTTTGGAAAAACGATCGTTAACGCATTTGTACGATAATACTATAGTAGATATTGCCTAGGAATGGGGATACCTTATAGTAACCGTAATGATTTAAATAAAATATATTGCTTGGGATTATTCCTATACCGCCAAGGAATTGGGGCATAGGAAGAATACCAAAGGGTTTTCTACTAAGGAATTAGAGTCAACTAATCTTTAAAACCGATAACGATTGAATTGAGCAGTGATTTTTGAAAAATAAGGATTAAGGTTATTACAAGGTTTTTTCATACACCCTACTCTAGCATGCTTCTCATAACTGTCTAAAACCTTTATTTTACTGCTTTTGCCTTTTGGGCTTTAAAATTGTAAGAAACAAACCAAAACCCCTATGACTTTTTGTTCAATTGTATTATTTTAGAACTTGTGTTCATATGCAGTCCGCGAGATCGATATTCAGGGAATTTCCCCTTATTACTACTCCGGTACAATTAGTACACTTGCTAATTTACCGGTCAAGTTTTTGGCGCCGTTGCCGGGGACTGCCAGAATATAAGTTTGATTCTAAGTCAATTGAAATTTTGTTGCTCTGCGACCAAAATTTTATTTTCAGTTTTTAATTTTAATTTTTATTATTTTTATTTTGTTACTACTAATCTACATCTAACACTTTCATGCAAGGAGATCCCTCAGCTAATTTTTCTTTGGACGCAGAAATTGAAAGGACTCTACGCGAAAGACGTAGGCAAGCTAGACTATTAGTTTCAGAAGAGGAAAGAGTTTCTGTTCATTCAGATTCAGGTTCAGAATCAGAAAGAGATACTGAAGCTATGGCGGATCTCCCACCAGCGGAGAGACTTATGGGAGACTATGGAGGGGCAAATGCTCAACCAAACCGGATGACCATTGTGAATCAACCAGTGAATGTCGCAAATTTCCAACTGCATCCGAGCATAATCACTCACCTTGAGAGGAGACCTTTCACCGAAAAGGTTAGCGAAGACGCAAATAAGCATCTACAGAGATTTCTGACGATGAGCACTACTCTAAAGATTGAAGGACACACAGATGAAGCTAAAAGGTTAAGAATGTTCCCGTTCACTTTATCTGAAGAAGCTGAAGAATGGTTTTACTCCTTACCAGCCGGAAGTGTTACTACGTGGGAAGAAATGGAAAAATCCTTTCTGAATGAGTATTTTCCTGCCTCTGTTTATATTCGCAAACGATATAATATTATGAATTTTAAACAAGGGGAGGGAGAATCACTCGGGGACTCGTATAAAAGGTTCAAACGGTTATTAGTTGCATGTCCTACTCACAATCTAGATCAAACCGAACAGATGCAGATGTTTGTGAATGGTCTTAAGATGAAGACTAAGCAGCTAATCGATACAGCAGCCGATGGTTCATCCAACTTTACAACAGCCACTGGAATCAGAAAAATTATTGAAGCGATCGCTGCAAACGAACATCTGGAATTATATGACCAGAGTGTGAGTAAGCCAGAAGAAATAGTTGACTTGAAGTTGGCCGCACAAGTTGTGAAAATGGAAGATCAAATCAAAGCTGAAGTGAAAAGAAGGCTTAAGGGAATGAATGTGGGTATTGAAACTGTAGCTCAGGTGCAACCTGTCCAAGTTGTGAGTTGTGAGGTATGTAATGGTCCCCATTTTACTGTGCATTATCTTGCTACTGCTCAACAAATTGAAGAGATAAAATTTTTGAGGCAAAACAATCCGTATTCTCATACCTATAATCCAGGATGGAAGAATCACCCTAATTTTTCCTGGAAAGACCAAAACCAATCTCCATATCTGCAACAACAACAGGCTCCTCAAAAAGCAGAATGGGAGTTAGCTATTGAAAGAATGGCAGCTCAAGGTATGCAATTTCAAGAAGAAATCTGAAACATTCAAAGGAACATCACAGCTTCCATCAAAAACCTTGATTCGCAGATGGGACAGATAGCCCAACACCTCTCAACACACGCTCAAGGAACCCTCCCGAGCGCGACAGTACTGAATCCGAAAAATCAAGAGAGTATTAATGTTGTCAAAACAAGAAATCAGAAAGCGATAGAAGAGGAGGAAACAAAGGGGGAAGAATGTATAGAGGTGGAACGTGAGGTAAGAGAAAAAATAAAAGAACCAGAAGAAGCTGTACTAACTGAAAACTCAACTGGAGAGAAAAAGAAAGAGGAGGTCAAACCAAAAATCAAATTACCATTCCCTCAAAGAGTTACAAAGAAGGATCAGAACGAGAAAGACTTCGGAAAGTTTAGTGCAATGTTCAACAAATTGGAAATCAACATGCCCTTCTTTGAAGCACTTGAGCAAATGCCTTTGTACAAGAAGTTCATGAAAGAGGTTATAGGTAAAAAGAGACCAATGGGTGAAGAATCGAAGACCACAACTGAGCAATGCAAGGAAATATCACAAGAAAGGAAAATACCAATCAAGATGAAGGATCCTGGACCAATTGTAATTCCATGTGCTATAAAGGATCGAACTTTTAAGAAAGTCCTGATTGATTCAGGTGCTAGTGTGAGTCTCATGCCGTTATCAATTTTCAAAAAGTTGGATATTGGAAAAGTGAGCGATATGGGAACAAGCTTGAAGTTTGCCGACCATACAACCAAGATGGCATATGGGCTAGCAGAGGATGTTCTAGTGACAATCAATAACTTCACTTACCCAGTTGATTTTCAAATCATGGATATACCCGAGGATGAAGAAACTTCGATCATACTTGGCCGGCCGTTCTTGCTTACTAGTCGGTGCAATATTGATGTGGAAAAAGGTAAGCTCACTTTGAAATTTTTTGATGAGGAAATCACTTTAAAAACTCAAGAGGGTCGAAAGAAAGGTAAGGAGAAAGATGTCAAACCTTCAGTTGGGAAGATTAACACAACTAAGAAGGGAGAACAATCAAAACCATTTCAAGTTGCTCTTATCTCTGAACCGACACAATATTCTGTTGCAAAGAAGTCGAGCAATAGAGTTTGGAAGCTGAAGTACCCCCCATAATAATGGGGAGTCGATCGTCGAGCCATGCGACGTTAAACGAAGCGCTGCGTGGGAGGCAACCCACGGTTTTATGAATTGATGTTGTTTCTTTTGTTGTTATTGTTTTTGCAGGAATAAACGAGATTTTACAAGGGAAAACGTGGAAGCAGCGAAGAGGTATTGCATTACCTGTCGACCCCTCTGTGAGGATCTCTGTGAGTACACCTTTTCTTCTCTTGATTCTTGAACATTGAGACAATGTTTAGTTCAAGTTTGGGGGAGGTTTTACCGTTTTGAATTGTCTATTTAAATACCTTTTTATTTTTAAGTTCGGTAAAAATCACATCGAATTCGCCCATATGGAGACCGTAAAAATATTTTCTTGTGATTAGTAGGTGTGTAAGGTAGTCAAGAAAGTATTTAGAGTTCAAAGGAAGTGGAGTTTGAACTAAGGAACTTGGGAAAATTTGGAAATTGAGGTATAACTTGAACACCCTAGGTTCCCCAGAGTAAGGAAACGAGTCCAACGTGTAGATTTGTGCCATAGTACTTGGATTTGAAAAGTATACCCCGATTATTTCATTGTGATAGTCCTGCATGAAAAAAAAATTGTTTTGAGAATGATGTGTGGCACCAAAAAAAAAAGAGTTGAATAATGACGGTAAAGACAACCTGTCCTTCTAAGTTGGGTAACCCTCACCTGGTTATTTAGCCTAACGGCGGTTGAATCTCTATAGTCGTCCCAAAGTGGACTAATAAACGCCTGTGAGCGAGAAAAAGAATAAAGGTGCCACACAAAAAAATCTCGAGCAAAAACGTGCATGCCTTAATCTGATTATCCGAATGAAAGGGGTAGAAAATCGAAGAAAATACTTAAGCCCAAAGCATAGTTGGAGAGGTGGCCAAAAGGGAGATTTAGGTCCGTAAGTTTACTGCGGTATGTGTTTATGTAATGCCTTCGTTAACGAATGAGTACCGAAAGAGCTGGTTTGAGCCGATCAGAACTAAGACTCACGTATGAGTATCGACACGCCTTACACCTTGAACCCTTCACTTGATGTGCTGTTTGACTTGAAAATGATTTATCCAAGCTTTTTGCTTGAGGTCAAGCAATGATTTAAGTTTGGGGGAGTTTGATCGGTGGTTTTTACACGTTATTTTACCGTTTATGTCAGTTAATCATTTGTTTTGTCTTGTCGCATTTTAGTTGTTTTTATTACATTTTACGCGTCGATTTGGTATTTTTACTGTTTCTAGGTTCAGGTATACAATAAAGGAGAAGCAGAGCGAAAACTGGGAAAAAATGGCAAGATTTCGGAAGAGTTTTGTTGTGAAATCCTTAGCAGTCTGCACGAAAATGATCATAACTGGAGTTCCGGGAATCCGTTTGAGGCGTTCTAAAAACCGACAGAAAGCTAAGAGAGAGAGCTACGACTTTCGTGTTGGAGTCGAAGTCAGATTCGAAACAGGGGTGCAACACGGGAGGCCGTGTTGTGTGACACGGCCCGTGTTGCAGGATTTGCTCAGAAAAGGCGATTTTTGGAGAAAAAAACAGTGGCACAACACGGGTGCCCGTGTTGTGTGACACGGCCCATGTTGTGACACCTGGGACTTGCAAATTTCATGCGAAAAATCTTTCAGGAAGCCAACACGGGCGCCCGTGTTGCCTGACACGGCCCGTGTTGCAGGAAGCGCTTTTTTCCCTATTTTTCTTGTATTTTTTACTCTTGTGATCCCCAAGGGTATTGTGGATATTCCCCTAGTGATTAGTTTGAATTGAGACTATTTGATACGTGTTTGGAAAAGAATAAGGATTGAATTTTTTGAACGGAAAATAGATTGGACGAGAAAGATTGGAGCGATCAAGGATTTGAGAAACTGAAGGTCCTCATGAGCGGAAGCGATTGAAGATCAAGGCAACCAATTATCTTGTAATGTTTAGTCTTATTGTTGATTTTATCTTTATTATTATGAGTAGCTAAACCCCCAATACTAGGGGGTGTCCCTGAATTGACTCTGTAATAACCTTGTTTCCTTTGAATAATGGATTTCACTACTTTCTAATCATCGTTGTTATTGTATAATTTTCTTATGGCTTTTCTTATTTGACAAATAAGGATTTGTTTTACGGTTAACCTTAAGTTTGAAAAAACGATCGTTAACGCGTTTATACGATAATACTATAGTACATATTGCCTAGGAATGGGGATACCCTATAGTAACCGTAATGATTTAGATAAAATATATTACTTGGGATTGTTCCTATACCGCCAAGGAATTGGGGCATAGGAAGAATACCAAAGGGTTTTCTACTAAGGAATTAGAGTCAACTAATCTTTAAAACCGGTAACGATTGAATTGAGCAGTGATTTCTGAAAAATAAGGATTAAGGTTATTACAAGGTTTTTTCATACACCCTACTCTAGCATGCTTCTCATAACTGTCTAAAACCTTTATTTTACTGCTTTTGCCTTTTGGCCTTTAAAATTGTAAGAAACAAACCAAAACCCCTATGACTTTTTATTCAATTGTATTATTTTAGAACTTGTGTTCATACGCAGTCCGCGAGATCGATATTCGGG
Source organism: Lathyrus sativus (assembly GCA_963859935.3). Lineage (NCBI taxonomy): Eukaryota > Viridiplantae > Streptophyta > Magnoliopsida > Fabales > Fabaceae > Lathyrus > Lathyrus sativus. The sequence continues at coordinate 551,207,224 of OZ012735.1, read as the reverse complement.
GAATTTCCCCTTATTACTGCATCGGTACAATTAGTACACTTGCTAATTTACCGGTCAATAACAGACAACCTCCTTTTTGCCAGATCTTCTGTGTCCAGAAGATTCTTTTCTTTGGTCAGGCTTCCTGAAGTTTTTGAACTTCTTTCCTTTATGCTTCCAGAGTTTGTTTATTCTTCTGGACAGCATGGATAGTTCATCTTCATCTTCAGATGAGGATTCTTCAGAGCTTTCCTCTATTACCTGCAATGCTTTAGCAGGTTTATTAGATTTTAAAGAAACAGATTTACCTTTCTTTTGAGGTTCATCTTCCTCAAGTTCAATTTCATGACTTCTTAGTGAACTGATCAGTTCCTCCAAGGAGATCTTGTTCAGATCTTTAGCCATTTTCAGCGCTGTTACCATAGGTCTCCATCTGGTAGGTAAGCTTTTGATGATCTTTTTCACATGATCAGCAGTAGAGTATCCTTTATCCAGAACCTTTAGTCCAACTGTAAGTATTTGAAATCTGGAGAACATAGCTTCAACAGATTCAGAGTCTTCCATCTTGAAGGCTTCATACTTCTGGATCTGAGTCAGAGCCTTTGTTTCCTTGACTTGAGAGTTTCCCTCATGAGTCATCTTTAAGGATTCAAACATGTCAAATGCAGTTTCCCTGTTTGTAATTTTTTCATACTCGGTGTGAGATATTGCATTCAACAATATTGTTCTGGCCTTGTGATGGTTTCTAAGTTCCTTCTTCTGAGCATCTGTCATAGATTTTCTGTCTATTTTCTTGCCATTCCCATCAGTGGGATGAACATATCCATCTATGACCAAATCCTAAAAATCAGCATCATATCCAAGGAAAAAACTTTCAATCCTGTCTTTCCAATAATCAAATTTCTCCCCATCAAACATAGGGGGTTTGGTGTTGATTCTGTCCCTTTCTTCATATTTGTTGTTAATGTTAGACATTGTATTATCAGCCATAGTAACAACCAAATATATATCAAAGTATTTCTCACTGGATCTTTACTGTCACTGTTAAGTGGTAGCACACACAAAACCGAAGCTCTGATGCCAACTGAAGGTGAGAAAATACTTAGAAGGGGGGGGTGAATAAGTATGAAGATTAAAACTTAGAAATAAAAACTCAAGTATTTTTATCCTGGTTCGTTGAACTCAACTACTCCAGTCCACCCTTCCTAGAGTGATTTGTCTTTCTCAATCAAGGACTTAATCCACTATTTAATCAACTGATTACAATAGTAAGCACTTAGAACAACTGTTCAAAGTCTTCTCAAGAACTACTGATCCTAACTGGATCTTCTTAAGGTTTACAATCAAATGTAATACAAATACAAGTGTTTAAATTGCTTCTAGAAAGCTTTATCACAACTGTGATTTTTCACTTAAATATTAAGAACAAAGAAATTAATTCTTGAAAGAATATGAATAGTATGAGAGCTTTGAATATTGATTTCTTTTGGATAAAACGTCAAATGAAAAAGATGGGTGAAGACTTGCTTTTATAGACAGCTGATCTAAGGAGAGCTTCACGTTGAGAAGAGTGTCCAAAAGGTCTGAGCCTTTTTGTCTTCACATCAAGTAACCTTTCCTAGAAGAAGAAAGCACAGATAAATCCTTTTTATCTGTGTTCTTGTGTCTAGCATAAATAAGGAAAGAGTCGTTTGGATCATTCCAACGGATATAATCTTTGAATAATTCTTCTTCAATTTTCAGCAAATTTCATCAGAGTCTAATTTGATCAGAGCCTTCTGATGTTGATCAGAGATTTGCTGAATCAGAGTCTTCTGCAGCAGGTGTTCTTTTAGCGTGTTTAAGATCAGAGCATATTTGAGTCAGATCCTCAGTACTGGCAGATTTAGTACTTTCAGAATCTTCTGTAGTAACTATGCTTTGAAAACTCTTCATACAGAATTCTTCTTTGGTTCAGATGCTTCTGACTTGCTTCAGATTCTTCTGGAGCTTCTACTTCAGATCCTTCTGGAGATTCTGCTTCATAATCTTCTGGAGGCTACGCTCAGGATCTTCTGTTGGCAGCAATCAGAATCTTCTAATGGATGCATCTGGCGCTTCAGAGTCTAGCAAATTTCTGATGTTCAATTCTGATTTGCTTTTGGAGTGTTAATTCCTTTACTATCTGCAGTAAAAACTCTCAAGCAAATTTTAGAGTATATAATTCTTAATTACAAAATTTCATTATAGTTATCATCAAAACATAGAGATATTATTAAGAACCAATCTGTGTTCTAACAAATTTTCTACACGGAGTGATAAGCATAGTCTCACGATTAGCCAACAATTCATCAACAACTTCAATATTGGAGGTGGCTGTCAAATATTGAGGAATGGTGGGTGGTGCTTTCCCAAAAGTCATCTCAAAGGGAGATTTTCTTGTGCCCAAGTGTTGAGACGTGTTGTAAAACCACTCAGCCCACATGAGAAACTTGCCCCAAGTTGTCGGTTTTGAGTGCACAAATGCACGGAGATACTGCTCAATGACCCTATTTGCCACTTCTGTCTGGCCATCAGTCTGAGGGTGGTAGGACGAACTCATACGTAACTTAGTGTCGCTGAGTTTGAACATCTCCTGCCAGAAATGACTCACAAATAATGGATCACGGTCTGAAACCAAGTTGCGGGGCATGTCGTGGATCTTGCCAACAATGTTCATAAAGAGTAAAGCAACCTTGTAAGCAGTATAGTGAGGTTGCAACATACCAAGATGAATCCCTTTGGAAAAGCGATCAACGACCGCTAGGATTGTGGTGTTCCCCTGGTAAGGAGGTAGACCCACAATAAAGTCAAGAGATAAGCCTTCCCACGACGCATGAGGAATTGGCAATGGACAAAGCAATCCAGTAGCTTTCTTCGTTTCATATTTAGAGTGTTGGCAGTCCAAACAAGCGAGAACAAACTTATGAACATCATCACGCATCCCGGCCCATGTGAAGTTTGAGCTTAAGTGTGCCAAAGTCTTGGTGACACCCATATGGCCTCTGGTAGATGTTTTGTGGAATTCCTCCAACAGAACTGATATGAAGGAAGTGGTGCACGACAACCAAATGCGACCTTTGTGATAGATAAGACCCTGAACAATTTTGAAATATTGTGCGCCCTCACTGTTATTGTTAATGTCTTGCAGTTTGGAGAGAAACTCATGTTGTTGGGAGAGTTCATGCTTTAATGTTTTCAGGAAGGAGAAACTGGGAACTGTCAACATGTAAAACTCGGAGGACTCATTTTCTGGTATGCGAGAAATAGCATCTGCAACCACATTCGTTTTTTCGGAACGATACTGAATCGTGTAGTCATAACCAATCAGCCGTGACATGTACAACTGATGTTCTGGTGTTTGCACAACTTGTGACTTCAACTCCTTTAAGCTGCGATGATCTGTCAGAATCACAAAGGAATGACCCAACAAATATTGTCACCATTTCTTCACCGCTGTTGTGATGGTGAAGAGTTCTCTAACATAGGTCGACGCATTTAACAACTTGCGACAAAATGGTTTGCTAAAAAAAGAAATTGGTTGGTTTTGTTGAGATAACACGGCACCCATGCCGACACCGGAGGCATCTGTTTCTACCATGAATGGTAAGGAAAAATTAGGGAAAATCAAAACTGGTGCGGTGCTTACCGCGATTTTGAGGGTATCAAAAGTTAACTGCGCACTAGGATTCCAGCCAAATTGATCCTTTTTAGGAGTTGAGTCAATGGAGCTGAAATTGTCGCATATCCCTTGATGAATCGTCGGTAGAAACCTGTCAAGCCCAAGAAACCACGCAGAGCTTTGAGAGTACTTGGAACTGGCCATTGCTGAATCGCTAGAACCTTTGCCTTAACTGGTTCAACCCCATGTTGAGAAACAATATGACCAAGGTATTCAATCTGACGTTGAGCGAACAAGCATTTTGATTGCTTGAGAAAAAATTGTCCCTCCTGTAAAACCTGAAATGCTTGATCCATATGCTTCAAGTGATCCTCATAATTAGTGTTGTAGATCAGAATGTCATCAAAGAAAACAATGATAAACTTGCGCATAAATGGCTTGAATATCGTGTGCATGGTAGCTTGAAATGTCGATGGAGCGTTGCACAGTCCAAACGGCATAACCCGGAACTCATAGTGACCCTGATGTGTGCGAAAGGTTGTCTTAAAAACATCTTCCTCCCGCATAAGGATCTGGTGGTACCCCTATAGCAAATCCAATTTCGTGAACCACGCAACCCAACCCAATTTGTATAACAATTCATCAAGAGTGGGGATTGAAAAACGGTCTTTTATAGTGATTGAATTCAAGGCCCGATAATTGACGCAAAATCGCCAAGAACCGTCTTTCTTCTTAACAAGGAGAATCAGCGACGAAAAGGGACTTGTACTTGGTCGTATCACCAACTATCTCTCATTCAAGCGGCTGCTTTGGATAGGTTGCAGGAAGAGAAACTCCATGAAGCTCGCAGATCTACTCGCCACAAAGGTATACTTCCCACCCCTGTTGCGCCCTTGGGATCGTCGTACTATGACGGAGCAAAACGAGCCTCGAGTGCGTGCAACAACACCGCCCAACTGGTAAGCTGGCCATTGCGAGACATCCATTGAAACCAGCCGAGAGCCGGTCCTTCCATGTAGAACGATGCAACTGTCAGTCGTTCTGATTCCGTCGTATCGTGATACTCAAAAAATTGGTTGATCTTGAAGATCCAACCCAAGACATCTGTTCCATTGAAGCGAGTGTTGCACCCTAATTTTTGACCTTAAGATCCCGCCTCGTTGTGCTTATTTTACTCTCTATGTGTATGTCTATTATCGCTAACCAACTCGTGCAGGTTTGCGTAAGGATGTTATTTTTCAAATGGCGATGATGCTCATTCTCACGAATTCTTCCTTCTCGGATCCCTCTTCGATCAATATTTTTGGGACAACTTGGAGGGACCTTCTAGCCATCTCGTTAATGTCATTATTGAACTCATCCTTTTATTGAGCCAAAGGCGGTTTAGGATCCATATACTCGAGTGCAAGAGCAAGAAGCTTATTTTTGGAGTTAGATTTGCCAAGGGTGCGAGATGTGAGTCATGATGTAAAAAACGAAGTCGCAAGTTATTATGGCTCATGGTTTTCTTATGACATCAAGGTTTAATTTCGAGAGTTTCGAATTCAACAATCCAATTTAACTGAAGCAAGATTTAAACACACTAAGAACTTGTGTGAATGTCTCGAGTTGGAGGTATCTAAAATCTGAACCAAAAATTGTTCAACGTTGTGTTAAGAAGCATTTTGCCATTTCAAATTACAAGATCAAGGAGATAATATAATATTGAGAGTTTCTTTACACCATTTAAGGATTTTACGAATAGGAAATCATTTCCATTTGAAAACCAAAGTTTACTACAATTCAGAATCAAATCCATATTTGATTTCTCTCTACAAATTATGTAAGACAAAATTCAAATTTATGGGTCAGCAAAGTTATACAGTTGTTGGAAAAGCCAAGTAATACACTCAGGCTAGGATCCCCCGTACAATGCCAAGCAGGATCTCTTTCCTTAACTACTTTCATATCATTTTTCACAACATCCATAATTTCAGCATCATGTTCTAAACTCTAACAAAAGATCATAAAGCGTTGCACTACTAAGACTTACACTACTTAACAGCTAAGAGATTAGCCAAAGCTGTTTCCAATGATCTATGGAAAATTGAAACATTATAATAACCAGACAAAATTAAAACAACAGTGACATCAACTGTAGCTTCTTCTTCTTGCATCTCCATCCACATTCAATCCACAACCTCTAGCTTTTCAGAAAGATCAACAGCTGAATAAGTATGCAAAGTGTTGACTCCATAGTTGAAATTGGTACTTGCTGCAGTGATTCTTCCAGCTGTAGAAGAAACAGACATGAAGGGGACAAATTTTTTCACCTAGTGCGAATGACACCATTATCATCCCTGCAACAGCATAAATGACATGTTGATACAATTTGAATATGCTCAAGTCAGAATTCAATATTATTCATCAAATCTGTTAAAGATCGAAACCAATGGAAGGTTACCCTTCACAACCTGATTTCGAACACCTGGACGATGATGGCCGTCCTAGAAGAACAGGAACAATTTGGGGCAGCAAGCTCTCATATAATAACAACTGTACTTAGCAAGGGCTATAGCATAATTGGGTTGGATTGTTGGTCCTACAGTCATGATTCTTTTCAGCTTAATCACTTTTCAGCTTAATCCTTTTATATATATATATATATCAATTTTATTCAGTACCTTTTATTTAAAATTATTTTTAAATCCATCTCATAATCCGTTTAATCTAATAACATTTTGTTTAGCTTAACTTTTATTTGATAATAAACTAAAATGTTTCTTTATTAAAAACCAATCAAGTTATAATTTAAATTCATAAATTAACAACTTTTTCTCATAAAACTAAGATTAGTCCATCTCATTATTAATAAGCAAATACAATTTTTTTCTCAAAAATCAATCTTACCCTTTTAAGTAACCTTTTTTTTGAAAAATCAATCAGATCAACCCAACTATTTTCTTCAAATCAAGTCACCTAAACCTTTTAAAATTAATCAATCAACGCAATATTTCACCAAAAAATAATAATAACCAGCTTCTCGTTTAAAATCAAGTCAACACTTTCTTACATTTTAAAATAAAATAAAATCAAACAATTAAAATCAATCCCATCATAATCATCCTAATCGTGCACATTCACATTCATGACACATGCACCTATACCTCAGCGCTTTCATGCGTGAGTATGGCTTTACTTTCCTTGCAATTTATTCTTCAGTAATTCACATTGCCGTCATTTACATTATTGCATCGCGTCCGTCCAAAGAAAAAACCTACACATGAGTCAACACTTGTGTATAGTGCACATCATTTGCATCATACTCCCACATGATCCTTGATCCCATTCAAGTCGATCTCTTAAGTTTAGGACCTACCCCATAGGAAGGACCTTTATCTTACAACATAGACAAAACAATCAACACAACACAATTATTCAAACACATTAGAGAATAGATGCTAATCATCTTAAGTGAGATAGAATCTCCACCCCCACAACAATACAATCAAACATGTAGGGACTTTGCCTTAAGAGAGATAAAGGCATACTCGTCAAGCAATCCGAGTACTTAAGCCCTTTTCTTAAGACGATGCAAAGACTATTTTCCTACAACCTGTGGCGGTTACATCTCCCTTAAAATGAAGACACATCTCTTCTCCTGAAATCAACCAATCAACTACCCTAAACCCGTAGGAACTTTGACCACAATCAAAGAACTCCTCAAACCCTTTAGGGGAACTACAAGTACTCTGATTCCACTCCCGTAAGGATATGTAGGCATAAGATGCGACATCTTATCGAGTATACTTAGAAATAAACCTCTAGGTCTTTCAACCATTAAGCAGATAACACTTAGCAATAAACAAACATAAAACAAGAGGTTCCTGTAGGATACTACAGAAACTTAGGATGCTAGTACCTTCCCTAAGTTTAACCAACCCCCGAACCTAAAAGTCTCTAGCTTGCATTTGCATTGCATCGTGGGAATTTCGATCTTTATCTCTTCCTTTGGACAAATCAGAGTTCGGTTGCAAATGAATGAACTAATCAATAGTTTGGTATCCGATTTCCACCGCGACAGAAATGGCGACTTCACTGGGGATCTCCTAGTGGGTTTCCCTATCTTATTATTTTGTTTATTGCTTTATATATCTGTTTACCTGCTTAAATGTTTATTTTCTCTTATGTTTTTTCTTTTGGGATTATTGTCCTTGAGTGGTGAGATAAAGTTCTGCACCCAAACTTTGAGAGAAATTAAGATAAGATGGTGATATATTCGAGGAGGCTTATAGGGAATTGAATCCCAGCTAAGTTAAATCGAGAATCCCGCTCAATTGAGGCCCTCTCGAAATAGTACTGTTGAACGAGTAATGGTGAAGACACTTATTATTTTCGACCTTGGAGCCTATGATATTGAGGACCATAGTTACCTTAACCCAACTTTGGCCTTTATTAGGACGTAGTGCGGGACTATGAGGGAGTACTCCCGAAATAGTGCTACGCGAAGCTACACTCGAAAGAAGTTCTCTTGAGAATATTATTAATCCTCGAGTTAGTTGAGAAATTGATAATATCCGAAAGATGGGCTGATGATTTCGAGTCCTTTTAGAACCTTGTTCTGCAGGTAAAATCAACCTTTAGTCCATAACCTTTGGGAATGGGTACACCTTTACTCCATGCTCGTTGCAAACCTAGGGTTCCCCCTTGTTTGTTTATCCTTATTTATCTATGTGCTTACTTGTGCTTGTTGCATCCATATAGCATCATGTTGCATTTGGTTTCATGGAATTCTTAGTTTAATTATAAACATTATAGAAACCAATATGGATTACAAAAAGAAAAATATTTTGAAATATTCTTTTAAGAGTCCTAACTTGGATGACCTAAGGAAGTTAAGGGCATTAATTGAAGAATCAAGGGGACTCAAAAGGCAAATACTATAAGTCTCACTTATCATTGAAGGTCATTAGAAATTCAAAATATTTCCACCAACATTGAAGATCCAAGTGAACAAAGGTTTCTTTCTTTTCCCACCAGAGATAGAGGATTTATTTTCCTCTATCACATTACTCCTTAGAAGACAATTATGAAGGATTTCCTTAGGGCTTTATTAGCTTTTACTTAGCTATTATTCCAGGGCTCTTATAAGAATGTTTCCTTGTAATCAAAAATATAATAAATTCTACTCGGTATTCTGTAACGTTTATAAGAACTCGAGTTCCATGAAACCTTTCATTTCTGCATTTTTGCATTAGCATTTCGCATATGCATGTGTCTCTCCTCTTCTGCGGCTCATCCGGTCTTCTACCTTTGTCTGTCAGCTGACATCTCGACCATCTGATCAAGCTCGAAGTATTACCAAAGGATAGCAAAGAGAACAAGTACATGGATTCTATGACTGGCTTCAGAATTGTGACTAATCTGTTGCTTGATCTTCCCTCTGATGAAGATGTTCAGCAAGTGGATGTTTCTACTCAACCTCAACCTTTGCGAGATAACTTGGTTGCTCAAGCTTCCCAGCCTCTACAGCGTGTACCTAATCTTCAGAATGTTCGTACTAAGATGAAGTTGGATGTAATGGAGAAAGAATTTCGTGATTTCAAAGAACAATTGAAGGTGATGAAAGAAGCTAACACATCTGGCATTAATGCTCGTGACCTATGTCTGGTTCCAGGTGTAATCATTCCTCCGAAGTTCAAGATGCCTGTCTTTGAAGTTTACAAGGGTGTTAGTTGTCCAAGATACCATTTGAAGATGTTTTGTCGAAAGATGTCTGCTCATGTTGACAATGATGGACTGATGATTCACTGCTTTCAAGAAAGCTTATCTGGGGCGTCCTTGATATGGTATATGAAGCTACAAAGGAATCATGTTCAGTCTTGGAGAGATTTAATTGATGCTTTCATAAAGCAATACAGTTACAATTTGGACATGGCTCCAGACAGTGATCAACTAACGATTATAAGTAAGAATGACAATGAATCTTTCAGGGAATACGCGCAACGATGGAAAGAGTTGGCAGCCCAAGTTCATCCACCACTTCCAGAGAAAGATTTAAGCAAGATGTTTCTAAGAACACTGCCAGGCTCTTATTATGATAGGATGGTGGGCGTGGTACCATTAGATTTCTCCAAAATTATGGAAGTAGGAGTAAACATTGAGAATGCAATCAAAAATGGAAGACTCCGAGATGATTCGGATAGCCAAACTAATGAAGAAATTCCGGTTGATGGTTCTCAAAAAGAGGGAAGTGTCGATGCTAATGCAATTTGGGATTCCTCTCAAATCCTGTCAGATTCAATTCCAGTACCCTATCCTCAACATCAGTATGAAGCGCCTGCTCAGCGCAAGCAGCGACTACCTTATAAGAGAGGGTTGATATCTCCAGATCAGCATCAGAATCGACGGGTTCGAAGACGGTTTCAGAATCATAAGTTACCTCTGAATATTCTAAAAGAAGAAACTCGTTGGTTTGATCTCATCCCAATAACCTATAGTCAACTATGGTCTTATTTCATCCGAAACTCGATGATGACACCCAGAAAGACTAGAATCATGAAGTCTCATCCACCGTGGTTCAACTCGAACGCCAGCTGTGAATTCCATGATGGAGCGTTGGGGCATTCGATTGAAGAGTGCAAAGTTTTTCAAGAGAAAGTTCAAGAAATGATTGACAATGAAGTGCTAACCTTCAAAAGAGAAAGACCAGTCATGAATGGAACACTTTTATATTGATCGGCTGTTTGTTTGTCTGCTTGTGTGTTTTTTGTTTCTTTGATTAAAAGCATAATTGGCATGTAAGAACATGTTATTTTGAATAAGTAGTGCAATAAATGTTTGTCTTGAAGAAATCCATTTGTTTTCACTCAAATTGTTTTTCAAAATAATTTGTAATGCCGACTTTACCCGAATTGGGAGGAGGATGACGAAATAAAACGCAAGGTCTCTTGTTGTATGCTTTCGAATAAAACCTGATGAGGATGTAAGGCATTTTTTTGTCAAACCTCCTAAACACTATATATAAAGCAGTTAATTCCTTTTTAACCATTTTTCAACCTCGTTTTTAATCTGGGGCAATTTTCAATCAGCTTGATTGGACATTTAAAACTTTTTCAAGAAAGGAATGAACATCTTTCAAAATTAAATGGGTACAAATAAGCTTTGACCCTCATTTCCTTTGTTTTACAGATCGTAAACTAAACTAATACAACCTTTCAAAAGTAAGGTTTCTTCGAAAGCATTCTCGATGAGATAACGTTTCCTGACTCCTATGAGCTATGATCAAATTCTTTACTGGCTTCATAAAATAAATGTATATCCTAACTAAAGACTTCGGTCACAGGTTATTGTGATATCTCTTTTCAAAACTTCAAGACAAACGTGTGTTGCATTAACAGTTTCAAAATTAACATTTCTGACTTGCTAACTTTGCTTGATATCTTAGAAAGATTACATACAGACATCATTGTTGAAGTTGGAAAACCCTGCTAGCCTAGGGCAAGTTATTTCCAAGTGGTTATTCTGTGCAAATTTGAGTTCGTCTAAGGAGCTGCTTTTAAAGACCCAATCCTAGTACCACCAATCAGGGGCAGTTACGTCGAGATTCAGCGAATCTCTCCAAGAGAGTTTGAAAACCATGGGACGTCATGTTTTTCTTTAAAATCCTCTCAGAACGACTTCTTCTCATTACCACATGACTTGGGGCATCTGAGAAATAAAGGTTATCTTGCCCATGTGCAACAACTATTATTCAAATGGCGACTATTACGCAGTTCATCAAGACAAAATTACCTTGTTCTTGCAACATTCTTCATGTCCCCAATAAATTTTATTTTTGGTGGTGTTGCACCCTAAAATTTGATCAACCGATTCTCCTATCTGACTCGTGGTTTAACTTCATATTCACAGCTCAGGTGTATGATTTTTGTGCAAACAGGGGGATATCAGAGTTTACAGCTTGATTTTTGTCTATCAGATATGGCAGACCCAGTCCAGATTATCGGGGTTTTATTTTCGGGAAATTGTGCGCTCCTCGGTGATTTTTCAGTAATTTTGGGGATATTCTGATGCCCGGGGATCTCTGTTCGATTCGATCTGGTCTCGTGTGCGCTTTTACGGGGGTCGTTTGCATTCATCTGCATTTTTAGGATTTTAATAGGCTTTTGTGAATTTTTTAACAGGGTTTATAGATTTTCTGGAATTTAAATAGGGTTTTTGAATATTTTAATAGCTTAATCTCTTTTTTAGAATTTTATAGATTTTTTAAAATAGGGTTTTTAGAAGATAAATAAGATTTTAAATAGATCTTTAGAATAATAAAGAAAAGGGGGATATAGTTTTTCTTTTATTACTAATAGATAATAATAGTTTAGAATTTTCTATAGATTTTAAAATGGGTTTAAGTGTCTTTTAGATAATATAGAAAATGATATAGTTTTTCCTTTATTAATGGATATTAAATAATATTAGATTTTTAATAGAAAATTAGATTGATTTGGAATTAACTAGACTTTAATTGATTTTTTAGAGTTTAATTAGGATTAATTGAATTTTTAGAGTTAATTAGAGGTTAATTGATTTTTTAGGGTTAACTAGGATAATACAGAATTAATTAGGTTTTTAATGAATGTTTAGAGTTTAATTAGGTTAATTGATTTTTATAGAGTTAATTAGGGTTAATGTTTTGTTTAGTGGTCATTAGTTTAATCAGGATATTAATCAGTTCCTTTTTGGGGTTTTTTTATTCATTTTTTCGTATGGGCCCAAGGGAGGTTTTTTTGTTAAGGCCCAAATCTCATCAGCAGGGAAAAAGGTCCAGATGCAGTCCAGCGCACACCAGAACAATCTAGAAAGATCCAGCATCTTCAGTGGTATAAAAGCAGACACGTGTCTGCAAAAGGAGGTCCCACGCATTCCCACTCAGATCTCCCAGAATCACACCACGTGGCCCACCTGTCCCCCACTCACTCTCTCTCTCTGCGCATGCACGCCACTTGGCGCCCCCACACCATCGCCTGAGTTTCACACCGGCGGCCATGCATCAGCCGTAGCCCCCACCGCCGGCCACCGCCAACAGACTCCGGCCACCGTCTCACTCGCCGGAATCTGCAAACAACCAAAATTCCCCAGAAATTCATCTCCTTCCTCCGATCTTCTCCCTTCCACCTTCATCATCTTCATCCCAATTTTTTCCAGAACACTCAACCTTCATCATCTTCATCCGCCATCAATTTCTTTTCCAGAATCCATTCCAACCTTCATCCGTCTCCATCAATTTTTTCCAGAAACTCCTTTCTTCATCAAATTTCTCCAGAACTCGCTCAGACTTACTTCAATCTCCATCAATCCATCCAAACCTTCAACAAGCTTCATCAAATTCTCCAGAAACGCTCATACGTTCATCCATCTTCATACAACAGATCTCCAGCGACGCCTTCAACTAAGATCTTAAATCATCCTTCGACGACCTTCAACGTGCCCAGTTCACCTTCAAGTATCTTCCGGTTGAGAAATCTTCAAGAACCTACGAGGTTTTCTCCAGAAACATTCAAGATCTCCGCAAGCTCCTTCAACATTTTCCAGTTCCAGGACCTTCATCGTCTTCTCCATTTCTCCAGGTTTGTTCACCCTCCTTTCGATTCGTTTACTCGTGCGTGGTTAGGGTTTAGTTGAATCTTTGTTGATATGATTATAAAGCTTGATTCGATCTGGGAGTGTTAGATGAAAGTTTGATTTCAGGTGTGATAGTGGATTAGAGTGTGATTTTCGTTCATGATGTGTGAGGATCTGAGATTGTTTTGTTCTAAGGCGAGTTGCAGAGAGGAGATAGGGTGGAGAGGAGGAAGACGAGCAGAGCGGCGTTAGGGTTGAGAGGTGAGGATGAACAGTACTAGGGTTAGGGGAGGAGAAATCAGTTTTGTTCCCTGAGTAGTGGACTAGGGTTTGGATTGGGCTTAAGCCCAAAAGCGTGTTCTGCTGATGCTACCTCCCAGTTTGCTCAATCACCCCCCTGGCGTGAGAGACCTGAGTGAATTGTAGTTGGGCCTTAGGCCCTATTGCTTTCTGCACCCCCTCGTTGGGGCCCATAAGGGATAATGACTGAGAAAATCACTAGCGGCACCCCCCCTAGGCTTCTTTTTCTTTTTCTGAGTTTACTAGTTGTTTGAGGAATTTGGGCCCTGCGCCCAATCTGCTAGTTGCACCCCCAAATCAGGGCCCAGTGAATTAATAACCTGAATATCTTGCTGTTTGAGCCCCCCATGTCATTTTCTTCTATTTTTTTGATTTCCTTCATATTTTCATGTTAGAAAATTCATAAATAAATGAAAATAAATGATTTTTTAATTCTTCTTTTTCCACCATTTCATCATAAATGTTAAGAAAATTAAATAAAAATAAAAATGGCATTTTATTTTGGTTTGTTATTTTTTGATATTTTCCATTTTAATTGATGTCTTTTTAATATTTTTAATGCATGCATATCATTAGAAAATTCATAAAAAATAGTAGATTAGGTCAAATAATTCCGTTCTTTTTTCTGTAGACTCGTGATTCAGTGTAGAATTTTATAGCATAAAAACATTAGCTTAATCATGCATTTTCATTTTAATTGCATTTTGTCACTGTTATTGATGTTGAATAATTGGTCTGTGGATATGTCTGTGTTGCTGATTTTAGTTCTTTCATCTGGTGTTGAATTTTGTTCTGATTTTTTTCAGTATGCTGTCATAGAGCCATGTAGGTCTCCCATTAGATTTTTGATAGATTTTTGTAGAGTATTCTGATAGGATTTGTCTGAGCCTGAAGATAGGAGAGGTCTTGATGACTTCTGACTTTGAAGTTCAACTGTGGTTGAACTTCAGAGATAGTCTCCTGTGGTTTCTTGGCCTGTGGTTTCTTCTTGAAGGTGGGAGCTGATGGAAGTCCTGTTGGAGCTTGCAAAGATGCAGTGGATGGAAGCTTAGTCTAGGAGCTTGTTGTCTGTTTGTGAGGTTCGAGATCCTGAAGTTTGAAGGGAGTTTATGGTACTTTCCTGAGGAAGGCACTATGAATGACTTTCATCCTTTCTTCTCGCCTCTTTCGTAAGTATCCAATGATGTCGGAGCCGACTTGTGAGTTTAATTTCTCCTGAGGAGGAATGTAAACTGATCACATGTTGTTGAGCCACATGGGATACAATTCCTAAGTGGAAGCCTCCTAGCACTTTCCTGAGGAAGGTCCTATGGGCTTATTCACTTAGTTCCATTAGTTTGTCTAGGATTTCACAAGTATCCAGTGATGTTGGAGCCAACTTGTGAGTTTAATTTCTCCTGAGGAGGAATGTAAACTGATCACAGTTGTTGAGCCACGTAGGATACGATTCCTAAGTGTCAGCCTCCTAGTACTTTCCTGAGGAAGGTCCTATGAGTCTGCTCACTTAGTTCCCCTAGTGCATATAGGTATTTCTCAAGTATCCAGTGATGCCGGAGCCTTCATGTGAGTTTAATTTCTCCTGAGGAGGAATGTAAACCGATCACAGTTGTCGAGCCGCATAGGATACGACTCCTGAGTAGTAACCTCCTGGTACTTTCCTGAGGAAGGCACTATGAGCTTGTCTGCTTAGCTTCCTTTCTCTGGTAAGCTTGTTCTGAAGCTTGGAGACTGGGATTGATTCCTCCTGCTTAGGGTTTTGATTAGATTTTGGCTTAGATCTTTGCTTAAGGTGTTGCATAGAGCTTTGTTTAGGGCTAGATTAGGAGTTTGCTTCAGGTTTGTTATAGGCCCTGCTCAGGGTTAGTCTCTTTGTGTTGTTTGACTTGTGTGATGTTATGTTGCATTAGACTTAGGTGTTCATCTAGATAGTTCTGAGTAGGTGCATATTAGAAGTAGACTTTGTGTGCATGAGAAGTTGAGGTGGTCCTCCTTCTGCTTGTTTGTTATTGCGTGGCTTTGCTTGTTGGTATTTGGTGGAGCTGAGCTCCCTTGCCTTTGTGGTTTGCAGCCTCTGTGCCTTGTTTGTTTAGTTGTTGCATTCATGCATATTTTCAGTATTTCTTTACGTTGCAGTTTCTTGTTTGTCATTTAATCCTGTTGCCATGATCCCTTAGGAGCTCTGACTTCTCCGCTGCGGAGTTGTTATGATAGACATTAGGATGGTCAACCAGGTGATAGCAGTAGACAGATTCCCCTGTTTCTCAGCTATAGTCCTAGGGTTTCCCTTTCCTTTCTGTAGGAGCTTTTTGAGTAGCTTGACCCGTAGTTAGCTGAACTACAGCTGCTCTGATTCTTCGTTCCAGACGAAGATATGTAGGCATAGGATGCGATATCCTAGCGAGCACACTAACAACTAACCTTTGTTCTCTCGCGGCTGTGCGATCGAGACTTTCCCGCTAACGACTAATTGTTATCCCTTTCTCTCGCCCGAGTGCATTTGAGACCAGATCGTATTTGTAGGTTCCCGAGCCTTAGGGACCAGTTTGTTTTCTCACTGCTGTGTGAGAGCCCCTGTTTACCCGTAGTTAGCCGAACTACGTTTGCTCTGATCTTTCATTCCAGATGAAAGTACGTAGGCACAGGACGCGATGTCCTGGCGAGCAACCTTTCCCCCGTTTAGACGTAGGAAGTCGAACTACGTTGACTCTGACTTTCCCATTGCACGAGGGAATACGTAGGCCCAGAACACCGTATGTTCTGTCGAGTCCTGTCCTTTTATTTTCTTTTCAGACCAGCCATTAGCGTAGATAGATAATACACCCTTTTACCTATAAACACCAAGCGTGGATCCCATCGAGTACGATGGACGTGAGGGGTGCTAATACCTTCCCCTTGCGTAACCGACTCCCGAATCCAGGTTTTGGTTGCGATGACCATACCTTTTCCCGTCTTTGCGAGGTTTACTTCGAGCGTTTCCTTTCCCGCTCTGAGGGATAAATAACGCACGGTGGCGACTCTCCTGTCAAGCCGGCGCCGATTTTCGCAGTAGCGACAGCTGGCGACTCTGCTGGGGACTTATAGCATCTAGGGACTTTTCCCATCCCTTATGCTGGGACCGTTTCCCATCCCCTACGCGAGTCAATCCTAGCGCTTGGGTGTTTATTGGTTGGGTGTTGTGCATATTGTGTTTTACTTTTCTACACTTTACTTTTCTGTACCTTTACCTTTCCGCATTTATTTTCCAGCATTATATTATCATGATTATTGCTGTGGGCAAGGGAGGTTACTGTGAGTGAAAATCCGGACCTGGGCTTGAGTACACACCTAGATATAGTTGCGGAGAAGTAGTAGACGAACCTGTCTGCTGAGCAGGCACAGTTCCCTACGAAAATCTGCGCTCGGACGAGATTCTTGCAGAGGTGCTCCTTTCCGGTCCTGAGGATCTGAGGGGAGTCCAGACGTAAGGGTTGTCGACTCTGGGGACCGATCAATTGGAAATCAGCTAAGTGAGGCCTCTTCATGATTTGATGATGCCACTCCTTCTGGGAATCGTATCGTCACTCATGAAAGTCTGTGACGCTGATAACCGCATAGGATGCCGTACCTTTGTCCGTGGATTAGGTCTATCCTACCTGTGAGAGGGACTGGGTTATTGCAGGAAAACCGGCCTTCAGAAACCATGAGTCAGTACCTTTATCAGATGGTGTTCTTGATTCATCTCCAGGTGTGTTGTCTGGGTCAGATGGGTTTCTTATCTGAGGTTGAGGCTATTATCAGATGGTATTCTCGTCAGATACAGAGGTTCAGATGGTTTTCTTACCAGGGGATTGATATTTTGAGTATCAGATGATAGTTATTGGCACGAGATTCTGGTGACCGTGTTGGTTTTCTGTTCTTGATCACAGAGATATTCATCTTCAGGCTACAGCATAGCCCCTATGTTCGCAGATTGCATTATTTATCATGTTGCATCATCGCATTATCATTTGCATTCAACTAACGTGCGTGTATTGCAGGTACATATTTTCCCTTCCAGTTCTGGTGTTTGTTCCTAGCAAGACATGGAAAACCTGAAGAGAGTATTGCCCTATAAGTTTCCGTCGCCGAATATCAGTCTATTGTTAGAGTTGATTGCTATTGCTAAGAAGAGAGGAATGGGTGACTTCAGAAAGAGATATGGGAGGATTCTGACCTACGTTTATCAGCCATCTGCTTACGAGACCAGCGGCATCTATACTTTGTTACAGTTCTACGACGCGGAGCTCAGGTGTTTTGTATTTCCCGACTTTGTTTTGGCTCCTACCCTGGAGGAGTACTCTGCACTTCTGGATATACCGATCCGTGAGCAGATGCCTTTTTATCGTACGGACGCTGAGCCTAAGCTGGCTGAGCTTGCTGCCATCCTGTGCTTGAAAGAGTCTGAGCTGTCTGGGAAGATGATCAAAAGAGGAGACGTATGGGGATTCCCGTTGGATGTCTTAGTGGAGAAGGCTCGAGAGTGTGCCCAGAAGGGTAGCTGGGAGGTTTTTGACGTCATTCTGGCTGCATGTGTGTATGGCATCGTGTTGTTCCCGAACATTCCTGATTTTGTTGATTCTGATGCCTTCTATATTTTGGCTGCGAAGAACCCAGTTCCTACTTTGCTGGGAGATATCCACCATTCAACTCACTATCAGAATGAAAAGCGACGAGGAAGGAATGTGTCTTGTTGTGTACCTCTCCTATGCAGGTGGTTCACCAGTCATATGCCTAAGTCAGGCCCGTTTGTCACATCTATCAATTCTCTAGGATGGCCCGAGCGCTTAATGGGATTAACTGCTGAGAATGTGGTATGGGTCATTAAAGAGGTATTTGGAGCTGAAGTCATACTCAAAGGCGAAGGATTCCCGAATGTTCCGTTAATAGGAAGGAAAGGTTGTGTCAACTATAACCCTTCCTTATTGATCAAGCAATTTGGGTACATACCTCATGGAGCACCAAAGCCCGAGGAGATACAGGAATCTCTGTATCTCACTGGGGCAATAGGGAAAGAGATGCTGACCAAACTTGAGAAAGCCTGGAAAAACTTGCACAAGAGAGGGAAGCTTTCAGGTAGCGGAGGGGATACTCGAGTTCCTAGCCCATATGCAGAATGGATTCGTGAGCGAGCTGTGAAGTTCCTTATGCCGTATCCAGCAGTTCAGCCATTGCATCCTCCTCCGGTAGAGGAGCTTACCACTGTGGACATTCAGGTTTACAAGCAGCTGATGGTGGAGAAAGAAGAGCTAGCAAGGGCTAAAGAGGCTTTAGAGCAGGAGAATGCCCAGCTTCGGCATGAAAAGATTGAAACAGGATATATTTCTAAGCAACAGGATGAAACTCTGAAACATCTGAAGACTACGCTATTGGAATTGGCTGAAACCAAGAAGCGTCTGGAGTTAGATGTAGACTCAGTTAGTAGTGTATTGGCCACCAAGAAGCAAGAGCTGGAAAGGGCCTACATAAAGCTAGCCAAGTTCAGAGAACACTGGGATCTCACTATGACCAAGCGCAAGGAGCGAGAAGAAGGGCTGAAGACACAGATTGCTCAGTTAGAAGAACAGGTCAAAGTGAAGAACGAAGAGCTTGAAGAAGAAGCCTGTCGCCGATACGAGGCCGAGCGCAAGTTGACAGATGCCATGAAGAATTTGGAAGATTTCCAGCATAGAGCAGATGCCAAGAGACCCAAACCAGGGGATGGTGCTAATGATAAGGCTTGGGAAGACTTTGTCAGAGACATCCAGGGGACAGTCAGGAAGAGGGATCGGCTGATAGAAGGTTTGATTTATCAACCGGATCATGCAGAGACAAAGAAGATGGTCGAGGACTTCCGCAACCGTACCCGTATTTGATTTCTCTCTGGTATTTTGAGATCACCACCAGGCATGTTGGCTGGGATCCTCTTTGTCATATCAGCTGTATGGAGCATAGTTATGTAACTTCTTGACAAGACAGTTATTCTAATGAATATATGAGGGTTTTTCTGAATATTGTCTTTATGGTTTATCTCGTCTTGCTACCACTGACACTGGAATTGGAGGGAAAATATCTCCAATGCACACATGCACGTTAGCATTTTTGTATTTCTGTTTGCATAAATCATACTGCATAGCATTTCTCTAGCAGGTCAGAGCACTTATCCAACCTTTGTTTTCACCAGACAGTGGTTCTCGGGGAATTGTTTGAGGCAAGAGTAGAGTGTTGCAGACGACCAAGGGGCTGAAGCAGATTTGAGCAGAATCAAGCAGCATAGTCGGTTACAGGTAATCGGTAGCTATGTCTGAAGGCAATTTCCAGTCTCCTAACACCTTGGCGAGGTTTACTATGGCGTCCAACCATCAGTATGATTTTATGGAAGGCTTCCCGCAAGCGAACAATCTAACTACAGACCAAGTTGTACAGCCTGCTGTTGAGAACAGAGATCGGCATGAGCAGTTTCTTGCCCGAAATGAACATTATCCTCCTGTTAACAATCAATGTGTTGCTTTCCCTGCGATGAATTACCGGAGAGATATTCCAATGACCGGGATGGTAGATCCAAGAGCTCTTGACGATGTTAGAAGACTCCGAGTGTTGGAAGAGCAAATGAAAGCCTTGGAAGCGAAAGATGCCGTTAACCTGGATGCTGTAACCATGTGTTTGGTTCCTGACCTGGTGTTGCCGTACAAGTTCAAAGTGCCGGAATTTGAAAAATACACAGGAGATAGCTGTCCGAAGTTGCATTTGGTGATGTTCTGTCGAAGGATGACTTCGTTTGTGCGAAATGACAAATTGATGATCCATTGCTTTCAGTATAGCCTGACTGGGGCATCCCTGAGATGGTATGTGCAATTGGAAAGTAATCAGATTCGATCATGGGTAGATTTAGCCAGAGCTTTCATAAAGCAGTACGATTACAACCTGGATTTGACTCCTAGTCTCGTAGATCTGCAAGATTTGTCTCAGGCGGAGAATGAATCGTTCAGAGCGTATTTGCGAAGATGGAAAGAATTGTCTGCTAGTGTTCAACCACCGCTTCCGGAAAGGGAACTGGTTGACATCTTCTTGGGTACTCTGAAAGGCCATTATTTTGACAAGTTGTTTAGTTGCACAAACTTTGTGGGCCTGATGAGGCTGGGAGAGATTGTTGAGCGAGGACTCAGGAGTGGAAAGTTTCGAGGTGTTCCTTACGTCCCAGTTAATAAGATTGAGTCAGTTGTCAGTTCTCAAGAAGAGTGGGAAGTAGGAACTGACGCCACCTCAGAATCTCTAGCATCTCAGGATCAGTTTTCAGACACTTCAAGTCAACGGTCATCTTATCGCCGATCGCGTCAGCATGCTCCACGAAGACCAAGGAAGCCTAAAAGGCAGTTTACTCAGCTACCAGTGTCGTACAGTCAGTTGTTGCCAGATATGGTCAAAAGCGGATTGATAGTACCGAAAGAGACTAAGCCGGTGATTCCACCATATCCTCCAGGTTTTGATGCCAGCGCCCGCTGTGAGTACCATGTTGGGGCACAGGGGCATTCAACCAATGATTGTAAGGTGCTTAGAAGCCAGATTCAAGATCTGTTAGACTCCAGTCGTATTTGCATCACGCCTCAGGGTTTTGTTCAGATTAATGATTTTCCATCTTCCAGTTGTGGGGGTTCGTCAGTTAATGTCATGGAAGACTCCACAGGAAGTGTGTGCTCCGAAGATTGCCAATCAGAGAGTTCAGTTGAATATGGGGGAAGTTTCTAGAGGTTTCTATGCCGGGTGTCGCATCTGTTTCTCTGCCTAATCCGTTTAGTTTTTGTGCACTGGTATCTGCTGACCACCACCAGGATTGTTGGCTGGGGTCGTTATATTCATACTCATTTGTGCTTACCTGCTGCTTTTGTTGGTTATACATGTGTGGGAGATGTTCGTCTGTGTGCTTATAGCTTGAGTTTCTCTTTGTCTCGTTATGAATGTGTGTTTGCTTGCTACGCTGCATTACCATTTAGCAGGTATGTCAGAACCGTGGGTCTTATCTCCATTTCTCCAGTTTGTTGCAGGAACTCCTTCAGAGATATGGAGCAGAATCAGTTTGAATCGGTCGAAGTCCGAAGCCAGCTGGGGCAGATGATGAGAGACATGCAAGAGATGCGTCTGGAGCAGAAGATTCTCAAAGAGGAGAACAGTCAGCTGAAGACCCAAATGAGCTTGATCATGGAGGTAGTCAAGAATGTGCTTAGAAAAGAGGACGATCAGCTATTTGAAGCCGCAATGAAGAAGCTCGCGCCACCTGTGCATATGGAACCTGAGCAGCAGCAACAGAAGATACATCCGGCTCAGCGGAAGATCCAGGAAGGAAAGCCAAGGAGAATATTTGAGGCACCACCTATGACCTATGCTGAGCTCTTGCAGATCTTATTGAGGTTTAATATGGTTGAGAAAAGAGCGTTGACACAACCAACGAAAGCGTTTCCTCAAGGGTACGATGCCAGTAAGCAATGTGAGTTTCATTCCGGGGCATTCGGACACGACATCGAGGGTTGTCACGCTTTTAAGCACAATGTTCAAGACCTGATTGACTCGCACGATATTGAATTCACGCCGGGCGGCGTAGCTGTGCATATTGCTCCTGTCTCAGTCGATGCTAAGATGACAGACGTTTCTAAAGCTGCAGTGGGTCAGAAGCGTATCCTGGAATCCATGGTGTCAGAATCTCCAGGCCCACAATTGTTGCCTATTCCTGGGGCAGATCTAAGAAAGAAAATGGTTAAGCATAAGGAGAGCGTTAATCAGTACATTGAAGGTCAAGAAACTAATGTTGCATTTGATACAAAGGGTGTTCAAGGGTCAACCCGATACCAGCAGCAGCAGCCTCAGCAGGGGGCACAGCAGGCTCAACGAAGATTCCAGGGTGGCAAGCCGAGAAGAGTGTTCGAGAAGCCTCCCTCAACATATGCCGAGTTGTTGAAGACATTGTTGGGATTGAATATGGTAGAGACAAGAACCCTGGCACCAATAACGGGAACTCCCCCGTTTGGTTATGACACAAGCAAGCACTGTGAGTTTCATTCTGGAGCCCCGGGTCACGATATAGAAGGCTGCCACGCTTTTAAGCACAAAGTGCAGGATCTGCTTGATAGTGCAGCAATCAGCTTCGGGCCAAGAGGTCCCCAAATCATCTGAATGAAGGAGGAAGGGCTCTATAATTTGGTTGAGTCGTTGAAAGCAGGTCAGGACAGCATCGAATTGCCTCTAATAAAGATAGCTGGTTCAGCAGCAGGGCAGATGCAAAAGCCCGATTCTCAGAAGCTAGCATATTTTCTCTGTTTTAGCTTGTCATTTCTTTGCATTTGTAGTTGCTTTCCTGTTTGAATTTGTAAACTTGTTTGTAAAACTTGTTGTGTTCATTCAAATTGATGATAATGAAATAAATATGCATGTTTTGATTAAAACCAGTCGTGTTCACTAACTGTTTTGCAAATGTCCAATGTTTGGTTAAGAAGAATTTGGGGAGGATGACGAAAATGACCGACATGCAAATTCCGATTGTATGCTTTTGAAATAAAACCTGCTGATGATGTACAGGCATTGTTTCAAATCCTTAAACACCGGAGATATAAGGAAGATAATCCCTTGTCAACCCCTTCGAGCCTTGTAGTAGGAGTTTCTTTCTGTGAACGAAAAAACCCTCAATCTTAACCTGGGGCAGGGTAGGTGTTAGCTAATTTGACCGAGCGTCCAAATTACAAGAGGAGTGTCCGTTCAAGGATCAATCACATCCCTAGAGGTCGTGCCTAAAAGACCACAATGATTCAATCAAGAGTGGGACAGCCACATCACTTCCCAAAGATTCAGGCAACCCGTGTCACACGACTTGTTCGAAAGAAAAACGAAAAAAAGAAGAGTCAAAAGCCCGCTAAGTCAAGAAAACTTCAAAACAAATGACTTAGGCAAAAATGAGGGCATCCCGCTGGACTTAAAAAAAAAAAATCAAATCAAAAGAAACTCAAAAGGAGTCAGTCCAGGCAAAAGTTAGGGATATGAAAAGAAAAGATGAAAAGGATCAAAAGAAAAATCCTCGATGGAAATACGAGTCGTGTGACCTCAAGTGTCAAAGACGAAAAGATGAGTGGCTGTCGCTCCAAAATCCAAAAGTTTCTCGAACTATCATTCCTGTCTTTCAACCTCTGAGAGGTGAGCGCTAAGGTCAAATTAGCTGAACGTAGGATGGGAGAACATCAAGGAGAATGGGTGGGTTAAGTAAACTTTGAGCCTTTATCCTTTCTTTCAAAACCATGAACCTGACCATGTTACAACCTTCAAAAGTCCTAATTGAAGCAGGTTGTTTCGAAAGCATACTCCGGTAAAGGTCGCGTCGATTCTGACTCCTAAAAAGGTTCCTCTTACCATGTTGATGCTGATTTTGATAAATGTTTTGTGCATTATATGCCATAAACTGTTTTTCCTTTTCCCAGTGAACAGATTGGATGTCAAAGCTGTCATATGTGTTGCATTCATACATCTTTTATGCATAACAACTTGTTTTACTTGCGAGTAAGCGCTTGACAGCAGAAAAGCTTCCTACAATGGAAAGTATGGTCAAGATAGAATACAGAACGCCCGAATGTTTCGAGAGCAGGGGCAAGCTTTATTGTGATCCCCAGTCAGGTCAGCTTTTCGAAGTCAATTATGGCAATCAGGTTGAGATTCAGGCGAATACGGTCAAGAGCGCTACTCTGAATCAGATAATCAGGGGCAAGGTCATTGCAGTCAGGGGCAGACTATCTTAAGCACGCAGAAGTATCTTTCCGAAGCTCAGAATGCTGAGGCACGTTATATCAGACTATCAGGGCTCAGATTTGCAAATTTCCTTTCAGGGACTATCCCCACGGAGATCCCGTAGGCTGGGGCATATCAGAAGCAAAAGGATTGTTGTTCTCCGTACCCACAGGGTCATTCAGAGTTATTCGAGCGGATGCAGTCGATTTTCGAGAGCGAGATGAATGCGGGAAGTCGTGTCACTATCCCTTGACTCTTCACTAAAAGGCTGTGTATTCAGGAAGAATGTTTTCCAGCGTCAGTTGTGCCTGACCCAGTAAGATAAGCTTAAGAGCTCAAATCCACGTTTGCGATTACTGTGAAACCCATTCGTGTTGGCGCATCAATTTCCAGATCCGAGCCTCATCAATACGCAGGAGGACTCCCTCCATTTTCTCCAGCAAAGTCCAATTTGTCATTGGTATGGATAAGCTATCCCCCAGAGGAGTCTAATCATATTCAGCACATCTGCTATTTCACAACGGAGTTATATACCCCAGCAAGGTATTACTTCGTTGAGGTGATCGGTTGAGTTCCCAATATCCCCAGCAGAGTTGATTTCACTCTCCCAGCATTTATTTTGCTAGGACGATTCAGTGATATCCGGGTTTATCCCCAGCAAAGTTGGCCTCGCCTTCAGCATTTATTTTGCTGAAGTGGTTTTCTGTACCCGGCCTTCTCCGGCAGCTCGAGCCTGCTAGCATATTGCATGCATTATCATATTTGCATCATACTTGCATATCATTGTCAAAATGCGTAGCATTTCCATCCAGAATAGAGCATTACGCTGTAGAAAGATTAAAGCGTTTGCATAGGCATACAAAGCATAAGTCAGGTTTTCTATCAGCCTCATATGGCGCGTGAATTACTCTGTGATCATTTCAGGGGCATTTATCCAGCAGCAGTGTTCAGACAGTTCAGCGGATTAGTTGTATCAGATCATACAACAATTATGCTTTGATCAGTCAGTCATCTGATGTTGACAAGCTTTTCTCCCCGTCAATTCATATTGATGATGTGTTCCTCCAATAAATGGACTTCTCCGACGTCCTGAGTACGAATGTGGTTTTCTTTCCGTCTATCCATAGACGATGTGAAGTTGCGGGTGGTCGCAGTAAGGTTTCAAGAAGGGGTTCCCCCAGGATGTGCTTTTCTTCCCGTCTATCAGTAGACGATGTGAAGTTTTGATGGATTTTCAATAAGGATCAAAACAGAGCTTCTCTAATAAGTAGCTTTCCTTACCGTCTATCAGTAGACGATGTGAAGCTTCAGGCAATCTTCAATGGAGTTCAAAATAGAGTTTCTCCAGCTAGTATGCTTTTCTTTCCGTTTGTCAGTAGACGATGTGAAGTTTCGAGCTACGGTTCAGCGGGTTTCTTATTGCCAGATCATACATATGATGAGGTGTTTCCCCAGCGAGTCTTCTCCGGCTATCCTTAGTTGTTGAGGGGTTTCAAAATGATTTTGAATGTTGGTTTCTCTTTCTGTTTATTGGATGAGATGACGTTTAAGAGAGACTTTCCTGACTGTCAATCCCTATTGATGTCGAGGCTCTTCGAAGAATGTTCAGTTTGCGTGATCGTTGATTCTTATTGACGACATGATTCTTTAAAAGGTGGTTTTCTTCCCGTCAGTCCATACTGACGATGTGGCCCCTTCAAAGATATTGATCTTTCCATCAATTCCCGTAGACAGAAGGATTCTGAAATTCAAGGGATGGTGTTGAATTGCGCAATGATGTCTTCCCGTCTATCAGTAGACGATGTGAATTCAGAGATTATTTCTTCCCGTCTACCCTTAGACGATGAGAATATTGATTTGTTTCATCAATCAGGATGATCTCGTCTATCCTTAGACGATGTGAATTGATTTGTTCATCAATCAGGATGATGCCGTCTACCCTTAGACGATGTGAGTACGAAGATTATTGCTTCCCGTCTACTCTTAGACGATGTGAATTGATTTGTTCATCAATCAGGATGATCCCGTCTACTCTTAGACGATGTGAGATTATGAATTTCTTCCCGTCTACCCTTAGACGATGAGAATATGGATTTGTTTCATCAATCAGGATGATCCCGTCTACTCTTAGACGATGTGAGATTATGAATGTCTTTCCGTCTACCCTTAGACGATGAGAATATGGATTTGTTCATCGATCAGGATGATGCCGTCTACCCTTAGACGATGTGAGTACAGAAATTATGGTGATGCCGTCTACCCTTAGACGATGTGAATTGATTTGTTTATCAATCAGGATAATGCCGTCTATCTTTAGACGATGTGAATATGGAGATTATGGTGATGCCGTCTACCCTTAGACGATGTGAGTACAGAAATTATGGTGATGCCGTCTACCCTTAGACGATGTGAATTGATTTGTTTATCAATCAGGATAATGCCGTCTATCTTTAGACGATGTGAATATGGAGATTATGGTGTCTTTCCGTCTATCATTAGACGAGGTGAGTATTCAGTCAGGGTGTCTTCCCGTCCATCTTTGGGCGATGTGAGTATATTTCTCTTCCTGCCTATCAGTAGGCAATGTGAAAGAATCAGGTATTTTGTTGCAGCTCTCGGGTTTGTTACATGGGGTATCACAAGCAACGGGTATTCAATCAGGAGTTCTTTATCAGATGAGTAATCAGTTTGGTGCCGCAATGACCGGGCTCAGTTTTCTGGACTTTATTCCCCAAGCAGCTTACAGTATATGCTCGCGGTTGGCAAATTTTCGGGTTTTATTTGTATTCAACCGTCTCGTACCTTTGAATGTTTGAAGGCTGAGCGCTCTTCAAACCCTTCAGGTCCAAGTCGCTTGAATAGGGGCAGTTGTTGCACCCTAAAATTTGATCAACCGATTCTCCTATCTGACTCGTGGTTTAACTTCATATTCACAGCTCAGGTGTATGATTTTTGTGCAAACAGGGGGATATCAGAGTTTACAGCTTGATTTTTGTCTATCAGATATGGCAGACCCAGTCCAGATTATCGGGGTTTTATTTTCGGGAAATTGTGCGCTCCTCGGTGATTTTTCAGTAATTTTGGGGATATTCTGATGCCCGGGGATCTCTGTTCGATTCGATCTGGTCTCGTGTGCGCTTTTACGGGGGTCGTTTGCATTCATCTGCATTTTTAGGATTTTAATAGGCTTTTGTGAATTTTTTAACAGGGTTTATAGATTTTCTGGAATTTAAATAGGGTTTTTGAATATTTTAATAGCTTAATCTCTTTTTTAGAATTTTATAGATTTTTTAAAATAGGGTTTTTAGAAGATAAATAAGATTTTAAATAGATCTTTAGAATAATAAAGAAAAGGGGGATATAGTTTTTCTTTTATTACTAATAGATAATAATAGTTTAGAATTTTCTATAGATTTTAAAATGGGTTTAAGTGTCTTTTAGATAATATAGAAAATGATATAGTTTTTCCTTTATTAATGGATATTAAATAATATTAGATTTTTAATAGAAAATTAGATTGATTTGGAATTAACTAGACTTTAATTGATTTTTTAGAGTTTAATTAGGATTAATTGAATTTTTAGAGTTAATTAGAGGTTAATTGATTTTTTAGGGTTAACTAGGATAATACAGAATTAATTAGGTTTTTAATGAATGTTTAGAGTTTAATTAGGTTAATTGATTTTTATAGAGTTAATTAGGGTTAATGTTTTGTTTAGTGGTCATTAGTTTAATCAGGATATTAATCAGTTCCTTTTTGGGGTTTTTTTATTCATTTTTTCGTATGGGCCCAAGGGAGGTTTTTTTGTTAAGGCCCAAATCTCATCAGCAGGGAAAAAGGTCCAGATGCAGTCCAGCGCACACCAGAACAATCTAGAAAGATCCAGCATCTTCAGTGGTATAAAAGCAGACACGTGTCTGCAAAAGGAGGTCCCACGCATTCCCACTCAGATCTCCCAGAATCACACCACGTGGCCCACCTGTCCCCCACTCACTCTCTCTCTCTGCGCATGCACGCCACTTGGCGCCCCCACACCATCGCCTGAGTTTCACACCGGCGGCCATGCATCAGCCGTAGCCCCCACCGCCGGCCACCGCCAACAGACTCCGGCCACCGTCTCACTCGCCGGAATCTGCAAACAACCAAAATTCCCCAGAAATTCATCTCCTTCCTCCGATCTTCTCCCTTCCACCTTCATCATCTTCATCCCAATTTTTTCCAGAACACTCAACCTTCATCATCTTCATCCGCCATCAATTTCTTTTCCAGAATCCATTCCAACCTTCATCCGTCTCCATCAATTTTTTCCAGAAACTCCTTTCTTCATCAAATTTCTCCAGAACTCGCTCAGACTTACTTCAATCTCCATCAATCCATCCAAACCTTCAACAAGCTTCATCAAATTCTCCAGAAACGCGCATACGTTCATCCATCTTCATACAACAGATCTCCAGCGACGCCTTCAACTAAGATCTTAAATCATCCTTCGACGACCTTCAACGTGCCCAGTTCACCTTCAAGTATCTTCCGGTTGAGAAATCTTCAAGAACCTACGAGGTTTTCTCCAGAAACATTCAAGATCTCCGCAAGCTCCTTCAACATTTTCCAGTTCCAGGACCTTCATCGTCTTCTCCATTTCTCCAGGTTTGTTCACCCTCCTTTCGATTCGTTTACTCGTGCGTGGTTAGGGTTTAGTTGAATCTTTGTTGATATGATTATAAAGCTTGATTCGATCTGGGAGTGTTAGATGAAAGTTTGATTTCAGGTGTGATAGTGGATTAGAGTGTGATTTTCGTTCATGATGTGTGAGGATCTGAGATTGTTTTGTTCTAAGGCGAGTTGCAGAGAGGAGATAGGGTGGAGAGGAGGAAGACGAGCAGAGCGGCGTTAGGGTTGAGAGGTGAGGATGAACAGTACTAGGGTTAGGGGAGGAGAAATCAGTTTTGTTCCCTGAGTAGTGGACTAGGGTTTGGATTGGGCTTAAGCCCAAAAGCGTGTTCTGCTGATGCTACCTCCCAGTTTGCTCAATCACCCCCCTGGCGTGAGAGACCTGAGTGAATTGTAGTTGGGCCTTAGGCCCTATTGCTTTCTGCACCCCCTCGTTGGGGCCCATAAGGGATAATGACTGAGAAAATCACTAGCGGCACCCCCCTAGGCTTCTTTTTCTTTTTCTGAGTTTACTAGTTGTTTGAGGAATTTGGGCCCTGCGCCCAATCTGCTAGTTGCACCCCCAAATCAGGGCCCAGTGAATTAATAACCTGAATATCTTGCTGTTTGAGCCCCCCATGTCATTTTCTTCTATTTTTTTGATTTCCTTCATATTTTCATGTTAGAAAATTCATAAATAAATGAAAATAAATGATTTTTTAATTCTTCTTTTTCCACCATTTCATCATAAATGTTAAGAAAATTAAATAAAAATAAAAATGGCATTTTATTTTGGTTTGTTATTTTTTGATATTTTCCATTTTAATTGATGTCTTTTTAATATTTTTAATGCATGCATATCATTAGAAAATTCATAAAAAATAGTAGATTAGGTCAAATAATTCCGTTCTTTTTTCTGTAGACTCGTGATTCAGTGTAGAATTTTATAGCATAAAAACATTAGCTTAATCATGCATTTTCATTTTAATTGCATTTTGTCACTGTTATTGATGTTGAATAATTGGTCTGTGGATATGTCTGTGTTGCTGATTTTAGTTCTTTCATCTGGTGTTGAATTTTGTTCTGATTTTTTTCAGTATGCTGTCATAGAGCCATGTAGGTCTCCCATTAGATTTTTGATAGATTTTTGTAGAGTATTCTGATAGGATTTGTCTGAGCCTGAAGATAGGAGAGGTCTTGATGACTTCTGACTTTGAAGTTCAACTGTGGTTGAACTTCAGAGATAGTCTCCTGTGGTTTCTTGGCCTGTGGTTTCTTCTTGAAGGTGGGAGCTGATGGAAGTCCTGTTGGAGCTTGCAAAGATGCAGTGGATGGAGGCTTAGTCTAGGAGCTTGTTGTCTGTTTGTGAGGTTCGAGATCCTGAAGTTTGAAGGGAGTTTATGGTACTTTCCTGAGGAAGGCACTATGAATGACTTTCATCCTTTCTTCTCGCCTCTTTCGTAAGTATCCAATGATGTCGGAGCCGACTTGTGAGTTTAATTTCTCCTGAGGAGGAATGTAAACTGATCACATGTTGTTGAGCCACATGGGATACAATTCCTAAGTGGAAGCCTCCTAGCACTTTCCTGAGGAAGGTCCTATGGGCTTATTCACTTAGTTCCATTAGTTTGTCTAGGATTTCACAAGTATCCAGTGATGTTGGAGCCAACTTGTGAGTTTAATTTCTCCTGAGGAGGAATGTAAACTGATCACAGTTGTTGAGCCACGTAGGATACGATTCCTAAGTGTCAGCCTCCTAGTACTTTCCTGAGGAAGGTCCTATGAGTCTGCTCACTTAGTTCCCCTAGTGCATATAGGTATTTCTCAAGTATCCAGTGATGCCGGAGCCTTCATGTGAGTTTAATTTCTCCTGAGGAGGAATGTAAACCGATCACAGTTGTCGAGCCGCATAGGATACGACTCCTGAGTAGTAACCTCCTGGTACTTTCCTGAGGAAGGCACTATGAGCTTGTCTGTTTAGCTTCCTTTCTCTGGTAAGCTTGTTCTGAAGCTTGGAGACTGGGATTGATTCCTCCTGCTTAGGGTTTTGATTAGATTTTGGCTTAGATCTTTGCTTAAGGTGTTGCATAGAGCTTTGTTTAGGGCTAGATTAGGAGTTTGCTTCAGGTTTGTTATAGGCCCTGCTCAGGGTTAGTCTCTTTGTGTTGTTTGACTTGTGTGATGTTATGTTGCATTAGACTTAGGTGTTCATCTAGATAGTTCTGAGTAGGTGCATATTAGAAGTAGACTTTGTGTGCATGAGAAGTTGAGGTGGTCCTCCTTCTGCTTGTTTGTTATTGCGTGGCTTTGCTTGTTGGTATTTGGTGGAGCTGAGCTCCCTTGCCTTTGTGGTTTGCAGCCTCTGTGCCTTGTTTGTTTAGTTGTTGCATTCATGCATATTTTCAGTATTTCTTTACGTTGCAGTTTCTTGTTTGTCATTTAATCCTGTTGCCATGATCCCTTAGGAGCTCTGACTTCTCCGCTGCGGAGTTGTTATGATAGACATTAGGATGGTCAACCAGGTGATAGCAGTAGACAGATTCCCCTGTTTCTCAGCTATAGTCCTAGGGTTTCCCTTTCCTTTCTGTAGGAGCTTTTTGAGTAGCTTGACCCGTAGTTAGCTGAACTACAGCTGCTCTGATTCTTCGTTCCAGACGAAGATATGTAGGCATAGGATGCGATATCCTAGCGAGCACACTAACAACTAACCTTTGTTCTCTCGCGGCTGTGCGATCGAGACTTTCCCGCTAACGACTAATTGTTATCCCTTTCTCTCGCCCGAGTGCATTTGAGACCAGATCGTATTTGTAGGTTCCCGAGCCTTAGGGACCAGTTTGTTTTCTCACTGCTGTGTGAGAGCCCCTGTTTACCCGTAGTTAGCCGAACTACGTTTGCTCTGATCTTTCATTCCAGATGAAAGTACGTAGGCACAGGACGCGATGTCCTGGCGAGCAACCTTTCCCCCGTTTAGACGTAGGAAGTCGAACTACGTTGACTCTGACTTTCCCATTGCACGAGGGAATACGTAGGCCCAGAACACCGTATGTTCTGTCGAGTCCTGTCCTTTTATTTTCTTTTCAGACCAGCCATTAGCGTAGATAGATAATACACCCTTTTACCTATAAACACCAAGCGTGGATCCCATCGAGTACGATGGACGTGAGGGGTGCTAATACCTTCCCCTTGCGTAACCGACTCCCGAATCCAGGTTTTGGTTGCGATGACCATACCTTTTCCCGTCTTTGCGAGGTTTACTTCGAGCGTTTCCTTTCCCGCTCTGAGGGATAAATAACGCACGGTGGCGACTCTCCTGTCAAGCCGGCGCCGATTTTCGCAGTAGCGACAGGTGGTCATGACAATTCTTCGATGAAGCTTTTCGATGCAGAATTCCCAGTGATTTGCTCAACTTCACTTCCTCAATGAAGTGGATGATATTTTAATCCTCAGTGATTTGCTTCTCCAACTTCACCTTCCCAGTGAAATGGACGTGTTTTACTCCTCAGCATCGACCTTCTCCAGCATGAGTCTCTCCAGTGAAGCGGGTATTCATTTTATCTAGGAAGTTTCTACAGTTATGAGTTTGATACACCCCTAGTGGATCTTTATCCTCGTCTTCAGCAGGATAATCTTTCAGACTTATCAAGATGCTAATCTCTATTCCCCAAGAGAAGAGTTTTGAAGCCGAAACAGGATGGTGATCCCATATTCAGTTCTCCATCTATCCCCAGTGGTACTTCTATCTTTGGAGATTAGTCGAGTTGCTTGCTTCGAGATGTTGGTTTCGTCTCCGGTCACCTCTTTCTGTTTGTCTTGTCAGCATAGGCATACGCATAGCATATAAGTAGACAGCATAGCATGTGCATTTCTTTGCATTCTTTGTGTTTGTTTTAGTTCCATCGCTTTGGCTATAGTTATCCCTAGGTGGTTGGGCGCGTCTTCTCATTCCAAATAGAGTTATTAGCCCTAGGCAGAAAGAGCACAATGTTTCATTTTCCCCATGAAGTTCAACCCTCATGGAAGATGGCTATTTTAGTACAATTTCATTCGAGTTCATATCTCAATGGTTGAGTCTTTCTTGACAGTTTCTTTTTCGGCTACTTCCCGAGTTGAACTTCGGTCCTTGGCAATCACATCGTGGACATCTCTAACCTTCGAGCAGAGATTAAGTGTGCATTTATTTTGCACCCTTCTCCCCAGGAAGAATATTCATGAAGACAGACATTTCTTCAACAAATTTTTCTCGAACATCTGCATTTAGACTATAACAATCTCTTTATTTGAGCAACTCGTTTTGATCAGGATCTTATTCAAAATGACAAATGACAGTTTTCACAAGACAGATCATTTACCCTCAGTGGGTCCTTCAACATTATTGATTCATCAGAGAAGACAGTTACATACATTTCTCTTTATTTGAGAATTCACACATTTCACAATAGCTAGGATACTCCTCAGGAATTTATTCCCCAGTGAGTTCATCACACAAGTTTACTTTCTTCAAGCGACATCTCCCCGAAGAAGTCGAAGAAGTTTATCACAATAGTCTCTCCTTATTGGAGAAGACATACTTTACAATTCAACCGGCTCACGTCTCTTCCGAAGATCCCCGGTGAAGCTTTACAACTACATCTACCATTTACAATTACATTTACAAATTTACAACTACAGCTACAGATTACATCAACAACAATTTACATCTATAAGTTCTACAACGAACTACATCTACATTGACAACAATAATTTACATCTACAACCTACGACGACATCTACAGTTTACCATGACATCTACAATCTACAAAATC
The DNA here is from genome assembly GCA_963859935.3 of Lathyrus sativus. NCBI lineage: Eukaryota > Viridiplantae > Streptophyta > Magnoliopsida > Fabales > Fabaceae > Lathyrus > Lathyrus sativus. The sequence goes on along the minus strand of OZ012735.1, from coordinate 551,173,506 downwards.
TACAACCCCCTGTTAAGATGCTCTCACGAGTTTTCATCATTTCGAGAAGAGACTGAGACCAGCTCATAGCATCCAGACTATGACGCTCGGGGAAGTTCTACATCAGAGACCGAGACCAGTTCTTGGTTCCCATACCATGATGCTCGGGGAAGTTCTACAACTACAACAACATTTACAACTACATCGACATTTACATCAACTACAACTACAGTCTACAACGACGATCATTCGAACATCTTACAGTTCCTGGTTAATCTCGGCAGTAGATTCCCAGAAGACCTCGGCAGTAGGTAGTTCTGTTTCAGTTCTTGGTTAATCTCGGTAGTAGATTTCCAGAAGACTCCGTCAGAAGTATTTCTCCAACAGATTTCCACATAGAATCTCGGCAGTAGATTCCTTACAGAATTTTAACAGTACATACTTTGGCAAAAGTATTCTCAGTTACAGTTACAAGTCTCGGCAATAGGCTTCTCCAGTTGATATCTCAAATAAATTACATTTGACCTGTGCAACAGGTCCTTCAAGTGGTTTTCTCACCAAGTTCTTCACAACATATTTACAGACACTTTTTGATTGTCAATCTTTCCCCGTGGAGTCTCGCTTTTGAGCATGTTCTTCCCGTGTGGTGTGTCTGGTTTTCTCCTGTGACGTCGTTTCTTCGCAGGAACCGTTTGTCTTGCATTTTCATATCATTTGCATTCAGTGGCTTCTTAGGGCCAAAAATTCGTGCAATGTTTATATTTAAGTCCCTCCTATCTCGTCGAGACGGAGATTTCAATCCCCATATCTCCGGATAGAAGTAACTTAAATAGGGGCATCTGTTGCACCCTAATTTTTGACCTTAAGATCCCGCCTCGTTGTGCTTATTTTACTCTCTATGTGTATGTCTATTATCGCTAACCAACTCGTGCAGGTTTGCGTAAGGATGTTATTTTTCAAATGGCGATGATGCTCATTCTCACGAATTCTTCCTTCTCGGACCCCTCTTCGATCAATATTTTTGGGACAACTTGGAGGGACCTTCTAGCCATCTCGTTAAAGTCATTATTGAACTCGTCCTTTTATTGAGCCAAAGGCGGTTTAGGATCCAGATACTCGAGTGCAAGAGCAAGAAGCTTATTTTTGGAGTTAGATTTGCCAAGGGTGCGAGATGTGAGTCATGATGTAAAAAACGAAGTCGCAAGTTATTATGGCTCATGGTTTTCTTATGACATCAAGGTTTAATTTCGAGAGTTTTGAATTCAACAATCCAATTTAACTGAAGCAAGATTTAAACACACTAAGAACTTGTGTGAATGTCTCGAGTTGGAGGTATCTAAAATCTGAACCAAAAACTGTTCAACGTTGTGGTAAGAAGCATTTTGCCATTTCAAATTACAAGATCAAGGAGATAATATAATATTGAGAGTTTCTTTACACCATTTAAGGATTTTACGAATAGGAAATCATTTCCATTTGAAAACCAAAGTTTACTACAATTCAGAATCAAATCCCTATTTGATTTCTCTCTACAAATTATGTAAGACAAAATTCAAATTTATGGGTCAGCAAAGTTATATAGTTGTTGGAAAAGCCAAGTAATACACTCAGGCTAGGATGCCCCGTACAATGCCAAGCAGGATCTCTTTCCTTAACTACTTTCATATCATTTTTCACAACATCCATAATTTCAGCATCATGTTCTAAACTCTAACAAAAGATCGTAAAGCGTTGCACTACTAAGACTTACACTACTTAACAGCTAAGAGATTAGCCAAAGCTGTTTCCAATGATCTATGGAAAATTGAAACATTATAATAACCAGACAAAATTAAAACAACAGTGACATCAACTGTAGCTTCTTCTTCTTGCATCTCCATCCACATTCAATCCTCAACCTCTAGCTTTTCAGAAAGATCAACAGCTGAATAAGTATGCAAAGTGTTGACTCCATAGTTGAAATTGGTACTTGCTGCAGTGATTCTTCCAGCTGTAGAAGAAACAGACATGAAGGGGACAAATTTTTTCACCTGGTGCGAATGACACCGTTATCATCCCTGCAACAGCACAAATGACATGTTGATACAATTTGAATATGCTCAAGTCAAAATTCAATATTATTCATCAAATCTGTTAAAGATCGAAACCAATGGAAGGTTACCCTTCACAACCTGATTTCGAACACCTGGACGATGATGGCCGTCCTAGAAGAACAGGAACAATTTGGGGCAGCAAGCTCTCATATAATAACAGTTGTACTTAGCAAGGGCTATAACACAATTGGGTTGGATTGTTGGTCCTACAGTCATGATTCTTTTCAGCTTAATCACTTTGTATACCGCATCATTGCTAACTGAATGTTCGGGAAGAGAAACTACTTACACCGATGCAGTTCAAAACATTCTTGGCAGCAACCATTACACAGTTTGTGGATTAGTTATGTACATGAGTCTTTGCTGCAGTGCAACAGGATATACAATTGCAGCTGCCATTAGCATGATGGAAATAAAAAGACCAGGTGCCTTCATAAACCGAGAGGAAAAGATCCGTGTATGATTTCAAGCAATCCATACATGATCGGTTTCGGAGTAATTCAAATTTTCACTTCTCAAATTCCAGAGTTGCGTGAAACGTAGTTGCTCTCAGTAGTAGCAGCAATCATGTCTTTTTCGGCTGCTTTCTCGCAATTTACCAAGTTGCAGTAAATGATACATTCAAGGGTAGCGTAACCTGCAGAAGAACACAACTGAAAATCAAATTTCCATTAATAGAAATCAAAGATTAAGAATTGGGAAGAAGTGAATTTAGTTTCAGCCCTCAGTTCAAATCATCATAGGGCGGAAGTTTGAGCGGCCGGAAGGGCGACAACTGAGGTTGTCACCGGCTCCCTACCGAGCATCGAAATAGTTAATCTGGGATAGCTCTCAACGCAATGTGAAGGCGTCAACAATATGCAAAGGCAACAACACTCCTAAAGTCTTGGTTCAGATGCAGTGTCATCATCACCGAATTTGGAACCTTTCTCGACGGCTTAAAACAGGCAGTATCTGAAGGTACGACCATGTCCTGAAAGAAGAAGGAGGAGGTTATTATGGTTCAGGAAATAAATTTGAAATAAACATTCATCAATAGCAAGATGAAACAGAAGAGCCATCAATTTTGAGAGAAGAAAGCGAAATGGTGGCAACAGAGGCAAGTTATGTTTTATTACAACAAATAAACGAAAGGTCTTCTTAGCAAGCAACATAGTCAACAACTATTTGTTATCTTGCACTTACCATTGCATTTAATTGTATGGGTATTATCAAGCTCTCTCACCAGCACGAGAAAAAACATATGACATACTTGGCGAAGATGATTCTAGGACTCAGGACTCACAAACTGGATGAATACATTTAAGACGCGGGAGCTGCAGTTGAATGCTCAAAAGACTACTGATATCTTGAAAACTCCTCCTGATTGATACGTGCATTCTAAGTTGCTGCAGTTGCTGGGGAATCAGGAAGTTCAGGCGCAGCTGCCGACAAATCCCTCAATACTACATTTCTCTCAACCTGTCAAAAGAAAACCAATGGGAGAATTAAATTAATGAAAGGGAGACACAATTAAGAGAGCACTGCTTAACCAAGCCTACTGCACAATTTGAACGGCGTTGCCAATGCTGAAAAGTCCATGCCATCATCTGATCTTTCCCCCCTAAATCGGCACGCGATTTGCATATCCCAAAAGAAACCAGCCGAACAGGATAGAACAAACCACGACTCTTACCTGCAAAAAAAGAAAAGAAAAAACAAAGCAATAGCTTTAGGAGGCGTTGAGCATTTAAGATAACAACTCAAAGAAGTCAGGTTGGCTACCTCTCAACCAAAGTTGCCATTTTTGACGAGAGCGGTGTTATCAGCAACATCGAAGCCTCCAACCAATCGTGCGTTGAAAACCGTTTGTTGTTCAAGTATGCTTAATGTTCTCGGGCTACATCAGATTAATTAGCAACACCCTCTCATCAACTCCTGTAATCGGGCAAAAGGTGGAGCAAAAAATGCAGTAAGTCCATTTGAAATAAAGAAGAGTTGTCATGAGCGACCGTCGTCGACGTACCAACTAGATTATTGATGTAGTGGGATTCAAAACCATGAGTTGCTTCTACCAACGACTTCAAGTCCGCTTCCTGTTTGAGAGACCGACTGACATTAATCACTTTACAAGGACGACAATTTGATCTTAATTCTTGATTACAGAGACTCAGAAGATAAACTTACACCATACAAAAAGTGCATCGATCTTGAAGTTATCTGTAAGAGCAAGTGTGACTAAGGTAGTATGTCCACCGCCCAAACCTGCGGATAAACAAGGAAGATGTCGTGTTAAAACCATAAGATTGTTGCCACAAGACAATTGAGGAAAGCAGTCCAAAACAGAGTTACCATTTTCCTATCGTCAAGCTTCTACTGATAGCGACGACTATTCTGAGGCAGGACCCCCAAAGAGAAGTCGCCGGTTTAGTGGACGTGTTGGCTGCAATCCAAGACAAATCCAATTGGTCATAACAGCAGTAAAATGAATGAAGAGTTTAAATGCAGAACAAAGAGAAATAATATCGGGAAGTAAAGGGAAATCAGTTTATACCAGGGCAAAGATCTTAACTTCTCAACGTAATCCTCTTTCACCAAAGTAGAGTTTTAACCTATTAACTTCCCAGGACAACCATTTATTGAATAATATAACTCCTGCAGACACAATCACAAAGGATTGGTAAGAAATCGACAAAATCAATTACCTTCCAAAACCTGATGCAGACATGTTCATTACGAATTTAGAAACAAATTCATGAGGAATTAAAGCGGAGAAGAAGCCGTGGAGCTATAAAAAGGGACATTCGATAGTTCACAAGGGAGAGGGGGGGAACGATTTTAAAAACAGACAGATTTCACAATCGAACCACACACAGAAATCCCAAACCAAAAAACCCTAACATACCAAGAAAAATCAATAGAGAAGAGGGCACTTATCTCAAAATCCGCCGCGAAATCCATCATCCATCGCCTACCGCAAAGCCAACACCGGAGTTCCTCGAATCACCGAAGCCATCGCGAGCCACCCTCTCCTGCGCCATCGCTGGAAAGAACCACCATCTAATCCGCTGTCGCCCCCTCTTTCGGTAAATCTTCGATCCATGGCTAAATCATCGAACTTTTGATGTTTGTTTTGTGTTCTCAGGTTCAAAAATGGAGGGAAGGAGAAATAGCGACCGAAGGAGAAGAGAAAGGGCAATCGAAGGAGAATGAAGAAGTTCGAAAAGGGAGATGGGAGCGAAAGAGAGACGCGATCGGAGATGATCGTGAGAAAGGGTGAAATCGCAGGTGGAAATCGCAGAAAGGAGGGGGAATTGGGATTAGGGTTCCAGTTCTTTTTCTTGTAATTTTGTTCCCAAATCTCATAATCATAATCACTCACTAATCACTAATCACACAGCACACACACTCACCATGATTATCACCCTTAATCATTGTTACTTAATTTAATCCCTAACTAAACTTTAATTAATAATTAAAAACCTAATATAATCCTTTCATTAAAATAATTGTAATCCAATTTTAAATCTAAAAACAAATAAATCAATTAAATCTTTTTTATATTAATCTAAACTTAATAACTTTTTTTCTATTAATAATAACTCAATAATCAACTTTTTTATTTTATTAAAAAAATAATTAGTAAACCTTTTAAAACTTATTAATTTATTAACCTTTTATATATATATATATATATATATATATATATATATATATATATATATATATATATATATATATATATATATATATATATATATATATATATATATATATATATATATATATATATATATATATATATATATATATATATATATATATATATATATATATATATATATATATATATATATATATATATATATATATATATATATATATATATATATATATATATATATATATATATATATATATATATATATATATATATATATATATATATATATATATATATATATATATATATATATATATATATATATATATATATATATATATATATATCAATTTTATTCAATACCTTTTATTTAAAATTATTTTTAAATCCATCTCATAATCCGTTTAATCTAATAACATTTTGTTTAGCTTAACTTTTATTTGATAATAAACTAAAATGTTTCTTTATTAAAAACCAATCAACTTATAATTTAAATTCATAAATTAACAACTTTTTCTCATAAAACTAAGATTAGTCCATCTCATTATTAATAAGCAAATACAATTTTTTTCTCAAAAATCAATCTTACCCTTTTAAGTAACCGTTTTTTTTGAAAAATCAATCAGATCAACCCAACTATTTTCTTCAAATCAATCAACGCAAAATTTCACTAAAAAATAATAATAATCAGTTTCTCGTTTAAAATCAATTCAACACTTTCTTACATTTCAAAATAAAATAAAATCAAACAATTAAAATCAATCCCATCATAATCAACCTAATCGTGCACATTCACATTCACGACACATGCACCTACACCTCAGCGCTTTCATGCGTGAGTATGGCTTTACTTTCCTTGCAATTTATTCTTCAGTAATTCACATTGCCGTCATTTACATTATTGCATCGCATCCGTCCAAAGAAAAAACATACACATGAGTCAACACTTGTGTATAGTGCACATCATTTGCATCATACTCCCACATGATCCTTGATCCCATTCAAGTCGATCTCTTAAGTTTAGGACCTACCCCATAGGAAGGACCTTTATCTTACAACATAGACAAAACAATCAACACAATACAACATATTCAAACACATTAGAGAATAGATGTTAATCATCTTAAGCGAGATAGAATCTCCACCCCACAACAATACAATCAACATGTAGGGACTTTGCCTTAAGAGAGATAAAGGCGTACTCGTCAAACAATCCGAGTACTTGAGCCCTTTTTCTTAAGACGATGCAAAGACTATTTTCCTACAACCTGTGGCGGTTATATCTCCCTTAAAATGACAACTCGTCTCTTCTCCTAAACCTAATCAAACAACTACCCTAAACCCGTAGGAACTTTGACCACAGTCAAAGAACTCCTCTAACCCTTTAGGGGAACTACAGATACTCTGATTCCACTCCCGTAAGGATATGTAGGCATAAGATGCGACATCTTATCGAGTATACTTAGAAATAAACCCCCTAGGTCTTTTAACCATTAAGCAGATAAACACTTAGCAATAAACAAACATAAAACAAGAGGTTCATGTAGAGTACTACAGAAACTTAGGATGCTAGTACCTTCCCTAAGTTTAACCAACCCCCGAACCTAAACTCTCTTGCATTTGCATTGCATTATGGGAATTTTGATATTTATCCCTTCTTTTGGACAAATCAAAGATCAGTTGCAAATTGAATTAACGATTCAAACTAATTAATAGTTTGGTATCCAAATTTCACCGCGACAGCGAGGTACGTCGAGCTTTATGCAGTGAGGTTTATTAGAGTTTTGGGGTGAAGTGTAGGACGAAGATCCGGTACCGGGGGAGTGAGATGGTGATTCGAGGGACGAGAGTTTAATGAGAATGTCATTGATTTTGGAAGCAAGAAGTGTTTGTGAGTTGGTCAGAGCGGTTTGATTGGTGGTTAAACGGGAGATAGCATCGTCTATAGCTTTCGATCGAGTGTCGTCCGCAATGGATGGGTTCAATGAAAGCACCAAATTTGTTAGGGGCAGTGATAAATCATAGAGTTCGAGGAACTAGGGGCCTCCAGAAACAATAGAGAGAAAGAGAATTTGGATAAAATCTGCTTTCTTTCATTCATTGCATACATGCCATTATATAGACTAGTTAATGATGGAAATAACGGAATACAAAATAAGGAAGATCTAGAGAATATTTCTGCAAAATTTAAGTGAGCCACTAATAAGCTGCCAGCTCATTTCCTCCTAACTGAATTTGTTGATTCTCCTGTGATGAAATATTCTAGATACTTTGGCATGTGGACTTTTCTCTTGGGCCTTCCCGTTGCAACATCTTGGGCCACTTCCACTATGTTTTCTTTAGCCCATTTGCTATCAGTCATCCTTCTTTCTAAGCAATAGCACTGGTGATGAGTAAGGGTTGTTACTTGGGCGTATATAGCCACAATCAAGCATTTCTCAAACCAATTTCTCCATAGTATCCTTCTGAAAACAGGGGTAGTGGTAGGGCCATACATTAATTGGTGAGGATCCAGTTTGCAAATGAATTTGGTGGTCACTGCATCAGTAAGGTGGTAATTGGGCTGGTGTGGTGAAAACTTTCCTGTGTCGTAAGAGGAGGCCTTGAGCTTCAATTGGTAGGGTAGCATTGAGGGTACTAATTTCGACTTCAAAATTTGGCTGTGAAGCGGTGGCATCATCAGTTTTAGTGGCAGTGAGGTGGAAGAGGCCTCGAAAACCACCGACTTCGATAATTGTTCTCATTTGCGCGAAGGTGGCCATACTGGGGTTGGGTGTGATTCACCCACCAAGCGAACTTGTTTCCCTTTCCATGTAAGTTCCATGGTGAGTGAATTATGATCATGGAGGCACGGGCCTAGCATCCTTAACCACTGCATGCCCAGAACAAAATCCAACCCATAAATAGGTAAGAAAAAAAAGATCCACTTCAAACAAATGACCCTGCATGATTAATGGCACCCCCCACACATTTTTGTTGGCAAACTAGATGTTGTCCGTTACCCATATAGACCTTAAAACATTTAGCAGTCTCTATAGTTAGGCCCAGTTTCTGAACAAGGCATTCTTGAACAAAATTATTATTGCTGCCTATGTCTATTAGCACCTCCAATGTTTCTGCCTTGTGTTTGGCTAAAATTCTAAAGATGCATGGACTTATGATCATCCGATGTTTCTATTGCCGAGACTGGATTGATTTGGTGTTGCATGATGTACTAATTTATTTTTAAAAAAATTCAAACCTGTTTAAAAAGGCACAATCAAAATTTATTGCTAAATACTTTATTTTTTATTTAACATCAAAGTAAAATTAGTACACTCTTAAAAGAATTATCCTGAGAGAGTACAAATTACAGAACAAAAAATGATATCTAGTCTTTAATAACTATTTTCCGATCTTTTAGCAAATTAAAGTTGGAAAATGGAAATCTGTACAATGGTTTATTTATTATTTTCACATTATATTACATCTGAGGTTTATTTTTCCACAACGAGTTTTGTTTTATGGTGAATCCAAAAAGATAGATAATAGTATACAATGCAATGTTGTTTATCTTTTCCTTCTAAAAAAGCTGCTCCTTCTTTTCATGAAACCATCTCCAGCTGCATTTAAAAAAAAAACATATTATTAGAATTTTCATATTTTGATAATTAAAATAAATAAATTAGATTATAGATTAGAGATTAGAGATTAAAGTTACCAATGATAATCCCATCTAGGTCTAACTTTAGACATACGATTTTCCCCATGTGGATAATCAGTTTGAGCTCTTCTTGCATTTCTGAAAGCACAACATCCAATTGAATATATTCCGATAAGAAAAACAAGAACAACAACACTGAGAACTGAGATTTTGTGCCAATCTCTTCTTATGTTTTCAAGTACACCAGCTTTGCATGAGTCGCAATTGTAACATAGTATGTTTGCTGCATTGTTCCAACGGTAGCAATCTTTGTCTTCCATGTTGGTGTTGCATGATGTTGGTGGTTTACAGCATCCAGACTGCATTTATTCAACGATTCATAAATCAATTAGTTAAACTAAAGTTTGGAAAATGATTGTCCAAAAGCTAAGATCAACCATGTAAGTAAATCTGAATTTGTAGCACCCATATTTTGGAAAAAATCGATGTGTGTCAGAGTCGGTGTCATCATATTCTGTAATTTCTGCTACTAAATTAGGGTAGTAAAATGAGTCAGACCAATCCGCTTTGCCCTTATTTTTTAAGGATTGAACTAAAATTTTCAACACTGTGCTGATTCGTTTTTCAATAAACATGTCTAAATGGGAAAACACGATTTTTTGCCATTTTTAGACTTTAGAGATGACAAAGTAGCACCCGTCCTGATTTTATGCGAATATAAATAAGGCAACCATAGTTTCTTTTGCCACTTTTAAATTTTTGAGGTGATAGAATTCGTGTGTTTTTTGACGGGCATATATTTAAACAAAACCTAAATGATTTTTTTTAATGATTTCTAAGTTTTAGAGGTGGCAGGACCTGCCACACTCGTCCTGTTTTTTGACGAAAATTAAAAAAAGTGGAGATAGTTTTTTCCATTCTTAAATTTTAGATGTTTTGTTTTTTTGACTGACTTAAATAAAACCAACATACTCATTTGTCACTCTACACCACACGACTATTTTGTTTCAGAAGACCAAAAAAAATATTGTACCTGAATTGGGGACATATCCTTCTCCATAACATCAAGAGAAGTCCAAGAAGCAAGTTTAGAACAAGTATTAGACCCCATAATACAACTCTTGATAGTACTCCAATAATGAGGATCCTTAATCTTATTCCTCAACCATATTGAATAATTCTCAAGATGATACTCCATATAAACCCTACTAGGAACTTCAACACCCCCACCTTGACTAGTCACAACAAAACCAAATATAGTCAACCCTATAATTGCTGCTATAACCAACAACATAATCACCAAATAAACCCAAAGTGCCCATGCCACATGAAAACATGCTCCTATGAAACCAAATAGTGAAATCATAAGAACAATAAATCCTATAATTAAAAGTGGTGTTTGGAAGAAATTTTCACATGTTGTTGTGCTTCTTGAAATCCATAGTCCTGCTCCTATTATTGGAATTGATGCTAAGAGTGTGAAGAAGTTCAAGAAACCTATCACTGAGTTGCTGAATCGTTGCATCTCTCTCAAAAATTCTCTATCTATTTGCTTTGTTTTTTGTGAGGGACTTGTGATTTGTATATATGCATGTTTTGTTTATTTATTTTATACAGTCACTTGCATAAAGTTTCTAGAGTTTCTATATACTTCTATATTCTTTCAACTTTTAGAAAAAGTTAGTTTTTATTCTTAGCTTAGTTATTAAGATGTTCACAAATTTTAAGTGGTTCACTTCTATGCCTATCCGATGAGAATATAATCAAATTAAAGAATTAGTATCAACATTACAAAAAAATGTATGAGGTAGAGATGAGTTATGGAAAGAAAGAAAAAGAAAGTATAGATGAATTTTTTTTATGAGTGGTTCACATTTATTTATAGAAATGTTTTTTTTTAAGATTGAAGATAACTCGCTCAAGTAAAATTAATTCAAAAATTTTCAAAGAAGAAATTTTCGAAGTTAGTCTTTTAAGAATATTATTTTTCGCAGTTTTCAACCAAAATGGGGTTGGAAACTTAAAAGTGAATCACTCATGAAAAATTTTAAACACTAATAATTCTTTTTTTAAAAGATCATAACAATACATAGTTTATACTAAAGCATCTTTAACACATGTTTTAGATTTTCATAATTAAGTTACAAGAAGAGATGTGCAGCTAGCAGTTAGGGAGGTGCATGATTGGTAAAAAGGCTACTTGGGAGATATTCTGAAGTAAAAAAGGGTTGAAAAATAGTAAGCCCAAATTAGAAAAGTAATAGCAGAAAAGAAGGGTGTATATAGAAGTCTCAATTAAATAATACATTTTTATTTCTAAAAGCTTAAAAGAATCACTAATACATTTTTATTTTAAAAAATCACTAATCATTTCTTGCTATTGTATGAAACTAAAATCATATTCTTCAAATTACCATAACTAAAATACTATAATTTTTATAATATAAAAATGTAAATAAAAAAAAATTAACATGTATAATTTTACTGAACTAGAACAAACACATGTATAATTAAGCTTTATACCCAAGATATTATGCATGTGCTTGTTCGCTAATAGTACAAAGGCTTTGATTTCTTGATAAATTTTTAAAATCTAAACTATGTTATTATAATACTGTTAAATTAATATTATATTAGTGAAGAATATTTATTAATCATTCTATAAAAAAAAACTCTTACAAAATATGAAAACTTCTCTATTTTTTCTCTTATATCTTCCCTTTAAAACTCATAAGATGAACATTCAATAGTTACTATGAACTTCTTCTTATATCAACTTTGTTAGTTATTATACATGTGTTAGTCTAAAAGTCCCATCACTACCCATTTAAAAATCAGAGTTTGTTTATTGATTCATCAATTTCAAGTCATAAACATGTGTAAGTGTTTCTTTAAGAGTCGTGCAAGTATACACAATGTAGTAAGTAGAAAGTGAATAGAAACATGTCATTTCCACAAAAATTATTTTTTGGTAAATTTCATTAAATAAACAAAATTACAAGTTAATTCATGAAAAAGGTAACTAAATAACAACATAATTCAGGGTTATGCAACAACTCAATAATGAAGGTCACATTTGATAGAATTGGTTAAATATGATCAATTCAATGATTTATTAAATATTTGTGATGTAATGTACTGACATAATATTAAATATTATGGTGTTTGTCAATAACATAAGAATATGTAATGATTCGTTAAGATTCTTTAGCTCTCATTAACATCATTACACTTCAAGTGAAATTTGTTATGCTTACATTTATGACCCTAATCGCTTATATTTAAGTTGATTATGTAAGCTTGGTATTCTAATAGCTGGTTAACCATATTAGTTCTTAGGATCCATTTATTAACCATTGTCGCGACTTAATAAACTTTTACTTAATTATGATTTGATCAGGCCTTGAAATAGATATATAGAATAAGGAGTATTTAAACCCAAACCAACCTGTTGTTTTTTGATTTAGTTTGGCTTGGGTTTTATATCAACAATGTGCAATTCAAATCCAAACAATCCATATATTTTTTATCGGTTTGGGTATCAGATTCTCTCAAAACCGAACCAAACTGTTATGCGAACACCCCTACACATATGCCTTACAATCCTTGAAAATCGTTAGCACCATAAGCCACTTTGATGTATTTTTGTTGTTATTCTCTCACCACTATAATTGCCTTCATAAGCTGAGTTGTGGCACTGCCACATAATATTCTCGGCTTCTTTTTCTGCAACACATCTTCTGATCATCCTGTCTACACTTACCCTGAATAAATAGGGCTCATCCCACAAATAATACTTAGCCTCTTTGTAAAACTATTTTTCTGCTGTTAAGTAATATAGTCAGGAACACTTTTTGTTGCTTTATAATTAGTCGTATCACCAAACCAAGGTTGTTCGTTCACTAATGGTCATCAAGTGTTCATTTGGAAATTGCTCATTGATTTTTTTTCTTTCTTTGTAACCTCATGGTTCTCTAACCAGGACAAATGATCAACAATAACATTTTCAACACCCTTTTTGTCTCTTATATCTAAATCTAACTCTTGTAACAACAAGATCCACCGCAACAACCTTGGCTTCGAATCTCCTTTAATGAACAAGTGTTTCAATGATGCATGATCTATAAAAATAACAACTTTGGATCCAATTAGATACACCCTAAATTTTTCCAAAGCAAATACTACGACTAGTAATTCTTTTTCAATGGTCGTATAATTTACCTGATTATCGTTTAAAATTTTACTAACGTAGTAAATAGAGTGGAATAGTTTATTTTAATATTGACCAAGAACTGCGCCCGCTGTGTAATCGCTAGCATAACTCATTAATTCAAAGGGGAAGTCCCAATTTGGTGCTACAATTACGGGTACAGTCACAAGTTTCTCCTTAATAACACAATATCCTTAGAGCACTTATTATCAAAAACAAAGTTATGCTTATTCAGTAGCAAATTACAGAGTGGTTTAAAAATCTTGGAGAAATCCATGATAAATCGTCGGTAAAAACCGGCATGCCTAAGGAAACTTCATACTCCTTTTACATTCATAGATGGGGGTAATTTTTCAATCACCTTAATTTTGGCTTGGTCCACTTCAATGCCTTTCGAAGAGATTTTATTCCCTAAAACGATACCTTCAGTAACCATAAAATGACATTTTCCCCAAATTAAAACTAAGTTCGTTTCAATGTATCTCTCAATTACGACATCCAAGTGTACAAGAAAACTATCCAAGTCATCTCTAAAAACTAACAAATAATCCATAAATACCTATATTGACAACTCAATTATGTCTGAAAAGATGGAAAGCATGCACCTTTGGTCTGCTGGTTCTACTGCAATCTGATTCTATTATCAGTAACCATACAAGAAGAAATAATACGCTCTCTTCCTACCAACCTTTCTAACATCTTCTCTATGAAGGGTAGAAGAAAATGATCTTTTTTGGTTGCTAGATTCAACCTTTTGTAATCAATGCACGTTTGTCATCCGGTAACAATTCGAGATGAAATAAGTTAGTTTTTTTCATTATGAATGACGACCATACCTTCTTTCTTAGGTATTACATGCACGAGACTCGCCCATGAGCTATCAGAGATTGGGTAAATCATTCAGGCTTCAAGTAACTTCAAAACCTCTTTCCTCACCACCTCTTTCATTGTGGGGTTTAATCTCCTTTGAGGTTGTACTATAGGTTTGAACTATTGCTCCAACTTAATTTTATACATGCAATAGGTTGGGCTAATACATTTCAGATCTTTTATACTCCACTCTAAAGTTTTCCTTTTTTTCTTCAAACCCCTCAATAATTTTACCTCTTCAGGATTTTATAAAGAACTACTGATTATTGCGAGTTGTAACGGTTTTTCACCCAAAAAGACATATTTCAAATGTTTTGATAATTCTTTGAACTTTGGATCATATGACTCGGGGTTTTTTCTTTGTTGTTCATTCTTGCCCAACTCTTTAGTTTTTTTTGTGGCATTCTCATCCTGTGTTGCTTGAAGATGATACAAGCATTCTATTATATCCACTTCAGATTCATCTTCAACCTGTTCTATTGAATTTACAATGACTCGATCCATCGAGAGGGATGGTGTTTCGATGTCAAAGATCTTCTGCACAATTTCTTCCATAACATTAATTTGATAACATTATGGATTCTTTTTTTCCGGATGGCTCCAAAGAAAATTATAAAATATGGCTGGGTTGCCTCCCAACAAGCGCTTGTTTAACGTCGGTAGCTTGAAAGTGATAAGTGTCAAGTGACATCAATTACCTTATAACTTGTCTCACAATCTTTGATTCTGAGATTTTCTTCACCTTTGTTAATATCCACGAGCATCCTCATTGTCTTTATGAAAGGTCTTTCTAAGATGAGAGGTATCTTTGGGTCTGCCTTGACATCCAATTTCAAAAAGGCTACAAGAAATTATAACTTTCCAATTTGTATCAGCACATCTTTGACTTCTCTTACGGTGTCTGATAAGTACTAAATTGTACTGGTATTTAGTGTGAATAATTGACACTTAATGGATTGATTCGTCGGTTTTCCATTAATAATCCCCCATTTTTGTGCATATTTTGTATAGCTTACATTTTAGTGTGTAATATGCGTTTTTGTGTACATATTGTTGAGTTTGACAATTTTTCATATGTTTTTATAGGTAATAATGCATGGTTGAAGTATGGACTCATTTGAGCCAAGAGGGATGCTTCAAAGGCAGAATTTTGGAGTCAAATTATTGTCATTCACGCTGGGAGCTGGATGGCAGTAGTTGGAGGATTTATGTTTTCCTGACCGCGCTTAGCGTGAGCAGGACCGTGCTTGGCGCACTTTAAGGCGTTTTAAGGGTATTTTAAGTGATATCGCAGTTAAAGCAATTTGAGGGCACTTAGCGCGATTGTAATAAATTTCATTATTTCTAATTTTAGTTTATCTCATTTTTGTAGGTATTCAAGAAAGGATATGTTGTCATTGTTGTATAGAGCATTGATTAAGTTTTTCAACGCTTCTGACCGTGCGTCAATCGAAGTTACGGTTCGAAAGTTATGAAGAAAATAAGAATTTTGGTTTTGCTAATGGCGCTAAATGCCCTCATAGCGCGGTATGCATCATTTCATCCCCTATTTTTAAGTCACTTTTTAGTATTTTTTAGGTTACATTGTTGGAAACTTTTAACCCCAACTTAATCAAACACATTTTGTGAGTAGAGTAGCTTAGAAACAACATTAGAGTGTGCATCTTGACGATCCGGAGTCGAATACACTTCAATCGAAGTTGACAAACCATAAGATTTGTGCTCTTCTTCTCTCTTTTCTTTGTACTCTCTATTTTTTGGGGTTTTGTATGTAAGTTTATCTTGATTGTATGTATATTTATAGGTCTTTGTATAAAATCTCTTTTACAACTCTTAATCGATGTCATCTTTGATTTACTATTTATCTCAATGAGTTTGGATCGTCATAGACATATACTTTTCGAACTCGACCTAAGAATAGCGTCTATTGGCTATGGGAAGTGGTTTAATATTTACATGTGTGTCAGATCTTAATGCTCAGTGTTGTTTAGTTGCGTGAGACATCGCCTCCGAGAGAATGCGGTTGATCTTTCAACGTTTGGATTAGACATAACCTCTTGTTGTGAGTGATATGTGGGGATTTTGACGAGTGATTTAGGTTACGTGCATTTGATCCATAGATTTTTTAGTACATGATGGGTAGAACGAAATACAACTCCTGACAAGTTTTCTCATGTCTTAAGAATGTATTTATTTTCTTATTTTATGTTTTTCTTTTGCATCTTACTCTTTAAAATCATTCAAACCCAAGCTTAGAGACGTGGAGATTGTCGAACGAAATTCTTTCCCTCGCACTGATCCCTGTGGAGACGATATAAATCTCAGAGGGAATTTTTACAAAAATGATTTTTGCTTGCCGCTTTACCGCTTCAACAAATAATTTTTGTTTTTGTTTTCTCGAAACTTGTTGAGTCGTGACTGCTTTGGTGGTTACTTTTGATTCTTTTAGTTGTTTGAGGACAAAGAAGTTTAAGTTTGGGAGAGTTGATAAGGGCTAAATTGTACTTATTTTGAGTGTGAATAATTGGCACTTATTGGCTTGATTCATTGGTTTTCCATTAATAATCCTCCATTTTGTGTATATTTTGTATATTTTACATTATAGTGTGTAATATGCATTTTTGTATACATATTTTTGAGTTTGACAGTTTTTCATCTGTTTTTATAGGTAATAATGCATGGTTGAAATATGGACCCGTTTGAGCTAAGATGGATGCTTCAAATGCAGAATTTTGGAGTCAAAATACTGTCATTCGCGCTTAGCGCAATTTTTAGCACGCTGGGAACTAGATGGCAGCAATTGGAGGATTTTTGTTTTCAGCAGGACTGTGCTTAGCGCACTTTAAGGCGGCTTAAGGGTTTTTTAAGTGGTGCGATCTTAGTGTGCTTAGCGCGGCTGTAATAAATTTCATTATTTATAATTTTAGTTTATCTCATTTTTGTAGGTATTCAAGCAAGGATATTTTGTCATTGTTGTATAGAGCATTGAATAAGCTTTCCAAAGCTTTCGACCATGCGTCAATCGGAATTACGGTTCGAAAGTTATGAAAAAAATAAGAATTGTGATTTTGTTGATGGTGCTAAACGTTCTTATAGTGTGGTTCACTTCATTTCAGTCCCTATTTAAGTCACTTTTCAGTATTTTTTAGGTGATGTTGTTGTGAACTTTTAACCCCAACTTCATCAAAGACATCATGTGAGTCGAGTAGCTTAGAAACAACATTAGAGTGTGCATCTTGACGATCCGGAGTCGAATCCACTTCTATTGGAATTGACAAACCATGAGACTTGTGTTCTTTTTCTCTCTTCTCTTTGTACCCTCTATTTATTGGGGTTTTGTATGTAACTTTATCTTGATTGTATGTATATTCATGGATCTTTGTATAAAATCTCTTTTACAACTCTTAATCGAAGTCATCTTTGATTAACTATATATCTCAATGGGTTTGGATCGTTATAGACATATACTTTTCGAACTCGATCTAAGATGAGTGTCTATTGGCTTTAGGAAACAATTTAATATTCACATGGGTGTCGGGTCTTAATGCTCTGTGTTGTTTAGTTACGTGAGACATCACCTCTGAGAGAATGCGGATGATCTCTCAATGTTTGCGTTAGACATAATCTCTTGTTGTGAGTGATACGTGGGGATTTTGACGAGTGATTTAGGTTACGTGTATTTGGTCCATAGATTTTTTAGTACATGATGGGTAGAACGAAATACAACTCCTGACAAATTTTCTCATGTCTTAAGAATGTATTTATTTTCTTGTTTTATTTTTTTCTTTTGCATCTTACTCTTTAAAACCATTCAAACTCAAGCTTAGAGACGTGGAGATTGTCGAACGGAATTATTTCCTTCGCACTGATCCATGTGGAGACAATACAAATCCTGGAGGAAATTCTTCTGAAAATAATTTTTGCTTGCTACTTTACCGCTTCAACAAAATGGCGTCGTTGGCAGAGATTGGTTTTGATATTGAATTGCATTGCAATAGTTTCTATGTTCTTAAGTTTTGTATATACTTGTTTATAGTTGTTTTTCATAAGTGATTGTATATATGTGTTTTCTATCATGTTTATGTGTTGGTTCATATTTTTGTTTTTAGTTTATGTTTGCTCAAGTGTTGTGCAGGTTTATTTAGTATTAGTCAATGAACCAAGCAACATGGAGAAGCATGTGCATGAATAAATGCTCCGAGCTAACAATGTGAAATAAGCGCTTGTTGGGAGGTAGCTCAATAGTTTTTGAGTTTGTACAATTTTATGTTTAGTATTATAGTTAATATAAAGTGAGAATGGCTGGACCACATGTGAGAAAGAACTTGAAAATCTAAGCATGCTTGTTCGCGCTTAACGTGTGCAGAGGGTGCTTAGCGCGCCCTGTTTTGTGTGGAAAAACCTCTCATTTTCCATCCACTTTCACCAATTTTGGTCTTTGTGTTTAGTTATTTTTAGTTCAATTTTGTTAAGTTGTTAGAATAATGTTTGTGTTTACTCTCAAGTTTGTTTTTTATTAACTTAAGGATGCATTTTATGATTGTTAAAGTTTGATCGTTTCAACTTGCGAATGTATGGTATTTATATTGTTTGCAAGGTACTTATTTATTGCTTTCTAGAACATAACAAGATTAGGAAACTTTTCATTTGTACAATTTTCATGTCATTCATTCTTTTGTCATATTTGTTCAGTTTTAAATCACTTTAAAACAAAACTCTTTTTGTGAGGAGCTTTTCATTGTTTATTATATGCAGAAGACCAACATTCTTGTTTAACTCGGTTTTATTATGTTTAATCTTGTATTTGTGTAATTTGTATGATGACACTAAAATGATCAAGACATTTTGTTTGATTTTGAGCATAACCACTTGAACAAATAGTCAATCTACCTTGTGAATGAGTGAGAATTTGCTTACCTATTTGAGCCTTTGTTAGAATCTATGTTGGTGTTAAGTTCATTTTTGTATGGATGCTCATACTTTTTCTTGAATTATAACCATGACTTGTTATTTGAGTTTTTTTTACCCTGGCCTAATAAGTTTGGGAGCCACTAGTGCAAGAAAGACTTTTTACATCAGCCGAAAAACACATTTTACATCGGATCTGGGTCTAACGTAAAGCCAAGCGATGTAGTAAATCAAAGACATTTTACATCGGGCAATAACTCAATGTGAAAAATACACCTACTACATCGGTTGACTGTTACGTCTAATGTGAAATATGGATGTAACTATATTTTTTTTTAAATAAATGCACATTTAACATTGGTCGCCTTTCTAGTCCGATGTAAAATGTAGGTTGTTACATCGGTTGCCTTTCTGGCCCGATGTAAAATATAGGTTTTTACATCGATTGCAAGGCGTGACCGATGTAATATGCATGCTATCTTTCTTAAAAAATTAGACTATTTTTTAGCGAAATCAAGGTGGAATCCCTGTAATTTTTTTTTGTACCTAATGTTTTATATTTTTCCAACATCACACAGACCATATTTAAGTCGCTATTTGGTATCTAATTTTTCATATTTTTCCAACTAGCATGCACATATTTTTCAAAATGAACAATTGATTTAAAAAAGTACTAATCTAGGATACACACAAGTGTACAAATTATAAGTATGTTTACACAGTGGACTAGTACAACAACAAAGCCAGTAAAAACATACCAAAATATCCAACCATTTATAAGTCATTTCTCACACTTGAATTACCAACATGCAATCCACAAGAAGATGAGTCGTACCTTCAGTAAAGAACACCAAAATCACATTTGATGACAATAAATAATAACACCAATTACCATCAGCAGACAACACCAAAGTCAATAAACTCAAATTATATATATATATATATATATATATATATATATATATATATATATATATATATATATATATATAGAGAGAGAGAGAGAGAGAGAGAGAGAGAGAGAGAATTCTATATAACTCAACAGATAAAGATTAAATTTTATAAGGAACATGTTGCCCTACGGAGTCGCAAATTATACAAATCATCTTGTGTTAATTTTGTTGGGTCGTCAAATACTTACAATACGTAAATAACGATATAAAATTATTCTTTGAAAATTCACATTAAAACGCAAAGTAAATCAGAGGTCTATGTTTACAATTCCAATAACTTCAGAAGCGGTATTTAAAATTCCTAACCATCTTGGCAAAACAAAAATATCGAAGGGAGTGAGAAATGAAATGCTTACATAAATTACTTTTTAAAAATGAAATTTGCATATTGGTATTAAATACTTGGATTTATATTGGTAGGAGGCACCTATTGCACTATCATATATTCATAGGTAAGATTTTTATAGAGATGCATATGATCTTGTTAGGTAAATGACAACAATAAATCAAGCATGTTCAGTAATTGTTTGAGTGGACTAGATAATTAGTGATTATACTGATATAGTAACTCTTTCTTAGAATCCTTTTCCTTGTTGAGTGAAAATATTACAAATGAAAACTTAAGTTTATAAACTTCGCAAACTCAGGTGCGAGAAAAGTAAAATAAGAATATGAATTTTCTTATCATCAAACTTTTATACCCAATCTTTTAAAAAGAACTTATGGGGAGGGGAAGTTCTTAGTAGTAGCGGAAATAAAATACCTTAAAACTGGCCAAGTCCAAGAAAACAAGAAGACCTTCCTTTTTGGCCAAAGCAATGGCTGCTTGAATAAAGAAGTGACCTTGGAGCCTTTGAAGTCCTCTTTCGTCAATTCTTGAGCCTGCCGAGTAAAGAAGAAAAAGTATAAATCAAAAAAGAAAACTTGACAAAAGTTAAATCCTAACCACAAAGCATCCACAAATGATATTTAACATAAAACAATACCTGTACTTTGACAGCATTTTGAGAGACATGGCCGCATTGTTCGATTAGCCAATTCATCTACCAAGCAGACACACTGACAGAATAACAAGTTAACATTAGAAACAAGTATTTAGCATTCATAAAAGTTGTTATTAGGCTCTATTTGGATTAACAGCTTAATTAAACGCTTATAACATAAGCACTTATCATACACTGTTTTTGAAACAAGGATTTCATTATAACAGCATTAGCAATTGTATCTTAGAGGCAAAAAATTTAAAGCGCATGGCTCTGTTAAGATTATACATGAACCTTCAAGCTAGTGGTTGGCCTATGATTTTGTTATCAAGAGAGCCAGTAAAAGACCAAAATGTCACCATCAATCATCTTATCTCTGCTAGATTTAGAGGGTGGTCTTCAATAGTCATGAGGTATTAAGTTTCACCCATGTATCCTAGATAATTGTTCAACAAAAATCACAAATGTCGTTTTTAAGATATCTAAAGTTTGTTTGCTCTAGTTTAAGAAAATATTGTCAGTTTAGTTCTTAAAATTTGTGCAGTAAACTGTTCTTAAAGTACCCTTCTATTAAACATTATAAAAGTTAAATGAAGATAACTAATAATTAGAGATACAATTTTTTTTTAATTACATCAAGAAAACTAATTGAGTAGCGAAAATAATTTATTTATTTATTTTATAGTATTTGATTATATAGTGGATATTTGGACTGACACTAAAATTGTCAAAAAAAAATCATAATGAGCTATTGTAAATTTGGCAAAAACTACAGCTTAAAGTTTCAGCAAAACTAGGTACACCATAGTGATTTTGCTAAACTTTAACTCACCCACAAATGTGTGACATTGATATGTTTATATTGTCATTGACATGTTTAAATTGCAACACTTTGGACCAAACACACACATTATATGAGATTCACATCTTAAGCCACCAATGGTGGTCTGTATTTGCAGAGAAGGTGAAAATTCTACCAAAACGAACGAGTCTATTTCCAGGCAAAGAAATGGGATACAAACAAAGGGCTTCCGAATAATAAGTATCTTAAGCAGTCATGTGGATGTTTTAAGTGTTGCAGACGAAGATGCAGGAATGCGAAAGTTTTTGCTACCAGACCCTATATGTGACATGTTTGAGCATCAAATGAAAGCATAGATGCTGAATATTTGTTTCATCCTATATGATTACGGAGTTTTTGGTTCGACTACCATTTTTTTCGTACTTTCGTAAATAAAGAAATTCTATGCATCTTGCTCTGTTCATATCTATCATTTGTAAATTTGATTTTATATTATAAAGTGCGGTTCACATAATTCAAATTTCTGTAAAAGAGACTCAATCAGGGACAAAAATCTGCATTGGAGCTTCATTAAGATATGGGCTCAACTACAATTCAACAAAGTTCTCTATACTATATCTCTACAGAACTATATGAACACCAATATTTCTTTTTAATTAGGCTTCATATACCATTCTAATTACAAAACTAAAACAGCATTAATCCGAAAATTAAAACTAATCAACAATAACCATGAAACAAACCTCAATGACGACGATCAACAAAAACGCCACGTTAATCCAATTCACCAAACTCGAACGTGAAGCTTCGGAGAAATCAACATCATACTTCGTTGAACCATTCGGATACAAAAGCCCCCAATTTCTTCCCGCTCCTTCCTTATTAAAAAGCTCGTAAATGTAAACCCCTTTCACTCCGTCTCTCAGCAACAGCGTTCCGGCACCGGACTTCAAATGCTTCACCAATCCCCTCATATAAATCTCAGCATATCCTGGATTCGCGTCGAGTTCATTCCCGGTGCTAGGCTATCCCGTCTCAGTGACAATAACCGGAATAGCTTAATTGCCTCTAAGATGAGATGAAGCGAAATGGAGTCGTCGGGAATCGGTGGACGGCGAGGCGGCGAAGATGAAAAACTGAGAAATAAATTGGATTGATGATGAGAGAGGTCCATCAAAAACAGTTCGTGATAAATTGAAATAAAAGAAACGGAGCAATGAAATCGAGTATCAACAACAACAACATTAGAGGAATTGATGATAGATTTTACACTTGCAGTGATGGTTGTGATAGTGCTCGGTTTCAAAGACCGAGCCAAACCTCCTAAAGCACTGAACAGAGAGGAAGAAAGATAATTTTCAGTAATGATTTTCCTTTTTCTTAGTTCAATGAGTAAATACATCTTATATAGTTTTGAATAACAGAATATTTAAAGAGAGATATCACAGCAGCGCCCTCCTAACAAACGTACACCAAGCGTACACCACAACAAGGTACTATTAACAAACTTTAGCTGAGTCATAGCCTTCTAGAAACAAGCAGAAACAAGAAATAGAAATAACTAGGAATAAAACAAATACTCGTTTAATAAAGTATGTGATCTTGATATTTTGAAGGAAGCTTCTTAGTACGAATGGGCCTATCAATATTAGGAATAGTGGGCTGCAAGTTGCTAATCCACCTCCCGAGTCCGCAGTTGTATCAATACCCACTCCTTCAAATTCAACATTGTCCTCAAGGTTGTAAACTTTTCGCATAGTCTGCCATGCCTCTCATGATGCCTCCTCTGGTGCAAGACCAGTCCACTGCACCAAGACTTGTTGCTAGGGACAGACATCAACTGTAACAATTCTGGAATCCAGAATTGTTAAAGGAGAGAGCAAGGGATAATTGTCCATTGAATCAGCAGGAAGATGTCCACTCTCAGTAGGAAGAGGACCCACGTGTGGCTTCAAAAGTGAATAATGGAAAACATCATGAATCTTTGAATGTGAAGGGAGTTCTAGTTTATAAGTGACGGGTCCAACGCGAGCCAACACGCGAAACGGACCATAATACCTCTTGTGCAACTTATTATACTTAATACCAGAGAGAGAGATTTGGCGATATGGCTGCAGCTTGACATAAACCCATGAATTGACCTCAAAATTCACCTTTCGACGTTTGGTGTCAGCAATGGATTTCATTCGGGCCTGAGCCTTAGCCAAATTCTTCTTGAGTAATTCCAATACCGCCTCTCGTGTACTCAACAATTCATGAGATGCAGCTAATTCAGATGTGCCAGTAACATACGATGGGATAAAAGGAGGAGGCTTACCATAAACTACCTGGTAAGGTGTCATCCCAGCCGACGAATGAAATGATGTATTGTAATGATACTCTGCCCAAGAGAGATAATGATGCCAAAGAGAAGGTTTATGATGAACAAAGGACCTCAAATACTGTTCAATAGTGTGATTAGTGACCTCCGTTTGTCCATCTGTTTGAGGATGGTAAGATGAGCTCATGCGAAGCAAAGTACCACTGAACTTGAACAATATGGACCAAAATTTGCTAACAAAAATCGGATCTCTATCGGAGACAATGCTTTGAGGTAGACCATGCAATTTGCAGACAATGTTAATGAAAAGATCAACCATTTTATAAATTGTGAAATGAGTAGGCAGGGCTCCCAAATGCACATATTTAGAGAAGTGATCCACCACGACAAGTAGAACAGTGAACCCATTAGAAGTGGACAACCCTGTGACAAAATCTAACGAAATGTCCTCCCAAATGTGCACTGGAATGGGGAGTGGCTGGAGCAATCCCCCAGGCTTGCTGGTGAGGTACTTAGTCTGCTGACAGGTAGCACATTCTCGTATAAATTGCTTGATGTCTTGGCGCATAGAAGGCCAACAGAAATTTGCGGAGGGGCGTTTGAGGGTTTTTACCACACCGGTCTGGCCTCCTATAGGAGTTTCATGATATTCCTTGAGCAATAACATCTTGAAACGAGATGTAGAAGGAAGCCAAATGCGCCCTTTGTGAAGCAATAAACCATTCAACACAGAATAACCCGGAGCAAGTGAAGGATCAGATTCAACTTGTTGGCAACGTGCTTGATAATCGGCATCCGAGTTCAAATCTTTGTGTAAATCATCAATAAACAGAAGTTGAGGTGTGGAGAGTACATGCAACTCAGCAATAGGAGGCTCACAACTGCGAGACAATGCATCAGCCACCGTATTGGTCTTTCCAGGCTTGTATTGAATATCATAATGGTAACCCAATAATTTAGACAAATAAAATTGTTGCTCCGGAGTTTGAATCACTTGAGTCAGCAATTCCTTCAAGCTACGATGGTCAGTTTGAATCACAAAATAATTTCCCAGTAAGTATTGACGCCAACGCTTCACAGCGCAAGTGATGGCATGAAGCTCACGTATGTAAGTGGAAGCCTGGGAAAGACGATGACAAAATAGCTTGCTGAAATACACAATAGGATGATCATTCTGCAATAAAACAGCGTCCATAGCATGCCCCGAGGCATCAGTCTGCACAATGAACGACAGAGAAAAATCCGGCAAGGCAAGAACTGGTGTCGTAGCTAAAGCAACCTTCAACTTGTCAAAAGCTTGTTGAGCCAAGGTGGACCACTCAAAAGCATTCTTTTTCAATAAGCAAGTTAAAGGATGAGCCAAAGTAGCATAACCGTGAACAAATCTCCGATAAAACCCGGACAGACCCAGAAAACCACGCAAGCTCTTCACGGATTTAGGAGTTGGCCAATCAAATACTCCTTGTAACTTCAAAGGGTCGGGTGCCACGGTCCCCTTAGCCACAATATGACCCAAATAAGCAATATGACTTTGGCAAAAAGAACATTTCGTTGGTTTTAAATGAAACTGATGCTTATCTAAGATATCAAATACCTGTGACAAATGACCAAGATGGGTGTCCAAAGTGGTGTTGAAAACCAGGATATCATCGAAGAAAACAATAGCGGACTTGCGAAGTAGATCACGAAAAATATCATTCATAGTAGCTTAAAAAGTTGTCGGAGCGTTGCATAAGCCAAACGGTATAACACGATATTCGTAGTGCCCATCATGTGTGCAAAAAGTTGTTTTCGAAATGTCTGCAGGGGATAATCGTATATGATGAAAGCCAGAAGTTAGATCTAGTTTTGAAAACACCCTAGCCTTTCCTAATTCGTCCAATAATTCATCGATGGTAGGCAAGGGGAACCGATCAGGGACAGTAATAGCATTCAAAGTGCGGTAGTCTACGCACATACGCCAGGATCCATCCTTTTTTTTAGGAGAAGAATAGGGGAAGAAAAAGGACTTGTGCTAGGTCGTATCCACCCAGTTTGCAATAATTTGGCTAATTGAGATTCTATCTCAAGCTTCTGTGAGTAGGGGTATCGGTAAGGTCGAACATTGACCGGTGTAGATTGGGGTAGGAAGGGAATTTTGTGGTCAGTTGGTCTAGGTGGGGGGAGTGTGGAGGGTTCAAAGAAAAGGTGGGAGTATTTGGTGAGGAGGGAGGTAAACTCAGGGTTAAGGTTTAGTGTATTTGGTTGGGAAGAAAAATTAGATTGGGTGTCATGTGTACCGTTGACATGGAGGGAAAATAATTGGGCCTCAGGGTCTATTCTAGTGATCCGTTGGAATTGGTGAAAGCCTATAGGACAAGTTGGTGAATCTCCCTTCAACTCAACACTTGAATTGTTATGGAAAAAAGTCATAGTAAAGAGATTGTAATTCATTAAAACTGGGCCTAACCCTCGCAACCATTTGGCCCCTAACACAACATCCGCACCATGTAAGCCTAAGACAAAGAGATCCATAGTGAATGAATGACCTTGTAAAACTATTGACACCTCATAACAAATATGGGAGCACACTAATTCTTGTCCACTGCCAACTAAAACTCTGAATGGATCAATTGGGTCCAAGGGGAGGCCCAAAGCAGAAGCAATAGTATCCTTGACAAAATTATGGGTACTGCCCCCATCCACCAAAACACCAACCGGGTTAGAGGAGATTCGACCCAAGATGCAAAATGTGTCAGCAGCTTGGTCCCCAGAAAGAGCATGTAAACTTAACTGTGTTGCATGAGCAGAGAGTTCCTCCGATGCAACAACGTCGTCAATCAATTCTACCGCTACTGACTCTAATTCACCGGGCGTAGAAGAAAAATCCTCATCAGTAGCAACCATTAAAAACACACGACCACCACATTTGTGTTGTTTGGACCATGGTTGATCACAATTGAAGCACAAACCCTTCTGACGTCGTTCATCGAGTTCTGCCCCGGAGAGATGCCGAAAATGGGGCTTTGCTGGTGGCGTAGGAAGAAGGCCTTGGGAGGGTTTCACCATGGAAGAGGAATCGGAATAGGGTTTGGGTGAAGGACGAGGCCCCAAAGCAGATTGCCATGGTGGCGACGGTCGAGGATGCGAAGAAAGCGCAATGTCTTTCAACTTATCCTCTTGTAAACGAGCAAGACCAGCAGCCTGCAAGATGGTTGTTGGTTGTTGAGCCAAGACCTCACGATGAACATCGATCTTTAACCCAAAAATGAAACAACTAAGAAGATTAACTTCAGATAAACCTTCGAGGCGATTTGTGAAAGCTTCAAATTCAGTGAGATATGTTGTCACAGAAGAAGATTGGGTAAGCTTAAAAAGGTTACCGCGAGGATCGTCAAACGCAGTTGGAGCGAAACGAATTTCTAATTTCTCCAAAAATTGGGCCCACGACGCGATCTGACGATTCTGATACATCCACTAGGACCATGCCAAGGTCAGACCGTCGAGATAAAAGGAAGCAATGGTGACGCGTTCCTCATCAGGTGTCTGGTGATAAGTAAAGAATTGTGAGATCTTGAAGATCCAACCATGTGTATCTGTTCCGTCGAAACGAGGAACGTCTAATATGAGACGAGGGCGGTGTTGTGAATCTTGACTGGAACGGGATGCACCGGGAGATGATGTATCGTCAAAACGTTTGTGCATAGCTTCAAGTTGGGCGGTGAGAATGGCAACTTGACGAGCGAGATCAGCTACAGGATCAGGTGGAGGAGGACATGAAGTCATGGATGGAGGAGGAATTCAACACAATGAAAGCACCAAGTGATATTGTTCAGTTTTATGGACTGGGTCAAACCTCCTAAAGCAGTGAATAGAGAGGAAAAGAGATAATTTTCTGCAATGATTTTCCTTTTTCTTAGCTCAATGAGCAAATACATCTTATATAGTTTTGAATAGCAGAATCTAAAGAGAGATATCACAGCAGTGCACTACTAACAAACGTACACCACAGCAAGGCACTACTAACAAACTTTGGCTGAGTCATAGCTTTCTAAAAACAAGCAGAAACAAGAAATAGAAATAACTATGAATAAAACAAATACTCATTTAATAAAGTATGTGATCTTGATATTTTGAAGGAAGCTTCTTAGTACGAATGGGCCTATCAATATTAGGAATAGTGGGCTGCAAGTTGCTAACTCTACCTCCCGGGTCCGCAGTTGTATCAGGTTGAGTAGAGATTGTGTCAGGAAAATGGAAGAATGGGACATTGAGATTTTGCAGAGGGAGATTGATGTTTGAATAATAGCAGAAGGAGAAGGGAGTAATGTTCGTGGTCGGCTGCCCTTGGAAAGAAGGAAAGAAAAATAAGTGATATTTGGTTGTGCTAGTGATTTAGTGAGATTGGAGTTTTCATATTGGTTGCAAAGAGATCTGATGTAAAGTCTCACTTTTTTACATCGGGTTCAAATTTAAAACCGATGTGAAATTCTTTATAACAAAATTTTATATTATTTACGAAACTGTTACTTTATTATTTTTTTCATCACTGAACTTTTTACATCGGATGCAAATTTAGTCTCGACGTGAAATGTTTTATAATAAAATTTCATATTATTTACAAAACTGTCACCGCGTTATTTTTCACATCAGTGAAAATAAATATCTGATGTAAAATCTCTAAATCAAATATTTGTCACTTCATATTGTTATGAAATCTGATGTAAAATTATTTGACAAATATTTTTCACATCATATATTTTGAAATCTGATGTAAAATCATTTAACCAAATATCTTATTTTTAGTAATGGGCATTTATGTCACTATATGTTGTTCTATTAAAGTTTGGGAGAAAAGGTTGGTTGTTATGAAGTTGAAAAAAGGAAATAATTTAAAAAGAAAAATAAACTGAAAAAGAAAAGAAAAGAAAAATAAAAAAAAAAGCATTGAAAGAAAAAGAAAAAAATAGAATAATGTTGTTCTAATAAGTTGTGTGGAATGGTGTAACAATTTGGAAAAGAGAAAAAGGTGATTGAAATTTGTGAGTGCTTTAGATTGTAAGAAATGATCACTCTCATTTGATTAGGCAAATTTTTGTTTCTTTTAGCTTGAGAAAAACAATTGTTTGCTACCCAAGTCACATTACAACCCTTAAAGCCCTCGCGATTTTTGCTTTTATACTACTCAATATGAGTTTTTTCTTGATGAATGCACAATTTAACTTGTTGTTAACTTGATTGTTGAGTGAGAGTTAAGTCCCTCGTGTTTTTTTATTCATCTATCGATGAAATGTCTGCTAGGTGCGATTCATTTTTGAACATTGCATTGTCTTAAAAAAATTTACATGTGTTTTGTATTTAGGAGTTGTTTCGTTTTCATGTTATGGTTGTAGTTTAGTGGTAAATTTTTCTTTGCTTGTATATTTTTGTTTTGAACCATACATTTGTTTTTGTTTTTCGAAACTTATTGAGTCGTGATTGCTTGGTTGTTCCATTTCTTTCTTTGAGTTGTTCGATTATTGTTTGAGGACAAACAAGGTTAAGTTGGGAAGAGTTGATAAGTGCTAAATTGTACTAATTTTGAGTGTGAGTAATTGACACTTATTGGCTTGATTTGTTAGTTTTCCGTTAATAACCCATCATTTTTGTGTATATTTTATATAGTTTACGTTATAATGTGTAATATGCGTTTTTGTGTACATATTGTTGAGTTTGACAGTTTTCATCTATTTTTATAAGTAATAATGCATGGTTGAAGTATGGACCCGTTTGACCCAAGAGAGATGCTTCAAATGCAAAATTTCGGAGTCAAAAATAATGTCATTCGCACTTAACGCGATTTTTAGCGCGTTGGGAACTGACGGCAGTAGCTGGAGGGTTTTGTTTTCCTGACCGAGCTTAGCACGCTTTAAGGCGGTTTAATGGTATTTTAAATGAGGATATTTTTGTAGGTATTCAAAGCAAGGATACTTTTTCATTTTTGTATAGACCATTGAATAAGCTTTTCAACGCTTCCGAACGTGCGTCAATCGCAGTTACGATTCGAAAGTTATGAAGAAAATAAGAATTATGATTTTGTTGATGGTGCCAGTTCGCGTCATTTCAACCCCTATTTAAGTCATTTTTCAGTATTTTTTAGGTTATGTTGTTGTGAACTTTTAACCTCAACTTCATCAAACACATTATGTGAGTAGAGTAGCTTAGAAACAACATTAGAGTGTGCATCTTGACGATCCGGAGTCGAATACAATTCAATCGGAGTTGACAAACCGTGAGATTTGTGTTCTTCTTCTCTCTTCTCTTTGTACCCTCTATTTGTTGGGGTTTTGTATGTAAGTTTATCTTGATTGTATATATATTTATGTATCTTTGTATAAAATCACTTTTACAACTCTTAATCGATGTCATCTTTGATTTACTATCTATCTCAATGGGTTTGGATCGTTATAGACATATACTTTTCGAACTCGGCCTAAGATGAAAATTTATTAGCTATTGGAAGCGGTTTAATATTCACATGTGTGTCGAATCTTAATGTTCTGTGTTGTTTAGTTGCGTGAGATATCACCTTCGAGAGAATACGATTGATCTCTCAACATTTGCGTTAGACATAACATCTTGTGGTTAGTGATACGTGGGGATTTTGACGATTGATTTAGGTTGTGTGTATTTGATCCATATATTTTTTAGTACATGATGGATAGAACGAAATACAACTCTTGACAAGTTTTCTCATGTCTTAAGAATATATTTTGAAGGTGAGAAAATACTTAGAAGAGGGGGTTGAATAAGTATGAAGATAAAAACTTAGAAGTAAAAACTCAAGTATTTTTATCCTGGTTCATTGAACTCAACTACTCCAATCCACCCTTTCTAGAGTGATTTGCCTTTCTCAAACAAGGACTTAATCCACTATTTAATCAACTGATTACAATAGTAAGCACTAAGAACAACTGTTCAAAGTCTTCTCAAGAACTACTGATCCTAACTGGATCTTCTTAAGGTTTTCTTACAATCAAATGTAATAATAAATACAAGTGTTAAAATGCTTCTAATAAATCTTTATAACAACTGTGATTTTTCACTTAAGATTAAGAACAAAGAAATAATTCTAGCAAGAATATATGAGTTGTATGAGAGCTTTGATAATGAATTCTTTTTTTAAGTATTTCGTCAACTGAAGAAGATGAGTGGAGACTTGCTTTGATAGGCACAGTGATCCAAGAGTTTTTCACGTTGAGAAGAGTGTACCAAAAGGTCTGAGCCTTTTTGTCTTCACATCAAGTGACCTTTCCTAGAAGAAGAAAGCACAGAGAAATCCTTTTTGTCTGTGTTCTTGTGTCTAGCGTAAATAAGGAAAGAGTCGTTTGGATATTCCAACAGACATAATCTTTGAATTCTTCTTCAACAATTTTGATTAAAAAATCATCAGAGTCTAATTTGGTCAGAGCCTTCTGATGTTCATCAGAGTTTTGCTGAATCAGAGTCTTTACAGCATGTGTGCTTTTAGCATGTATAAGTTTAGAGCAGAATTTTGGGTCAGATCCTCAGTACTGGTAGCGTTAGTACTATCAGAGTCTTCTGAAGTAACTATGCTTGAAAAACTCTTTATACAGAATTCTTCATTGGCTCAGATGCTTCTGGCTTGCTTCAGATTCTTCTGGAGCTTCTGCTTCAGATCCTTCTGGAGGCAACGCTCAGGATCTTCTGATGGCAGCATTCAGAATCTTCTAAAGAATGCTTCTAACGCATCAGAGCCTGTATATTTCTTATATTCATATCTGATTTGCTTCTGGAGTGATATTTACTTTAATATCTGCAGCAAACATTCTTAAGCAAATTTTAGAGTACATAATTCTTAACTACAAAATTTCATAATAGTTATCATCAAAACATAGAGATATTATTAAGAACCAATCTGTGTTCTAACATATTTATTTTCTTGTTTTATGTTTTTCTTTTGCATCTTACTATTTAAAACCATTAACACCCAAGATTAGAGACATGGATATTGTCGAACTACATTCTTTCCCTTGCATCAATCCCTGTGGAGATAATTAAATCTCGGAGTGAATTCTTCCGAAAATAATTTTTGCTTGCCGCTTTACCGCTTCAACAAAGTGGCGTCGTTGCCAGAGATTAGTTTTGATATTGAATTGCATTGCGATAGTTTCTATGGTTTTAAGCTTTGTATATACTTGTTTATAGTTGTTTTCAATAAGTGATTGTATATATGTGTTTTCTATCAAGTTTATGTGTTTGCGCATATTTTTGTTTTTGGTTTACGTTTGCTTAAGTGTTGTGTAGGTTTATTTGGTATTAGCCGGTAAACCAAGCAACATGGAGGAGCATGTGGATTAATAAAGGCGTCGAGCTAACGATGTGAAACAACGACTTTTTGAAAGGTAACCCAGCAGTGTTTGAGTTTGTACAGTTTTATGTTTAGTAGCATAGTTAATATAAAATGAAAATTGATGGACCACGTGTGAGAAAGAACTTGAAAATCTAAGCATGTCTGTTCGCGCTTAGCGCGCCCTGTTTTGTGTTGAAAAATCTCTCATTTTCCATCCACTTTCACCAATTTTAGTCTTTGTGTTTAGTTATTTTTAGTTCAATTTTGTTAGATTTTTTGCATAATGTTTGTGTTTGCTCTCAAGTTTGTTTTTTATTAGCTTGAGGATGCATTTTGTGATTGTCCAAGTTTGATAGTTTCAACTTGCGAATGTATGGTATTGATATTGTTTGAAGTTGTTACTTTGCAAGGTACTTCTTTATTGCTTTCTAGAACATAGCATAATTATGACACTAAAATGATCAAGGAATTTTGTTTGATTTTGAGCATAACCACTTGATCAAATAGTCAATCTATCTTATGAGTGAGTGAGAATTTACTTACCCTCTTTTCGCCTTTGTTAGAATCCATGTTGTTGTTAAGTTCATTTTTGTATGGATTCTAATACTTTTTCTTGAACTATAACCATGGCTTGTTGTCATACCCCAAATTTTACCCTTAGATTCTTTGATCTTTTGCATATCATTTTAGTTCAACCATATTGCATAACTAACCAGTTTATCAGCTTTTGTTTGTTTGTTTCACTTATGAAATCAGGGTTTAACTTTAGAAGCTTCAAAGGTGGTTAAATTAAGGTTTTGGATATGTCATCTACTATTTAAGCTCAGAAGATGTGGGGTTGGAGGTTTTCTGTTGTATTGGATTCCCTTTGTTCAGAGTTGGTCGCCTTCAGTTATTGGTACTCAAGGTTGAAGCAAAGGTGTTGGGTTTTCAATCGTCATGAGCAGTGCATATCAGAGGTTTATCAAGGCACAATATCAGTTTCTATGAATTTTCACAAGGTGTCATTTGCTAGGGTTTCATCAAAGGTTTGACTGGAAAGTTTCTGATCAAGGTTTAGGTTCTCATGAAGTTTTTGTTCATAAGCATGCACTAAAGGCGAAGATTAGGGTTTCTCACCCTTTGTGTTGAAAATAGACCAGTTGTCGTTCAATTGAGTTTCTCCTGAGGTTAGCGGGTGAGATGTATGTGCAGTGGTTTGCAGTTTAACTGGATGTGACTTTAGTCTTTGTCAAGAAGTGGGATGTATTTCATTGAAGTCAGGTTGCTGAGTTTTTGAAGGTCAAGGCAGTTGATACAACTCAAGTTGTATGCAAGTACTGATTATGTGGTTCAGGTTCTTGTCAATGTTCGGAGAGTCCAAGCTTGTTATTCAGTTCATATCATGTTAAGACGGATTCAAGGTTGAGATGTCATTCATCATATTTTGATTCGAGTTGACTTCTTTTTTATTTAATTCAAGAATCATTGTGGTAAGGTGAAATTGTCAAGGATTTAAGCGTTGTTCAAATGAGGAGGTGCGTTACAGAAACCATTCTCTACCCCTCTCCATTCCCGTAACCACCTTTTATCCATTTTTTCACTTAGTATCCATTTCTAAACCATTTCTACTTTCCAATTACCCTTTTTTTATTCAATCTATTTTTCTTATCCACTTTTAATTCAAAATCCAATATAAAGTCCCCTTTTATCCATTGAACTATATCCACATGTCATTATCCATCTTTTTCTATTTTTTATCCAATTCATTTTAATTCTTCTTTTATTTCATTATCCATTTGAGAATCAATTTTTTTCAATTCAATTCATTTCCATGTTTAAATCCAAAAAAAAAAAAAATCAACCAAAATAAGAAGTTATAAAACCCATAATAATTACAAATGAGGTCCATTTACACAAAAAAAAAGCAACGATCAAAATGACAAAAAATTCAACCATAACCAAGTCAAAACCTCACTACATGTTGAAACTACACCAGTAACACTTTCACCAAAATAGACCTGCATCAATATAAACAAAAACACTCCAAAACCGTACGCCAGCCTGCAAAAAACTAATAGCACACATCCTGCCAATAAAAGTCTCCTGCTACCAAAACACAGCCAACGATAACTTGCAGCACTATGCCCCAAAACCAGAATTCCGTGCTCCAAACTTGCTAGCAAAACAGACAGCAACAATAGTACACCACAAACTAAGCCAAGACACTGCACCATGGACGCACAGCTACGAACCTGTGAAGGAAAGGGACGTTTCAACATTTTTTCTCTTGAATATGTTTTATAAAGGAGAACAGATAAGCCAAAAGGGAGAGCGGGGGAACAACAATATAAAAAGAGAACAGAGGGGTTAAAAGATATCATAAAACCGTAAGCAGATTATGATAAGTTTTGAAACCAAAAAATATTCAAGAGAGAAGTTTTGAAACCTTGCAAGAAACCAAAATATTGATACTGATACAAAGAAAACTCACCACTGCCATGACAAACCAAATGCAAACATCCTCTTCATCATTGTAACAACTTTCCGCGAACGATCATACAACACGAGCTGCAATTGTCGTCGTTCCCTTCTGCTCCTTCAAACAATCTTTATCATCCCCTACCGTTTAATCTTCTCCGGATTTGTGACTTTCGAATTTGTTTCATCCTTCATCTGACTTTCATCTCCATCCATCACAACCTTCAAACAATTCACCTGCATTTCATCTTCCGATTAAATTATCTGTTGTTCTCAGAACACTCATCTGATTGACCTTCATTTCTTGTTTCCTCCGCTATTTCGTTACCGTAACTGCTACCACCAAAGACGTCCTGCAAGTGTGATATCGTAACAACTTGCGTTGACAAATGTGAACATTCACTAAATCCTTTCATTAGAACCTTCAGACTCAGAAACGAAATTAGAAGAGGGTTCTCAAGACAATGAACGAACTCCGACCCCATTATCATTCGCACAACCTCATCATCGTTGGACAATATCTATGCGAACCACCAACTTATAACAACGCCACGCCACATGAAAAGGGAAGCGAAGAGCGGCGATACCAAAAGGAAATCAAGAACAAGAGACGAGATCAAAGGAGAATGTTACGGTGAGTATGAATTGCATGCTTTTGATCAGTGCTTGAGTTTAGCTTTGTGTTTGAATTCCTTTTTTTTTCTGAAATACGATTTAGGGGAAAGGGGGAATTTTGGGACGAAATAGAAGAATACGGGTGAGGAGAGTTGACTGAGGGGAAATTTTACCCCATACCCCTACAATTATACCTGTACCCCTACATTAACATTTTTTGGACCAAAATACCCTTGTATAAAAATTTATAATTTTTTTCATTTGTTCATCGGAAGACTTTTTGCAAGTCTTCCGGTTCATATTTTTTTCTTTTGTTCACCGAAAGACTTTTTGGAAGTCTTCCGGTTCACATTTTTTTTCGTTTGTTCACCGAAAGACTTTTTGCAAGTCTTCCGGTTCATATTTTTTTCGTTTGTTCATCGGAAGACTTTTTGGAAGTCTTCCGGTTCTTTTTTTTTTTTAATATTGTCAATTATAATTTTTTTTATTTACTATCCTATCATATAATTTATTAAAAATTAAAATTAACATTTATATAATATTGTCAAATATTATAATATTTTTAATCATCTTAACGTTGGTTTTTTAATTCTATTCATGAATTCAAATCAAAAGTAGAATATATAATATACAATTATAGTTCTTAGTCATTTAATTTTATTTAATCCAATATCAAAGAATTATTTTAAGTTTCTGGATTCAAACATTGACCGAAACATATATTAATCATTCTTTAAATTATCAGTATTTGAAAACTATATATTTAAGGAAAAAATCTGAATTCATTGAATAAGCAAAAAATGAATTGATGTCCAATAATAAATTTTTTAATATAAAATAAATGATGGAGGAAAAAACAATAGTTCAGGTTCATTCTTATTTTATTATATATATATATATATATATATATATATATATATATATATATATATATATATATATATATATATATATATATATATATATATATATATATATATATATATATATATATATATATATATATATATATATATATATATATATATATATATATATATATATATATATATATATATATATATATATATATATATATATATATATATATATATATATATATATATATATATATATATATATTAATAATAATTACAATAATAAAAAACATAATAATATTGATAATAATAATAATATAGTCCCAACAAGAAAATAATGAAAAAGGTTATGATCTATTTGTTTTTTACTCACTTGTCTCAACTATTTTATTAATAATACTTTTATTCTAATTTAACTTATCAGTATATGAAAACTATATATTTAAGGCAAAAATCTGAATTTATTGAGTAAGAAAAAAATGAATTAATGTTCAATAATGAATTTTTAATATAAAATAAAAGATGAATGAGAGAGAGAAAAATGATACATAATGTCAATAATTTATTTTAAAATTTAAAAATTAAAAAAAATATGAACCGGAAGACTTACAAAAAGTCTTCCGGTGAACAAAAAAAAAATGTGAACCGGAAGACTTCCAAAAAGTCTTCCGATGAACAAAAGAAAAAATATGAACCGGAAGACTTACAAAAAGTCTTACGGTGAACAAATGAAAAAAATTATAAATTTTTATACGAGGGTATTTTGGTCCAAAAAATTTTATGTAGGGGTATGAGGTAAAATTTCCTGACTGAGGATGCACTAGTTTGTGAGTTCAACTTGGGCTGAGGTCCCTTATGAGCCTCATATTCAGTTTGTATCCACACCCATCTTTCCCATTTCACTCCATGATCTACGTATGAGCATAATGGGTTGTAGGCCCATCTGAAATTTCATATCTCCTTGTGGTTTTAATAAGTATTTTATTAGGAATTAGTTTAATTAGTTAAAAATATTTAAAATAAAATTCAGTTAATTAGCTTTTAATTAGGTTTTAATTCATTTTATTTTTAATTTGAGTTTTCTAATTAGTTTTTAATTAGACTAATTTTATTTAGGTTTAGTTAATTAGTTTTTATTTATTTATATTTTTTATTAGATTTTGATTTAATTAAATTTTGGTTTAATCAGGTTTTATCTTAATTCTTAAATAAACTTTGACAATTCGTATTTTCATTTTAGTTAATTCCCTAAGTCAGTTTTGAATTTGATTCTTATTGCACTTGGCTGTGATTAAGTCCCAATTTTGATGTCCTATCTTTTGAGCTTTTGATTTGCCTGAGTATTCGCTGCATATATTGTTGTTTATCTTACATTTGATACTTGAAGCTTCATACTTGATCCTCATTGTTGCATCCAAACTAATTCCAAAGGAAAATATCATTTTTGTTGACTGACATGTCATGTTGGATAACCCCGTCCATCTTTTCCCCAAAACTTTGTAAGAGTCTTGCTTGTTGTAACCTAATTTAGGTTTGGAGTCGCCGCACTCTATATAAGTCTCATAGTTATGAACATTTACTTCCCCTTGGAACCTTGACCACAGTCAAAAGTTCTTCATTCATAGTTAGGTGAACTACGGTTGTTCTGATTTCATCCTAGTCAGGATACGTAGGCACGAGATGCAATGTCTTGGTGAACATACTTAATGTATATACCTTAGGTCCTTACCTTAGCATTTCCCTTTAGAAAGTAAGCTTTAGCATAACACAAATACTAACAAGAGGTTCCTGTAGAGTATTGCAAATACTTAGGATGCTAACATCTTTCCTAAGTATAACCAACCCCC
This sequence comes from Lathyrus sativus, assembly GCA_963859935.3. NCBI lineage: Eukaryota > Viridiplantae > Streptophyta > Magnoliopsida > Fabales > Fabaceae > Lathyrus > Lathyrus sativus. Next base: position 551,134,991 of record OZ012735.1, on the reverse strand, counting down.
CGAACCTTAGATCTATTAATTTCGTTGTTACGTAGCGCACTTAGGGTTTTCTTCGATCTTTACCATTTCATTTGGATAAATCAAAGCTCAGTGGTGAATTTCATGATTTGTGATTCAAGTTAATTTAATAGCTTGATATCTGATTCTCACTGCAGCACTTGTTATTTGAGTTTTTTTTACCCTTGCCTAATAAGTTTGGGAGCATTCATGTCACTATTTATGGTTGTATTTAAGTTTGGGAGAAAATGTTGGTTGCTATGAGGTTGAGAAAAAGGAAAAAGTTTGAAAAAGAAAAAAAAAAGTGAAAAAGAAAAGAAAAGAAAAAAAAGGAAAAGCATTGAAAAAGAGAAGAAAAAAATAGAATAATGTTTTGCTAATAAGTTGTGTGGAATGGTGTAAAAATTTGAAAAAGAGAAAAAGGTGATTGGAATTTGTGAGTGTTTGAGATTGTGAAAAATAATCACTTTCTTTGATTAAGCAAGTTTTTGTTTCTTTTACCTTGAAAAAAATAACTGATTGTTACCTAAGGCACATTACAACCCTTAAAGCCCTTGTGATTTTTGCTTTTATATTGTTCAATATGAGTTTTTTCTTGATGAATGCATAATTTAACCTGTTAGCTTATTTATTGAAAGTTAAGTCCCTCGTGTTTTTCTATTCATCTATCGATAAATTGTGTGCTAGGTGTGATTCATTTTTGAAGATGTTGTCTTAGAATTTTTGACATGTATTTTGTATTTAGGAGTTGTTTCGTTTTCATGTTATCGTTGTAGTTTAATGGTAAGTTTTGCTTTGCTTATACGTTTTTGTTTTGAACCATACATTTGTTTTTGTTTTTTGAAACTTGTTGGGCCATGATTGCTTTGTTGTTACTTTTGTTTCTTTGAGTTGTTCTATTCTTGTTTGAGGAGAAATAAGTTTAAGTTAGACAGAGTTGATAAGTGTTATATTGTACTAATTTTGAGTGTGAATAATTGGCACTTATTAGCTTGATTAATTGGTTTTCCATTAATAGTCCACCATTTTTGTGTATATTTTATATAGTTTACATTATAGTGTGTAATATGCGTTTTTGTGTACATATTGTTGAGTTTGATAGTTTTTCATCTGTTTTTATAGGTAATAATGCATAGTTGAAGTATAGACCCGTTTGAGCTAAAAGGGATGCTTCAAATGCAAAATTTTGGAGTCAAAATACTGTCATTCGCGTTGGGAACTAGATGGCAGTAGCTGGAGGATTTTTTTTTCCTGACCCCGTTTAGCGCGAGCAGGACCGCGCTTTAAGGCGGTTTAAGAGTATTTTAAGTGAGATCACACTTAGCGCAATTGTAATAAATGTCATTATTTTTAATTTTAGTTTATCTCATTTTTGTAGGTATTCAAGCAAGGATATTTTGTTATTGTTGTATAGAGCATTGAATAAGCTTTCCAACACTTCTAAACGTGCGTCAATCGGAGTTACGATTCGAAAGTTATAAAGAAAATAAGAATTGTGATTTTGTTGATGGCGCTAAGCGCCCTCATAGCGCAGTTCGCGTCATTTCATCCCCTATTTAAGTCACTTTTCAGTATTTTTAAAGTTATTTTGTTGGGAACCTTTAACCCAAACTTCATCAAACACATTTTATGAGTATAGTAGCTTAGGAACAACATTAAAGTGTGTATTTTGACGATCCGGAGTCGAATCTACTTCAATTGGAGTTAACAAACCGTGAGATTTGTGTTCTTCTTCTCTCTTCTCTTTGTACCCTCTATTTGTTGGGGTTTTGTATGTAATATCATCTTGATTGTATGTATACTTATGGATCTTTGTATAAAATCTCTTTTACGACTCTTAATTGATGTCATCTTTGATTTACTATCTATCTTAGTGGGTTTGGATCGTTATAGACATTTACTTTTTGAACTCGACCTAAGATGAGCTTCTATTGGTTGTGGGAGGTGGTTTAATATTTACATGTGTGTCAGATCTTAACGCTCTGTGTTATTTAGTTGCATGAGGCATCACCTTTGAGAGAATGCAGTTGATCTCTCAACGTTTGCATTAGACATAACCTCTTATTGTGAATGATACGTGGAGATTTTGACGAGTGATTTAAGTTACGAGCATTTGATCCATATATTTTTTAGTACATTATGGGTAGAATGAAATACAACTCCTGACAAGTTTTCTCATGTCTTAAGAATGTATTTATTTTATTGTTTTATGTTTTTCTTTTGCATCTTACTCTTTAAAACCATTCAAACCCAAGCTTAGATATGTGAAGATTGTCGAACGACATTTTTTCCCTTGCACTGATCCCTGTGGAGACGATATAAATCCTGGAGGGAATTCTTCCAAAAATAATTTTTGTTTGCCGCTTCAACAGTTACCTGCATGTTTTGTCTGTCATTTGTAGTTTTCTTACATATGACTATATTTGCATATACTCGATTCTTTATAGCATTGATAGTGGTATAATATTCACACTTGCAATTAAGTCAACAAGTGAATTTGCATTTTTCATATTTCCTATAGAGGCAGGTAACATAACTACTCCATGGTCAACTTCCTTCATGGGTAAGTTCTTCTTATCTCCTCTGCGTACTTCAGCATGCAAGCTTTCTTCCTCTAGTACTTTTGCTCCTTCTTCTAGTCTTTCTTTGGATTTGACAACAATTTCATCACCCTCAAGAATAACATTGTAGTTTTTCTTTGGATTGTTCTTTATGTTTACATTGAATATGTTACTTGGTAGATCTGAGAACTGCTTGGCTAATTGACCCACATGTGTTTCAAGTTTTTTAGTGGAGGATTGAAGATTTTTGTGACTAACCATAAACACTCGTATGGATTGATTGAGTGCATTCTCCAACTTTGTTATTCTGTCTTGTTATGGGGTTGTTTATGAGTAATGCTAAAAATCTTGTGTATTAGATGAATCAACCTCGAATCTCCATCCGAGATTAAACTTTTTATTTCCCGGAGAGTTGTTATTATGATATTGATATTGCACTGGCTTTTGATTGCCTTAAAAATTTACTTCCCTATTAGTAGGGATAAAATTCGATTGGATGGTCTCTGATGCATAGTTCACAAAATGCAATATGCCTTTGCAAAGGTACTTTGTGCATTTCCTTCACCTGTTGTGGCAATTTTGGTAGTTGTTTGGTTAGTTCGTCCACCATATGATTTAACAATTTATTTTGAACAAGATGACATCATTGGTATTCAGTTGTAGGATATTATTATTCCTTTTGGGAGGTGTTTCCATTATGTTTTCCTTGATGATCATTGAGTGTCATTCACTCAATGATTGTTGTTGCATCATCCATACTTTTGGACATAAGAGAACCTCAAACAATAACATATAGCAATAACTTTGGTTGTTGTTAAAATCCATTCCTAAAGATGTGTATCTGCATGAGTTTGTCAAAATCGTGACTTGGATATCGTTTCAGCATGGACTTGTATTTTTCCCATGTCTCACAAAACTCTTTTGTTATGCCTTGGGAAACACAATAATGGTTGTCTTGACTTTCATAAATTTGTTGTAAGGAAATAATCTGCTTAGGAATTTTCCTCCAAAAAGTTCCAATTTTTCATCGTCGATGTGGATTAATCTAGATACCACTCGTTTTCTTTGCTAATCAGAGAGTGCAGAAACAATCGTAGGAATACCGCCTTTTCCTTCCAGTTTTCATCGTCAATGTGGGTTGATCTAGATACCACTCAATTTATTTTCCAATCAGAGAGTGTGGAAACAATAGTAGGAATAACACCTCTTCCTTTGTTTTTGAAAGACTTAGAGAGTATTCCCCACTTATCATAGAACCAAACCAATAGCTAGTAGGAAAAATCTAGGACTAGTAATGAAGCTGTGAACACTGAACCAGGTACGGTAGCTGATACCCAGGCAAAGTCCTCAACCGAGCCTATAGAGAAACCCATTAACTTATATTATATGAGCAATGCTCTTAGAGTATTTCGCTCTTACCCCTTCTCGAGAGACCCTGAAAATTACTTGTCTTGCCTTGTGAAGTTAGAGAAAAAGAAAACCCAAACTTGGAAAGATATGGAAATCTTCGACATGATTCAACTGTCGAAAGCTTGACCAGGATATTGCAAAACCATGCTACTAACCTCCATATACTTATGGGATAATACTCACAACAATTTTAACTTCCCTTATGAAATTTTAACTCCAACCCTATTCAACACTGCTGCAATCACTGGTCTTCGACCAACCGGAGACGCTTTCGATCCCAACCACGTGACTAAGGACATTATCGACTTCGATGGAAATTAAGCTACTTTTACTCATTACATCTCAGACCATCATAAGAATGATACTAAAGAGGTTTCTGATGAAGAACACATTGCCTTCCTCGAACTCTGGCTACCTCGATGCGTTTTCTGCTTGAAATCTTTGCAAGTGGCGAAGAAATTCTTAACCATAACGAACCAAATACACGTTGGTCACAAGCTCTGCCTTAGCCAAATGATTTTAGGTTGTCTATATGAGTCTCTAGTAGAAGTTGTTGAAATCCTCAAGAAAATCCAACTTGGGTCGAATCTACTACTAGCTGGCCTATTTTGGTTACTTAAACTGTGGGTTAATGCTACTTTCGAACCTTCATTGTCAACTCACAACATAATCAATAAAGAGGCTGATGAAATCAAAAATAGAAGGGTCGAAGGGACACGCCTTGTCCAATTGACTTCTAATGACAAAGGGCTAAATTTGCAGAAGGCTTTCATTAAATATGTGATGATGTATGCCAAGCGTTACAACTTCACCCCCTCTATGTCTCTCTTCGCCAACAGAAATTATAGCCCATAGTGGTTCACTAGAAAGTTTCCAGCTCTTTCGAAAGACCAAAAAGCGAAATCTTTAGCCATATATGAAGCGTTCCTCACACCAAACTTGATAGCGACAAGGCTCTGATCTTCCAAGAATCAAATATTTCTTCTCAGCTACCAACCCAATCTCGTCTCTCGACAGTTTGGACTCAACCAAGTTTTGCCCAAGCCAATCGTCTCAAAGAAAAGTGTCATTGTTATCTACAACATGTACCATATTGAAGCCAAATGTAATGAAGAGAAGTCTCATTATATTTGCACTATACAACTCACACTCATTCTATTCAAACCATCATACTATTGTACCCAAGAATATGATACTTCGTGGAGACACTATTACTCCACATAAATGTTTGACTTTAATGCTTTTACTCAATACTTAACAACTAATTTTGCTTATGCACATGATAGATCCAAGAAAGGTATTTCGACTCACATCAAAGAAATCCAAAAATTCCAAAAGTAATTTGAGATTTCCTACAGACCTGATGATCTTAGTCGAACCATCCGCGAAGCAACAGTAACTTTGAGAGAAATTTTTACAAAGAAAATCCTGATTTAAAACTACCTTTGTATGTTAAACATGAAGACATGTGTGAGTTGGATTTTAGTTTTCATCCATCAAGATTCCCTCGACTGCCAATGGTTAATTTTGTCGTGGCTTTTAGCCGTCCGTTTCCCGACTGGTTCGTCTATGGGGACTTTGTGAAAAATCTTTTACAAGACTCTAAAAAACTTTCCAAACAGGTGGTTCCGACTAAACACACTATGGGCTGTTTCAAAGGACATCTTCATATTGACATAGAGCATGTTCAAGTACTCTCTCCTATATATGAAGGTGTGGAAGAGGAGGATTTTTTAATTTATTTTATTTTTTCTTATAACAGTTTCTTGACACCCTTTTTACTTGTGGCAATTGTTTTGATCTATTTCTGTTTTAGCCATCAAAAGAAAACAACCAACAAAAGGTTTGATGAAGAAAACTGCCAGTTCGGCCAAAGACGAAGGCCAAAAATAAGAAACCACCAGAACAACAACAAAGGTGTACTTTGCGTTATTATTTCGCTTGATGTATTTTCCTCTTATTCTATCGCTTGTGTTATTTTCAGATAAGTCGAAAACCACCTCCAACTCCAAAGAAGCGAAAGACTAAAAAATCCCATATTTAAGTAGTTGAATCAGACAATGATGACTTGCTACTAGACACCTCTAAAGTTGCCAAGAATAAAAATAAGGCGGATAATTCCGATGCCACTTCTCAACCAAAATCCAACATTATCAAGATCAAACCCAAGAAACCTATTACTCCGAAGGTAATTGAGGTTGATCATGAAACTGCTACCAAAGTTACTCCTGAACGGATCGAGAGTGATAACTCTAGCCCCGGTGCAGATGGTCTTAAGGTAAAAGAATCTTACCTCATTTTCTTTAACCACCTTTATTTTTGACTCATCATAACTCGATTCCTTTTGTAGGGTGGCGCAGATGTCACTACACAGTCTAGTATTAAACATACTATCCCTGAGAGTACCAGCACTCCTTCGAACCATCCATTATCCAACGAGGATTCAAACAAGGGGTCTATGGGCGAAGTGAATAAACCTGCTGAAGAACAACAAGAAGTATCACCCTCAAAAGACATAACCCAACACTCTCAAACCACTAACTTCAACCATGAAGATGATAAAGAAGAAGAACATCGCGTTATAGAAGTCGTGGAAACCATGCACATCCAAAACATAGAGGAAATTGTGCAGGACAAAGCATGCGACTCTTCACCAAAAATCTTTAACCAAGGCGAAGATGCCCCAGATGAGGAAGAATGCCAGGAAGAAGATCATCCCATGTTTAACTATGTAAACAATCCTCAGGACAAAGAATATGATGATGATGAGAACCCAGGTGAAATTCCTAAAACCAACCCAACCTTTGAGACTAATAAAGCTTTTAAGGCTCCTTCGATTGATACAACTGTCGCTCTTTCCTAGGAAGAATTGGAAAACTTGAAGATTCCCCAGACAAGGAAGAATGTCAGGAAGAAGATCATCCCATGTTTAACTATGTGAACAATCCTTAGGACAAAGAAGATGATGATGATAATGAGAACCCAGATGAAATTCCCAAAACCAACCCAACCTTTGAGACTACCAAAGCTTTTAGGCTCCTTTGACTGATACAACTGCCGCTCTTTCCTAGGAAGAATTGGAAAACTTGAAAAAAAACAAGCCAGCAGAATACCTGAAGGTGATCATGAGCACAAGAGGTAGTTTGACTGACAGATGCTCTAGCTCTTCGATCGTCTTTGGTGGTCAGTCTACCAAAGAATATGCTGATGCATTGCTCTAAAATATCAAGGAGAAAGCTTTTGATGTTGACTTGCTCAAAGTCTTAGAAGACATTCCTTCTGCCTACTTTGGAATTAAAGACCTTTTGAAACAAATTGACATCTTAACTACTCCTCCTGAAATTGCAGATGTCATCATGGAACTTGGGCTGTGTCATACCCCAAATTTGTCCTACTTGTTTAGTCATTTGTGCAACATTCATCCATTAACCATAATTCAAAAATTCAAAAAAAAAAAAAGATACCACAGGGTTGAGATTATTTGAATCAAGTTTCATCTAAGGTCCAAATGCCTTTCTGATATAAGTTAGATTGTTTTGGTAGATAAACTTCAAGGTTCAAGCCCATAATACACTCGATATTTGAGATGGACTCTTAATAAGGATTGCTTCAAGGGTGATATTAATTCAAGCACTCAATTTGCTTTGGAAAAGCTCATGAAAAAATTCAAAAGTGGTTTTTTTAGGGTTTTCACGCACTGTCCGGTAGTATCACGAAGAGGGGCTAATGTGTATACAAGCGTTTGGCACACCGATTTTGATGAACCAGATCCATTGTATTCATTATGCTAGTCATGTTAAAGTGTTATTTCCAGGTTCAAATCCATACAGTAAGGACCAATGAGGATGAATTGTGACAATTAATTGTAAAATTTAATCCCCAATTATCCAAATGGTCCCAACGTGATGTCAAGCAGCCATGTCCTAATTCATGTTCCAAATTAAGTTTCAGGATGTAAAGTGGTCATGCATTAAGTGTTTTATCAGGAAGATACGTGGTAGCATCTCTACCATGGGCGTCAACACAAAAAATCGAAACGCAGGCACTTGGCTCACATTGTCCCATGTTCCAAGAAAGGGCATTGATGGTAGAATTACAATCCATAAGTTCAAAAATTCATGAAACGTAAGATTACATAAATATCATTAAAGGGCCACAATCATTGATCTTGAGTTTACAAAATACAACAAAGGTACAAGGACTACCGAATTTGACTAAATTATAAAACAGTCAAGCGGAATAACAACAGGATTTCAAGATTGTGAAATAATCCTAGGCTATGAGTTACGAGGATGAGAAGTTATACGTAATATTAAGTCTTATGCCTAACAAAGCCTTTCGTTTTGCTCTTGTTCACACCTCGTATCGATCTTTCCAAAAAAACCGGTAAGATTGCAATCACTAAACAATGCCCTGTCAAGAGGAAGACTGTAACCTGCAGCAGTAGGGATGTACAAACCATTTCACTACAATTTTAGTTGCTAGTGAAGCTACGGGTTTCAGATGCAGCTTTATAGAAACTGATTGTAGACCTCTCTGACGCATATCTTCACCTGTGGTTATGTTCATGTCCTGATAGAAAAACACAGAGATACTGCTCTCCTGCAACAATCCCAATTTGCTGTTTGGATTGCTGAAGGTATAGATTTTCACCGTTGAATTTCATTAGTCATCACCACCTACATGAAATAGACGAGAAGTCAATTACGGTTACGCACTCAAGCCAATGTTCTTAAAGTTACAGAACCTGAGCTTTAAAGCTAAAGGGTAGGAAGCAAACACATGTGAACCGTAAAGAAGCTGCTGATGATGCCTTGGAGGTCACTGAGATCCCGAGAAAATGCAGCTCCTACAGTGAAAGATGATGCCGGTAACTTTGTTGTTCAAGCCAGGTGGAAGTTTCCTGCAGCGCACCAATGCAAAGCCAGATTGCAACCTGCAGAAATTTACCATTTACTAATGAGGAAATCATGATGAACACACCAGTCATATGCAAGTAATAACCATGGATTTTAAAAACTTACAGTTCTGATCATTTTTTCTGAATTATTGTCAAGGCAGATTACCTCCCAAAGTCTTTCCTGATCCCTACTCTACTAATAAGAACATCTAATCCTTTGTGAGTTTTCATCGTTAGAAGCCTCGTGCCGACTTCCAAGGCTGGTACAACCTGATATCAAGAGAGTAAAGTTCAACAAAATAAGTCTATGGTTATGTCAGGTTCATCGCATAGTTAAGAAAAGTCAGAAGATACGTGAGGCGATTTTGGAATTCACCGGACACTTGAAAGGGGAATTATAAGTTGTCAAAGGACCAAGATCTTAAGCTTTAATCAAGAAATCCTCGAATGTTGAGTAGTACAGAAGGACTGTCGTCGCTATCACCGCACCCTGCATCATTTTCAAACAAAATTGCAAATCAATTTGAACACCATTTACCACAGTAAAAGTAAAAAGCAGTGGCCGCAGTGAAAACTAGTTGAAGATATTACCTCACTACAAACAAAAGAGGAGATTGAGTAGGAATCATTTCTGAGGTCCCTTCATTCCACACAGCACACCACTCCTTCCATTTTTACCCTTCTCCATCTGATATAAAGAGGAGACGAAAATTGTGGGAAGAGGAGGGAGCCGCCTCCAACAGAAAAAAATCAAAAAAACCTTCTCCTTCAATGATTCTTCAAAACCCTAAAAAACCCTAATCCATGAACAACCCTAGACCAAAAAATCAGCCGCCCACCTCCAACCTCAGTCTTCATCCTCCCAAACTCAACTCATAAACTCAACCCAGCGTCTCCTTTCCTTCATCCTCACAACATCATCACCAGTTCATCTCCTCCATTAATACCTTCAAACAGAACCAAAAAAAAACTCTTGCTCCAATCTATCTCTCAACCTTCAACCATTCCTCCCATCTTCAACCTTCAGTCCCTATTTCTTCTCCAATCTTCTTCATCTCTTTTCAACAAACTACACTCTAACCTTCAACTCTTCCTTCTATTTCCTTCAAACAACCTTCAAGCTTTATTCAACCCAAGCCAAACTTTCCGAAAATTCCATCACCAGTTTCCCTCAAATTCCTAAAACTTTCTCGAAATCTTCCTTCAAACACCTCTTCAAAAACCCACAACAGAAATTAGACGAGATGAAGTGGAAAAGATACTCGAACTCATAACTCAGAACACCATAAAAAACGGAGAGAAGAAGATCAAAATAAAGGGATGAGAGGAGAACCAAGATTCGCAATTGTGATCTTGTTTTGAAAGGTAATAGATCTAGCGAGAAGCAATGTCAGTTGTCCTCATTTTTTTAGTCGAAATTTTAAAATGGAAGAGGATGTTGGAAATCTGGTTTTCGTTCTCTCCATAGTTTTTCTCTGTTTTGATGGTTGGGAGTCTATCGTGTTAGATCGTGACTTTTATCGCTGACTGATTGATGATGGGTCATCAAACCCTTTTTGATTTTCCTTTTTTTTTGGTAGTCCGCTTTGCCCAGTTTTTTTTTTCGGTAGCTGCTTTTTTAGTGATGAATGGGCTGCTATAGCCCATAAGGATTCACATTTTTCTTCGTTTATTATTATTTCTCTCATTTTTTTTGCACCACCTTTGGTTATTGTTTACTGATGGATGATGGGCTTCGGCCAAAATGATTCCATGCCTATATGCACTTATTTAAATCTATTTCACCCCCCTGTTTTCTTTTATGTTTATTTCAAGTTTTAAAATTTGTATATATTTAGATTATTAACATATTATAAAACAGTTTGTTATTATTATTTCTTTTAGTTTCATATTCAAAAATTCTTTAATAATTTCTTTTGGAGCTATTTTATATTAGAAATTAGATCTTATTTCTCATTTATTATAGAGCACTTTATTTCATTTGTCGCTTTTTTGGGTCGATGAAGAAGTTTCCACCGTTTAACCGTCAAATTATTGGCGTGAAACAAAGGATTCGAGACCACTTTTTTTCTTCCGATTTTATTTCGATTCATTGACCATTAAATTTAATTTCCATACTATTCATATTATTGTTATATTTATCTTAAACATATTATTTATTCATATTGTTCATATTATTATTCATATTATCATATTTTTTCATATTCATTCACCCATAATCGAAAACACCTAATAAATTATCGAAACTCCTAAAAGCCGAATTGGTGGACTGTTGTATCATTGGTTATTTGTAGGTATCCTAATGTTGAGTCGTGTCCGACTATGCTCAAAGAGTAGTTTAGTACATAAATGCACACACACGGCTTTCTCTTGGGCTACCTTACAATGAGGCCCCTTTATTTCGTGCAATCCCGTGTAACTTACATGTACCCCTCTCCCATTCCGATGTATGCTTCGTATTTCTTTTATTATTAGTTTATCTCCTAGGAGCACCCGTAGGGACTAGAGTGGATCAAACTATTTTCAAACTAATTCTCGATTCATCATCGAGCCACTTTCAAACAACCTGTAAGTCGAGTGTTCATACGCATTCGCCATCAACCTATTACAACTCGACCCTTGATGCGTAAGTCAAGTCGGTCTTTTCTTTCAAACAATTTCATTTTCAACACGCTTTGCACGTGATAATGAGTCAAACCCTTGATCCAACGTCAAGCGGATTTTCGAAACAAATTATCAATCAATTAACAATTATTTAACGCTTTTTTCAAGGTGTAAAGAGTGGGTTTAAGTCTTTAAGCTTGCTTTCGATTGTTTGGATGCGAGTTATCTTATTCGTGTGTGAGCAATTGACGCCTTTAAATAACATTAACAACTCGACAACATTCAACTATCTCCAACTACTCATCTTCCCAAACACCATTTCAAACGACTTTCCTTTCACGATGAAAAAGGGAGTGTCCCAAGTCTTTGGTTCGCTCTCCCGATTACTTGGGGTCCGAGAAGTCTTTCCTAAACTTCAAGTGATCGTCATCATTTCAAACTCCATTCAAACATCACTCTTTCCGAGATGAAAAAGAGAGTGTTCCAAGTCTTTGGTTCGCTCTCCCGATTAATTGGGTCCGAGAAGTCTTTCTTAAGACTTAAGTAATCTTCATCCGTACCCCTTCAAACTCAATTCAAATCCAGTTTCTTTCGTGGTCGTTGCCACGAACTACAACTGCTCTGATTCTTCATTCTCGTCCGAATGTAAGATACGTAGGCACAAGATTGCGATGATATTGGCGAGCACAATCCCCTCCATCTTCCATTTCCCCCCATCCTTTCCCGTAGTCGAACTACGACGCTCTGATTTCTCATTCTCGTCCGAATGAGCATACGTAGGCACAAGGGCCCCAATCCTTGGCGAGCACCTTATCCTTTAACCATCCCCCTTCCCCTAGCGTTTTTAGCCTTTATAGTACAGTTTAGTATTAGTAGTGAGAAGAGAAGAATTAAACCTAGCTAACTTTCATCCCAACTCGAATTAAGAGGTTCCCGTTGAGTACAACGGACGTGAGGGGTGCTGATACCTTCCCCTCGCGTAACCGACTCCCGAACCCAGGAATATGGTTGCAACGGCCGTGTTCCTTTCCGTGTTTATGAGGTTTTCTCGATATTTTCCTCTCCCGTCTATTCGGGAAAAATAAAGTTTGGTGGCGACTCTGTCGAACCGCATTTCCGCGCCTTTTACGCGAGGGTCGTGTTTTCGAATGAATTTTCGAGGTGCGACAGGCTGCTCATCGATCATATCACTAGAGACCTTAATCGCATAAAGGGTGTTTTAACCAAAATTCAGAATAAAATGAATACCCTAACATCTGAATAGGATGTTGCTGTTGAATCCACTAACAAGGTTGCAGAATTGGAGAAAAACTTTGAACAAAGTCAAGAAGAATTTGAGACTTATGCTAGCAACATCGCTGCTTGGGAAAAACAAATCGAAAAGTTGAAAGCTAAGATCCAGAGGCTAAAGAGCGTCAAGAAGAGATTCAAAAGCTTGACCAACAAGAGCTTAACAATGAAATCCAGGTAGGGGTGGATCGTGTCGAACAGGCTAAGGCTTTGGGAGCAGAAATTGATACTCTCAACTCTAACAAGTTTATGATTGACTTCATCCTGTTGCTCTCGAAGACGAAATACGAACGCATGAAGGCTACTCTTCCCTTCAAATTATCTTGCTTGCTTCTATTGTAATTGTTTGAATCTTTATTTCGACTATGAGATTTTGTAATGTAATGACTTGGCCATTTTGGCATTTGAATTTAATCACCACTTTGGCTTCAATATTACATATGAACTATTCTGTTAATATTTTAACCTCCTGAAGTGCAAACCTATATTTTTCTCGGGAGTCTTTGTTCCTCAGCTAATTCTTAAGATCTTACATTCATTATTAGAAAACACTTGGACAATTTGAAACAGACCTTCCCATTTTGGGGACCATTTATCCAATATCCTATCTTTTTTATCCATAGGTAGAATCACTATCCACACTAAGTCTCCAGTTGAAAATGATTTGACTTTGACCTTTTTATTATATGCTTTTTCTACCCTCTTCTTCTACCTCTTTAATAACTCTAAGGCATCCAACCTTTCTTCGTCCAAATGGACTAGTTCGTCTAACATCATATTCTAGTAGGATTCAGATGTAATTTCATTTTGTCTTTGAATTTTAGTTGATTAGAGACAAATTTCGACTAGTAACACTGCATCATGTTTATAAGTCAATCAAAAAGGCGTAGAATTTGTAGCCTCTTTAAGGGAGGTTCGACACACCCACAAAATTTGGTCTAATGTCTTATGCTAATTTCTTGGTTTTTTTCTACATGTTTTTTTATTAATTCAATTACCACTTTATTCACGACTTCAGCTTGACCGTTGGCCTGGGCATAATAAGGCATAAATGTTAACAATTTGAACCCTATTTATTTAAGAAAGTTCTGGACCTTTTGACTAGTAAACACTGACCCTTGATCAATTGTGATGGTCTCTAGGATCCTAAACCTATAAATTATGTGCCTCTGGATAAACTCGATCATGGCTTCTTGATCAACACTCGCCAAATGTATGGCCTCAATCCACTTAGTAAAGTAGTAAATGCCCACTAGGATATACCTATGACTTTTAGAAGATGTTGGTCGAATCTCACCAACCAGATCTAACACCCAACCCTTGAAAGGCCAAGGCTTTATAATAGAGTGCAGTTCGATTGTAGGAACATGTTGTATACATGCATGTATCTGGCACTATTGGCACCCTTTGGCGAACTCAATGCAACCTTTCAGCATAGTAGGCCAATATATTCCTTGTCGAAACAAGAGCCATTTCATCTTGTGGCCTACTTGGTAAGCCCCACATGCCCTACTATGGACATTCAATTGAGCTAAGTAAGCCTCAGCCTTACTAAGGCATTTGAGTAAAACTCCCTCAGGCATTTTTTTAAACAGTTCATTTCCAATTAGAGTATAACTTAAAGAATGACACTTGACTTTTCGCTCCGTAGATGTTGTTGGATTCTCTAAGTAATATATTATTGGTTTTCTCAAATATGCATCTGTCAGGTTGTCGATAGTCAATATCTCGAAGTTCTCTTCATTTATATAACCTAACTTTATTGTTTCTAAATCTACCAGAGACAATCTGGTCGCCATCACTTTCCCTCGAACTTCGATCACATCTTCCAATTTTTTTTATAGAAATTTTGTACCCAGGAGCATTTTGAGCCAAGTCATTGGCCTTCTGGTTCTTCAGTCAAGGAATGTGTCTAATATTCACCATTTTGAACTTTCGTAATAGTCAATTTGCTATCACAAAGTTTATTATTAAATTTTCTTTGACACATTTATATTCCTTTGTCATCTATTTTACAACCAATTCAGAGTCACCAATTATTTCGACTCTAGCTGCCCCCAACTCCAATAAAATTTCAAGGTTGGCTATCAAAGCCTCATGTTCAGCCTCATTGTTTGAGCAAGGACCTTCGATCCTATACTTAAACTTTGTTGGAATTTTATTAGGAGAAATAATCACTATTCCTATACCCATTCCATCTTTGTGACTAGAACCGTCGAAATATAATTTCCAAGGCTCAAGCTCTAGATAGTTTTGGGAATTTTCGACTATGGAATGATCGACTATAAAGTCTGCAACTACTTGTCCCTTTATGGCCTTTAAAGGCACATAAGTTAGGGAGTATTATGTTAAGGCAAATGCCTATTTTCCAATTCGAATGTGTAGGATTGGCTTAGAAAGCATATGCTTAATAATATCAAAATCAGACGAAACATACACATCGACATGCTTTATATAATGTTTTAACTTTGTACAAGAAAAATACAGACACAGACATAATTTTCAATCATATTATATCTAGTTTCTGCATCATTGAGGACTCTACTAAGATAATAAATGGCTCTTTCGATGTCATTTTCATCCTCTTGAGGAAGCATGCTCCCTATAGTTACATCAAACACATAAATATACAACCTCATAGTTTTACTTCTACAAGGAGGCGACAAAATTGGAGGATGAACAAGATACTCTTTAATTTTGTCAAAAGTTCCTAATGCGTTTGCCCCCATTTGAAACCTTCATTCTTTAGTCGATGTAGAGGAAAAAAGGCCTAAGTCTTGCCACTTAAGTTTGAGATTAACCTCCTTAGGATGTTGATCTTCCCCAGTAGCGACTGTAGTTCCTTCTTTGTTGATGGTGTTTTCGCCTTCATAATTGCCTTTGTCTTATTTTTATTGATTTTGATCCCCTTCTTATGGACCACAAAGCCTAGAAAATCCCTGACCTGCACACATAACGCACATTTGAAAGGATTAATCTTCAGACCATGCTTCCTCATCCTTTCGAATGACCGTCGAAGGTGATCGACATGATTTTTTTCTTAACACAGACTTGACAACTATATCGTCAATGTAAATTTGCATAAATAATTCTATAAAATCATGACAAATAGAGTTCATTGCTCTTTGATAGGTTTCCCCAACATTTTTCAAGCCAAAGGGCATCACCGCCCATTCCTAGGTGCCTAAGGCATTAGGGCATCGAAATGTCGTTTTCGACACATCTTCTTCAGCAATGAATATTTGATTGTATCCAAAATATCTGTCGAGCATACTAAGGTACTCATAGCCTGCAGCGGAGTCGACAAGCATCTCTGCCAAATGCATTAGATATTCGTCCCTTAGGGTCGTAACATTTAGATCTCTGAAGTCAATGCAGACCCTCAAAGTCCCATTCTTTTTAATGACAAGAACTATATTAGCAATCCAGTCGACATACCTTGTTGTACAAATGAACTTACATTTAGAAGCCTTTCGACTTCTTGTTTGATCTTCGACAAGATTTTTGGTGCAAATTGTCTTGGAGTCTGTTTAATTGGTTTCCTTCCAAGCTTGATCGATAACTTCAGTTCTACCAATTCTCTACTCAATCCAGACATCTCGTTGTAATCTCAAGCAAAGTAGTTCATGTACTCCTTAAGAAATTGGATCACTTTGACTTTGAGTTCTGGGTCAAGGTTGACGCTTATATACCTTGGTCTTTTAAGTTTTCATTCTCTTGAATCAATTTCCTCTAAAGGATTTTGTGCTAGAATTTTTATATTAGGTGCCAACGGGTCCCTTTCGAATCCTAAAGGCTCATCATCATAAATGACATCGAGCTTCTAGCTTGACACCCCGTCTTGAATCTTATTAGGTGGCTCTGGTTCGAAATCTATCTTAGGCCTTCAAGATGCACATCAGATTTATCGGCTTCGAAAACCATATATTTAACTTCAGCATCTAAGGCCGCCTTTAGTCTATTTTCGACTACATAAGCCGAAATATTTTCTAATATTCTGGACTCAGACATAGTCATCATCTTCGTCTCCCTAGCCAGTTGGCTGGATTCCTGACGTCCCTTCAAATTCAAGGTGTTCTCTTATGACCTCTCCGTCCCACTGAAAACCATATGTTGGATGTAGATGAAGGGAGTAAAATGTTGTATCAGTAGGTGTGAACGCAAAACCAGCAAGACTGCATGAAGCAATGTTCGCCAGATTTTTGTCAAAATGACGCATATCTACGTGATTAATCTCATCCATAAAATAACTCTGATCCGCTTCAATGTTTTCCACTATACCATCATTCCTCCAGATAGAGATCCCCTGATGGAGCAAAGAGGGTACATCCCCGATGTCGTGTATCCATTCATGGCCCAAAAGCAAGTTCTAATTCCCATTCGATGCAATAACCATAAACATGGTTGGCCTAATGATAGTACCAACTGTCAAATCCACTTGGATCACTTCCAAGGTGTGGCCAATCTTTCCTTTATAATTCGACAATACCATGTTATGGGGTTTGAGGTCTGTGTCGAACTTCCCAATTTTATTTAACATAAAGTGTGGCATCGGGTTCACTATCGCACCACCATCTACCAGAATTTTGTTAATTCTTACATTCTCCACCTTTCCTCGGATGAAAATGGGTTTTAGATGATTCTTTATTGGAGGACGGTTAGTGCTACACTCCACCTTTTCTCTTCGCCTCTATCCTTCTTTGGAGGCTGGTTAGTGCTACACTCCGCCATTACTTTCTCATTGGCTTCTCTTTTCGCTTTCCTCCTCCTCAACTGCCTTCACCACTGAGACCTTAACATGGGATTTTTGCCCTTATAATTCTCAGATCCATAAGTTCGTTACTTTGACACTTGGAACTTCCTCTGATGAACCTCAACCCACTTCAAAATTCTGTTATTTCTCCTGGCTTCGCTCTCTCTTCTCTGCGGGCTTCACCCATCTTCCTCTGGGGGCATCAGTAGTTGACTTGAAAGTAGTTGGCTTGTTAGCCTGAAGGCTTGGACCTCCTTGCTCCTACCTTGGAGTGACTCCCTTTTTGTCGAAGGTATAGTGTTTGCGGGTATCTTTCCAGTTTCTTTTGTGACTAGCCACCTAGGGCACAAAATCACTTCTAACTTCTTTGGCTAACATCGATAGAGGAACTTCAGTAAGCTTTCATCATTCTTTGGGTAAGCCATATTCACTTGCTTTTCGCTTCACTGGGCGCTTTTCTCGTCAGCCTCAATCTCAGTCTCTTTGCTTACTTCGACCATGTTGACTTATAGACTATTACCATTAGTGATCTTTAATTTTTGCAATTTGATCCTAAAGCCCTCTGTAGCCTCAGTCATGTTAGTTCCCTAATTAAAACCCTTAGCAGTTTCGATCATAATAGTATTCTTGTCACGACCTTCAGACACTTCGACCATGTTGACATTGGCAGGCTTAGTGTAATGGGCATCCGTCACTTGTAAAGGGTCTGGGTCGATCTTCATCTGGGACTTAGTCTTGTCTTCAAACTTCAGTCTTCCATCCTTAATCACATTATGTACTAAATCCCTGAAAAGAAAACAACGTGAGTTTTTATGGCCTAAAGAATTGTGATATTTACAAAAACCTTGTTTCTTTCGTTGTTCCAACAGAGGTATTTTAGCGCCAAAAAACATTATTATTTGGCCATCTTTGACCAATAAGTTAAAATTTTCCTCACACTTAGTGACGTTGAAAGTATATGTTTTCTTAATGAATTTATCGTTATTTTCTGATTTGACGCGATTTTTCCCATTTGAAGGCGCAAGAACTTTACATGAATAGGGTGGCCCTGTAACACGGTGGGAGAACTGACTTTAAACAATGTTGCGGATAGCAAGAGTCGCCACCGACTTTTATTTTATCCATAAGGAAAGGTTATAAAAGAACAGGAAAGACCTTAGAGAATATTTTGGGTCCGGGGGGTAGGTTATGAAAAGGGAAGGTGTTAGCACCCTTTTCATCCATGGTTATCCATGGGCTCTTAGGTACTTAAGCTCACTTTTGAATTGTTTTGAAAGTGTAGTGTGTGAATAGCAAAAAATTTCAGAATAGTTTAATAATAATCCGTGTATGGATGTGAAAAAAACTTGTTTGAAAATTTTGTTGGAAATTTGTTTAAGTGTGAAAAAGTTTTGAAGTGAGCAAGTATCTAGGAGTAGCCTACCCTAATGTTTTAAGGTCTTTCTTATTCTTTATCCTTTCCTTAGTAAGACTATCCCTACTATAATGGAGTAGGTAGTCCTTACTTTGGATGTTAAGGGACATGTGAGGGACAATTGGATTTTTGAAGGCCATTGTGGGGTGTAATAAGCAAACTGGAGGGACTATCATCATTTTTCGAAAGGGACCCGATTCGTAAAGGCAACCATAAGGGACTTTGATGATTTTCTTTTTGAGGGACTTGCTTTATACACCCCACTTAACCAATATTCATAGGCAACTTGAGGGATATCCTTAGGAAGTGAGACGGCGATTAAAATCGACTTACGTGTGTGACGTGTTTATTTTAATTATCTTTATTTAAAAGTGATCTAAATTTATTTTAATATTACATACAGGTTGTTACACTCCCTAATTACTAACCATAATAATAATTAAATAATTAAACAACTTTACATCCAAGAAACAATTACAAAATAATAAGCAAAATAATTAAATAGCAAAGATAAATAAAATATAAATAAGCAATAATAAATAATAAAGGGGGTTAATTCTAAGTTTACTCGGCGAGACATCGCATCTTGTGCCTACGTATCCTTACGGGAGTGGAATCAGAGTAATCGTAGTTCCCCTCAATAGGGAGGTTAGAAACTTCTTGACTGTGGTCAAGGTCTCAAGGGGAATAAACGCATCTTAAGGACACGCTTACGTGGAGTGTAGAAACTCCAAATCTCTACGTTGAAATGTTAAGTTGTAATTAGGGTTAAATTAGGGATTCCACGGCGGGAAACCCTAAAATGAGCGCGGCGGCTCTTTGACCTAATGCTAAGGGTAAAATTGTAATTTTGCCTGCGGCGAGGCATTTGTGAAAATTAGGGTTTGTAGTTTGTAGTTTTGAGGATTTGAAATTGAATGTGTGAAGTTTTACGGACTATTGGCGCGGCGGCCAAACAGTTAGACCTAACCTTCGGAGGTGTGCAATGTGACAGAAATAATAGTAAACGCGTGAGATAATTGAATCATGCAAAAAGAGAGATAATGTCATAATTTAAACCATGCAAGCAGAAATTTAAAGGCAGAATTTAAAGAGTGATTGTTAAGTTCGCGAGGTTACATGAGAGGAGCAGATACAATATGATAATGAAATTTGAATTGAACAATAATAAAATAAAATAAATAACGGTTCTAGTTATTATTTTAAAAAAAAGATTTTAGTTATTATTTTAAATTTATCTAAAAAAAAAGTTTTTCTTAAAAATAATAGGTTTTCATATTAATTTGGAAAAGATGTTAATGTTATTTATTTTAAAAAACAGATTTTTATATTATAACAAATTTTAATAAATTAATGATAACAATAATAATAATAATGGTAATAATAATGATAATAATGATAATAATAATAAATAATGATAATAATAATAATAATAATAATAATAATAATAATAATAAAGCAATAATGAATTTTAAATGTGCCAAATAACCCAACAATGTTGCTAACGCAGAAATGCGCTCATCGCAACCAGATCTAAATCGGACGAAACAAAATTTATCGCAAAGAAAAAAGAAATTAAGCAAAAAATAGTATTATTGCTCACACAAAAATGCGATCATCGCAACCAGATCGAACTAACACAAATGTCACGCGTCATGCACACAAATGTGCAAACATCGTATCGACATAATTCGATCAAAAATCTTATATATATAAACTCTAACAATTTAAAAATTATATATATATAAACGTAACAGTAATAGATAAAGAAAAAGAAATAACGGTAATAGATGAAGAAAAAGAAATAACGGTAAAAGATGAAGAAAAAGAAACAACAGTAATAGATGAAGGAAAAGAAATAACGGTAAACGATGAAGAAAAAGAAACAATAGTAATGGATGAAGAAGAAAACTAAATAACGGCAAACGGCACTCACTCCTCTTAGGTTTTTTTCATTCTCCCCCTTTTTTTCCAACAAGGCAACACATGTATATATAGGGAACAAATTAGGGTTAACACCAAATGGTCAATAATGTCCCTAAAGCCCATTTTAAAGCCCAAACTAAATAATTAGTTAAGAAAAAATAAAATTTAAATAATTTAAAATAATTAAAATAAACTTAAAATAAAAACTAATAATCCTATTGATTCCTAAAATAAAAAATATTATAAAAAGAACAAAATTTTTTTCAATATTTTTTATTTTATGATTTTTTGGATATTTTTATGAATAATTTAGAAAAAAGTGAAAAAAATAATATTTTAAAAAATGATTTAATTAAAATACGAAAATAATAATTAAATAATAATAAAAAACTATTTTTGTTATTTTTTTAATGAAAGATAGAAAAATTTAGAGTAAAAATAATAAAAAACAAAAAAAAATGACAAAGGTGAGATTCGAACTCTCAACCTCTCACACTCATAACTCCTTACACATGTCCTCCTGCCAATTGTGTCATTTTTACTTTTTAGAAAAAAAATGCATGCCATATGATATTTACCTGCAAAAAGTCAAACGACTACACAAATTTGTTAGTAATTGATTAAATGCAATGAAATGCGACGACAAATCTTAGGGCAAAATTTGGGGTATTACAGTTATTATGATAATATTTCTCACCCAACCTCTCTTCGATGTTGGCAAAAAAAAATCATGAAGTTTGACTTTGGTTTGACCACAGTTGACCTCAGTTTGACCTTTTAACTGCATTGACTGCTTTTGACTTATCTGATCATCTGACTGAGCAAACTTTTGAGAAAAGTCTTGAAACTTGACATGGGGGTTCTTATACACATATAAGATGTTATGAAGCTCACTTGAAGTCTTGGAAGTCCATTTAGCCTGATTAAAGTCAAAACCCTAGTTTTGGATGCACTGCTTAGGAGGTGCATTGTCTGAGGGAATTGTCAACTCTTCTGACCAATTGTGAACTTGTGAACCTTGTGAACCCTCTTAGAACACAAAGTCTTGTATTGTGAGGGCAAATTTTGGGGTGCAACAGGCCCTTGCTTTAATTCTTCCAGGTCGATTTCACCTTCGTCGAAACTTAAAGGGTCACTATATGTTTCTTGATCATCTTAATCTAATTCGACATATGCTACCATTTCATTCATATTATTATTATTATTTACTCTGACTTTTTTATCCTTCAAGAACTCTACCTGTCGAACCCTGTCAGCCAACTGGGCCATATCCCTCAAATATTGGGTGTTTAATTTCTTTCTGATGGAATAATCTAACCCACCAACAGCCATCTCAACTAACTCATGCTCAGGCAGTTGTGTGAAACACCTCGCCTTTAGCAAACATATCTATTAAGATAATCATCTATTGGCTCAGTAAGTTTGCGCTTAATACTAGCCAATTTCTTCAAACTAATCTCCAACTTCCCCGTGTAAAATTGCTCATGGAACAATCTTTTTAGACGAGTTTAGTCATAAATCGAATTCGTTGGGATCATAGTGAACCATGTGAAAGCATTCTTAGTAAGAGAACCGGGGAAGTATTTTATTCTTAAGTTTTCATTATTCGCAATGTCCCCTGCCTCAGTTAGATATCTCACCACATGTTCGACAGTAGATTCACTAGTGTCTCTAGAGAATTTTGTAAATTTTGGGACTTTCAATCCCCTAGGTAATTCAATTTGCAAAATGTACTCAGCCAACGGGGAAATGTAGTCTGGCATATAGAGGCCAACATTTACCCTATTTCGTGCCATAATCCTTTCGACCATCGCAATCAAGTTTTTATCTCATACCATACCATCGTGTCGAACCCGATGTATAACTTCGTTTGCGTCTTAATTCCTGTTAACCATCACCACCTTTGGTTTCTATTTCCTCGGCACTGGCTGTTCGACCCTAGGGGGTTCGACTCTAATTCCTTGATTTTCTACATCCACACAAGGTGCATTCACTAAGCTTGGTTAATGGTATGATCCTCTTATAGGAATGCTCCTTGGTTTTCGACCATCAACTCCCTTCGAAGTTGCCGAGGTGCTTGCATAACCATAAAGAAATCTGCAATTCGCGTCAACTGTGCTGCCATCTGTTGGTTTGTTTGGGTGGTGTTTTTAATCAAGGGGTTAAATATTGTGCCCATCTGTTAGGCAAGCATATGGACTATGTCATGGTTACTTTTGTCCATTTGTTGCCTTAAAACTCCTGCAGAATTTGTAGTAAAATTGGGCATTTGTTGGGCAGAAAATCCCATTCTTGGAGGTTGGTTACTTCGACCCATGCTGTTAACAACTGACCCAAACCCTTGCAAAGGCGAAAGCGTGTTCATCACTGGGTCAGCGAATGCTAAAGTCGCACTGTGCAAATTCGCCATCATTGAAGTTAGCATACCACATGGCTATTCACAACCATTCAAATGCATTGTAAACCCAAAAACGTAAGGCATGAACGAACTAGTTCCTACTGAAGGAGAGGCCACTGTTTGACCCTATGTCCTCACAGGATTTAAAATTGGTCCATTGTGAGTGCTCGACGGTATGACCGTCGTACTCGTCGTGGATGGAATTGCTTCGGACATAGACGTTGCGAATGTAGTCTCCCCTATCGAAATAGGGGGTTTGTTTTCCATTGTTTATTGGCGGATTTGTCGTCCTTCTTACATATATTCTTCTTGGTATTGCTTCATTATTAGTGGCTATTTTATCACTTCTTAATCTCATGTAACAAAGTTAGAAAAACACAAATGAAGAACTTTCAAAATATTTTCAGAAACTAAATATAAGTACTGGTCCCACTAGGCGTACCAATTTGTTTACTGTCGAAATTGGTAAACAATCGTTAGTTTTCCAAATTCTTATAATTTTGGTTACTCACAGGATCAACTAGATTGATCCTAGGACATGTGCTTCTATTTGTTTCATGTTTTATTACTTATGAAAATTTCGACAATGTTCTTTTGATTGGTTAAGAATAATGTTACAATTCTTAAAGAAATGCAGAAATGTAAATTGCAATGTAAATGACTTCAAAGTAAATTTACAGGAAATACAAACGATAAAATCTTAAATGATTTGATAAAAAGTGTAAAAATATGGTGGTCACACGTACATTGCACTCATGAAACTCATTTCTCAACACACACAGATACTTTGGGTAAATTTGAGTTTTTGTACAAGTTTGAACACTTGAATCCTAATTAACAAGACTCCTATTTATAATGAATTAAAAATAAAAATAATCAAACGGTCTTCTCTCCAGAAGATGCCAGGTTTTCGATTTGCATGCACTTCGCTATCTACAACTTTCCACGTGTCTTCGAGAAACCATAAGACCAAAAAATAGTTATTAGCCTTATTTTGAATTATGCCTGTCAAACGTCACTCCAAGTAAGCTTCGTCGAACTCAAGTCTGGACTACAAATATTTCTAAGTCCCAAAGTATAATTTCCTTTATGCAAAGTGTGTTCTTCGACTATGTCTTCAAAACTTTTTTGTCGAAAATAATATATTCTTTTTCAGAATATCTCTTTAAGTTCCACTAGCTTATTTCAAATCATTCATGTGCGTCGAAATCCCAACCAACACCTTTCAACAACTTTTTTTTTAATTTTAAATTTTACGTATAAAAAGGGTTGCCTATTGATTGTGATGTGTGAAAAGTAAGTGACACAAAAATAAACAACATAAAGTAAAATGGATATTTCGGTGTTAACAGTGAGAAAACATGTTAGGGGTAGATTTTATCATTAAATATTTGACATATACATCCATATGTCAGCAATATGCTAATCTACCCAGATATTAATATTATCAATTATTGTTCTAGTTTGTACCTCTTTATAGTCTCAACACCATGAGATTAATGCAACATCCAACAACCGATATATTGGACTATTAACCAACACAATGCATTAAGTTCTAACAATTGTAAATCACTATGATTCCCTACTGACCCATACTACAATACATGTAGATATTGAACCTAACCATATTTCTAGGCGGTAGTGTATAATAGACGCTTATCTTGGATCTAGTAATGACAAACACCTTTTGATGTCATGTCATACCATGAAAACATGTTTTAGGTAGCTAAGCTAAAACACACGTTAAGATTAAAGAGTCATCAATTTTAAAGCATGAGTATAATTACATAGAATGCCACGACCTATTTAGTACATGAATATAATCACTATATCTAACCCTAACAAAGAGATTTTAGCTACGATTACTCATGGTTAACGTAACTATGAGTAACTCATAGAAGTTGATCTTGTAGACAAAGATGAACATGCTCCAATTTTGTACTACCCCAATCCACAGAAACCTCATTTGTAATGCATTGGAAACTTATATTTATAGGAAAAAATTTGGACTTCTCGATAGGCACACCACTATATCGCCTCGCGCCTACACTGCTATGACCTACCAACTTTTCTTCCTCGACAAGAAATGCTTTCATGTCTGCTATGTGGCGTTGACTGCCTTTGCCTACCATGCGCACCACCCATTCAACTAGCGATCTAACCTTTCTTTCACCATGAAGTAGTTGCAGTTGGTTGTGCCATTTGGCCATGCCATCCTATGCCTAATGCACCTATGCTGGGCCTAACGAGTCTGGTTTCTCTAGTGTTTTACTTTTGGTTTGGTTTCTGCTTAATGTACCTTGATTTTTCATTTTACATGTTTTTGATTAATGCATACAAGAAAAGTCCAAACATGTACTTGTTAGAACACAGATTGGTTCTTAATAATATCTCTATGTTTTGATGATAACTATTATGAAATTTTATAATTAAGAATTATATACTCTAAAATTTGTTTAAGAATGTTTGCTGCAGATATTAAAGTAATTATCACTCCAGAAACAAATCAGATCTGAACATAAGAAATATGCTAGACTCTGATGCGTCAGATGCACTCATTAGAAGATTCTGAATGCTGCCATCAGAAGATCCTGAGCGCTGTCTCCAGAAGGATCTGAAGCAGTCTCTAGAAGGATCTGAAGCAGAAGCTCCAGAAGCATCTGAAGCAAGTCAGAAGCATCTGAACCAAAGAAGAATTATGTATGAAGAGTTTTCAAGCATAGTTACTCCAGAAGATTCTGAGAGTACTAAAGCTGCCAGTACTGAGGATCTGACTCAAAAATATGCTCTGAACTTATACACGCTAAAAGCACACTTGCTGCAAAGACTCTGATTCAACAAAACTCTGATCAACATCAGAAGGCTCTGATCAAATTAGACTCTGATGATTCTTGCTGAAAATTGTTGAAGAAGAATTCAAAGATTATGTCCGTTGGAATATCCAAACGACTCTTTCCTTATTTATGCTAGACACAAAAACACAGACAAAAATGATTTCTCTGTGCTTTCTTATTCTAGGAAAGGTCACTTGATGTGAAGACAAAAAGGCTCAGACCTTTTGGTACACACTTCTCAACGTGAAAAGCTCTTGGACCACTATGCCTATAAAAGCAAGTCTCCACTCATCTTCTTCAGTTGACGTTTTTACTTGAAAAGAATTCATTATCAAAGCTCTCATACAACTCACATTCTTTCTAGAATTAATTTCTTTGTTCTTAATATTAAGTGAAAAATCACAGTTGTGATAAAGCTTTATTAGAAGCATTTTAAACACTTGTATTTGTTATTACATTTGATTGTAAGAAAACCTTAAGAAGATCCAGTTAGGATCAGTAGTTCTTGAGAAGACTTTGAACAATTGTTCTTAGTGCTTACTATTGTAATCAGTTGATTAAATAGTGGATTAAGTCCTTGTTTGAGAAAGGCAAATCACTCTAGGAAGGGTGGACTGGAGTAGTTGAGTTCAACGAACCAGGATAAAAATACTTGAGTTTTTATTTATAAGATTTTATCTTCATACTTATTCAACCCCCCTTCTAAGTATTTTCTCACCTTCAGTTGGCATCAGAGCTCCGGTTCTGTGTGTGCTACCACTTCACAGTGACAATAAAGATCCAGTGAGAAAAAATTTGATATATATTTGGTTGTTACTATGGCTGATAATTCAATGTCTAACATTAACAACAAATATGAAGAAAGTGACAGAATCAGCACTAAACCCCCTATGTTTGATGGGGAGAAATTTGATTATTGGAAAGACAGGATTGAAAGTTTTTTCCTTGGTTATGATGCTGATTTATGGGATTTGGTCATAGATGGATATGTTCATCCCATTGATGGGAATGGCAAGAAAGTAGATAGAAAATTTATGACAGAAGCCCAAAAGAAGGAATTTAGAAATCACCACAAGGCTAGAACAATATTGTTAAATGCAATATCTCACACTGAGTATGAAAAGATCACAAATAGAGAAACTGCATTTGACATGTTTGAGTCCTTAAAGATGACTCATGAGGGAAACTCTCAAGTCAAGGAAACAAAGGCTCTGGCTCTAATCCAGAAGTATGAAGCCTTCAAGATGGAAGAAGCTGAATTTGTTGAAGCTATGTTCTCCAGATTTCAAACACTTACACCTGGACTAAAGGTTCTGGATAAAGGATACTCTACTCTGATCATGTGAAAAAGATCATCAGAAGCTTACCTACCAGATGGAGACCTATGGTGACTGCGCTGAAAATGGCTAAAGATCTGAACAAGATCTCCTTGGAGGAACTAATCAGTTCACTAAGAAGTCATGAAATTGAACTTGAGGAAGATGAACCTCAAAAGAAAGGTAAATCAATTGCTTTAAAATCTAATAAATCTGCTAAAGCATTGCAGGTGATAGAGGAAAGCTCTGAAGAATCCTCATTTGAAGATGAAGATGAACTATCCATGCTGTCTAGAAGAATAAACAAACTCTGGAAGCATAAAGGAAAGAAGTTCAGAAACTTCAGGAAGCCTGACCAAAGAAAAGAATCTTCTGGACACAGAAGATCTGGCAAAAAGGAGGTTGTCTGTTATGAATGTAAAGAACCTGGACATTACAAAAATGAATGCCCAAAGGTGTTGAAAGAAAAGCCTAAAAGAAAATCTGATAAGAAGAAGAAGGTTCTAATGGCCACCTGGGATGATTCAAATACATATGAATCTGAATCTGAGTCAGAAGAGGAATGTGCCAATGTAGCATTGATGGCAGACATAGAAGATCAGGAGGAAGGAACTTCAGGATCTGAATCTGACTCTGAATCTGACTCTGACACTGAAGAGGTAATGGCTAAACTCACTAAAGAAGAACTTATCAAAGTGTTATCAGAAGTTCTGAAGAGCTATAACAATATTAAGCTCAAATACAAAAAGCATCAAAGCAATCTTGTATCTGAGAATAATATTCTCAAATCAGAAGTAGCTGAGCTAAATGAAAAGAACGTAAGATTGAAAAATGATTCTGAATTAGCTCAACAAGACTCTGATTCTGAAACTGAGTCTGAATGCAAAAATATTTTGGACAAATATGATTACAGCTTTCAGAAGTTTCTTGCTAAAAGCATAGACAGAAGCAAAATGGCTTCTATGATCTATGGAGTTAGCAGAAATAACTGGAAAAGGAATTGGATATAAATCTTCCTCTGGAAAGGATTTAAATCCAAAACCTGTTGATAAAATTATCATCAAGAAAACTCCTTTATATTCCCACTTTAAATTTGGTCATTTGAATGATATTGAACACACACGTTCTGAAAAGAATATTCATGTGTTTAAATCTAAGGCTAGTCAGAATAAACCTTATGTTGAAAAACAGAAGTTTAGACAAACCTTCAGAACAACTAACCCAAAAGGACCCAAGAAGATCTGGGTACCTAAAAGTAAAATAATTCCTGTTGCAGATGTTCTTAGCAGCAAGGTCAGGACGTCAATCATGGTACCTGGACTCTGGATGCTCGCGACACATGACAGGAGAAAGGTCTATGTTCCAAAGTCTAGAGCTTAGATCTGGAGGTGATGTGAAATTTAGAGGGAATCAGAAGGGCAAGATCATTGGATCTGGCACTGTTGGAAATGGTAAACTTCCCTCTATTACTAATTTCTTACTTGTAGGAGGATTAAAGCATAACTTATTGTCCATAAGTTAACTAAGTGACAATGGTTATGATATAACCTTTAATCAAAAATGTTGTAAAGCTATTAGTCAAAAGGATGGCTCAATCCTATTTAGTGGAAAGAGGAAAAACAACATTTATAAAATAAATCTTTCAGAACTGAAGGTTCAGACTGTTAAATGTCTCTTGTCTGTTAATGAGGAGCAATAGGTCTGGCACAGAAGATTGGGGCATATTAATATGAGATGTATATCTCAGATTAATAAACTTAATCTTGTCAGAGAACTTCCTAATCTGAAGTTCACCTCAGATGCTCTTTGTGAAACATGTCAAAAAGGGAAGTTTTCAAAATCATCTTTTAAATCAAAAAATGTTGTTTCTACTTCCAGACCACTAGAATTACTTCATATTGATCTATTTGGACCAGTGAAAACTGCATCCATCAGAGGCAAGAAGTATGGATTAGTCATTGTTGATGACTATAGTAGATAGACATGGGTAAAGTTCTTAAAACACAAGGATGAGTTACATTCTGTGTTCTTTGACTTCTGTAAACAAGTCCAGAATGAAAAAGATTTCAAAATTATAAAAGTCAGAAGTGATCATGGTGGTGAATTTGAAAATAAATATTTTAAAAAATATTTTAATGAAAATGGAATTGCTCATGATTTTTCCTGTCCTAGAACTCCACAACAAAATGGAGTTGTAGAGAGGAAAAATAGAACTCTGCAAGAGATGGCCAGAACCATGATCAATGAGACTAATCTGGCAAAACACTTTTGGGCAGAAGCAATCAACACAACCTGTTACATTCAGAACAGAGTGTCTGTAAGATCTCTTCTAGAGAAGACTCCCTATGAACTGTGGAAGAACAGAAAGCCCAACATTTCATATTTTCATCCTTTTGGATGTATTTGCTATATGTTGAATACTAAAGAAAATTTGAACAAGCTTGATTCCAAAGCACATAAGTGTTTCATGCTTGGGTATTCTGAACGCTCTAAAGGCTACAGAGTATACAACACTAAGACACAGATTATGGAAGAATCTATTCATGTTAGATTTGATGATAAGCTTGGCATTAAAAAGCCAAAGCAGTCTGAAAACTCTGCAAATAGAGAAGTAGTCTTCACAGACTCTGAAGGCTCAGAGGCAGACAAAGCTCAAGTGAAGGAACCAGAAGCAACGCCAGATGCAATTCCTTTAACTTCTCAGATGAACAATTTAAACATTTCTGAAGAATCAACTGTTAGAGGATCATCTTCCAGAATCAAAGCTTCTCATTCAGAGAATGTTATCATTGGAAAGAAGGATGACCCTATCAGAACAAGATCCTTTCTCAGATCATCTGAAGCATCATTATTTGGATCGGTGTCAGTAATTGAACCAACTTCTGTAGATGAAGCTCTACAAGACAATGATTGGATTATTGCCATGCAAGAAGAGCTAAATCAGTTCACCAGAAATGATGTGTGGGATTTAGTTCCAAGACCAAAAGGATTCAATATAATTGGAACAAAATGGGTCTTCAGAAATAAGCTTAATGAGAAAGGAGAAGTTGAAAGAAATAAGGCAAGGCTTGATGCTCAAGGGTACAGTCAACAAGAAGGTATTTATTACACTGAAACTTATGCTCCAGTGACAAGGTTAGAATCTATACGCCTTCTTATTTCATTTGCTGCACAAAATAACACCACTCTATATCAGATGGATGTTAAAAGTGCCTTTCTAAATGGTATTATAGAAGAAGAAGTTTATGTCCACCAGCCTCCTGGTTTTGAGAGTGAAAAAATTCCAGATCATGTTTTCAAACTAAAGAAATCTCTGTATGGTTTAAAACAAGCTCCCAGAGCTTGGTATGAGAGATTAAGCAATTTTCTTCAGGAGAAAAATTTCATCAAAGGCAAAGTGGACACAAGACTCTTTTGTAAATCATTTAAGAAAGATCTTCTAATTTGTCAAATATATGTGGATGATATCATATTTGGATCTACCAATACTATGCTAGGAAAGGAGTTTGCTCAATGTATGCAGGCAGAATTTGAAATGAGCATGATGGGAGAATTGAGATTCTTTCTGGGAATTCAAGTCAACCAAACTCCAGAGTGCACTTACATTCATCAGACCAAATATGTTAAAGAACTTCTGAAGAAATTTAACATGACTGATAGTAAGCTGGCAAAGACTCCCATGCATCCAACTAGTTCACTAGGCAAGGAAGAGGTAAGTAAGAAAGTAGATCAAAAACTCTACAGAGGTATGATAGGATCTCTTCTCTACTTAACTGCTTCTAGACCTGACATTTTGTTCAGTGTATGCTTGTGTGCTAGATTCCAATCAGATCCTAGAGAATCACATTTAACAACTGTTAAGAGGATTCTAAGGTATCTGAAAGGTACTTCTAATGTGGGTTTGTGTTACAGAAAATCTGATGATTTCAAATTAGTTGGATTCTGTGATGCTGACTACGCTGGAGACAGAGTGGAAAGAAAAAGTACTTCTGGAAGTTGTCAATTTCTAGGAAGAAATCTAATCTCTTGGTACAGAAAGAAGCAACCCACAATTGCACTATCAACTACAGAGGCAGAATATATTGCTGCTGCTGGATGTAGCACACAGATGCTCTGGATGAAAAGTCAGCTAGAAGACTATCAGATATTTGAAAGTAACATTTCTATATTCTGTGATAATACTTATGCTATATGTTTGTCTAAAAACCCCATTTTACACTCCAAGGCAAAACATATAGAAATTTAGCATCATTTCATCAGAGACTATGTTCAGAAGGGAATTATAAACTTAGCCTTTGTTGATACAGATCATCAATGAGCAGATATTTTCACAAAACCCCTTGTTGAAGATAGATTCAAATTTATTCTGAAAAATATTGGTATGGATTTGTGTCCAGAATAATATTTGTCAGAAGCAAATTTTACAAATGCAAAAATGTTTAATGCTCTGAAGTATTTCATCTGATTATTTATTCACTTCCTTAAATTACTTTATTTGTGAAAATCTGAACTAACAATACTCAGAGGATCTGAACGTTGGTTAACGTTTCATTTCTCAAGAGAATTCAGAAGCACATGCAAGCAAACACGTGTCACTCTAAATCTGCAAAGATGGCGTGTACACTACTGAAGAGACGTTTGAGGTGACGTTTGAATAGTAAAAATCTTGATTTTCCCCCCAATTTGTCAGAATCAATTAATGCTTGAAATGATTTTTATTCTTTTTCATTAATTTCTATGTGTGAACGTGCATTGTGTGTCTGTTTGTATGCCTAAGTGTTTACTGTAAATACCACATCTCTCACCACTTTCACACTTTTCACATCTCAAGAACGTTTATGCATTTCTGTCTTCTTTTCTCTCTTCATAAAAACCCTAAACCTTTGACAAAATCATCTTCAATGGCAACCTCATCCTTCACAGCTGCACAATTTCAATCAACCATGGCTGCAGTTACTTCTGCAAATATGGGTGTGACTCCATATACGACCCCTAAAAGGACTTTGTTAACACCTGTTGACAAACTGGAAGTTCTCTGTGAATCAATGGTGGAATTTGATTCATTGGCTGAAAATGGATTTGAGTTTCGTTTAATAATTGATGCTCAAGGCTGGGTAAAATACTTTGACAGACTATTTGGACTAGTTTACATCCAAGCCAAGAACATCTGAGAATGTACCTTCTGCTTCGTGCAAACTATTTTCCTCTAACAAACTTCCATCTGGTTTCACCTTAAAAAATTTCTACACCAGAATTGAACCATCTGACACTATCACTCCTCTTAAACCCAAACTTACCATCATTTTACCTTTTGTTCTTCAAACATACATTAAATCAATGCCAACAGTAACTTCATCATATGCAAAACCTTACTCTGCTAAATCTGCTAAATCTGCATTCAAACCTTACTCTGATAAACCATTTGATGTTGTTTCCCGTGCATCAACTGCAAAACCATGTCTGTTGCATGCTTTAACCAGATCAAAACCTGACAATTCATCTGAACCTCCATTCATACCATACTACCCTCCTCCTCTGATCACCATTCATAAATCCATCTTTCCACCTTCTCCCCAACCCAGGCCAATAACATTGGAAACCCTTTTACACCCAAGACCTAGACTGAATGTTGATCATTTATTTACAAGTTTTTTGCAAGAAATACAGATGTATTTAGGATCTGTACAGAGGAAGTGTTCATCAACAATGGATGCCAGTGAATCTGATGCCATTTGGAATGGCTTCATAAACAGATTCAATACTGTAGCATCAAATATGAAGAACGTATGTTCTGATGATGCAAAGCTCAGATTTGCTGAAACAGCTAGAAGTATGTTCTGGACTGTTAAGAGATCTGGACCATTGCTTCTTACAGATGCTCATTCATCATCAGAAGAGAATACCGAATCTGCATCTGAAGACAACCCTCTGGCTATGACTCTGATAGAACATCCTTCTGGCTCTACTGCTCCTAACTCCAACGCCCCTATGGAAATTGACTCTGTTCAAGCTTCAGAAACTGTCCCACCCTCTTCATCTGAGATTAAGAAAGAATAGCCAGATCTTGAAGATAAGATTGCAGTTCTGGAAGCTGGTCAATTAGAAATCAAGTCATGGATGGCTAAGCAAGACAAGAAGTCTAAAGACATGGCTCAGTGGATGTCCAAACAAGATCAGAAGAATGAAACCATGGCTAAGTGGATGTCAAAACAAGAACAATCTTCTTCTGAGATCACGGATCTGTTGAAGATGCTTTTGTCAAAGCAATCTTAGTTTATTTATTTTTTCTTCTGATGTTTGCATCTAATGTTTGCATATGTACTTGAATATTTTCTGATGTGTGTATTTTTACTCTGAATGAATGAATGAATGTTTCAAAGTTTTCTCCACATGATTTATCCTGTTTATTGTTTCCTTTTCTTTGTCTTTTCAACGTTCTTACTTTTTGCTTATGACAAAAAAGGGGGAGAAAATAAATCTAAACTGTTTAATTAAACTTTACCAGAATGAAACTTCAGACATATTAATTTTATCTAACATAAATATCTGAGTATTTCAGAACATTTGATAAGTATACTCTGTAAAAGAAACTCTGAGTCTCTCAGATCATTTGACAATTATCAGACTCTGACTCTGAAATATGCAAGACACTCTGATCCTCAAATGGTTAAGAACAATCAAGCTCTAACTCTGAAAAATACTCAAGACAAAAAGGGAAGTTTCTATTCCTTATTTATATTTAATTCAGGGGAGATTCATCATCTCAGGGGGAGTTATAATTATTCTATTTTCAATTAAACAAAATTTCTGATGTTTTTGTCATCATCAAAAAGGGGGAGATTGTTAGAACACAGATTGGTTCTTAATAATATCTTTATGTTTTGATGATAACTATTATGAAATTTTGTAATTAAGAATTATATACTCTAAAATTTGCTTAAGAATGTTTGCTGCAGATATTAAAGTAATTATCACTCCAGAAGCAAATCAGATCTGAACATAAGAAATATGCTAGACTCTGAAGCATCAGATGCACTCATTAGAAGATTCTGAATGCTGCCATCAGAAGATCCTGAGCGCTGTCTCCAGAAGGATCTGAAGCAGTCTCCAGAAGGATCTGAAGCAGAAGCTCCAGAAGCATCTGAAGCAAGTCAGAAGCATCTGAACCAAAGAAGAATTCTGTATGAAGAGTTTTCAAGCATAGTTACTACAGAAGATTCTGAGAGTACTAAAGCTGCCAGTACTAAGGATCTGACTCAAAAATATGCTCTGAACTTATACACGCTAAAAGCACACTTGCTGCAAAGACTCTGATTCAGCAAAACTCTGATCAACATCAGAAGGCTCTGATCAAATTAGACTCTGATGATTCTTGCTGAAAATTGTTGAAGAAGAATTCAAAGATTATGTCCATTGGAATATCCAAATGACTCTTTCCTTATTTATGCTAGACACAAGAACACAGACAAAAATGATTTCTCTGTGCTTTCTTATTCTAGGAAAGGTCACTTGATGTGAAGACAAAAAGGCTCAGACCTTTTGGTACACACTTCTCAACGTGAAAAGCTCTTGGACCACTATGCCTATAAAAGCAAGTCTCCACTCATCTTCTTCAGTTGACATTTTTACTTGAAAAGAATTCATTATCAAAGCTCTCATATAACTCACATTCTTTCTAGAATTAATTTCTTTGTTCTTAATATTAAGTGAAAAATCACAGTTGTGATAAAGCTTTATTAGAAGCATTTTAAACACTTGTATTTGTTATTACATTTGATTGTAAGAAAACCTTAAGAAGATCCAGTTAGGATCAGTAGTTCTTGAGAAGATTTTGAACAGTTGTTCTTAGTGCTTACTATTGTAATCAGTTGATTAAATAGTGAATTAAGTCCTTGTTTGAGAAAGGCAAATCACTCTAGGAAGGGTGGACTGAAGTAGTTGAGTTCAACGAACCAGGATAAAAATACTTGAGTTTTTATTTATAAGATTTTATCTTCATACTTATTCAACCCCCCTTCTAAGTATTTTCTCACCTTCAGTACTTTCTTGTTTTTCATAGATAAATTGAAGGTTTTTGTATTGATTTTTTGTAAAATAAGTCAATAAACACCAACATATTTAATGTAAATATAACACTTATCAATGACCTCAGTAACATTTCATTTTGATGTAAATTAAATTTATTCATATATCATTTCTTCCTAAAAGCTACTAGGAGCTGCTCGTTGTCCATGCCATGTGCATCAACAATCACTCATGCCCTCATCAACCTTAGTCATCACATGCCCATCAACTTCCACTCGATTAGTCCCCGAACCATATTGTATTACATGTCTTCTTAAATACATCTATAACATCCTAATCGACTTTATGTATCATGGAATAATCCCACAAATCAACATGTTCTTTCAACATGTTTTTTTAACTCACATATACTTTATGTGAAACTTCATAGAAAGTCAGATATCCCAAAATTTGTCAAAGTTAAGTATGATTAATTATGTAGTTTTTATGGTATATGTTAGTGACAATACAATGCTTTTTATTGGTATATATAGTCTCAATCAATTTTTATTACCCATGTTTCAACCATGCATTCCTATACATGCACAACATCAAGATCACTTTCATTCATGCGTGCGTTATGTTTATTCATGTGTTCCTTTTCCCTAAAAGCTACAAGGAAACCCTAATTATCTATTTCTTATGCACCAATAATCACTTGCCTCCCTCATCAGTCTTAATGCGTTATGTTTATTCATGTATTCCTTTTTCTTAAAAACTACAAGGAAATCCTAATTATCTTTTTCTTATATACCAATAATCACTTGCCTCCCTCTCAGTCTTAAATAACATGTTATGTCCCAGATGAATTCACATATTTTTTCACTAAGCCTAAACTTTATCAATTATCTAGAATTTATAAAACTAAACCTTTTATTGTTACAAAAATATTCTATATTCCTTTAACCTACCTCAAAGTTCATCAAATATAAAAAAGATATAAACTCATTCAATAATATTTCACCATTATTCTAAGGGTTGAATGTTTCTATTATTAACCATTTTATTATATTAAACAAAAGAATGAATAATAAAATAACTTACAAAATTACTTATTCACAAAAAATTAAATATGTTTTTACTCATTATAATTTTCAATTTTTATTTATTTTAATTTCTACTTTTAGTCCATATTTTTTATACAACGAATGCAAAACACAGTTTTGATAGTAAATATGTATTTTAAACAATAATTTTTATTTTTTATTTTTTAATCATTTTGTTATAATAAATTAAAATAAATTTATAAAAACTTAAAACACTATTAATTAAAAAAACCTAAAAAATTAATATTAAAATAAATTAAATACATTTTTCATAATTATCTTATTTTTTAATATTTTAGTCTCTAATTTTTATAAATCATTTTAATATTTACTTTTTATAAAAAATAATATTTTTTCGTCTTTATCTTATAAACATGACTAAAGGACATTTTTTTTACAATGAACATAATTTAAAAAAAAGCATACATTGAAAATATTAAAAAAATTTTAGGAATGAAACGTTAAAATTTTGCCTTAAAAAATGGTCAAATAATGCATTATTTTATATATAATAAAAAGTTAATTTTTTACCCATAAATACTAAAAAATATATAATTATATTATTATGATTTACCTAAATACTTACTATAAAAATATATTTAGTATCAAAAAATAAGTAAAAATAAAATAAAAAATGAGTATATAGAAAAAATAAAATAAAAAAAAGAAAAATTACCGGATTCCAAATTGGATTTGAAAAGAGTTTACAAGTATCGCTGAGATCCGCTTCTAGTTTCATTCATTCCCTCTCTCGTTCTCCTTGTCCTTACCCTCCCCTATTTCCCTCCCGTTCCTCACTTTCTCCGGCGATTTTCTTTTCTTCCGATACACACCCACACTCTCCGGGGAGGTTTTCTACCACCTCAAAGCCGGAATACAAATCCATATTCCGCATCTTATTCAGGTGAAGTTTCCTCACTCTCTTGGTTTTTAAGCTTTTTATAGGTGGCTTTTGTTGAATCCGAAGAGTTTGTTTTCAATTTTCTAGGTTTTCGTTGTTGTTTCGAAAAACGAAACTCTAGGCTGCTTGTTTCTGAGTCGAGAAATCGTAGATTTGGTGTGGCGTTGGTCTGAATTTGTTGTGCTGCCAGTGGATAGAGACTGTTTAGGTTGATTTTTCATGTCGCTGGAACCGTTGGATCGAAAGAGGAAGTACGAGAGCTCGGAGTCTCTAGGGGGGTCAGTGGTTAGATGGAGAGGCCCTTCTTCTCATCATCAGAACCACCGTCCTCACCAGTTCAATAGGCCTGGCAATTTTCGGAGAATGGCAGGTTGGTGTTTTTTTGTCATGTCTTGTGTTTTTAGGTTCTGTAATTTATGATTTTTTGTTAAACTTTTTAGATTCTTTGATTTTGGAACAAATTTAGTGTATTGCTTGCTATGCTGTTTATGTTTATGATTTGGTTTATTATACTTTCTGTTGTTAATTATTTTGAAACAAATAAATGTATTGCTACCTGTAATCTGATTGATGTTTGTGAGTTTTTATTATGGAGAGGCACGGCACACCATACACCATGCAAGGTTGGGACAACCACCAACCTCATTTAGGGTTTACAATTGAGTTGCGAGCTTTTATTTAATTTATTGGTTTTTAGATTTTTGAAGATCTGATTCTGCATTTGTTATTAATACGATATTTTATGTAGACAAACATGTAAACTTTCACATCAATAAAGTTAAACGGTGGCCAATGTGGGTTGGTACACGTAGTCAATGATTGCTATGCAAGGCTGAGACAACCACCAACCTCGATTAGGGTTTACAATTGAATTGCGAACTTTTATTTGATTTATTGAGTTTTAGATTTTTGAAGATCTAACTTTGTAGTTGTTATTAATATGATGCTTTAGGTACTAACATGCAAACTTTCCTTTCAAATAAAAGTAAATTGTGGCCAATGTGGGTTGGTACGCGTAGTCAATGATCTGCAATTGAACTCTCATCTTTCCATAGATGTTGGTTTAATTCTCCTAAAGCTACTAAAATTCCCACATTGTGTTAACCCTATCTGTGGATAATCTTTGACTTTAGGATTACGATAGGAAAAATTGCTTATAAGTTGGACCTATGGAGTAGTGTTTCTATGCTTGCGATTTCTATCGGTTGGGTCTCTGTTGATAGTCCCATAAGGATTTGGCTTTCTAAAGTGAGTAGTTAGTAAAGTAAGAAAATAGACTGTTGATATTATTCATGTTACTTTTTTATAATGAGGTACTCATTTAAATGGGACCAAATCTATCTCAAAGTTGTATTGGTGCCTAGCCTCGTAGTAACATGGTGCTTCTCTCCGTACTAGCATATTTTTTTATTAATAAGAAAATTGTGAGAATGATTTTGTACCAAATAAACAAACAATAGAAGGATATAGCATTTTCTAGGTTTGTATAGATAGCTATTGTTTTCCATCCCTGCATACCTGTTTTCCAGACCCTGATTGGCTCCGTGATGTTTTAATTCAAAATGATTTGTACTACTATATAGAAGTCCTGATTTTTTATACGCTTTTCCCTTCCCCTTGCTTCAATTATTTTTTATTTTTGGGTGTGAGAGCTAAGAAATATATATATTTTATTGATTTCTTTATTTCTAATTCCAATTTTTGGTTTGAATATTTTCTGAAGGTCATCATCGTAGGCAGGAAAATTGGCAGTTATTTCCAGAAGAATCTGGTCAAGAGCATATGCTTTCTCGACCTTGTGACAAAAACCTGGAGGAGGATAACTGTCGCTCTCGAGGGGATGGAAAGTATGGAAGGGGCTATAAGGAAAGTAGAGGAGCCTCTAGTCAGAGAGAATGGAAAGGGCGTCCGTGGGAAAGCCCGAGCAACTCTCTTAATATGCCCAGGAGGCAAACTAATGCATTTAATGAACGTAAGTCAGGTGATGAAATGCTAACATATTCCCCTCATCCAAATTCTGGCTCATTATCTACTTGGGAGCAACATCACATGAAAGACCAGCGTGATAAGATGGGCGGTATCAATCGATTTGGTACAGGGCAAAGATCCGATAGGGATAGTTCTCTGGGTACAGTTGATTGGAAGCCACTTAAATGGACCCGGCCTGGATCTGTACGAGACTCAAGCTTTAGCCAATCAAGTGGCACAAGAAGCTCAGGAGGGGCTAATTCAAAGGGAAACTATGAAGGGAAGTATGGGTTACAACCAAAAATTGCAACTGCTGTTGAGTCAAATTCAAGGGAAGCTGCTATATGTCGTACATCTTCTGCTCCATCTGAAGAGGCAAATTCGAAGAAGAAGCCTAGGCTAAATTGGGGCGAGGGACTTGCAAAGTTTGAGAAGAAGCATGTTGAAGGACCTGAGGTAACTTCAAACAAAGATGGACCTCTCTCACCTTCTTTTAATATGGAACCCAGTAATTTCCTCTGTTCCAGCTTAGTCGATAAAAACCCAAAAGTTTCAGAACTTTCAGGCTGTGCATCTCCTGCAGCTCCAACAACTGCTGCCCGCAGCTCTTCATCAGGTATGTTTCGTTCAGTTACTGTTTATAGTCTTTTCACTCCTGTGAACTTGTAAAACAAAGCAACTTAACTGATAGAAGTGTTACTGCTATAAGTGTAGTAACATCTTTGACCCATCTTAAGGCTCATTTTATATCGCGTATGTCTGTGTATGTTAGTACTCTGATATTTGGTGAGTCAAATTTATTCAGGTGTTTAAATGTGTACTAGACACTTCGATTTTTCCCTACTATGTATTGTTTGTCTAAACCTGAGATTCATTTTGTTTGTAGCAGGTGCAGATGATAAATTGTTTGGAAAAGCTGCAAATATGGACAGCGATGTTGGTAATTTGAGTAGTTCACCTGACCGGGGGTCTCAAAATCACCTGCAGATGTTTTCTCTCAATTTAGAGAAGGTGAATATTGATTCACTGACTAGTTTGGGCTCTTCACTAGTTAAGTTACCACAGTCTGAAGATCTGAGCTCTGTGGATTATAATTTATCAAGATCCACCACAATGAATGAGTTGCTGATATTGAAAGCCGGCATTTCAAAGGTATTAGAGGTGACTGAAACTGAAATAGATTCACTTGAAAATGAACATAGATCTCTAAAATCTGAATCTGAGGGTAGATTTCCATGTTCAGCAGCAGTAGGCTCTCTGCTATGTTACAATGGAAAACATTGCTCTGATGACAAGGTTTCCTGTTTAGAGTCATCGCCAATTGTATCTTCTGACGACCTTATTGTGGAGAAGATGCCTCTTGCTACTAACTTTGTTAATATACACGAGAATTGTCAGGAAGATGACACTAACAGTCATGGACCTGCAGGGTCCAAAGTTGTAGAGCCTCTGCCGATAATTAATGCAGTTTCTTCATGTGATGCGAGGAGATATGGTTCTGGCTCTGTAGACTTGGGTGGAATTCATTCTACAGCCATGCAATGCTTAATTCCTTGTACTAATAGGCATGCTGCCAATGTCTCTGTTTGCGGTGATAGTAATTCATCTTTGGAGGTTAAAGATGGTGTGGGTGCTAAGAAAAGTGCAAGCTTACATTCTAGAACTAAGGACAATTTATATGAGAAAATTATATCTTGCAATAAAAAATCTGCAAAAGCAGCACATGAAGTATTTGCTAAGTTATTGCCTGAAAAATGTTGCAAGAATGGTAACGTTGGAGCTAGCACTGGTTCATGCTCTCAGAATGACACATTAATTATGGAAAAATTTGCAGAGAAAAGACGATTGACAAGATTGAAGGAGAGAGTTATGACACTTAAGTATAGAGCCCTGCATCACTTTTGGAAAGAAGATATGCGCTTACTGTCTATTAGGAAACAACGCCCAAAATCTCACAAGAAACTTGAAGCCAGTTATAGCCATCAGAAGAAGCGGTCTTCTATTTCCTTTCGTTTTCCCTTCCCAGGTATGAATATTATTCTTTATGACTGTTGCATTTGTATTGATTTTGATGTGCTTTTTGTTTCAAAGATTGGTTGCTATGGATACGACTTAATAATGTCATTATTTAATTCATGTAAGCAATCATACCTAGTGGGAAACAACTTCGATTGTTATTGTTGTTGTTTTCTTTTAATATATTTAGCCAATTAAGACATTGCTCTGCCATAGCTTCATAAGGCCTTAGGTGCTTGGTGCCTTTAACCCATTTAGCGAACTGCATCTAGTAATACTTAGCACTCAATTCAAAAAATGGTTATTGAATTTGTATGGCTGCTGTTAGCTTTTTTATGATGGTGATGATGTTTAGGTGCTTCATATCTGTATCTTCTGTGTGGTACTCATAGTATATGCTTGAATGAGTGGTGAATTTGATAAAATCACGGTGGCACTGTGTTTTTGTTGAAAATAAGAAATGTAGTTTTTTCCAAAGTCATGGTAGCTCACTGTGATTCTGACAATCCCACTGCCAATCCAAACATGCAGTTAATCTTCCGGTGGCATCAAAAACAAAAATTGGAACTTGTGTATAATAATAATCAACATATTTCTCTTAGTTTAACTTAATTTTGTATTCAGCATTAACCAGGTTAAGTAATTGACATGCTTGTAAATTATTAGGTCTTTATATTAATACCATGTGAGGCTTATGTCTATTAGTCAGTAGTTTTAGCATTTACATTTATTTATTTAACATGGACAAGAACAAATGAAATAATGGCCCCATAGGTGCAGTGATATACTGAGGTTTATGTCTATTAGGAAATACTTTTAGAATTATACATATATTTAATATGGACAAGAACAAGTAAAATAATGGCTCGATAAATATTAGTGTTAATAAAGATATTTGTTTACGCGAACTTCTGTGTACATACTTTGTAAGTCAGAGAACAGAATCTTCCAGAACCCTTATGAAATATTTCAGTCTTAATTTAGAATCTTGGAGAATCAGTAATTAGCTCCTTGAGTCACTATAGGAAAAAATGTATTAAAATGTGCCATTTGTTAGTACATGGATTTTTTTGACGGTTTACTTGGTAGATTTGACAAGATTTGGGTGATCTCGATATAATTTCCTCCCATTGTCTGTCTACGGAGGATTCTCTGCAAAATTTATTATTTTAGGTAATTTGTTAGAGACCAGTAAAATAGAGAAAGAAAGCGGTGTAATTTACAAGTGTGAGAGTGTACCATTTCCTCTAGTGCTAACTGCTCTACGTTTGTACCAATTGAAATGACTCAAGTCCCATATTATTAATCAAAGATAAGGCCTGAGAGACACCTCTCACTTTTACAGCCCATTTTGTAAGGATGAAGTAGACCCAATTGTTAAGAAATGTGGTTGGGCCTAACTCAACCCTACAAAACCGGTTGGTAGAGTGAGGATTGCCCCCACTTATAAATGCATGTTCATGCCATATATTGTCCGATGTGGGACTCTTAACACACCCCCTCACGCTCAGGATTGGACAACTGAAGCGTGGAAATAAATGGTGGGTGGTCCGATAGCGGAAACCATAGAAGGTGGCCCACCGGATCTTAAACGAGGCTCTGATACCATGTTAAGAAATGTGGTTGGGCCTAACTCAACCCTACAAAACCGGTTGGTAGAGTGAGGATTGCCTCCACTTATAAACGCATGTTCATGCCATATATTGTCCGATGTGGGACTCTTAACACCAATAAAAAACCTTACTATGGTATCAAAACCTATATATCAATCCTCCCACCATTTATATCCGCCAATGTTGTTGATGGTGAAGAGTAAATAATCGGCCATAAATATATAGCGGAAGGTGTAATGGCCAATGGTGGAAACATGGCAAACAAATTAAAAAAACTTATTTTATGTTTAGACACATCCATGAGCAGCAGAAATGAATAAAACGCCAATTAAAAAACTGGTTAGGTACATTACCAACCTCCTGTTTAGGGTTTATTACAACTTTAATCCACTTTGGGCCTGTACTCAGGTTGGATCATCCAAGCCAACCGTAGTAGTCAAACATGAGATCCTAAATAGTATTGAAAGGGAGGTAAAAGATGGTAACACGACTCTTAAGATCTTATTGAAGGGAAAATTTGTCATTACACACGCGCGCGCGCAAGCATAGAAAGTATCATACATGAACAAAATGACCTCTAAATCATTATTGAACTTAATACAATACAAGAGAATGAATCCGATTGGAAGAGTGTTAGGGCGGTACATCCCAATCCTCTCATCCCAAAATGAATCTAAAAGCTGTTAGGAATGCAACGATTGCTACCACATGTGCAAATGCTGTAGTTAGTCAGTCTCCCTGACCTGAATGGTCGGCTGTGTTCAACTCTGTGCTGAAGGGGCAGCCAAGTGTTCAACTCTTACCTGAAGTCTATGAGTGTTCTACATAGACCTCAACTGGAATCCAAGTCTAGCTCTGACCTGAATTGTCGGTTGGCTGTTCACTTCTGACCTGAATGATCGTCCAAGTCTGGTCAAACATTTACAGTTGTATTAGTACAGTCCACCAAGCAGCAAGCCTGTGAAGGCATTAGAATTTTCCTTCATGAAGGTCAGTTATATCAGTCCAATGGGACTTTTTGACTGTTGCTCCATTTTACTGTTACCTTCTTTGCCTTCAAAATGTTTTTGGAGGTTGATGCTCTGTGCTGGATTATGCAAATGACTACTTGTTTGTTTGATGAATTGTGACATTTACATTCTCATCTACCTCTTCATTTGATGAATTCTGACATTTACAGTTCATATTATCTCTGTTCTAATTTAGGTTTGCTTTGTGATGATTAATATAAATCTTATTTTGTCTATATTTGCAGCAGGAAACCAACAAAGGTTGGTTCCAACGTCTGAATTGATTAAGTATACAAGCCAACTACTTTCAGAATCTAAACATGAAATTCACAGAAGCACTTTAAAGATGCCAGCATTAATTTTGGATCAAAAGGACAAAATGAGTTCAATGTTTTTATCTAGTAATGGGCTGGTTGAAGATCCATTGGC
Organism: Lathyrus sativus; assembly: GCA_963859935.3. Classification (NCBI taxonomy): domain Eukaryota; kingdom Viridiplantae; phylum Streptophyta; class Magnoliopsida; order Fabales; family Fabaceae; genus Lathyrus; species Lathyrus sativus. The sequence continues at coordinate 551,090,541 of OZ012735.1, read as the reverse complement.
TATTGAGAAAGAAAGGGCCGTGATAAACCCTTGGACTTCAGAAGAGAGAAATATTTTCTTGAAGAAATTTGCTGTCTTTGGAAAAGATTTTCGGAAAATAGCTACCTTCCTTGACCACAAAACAACAGCAGACTGTGTTGAATTCTATTACAAAAATCACAAGTCTGATTGTTTTGAAAAAATAAAAAAAAAAGATAACGACAAGCTCAGGAAGTTTTATAAAGCCAAAACTGACTTGATGCCAAATACTTCTTCACTTGATATCTTGAGTGCAGCTTCAGTGATGGCAGATGACATTGCAAGAAATCGGAGAATGCGTTCAGGGCGTGCTCTTTGGAGGGGATATAACATGAGTGCTAGGCTGAAAAGTTTTGTAGTTCCTCAAGATGAAAGAGAGACTGTTGCAGCTGATGTGTTAACGAGTATATGTGGTTCTGTATTATCCGAGGCAACAAGTTCCTGCATTACTAGTTCAGTCAATCCTGTGAAAGGCAAAAGGGCCAGGAAGTGCGTGAAAGCAAAGCCTCTACTACGCAAACCATCACCACCTCCAACGCCAGAAATTACTCAAACTATTGATCACGAAACTTGTTCGGATGAGAGCTGTGGTGAAGTTGATCTTACTGATTGGACAGATGTGGAGAAGGCGGCCTTTCTTCATGCAGTATCATCCTTTGGAAAGGATTTTGCAATGATTGCGCGGTGTGTCAGAACAAGATCCCAATATCATTGCAAAGTCTTTTTTAGCAAGACTCAGAAACGTCTCAGATTGAATCTCATGGGTCACAGACCTGAAAATGTTGGATCATTGGGGGATGATGACATGGATGGTGGCAGGAGTGACACAGATATTGCCTGTATCGTAGAGACAGGTTCAGCCAATGGCTCTGATACGTCAGGCACTAAAACTGGCGTGGACCAGCCTGCAGCTGATAAGAACATGTGTCGTGAGGAATCCAATCCTGTAAAAGTTAGCAACATGTCAGCTGACTTAGATGAATCAGAGGAAACTAATAGGAAAGTAGATGATGAAGATGTAAATATGATTTCTAATGTATGTGTGATTGGGGGCAACCTGGACACTGATGGTAACGTAGGTGTCTTGTATGATTCTGACAGGTCTGGCTCAGTGCAGGCTCAAGATGAACCAAGTGAAGGGGGAGTTGCAGTTACAGAACTGGTGTCTGGTATGGAGATAATTGAACCATACTACCCTATTTCTATTGGTGATAGTAGACTGGTTTCTGACGTTTCTTCTGGCCAACAGGCAAATGAATTGGAGGGTTCAGCAATGTGTCTAGTTGATAGAGATGAAGCTGATACAGATGTTGTAGTTCAATTGAAAGACAACATCCATGGAAAGGAGCCCCAACCACACCTTGAAAAACCCCCATTCTCAGGATCATCAGAGGGGCCTCTTACAAATTCAAATCTTGGCCACCAGCTTTGTAATCCAGGTAATTCATTGGACCATGTTGAGGCTGCCAGAGTCCATCAATGCTGTAATTTGCAAGTACATTCTATGAAGGAAGTGAATGTGAATATGAGCTGCAGCAGTTCAGCAACTGAGTTGCCACTTTTGTCCCAAAAGATTGAACAACATGAGCATTATAAAAGTATTCAGTGTTTATCAGATTCAGGAGCACCTAGAAATGATGTAAAAATATTCGGGAAGATACTGACCATTCCTTCATCCACCGAGACGCATAATTTAAGTGTAAAGGGAAATGAAGAAAATGGTACCCATCATCCAAGGTTAAACACTGCCTCTTCAAGCCTGAAATTAACCAGGCATGCTGATGCTGATGGGAAAACACCTGTTTTGGAGGTTGACCTTAATGACTGTCAAGTCATTGAGAATGTTCCTGTTGTAAGTTATATCAATGGGAACAAAAGTCAGCCTGATTTCCCATCACTCCCTGACTCAGCCATTTTGCTTGCAAAATATCCTGCCGCATTTGGTTATTACACTACAACTTCCAAATTAGAGCAAGAGTCATCTGCTTTCAAAACGGGAGAAGTCACCAGAAGCGAAACTGTGCTTGGTTATCAGGTATTTGGAGAAAGGGACAACCTAAATGCACAACCACTCGTAGAAGATGACCTGCAGAGGAGAAATAGTTTTGAAGCAATCTTGGGTTTGCAGCAGGTTGCCGAATTACCGGGAACAAATGCTATTGGGAAGCAAGAGATTCTTGTTGGAGGGTCCAAGAGTGCTGTCTCAAACCCTGTTGCAGCCATTCAAATGCAGGATTCCCTTGCTAACCAGTTTGTTGGTCAATCCAGGAGCGCAATAGAAGAGCATGAGTCATTGACAGGGAAAGAAGATTTAGGTAGCTGATGTGTTCGGCTGCAGCAGCTCACTGTATAATAGCTTCTCTTAAGCATGATTTATTTAAGCAATGTAATAGGTGTTTAAGAATAATTTTAATATGGCAGCAGCCATGTGTTGTTGTATTTTATAGGAATTCTTGAATAATTTCTGATAATATTTATGGGCAATTGCCATTCTGGCAGGGTCCCTTAACCCATTACTGCCCATTTAGAAATTGATTTTGATGGCTAAATATTTTTTTTACTTCAAAATTTTCTCCCAAGGTTACGGCATTAATGGCGCAATTTTCTCTCTTGGTGAACCGCAATTTTCTCTCTAGTTCCTAGGCATCCTTTTCTCTAATTAGGATGAGTTTAAGAAACAAATGATGTGAGTGAGTCACTCTTGGTCTCTTTCTCCCTCTAAACTAGGTTTCAAATCTTAAAAGCATAAATGAAGCTATAAGACAGTATGTTTTTACCGCCAATAAACTCTTTGAATCTGTTAGATTGTCCCTTTATCCAAATATCTGATAACCCAGCACAGTTTTGCTTCTGGTGATTTCTCCTGTTGTTTATCATTCTTGGCCAATGCGAGCAATGACTCTTGCTCTAATATGACAAATGTAGGATAAAAACCAAATGCATTAAGATATTTCACAAGCTAAATGGCAGAATCAGGGAGTGATGAGAAACCGGGCTAATTTTTTTTTTTTCCATTGATATAACTGACAACGGGAGCATTTTGAATGATCCGACAATCATTAAGATCAACCTCCAAAATAGGTATTTTTCCATCAGCACCAACATACCTGGTTAATTCAGACTAGAAGAGGCCATGTTTAACTTCGGATGATGGGTACCATTTTCAACGTTCCAACTATCATTAAGATCAACCTCCAAAACAGGTACTTTTCCACCAGCATTAGCATGACGGGTTACTTTGAAACAATGACAATGTTTTGCTTGTCAAAAGTGAAGCCAAATCTGTGTGAATTGAATAGATCATTAATAAGAAGTTCTATAAGAACAATCAAACTCCATTAAAATTTCAGTTTAATTGGTGTAAACATAATAAATCAGTAAATAAAATTGTGGTGCGTACCTTATACGGTTTGATAGTACAAGCACAAGAAACACTGAAGTTCTGGATTTGAAGAAGACAATCAATTCCTTACATGATGAAAAACCAATCATAGATTTGGCTAAAGGGAAGACTGCAAAAGATTCAAAGAGTTTATCATCGATATTTTATAAGAGCAATCAAACTTTAAAATTTCAATTAAATTGTTGTGAACATCACAAATTAAGTAAAAAAATAAATTGTAATGCGTATCTCATATAAGTAGATAATATTAAGAAACAACACCGAAGTAAGCTAGTCGAGGGCGGTGGAAAATTCCTGTTAATTGAATATGTCATTAATTGGGGATTCATGGATTTTTAAGCTTATAACTTAGATTTCATTACAACAACTAAATTCCATTGAAAATTTAATTAAATTGGTTTAAGCATAAAAAAAATATAGTGCGTACCTTATGACTTAATAGTATTTGCACAAGCATCATTGAAAGTAATGGTTTAGAGATGACGGTAGCTGCTTTACAAGATATAAAAAATCAAATATAAATTAGACGAAGAGTAATCTTAAAAAAGATTTTAATCAAACACAAAAATTAGATGAAGAGTAATCTATAATTTTTTTTAAATAATTAATTCGTTGCGCTAGGCGATATAAAAATCGAGACAAAGAATAACCTGCAAAAGATTCTAAACAATGAATCTTGAGGTAGATAATCGAGAGTAATGCCGATTAAAACATGGCGGCCGACTACAAATTAATGGTCTAGATTAATTTAAATAGGGATGAGAGGGGTAGGAATGAAGAGATATGAAGTGGCCGATTACGAGTTGATGGTTTATGTTAATATAAATAGGGGTGAGAGATGTAGGAATGAACAGACATAGAGTGGCTCTGTACGAGTTTATTATCTAGGTTAATTTAAATAGGGGTGAGATGGGTAGAAATGAAGAGATGTAGAGTGGCTAATTACGAGTCGATGGTCTAGATTAATTTTAAAAAAGGTGAGAGGAGTAGGAATGAAAAGACTTGGAGTGATTACAAGTTAATGGTCTATGTTAGTTTAAATAGGGGTAAGAATGATAAGAATGAAGCGATGACGAGGCGTGACGACAAAGAGTATTAGGTAGCCAAATGAGATATCTTATGAGTTAAGCAAAAGATATCTTACGAATTAAGCGAGAGATATTTTACGAGTTAAGCAAACATGAAGATAAGGTAAAAGTGAGACTAATAATTATGTGTCGGTAAATAATTTTTAACTCGGGTGATATATAATTTCTAAAAATAATAGTTTTTTTATTGAATTGATTTAATGTAAAATTATAAATTTTAATATCTAATTAAAAAATTATCGGTATAAAATGAAGTTGCAAAATTTATAATAATTTAATAAAATAAAATATTAATTATATATATTTTTAATATATTTGAGTGGACTACATAAAGTCCGATTAATTTCTCTTTAACAAAGTTACGAAATTATATCATATATCTCTATATTTTAACATGACACACTATATATGGGATAAAATAATCAAAATACTCTTTTAATAAAATAAAATAAAATCATAAAAATAAAATTAAATATTTTAAAGGTTTAATTGCAGTTTTGGTTATTATTTATATTTTTGTTTTTTGGTCATTCCATTTTAAAATCCAATGTTTTAGTCCATTTATTTTGAATTTTTAAAGATTTTAGTCCCTCTACAAATCTTAAGATAATTTTTAATATTATTGTACTTTCTTTGCTGAAGTGTCACATGCCAACTCACTAATAAACAATTTCAAATTATTTTATTTATTCTGAAAATACATAATTTATTTTTGATCTTACCTGATCAGAAAGAATCAATGGCCTGCCACGCTTCGTTGGATTGCTGTTTTCACCGGAGTTGTGGAGAAAGAGGGGGTGTACCTGCAAGGCACTCTGATGCTTAAGTGAGTAAAAGATCATAGAGAAAGCAATCATAGAGATTAAGTGTGAAGAAGAAGTTATCTGACCCTATAGTGAAATAGAGTATTTATAGTATTCCCCCAGCGCAGGGCCAACAATTACAGTGTATTAGGTCAGACTGCCAGGTCCAACCCACGTAACTGCCAGGGCTTACGTGGCGTAGTGAAGACCAGCACATGGTCTTCGCCTTGGATCAACTGCCCCGTGATCTTAGGAAGGTGGGATGACCAACTCTTTCGGAGGTGAGTAGTTGCCTAATGACGTGTCCTCGCGTGGGGGAGCACGTGGGGGAAGCGCGTGAGCTTCCCCGTCAAAGGAGTCGTCTACTTGACATATGTGCCTTGTCGAGGCTTGTGCTCGACAGAGGGGGATTGAGCCTTGCTGGGCCTCATCAGCATAGCGTTGGGTTGGGCCTGCTTGGCTGAGGGGCAGGTCCCGGCCCAGCCCAGAACAGGAGCCCCCTAAGTCGTTGCTCCGAGGTGGATGAGTGATAACTTAAGGATAAGCCGAGGTCGAAGACAAATTGGAAAGGTGGTCTTATGCCCAGAAGATGGGGTCGAGAGCTATGCTCGTTGGAACATCATGTCGGGGAGGAAAAAGGTGATCGGACGCGTTGGCCTTTTGAGCTCGAGAGAAAACGAAGGGGCACGTTCTGTCACGGTTGCCACATGTCAGGTGCATATTGTCCCTCATAGGGAAGCTAGCTGTTAGGGGTGCTTGAGTGCCTAGGGGAGCTTCGAGTTTCGTGCTAGGCTTATAAATAGGCCGGGGACAACCCCTTTGTCACTTTTCGCTCCCAACTCTAACCAACGGAATTGTTTCCTGCTCCCCCACCGTCTACATTGTCATGCAATCGCCGCCTCCGTACCATCCACCGTGAAGTCCGTTCGTCCTTTCCTTCTATTTCTTTATTTTCCGGCAACTCCTGCGGCGAACATGATGACTGTCCCGAGGAGGCTGCGAGCTTTCCGGCGACTACATAAGGATTCCCTTGGCCAATGGTGGGTCTAGGATGATGCTCTCGGGGAAGCATAGTAATTCTAGATGGACTCCTCGGGGACAGATGATAGGACTGTATGAGTACCCCGGGGACATATGATAGGTCTAGATGAATAACTCGGGGATATATGATAGATATAGATGAATGCCCCGGGGACATATGATAGGTCTAGATGAATGCCCCGAGGACATATGATAGTAAATAACGCGGGGAAGTGGATGTCGAGGTTGGAGGAACCTAGGTCGTAGATGTCGTCCCCTTTACCCTTTTACTTGAGCTGTGGTGGAAGGGTGAATTTGATCTTGAAATGTCAAATTCATCATTTTCCTCAGCTTTTTAGGTGAAAATGGCTGCGTGGATACCTGGAGTCATAGAAGTCGACCAGAAGCCAGAGTCTCCGGCGGCCCCGCCCGTCGAGGGGCAGAGTCGGACATTCGAAGACTGGGCTGGGGAAGAACCCTTGAGTACGGCTTCCCGTTTTGTTGAGGATGACTCCGACGTGTTTTCCACGGCTGAGGATCATCGCGAGGGTTCCTCTATAAATTGGCAAGTGTATAAGCCGCGGGCCCATAATCGGATCTGCTCGAGCTATGGGAAAATGCAGTTTCCTATGTATGAGTTTTGTTTTCATGAGGTGGGACTCCATCTGCCCTTCTCAGATTTTCAAATAGGGGTCTTTGATTAGTTGAGGCTGGCGCATTCGCAGTTGCATCCCAATGCGATTGCCTTTGTCCGGGCATATGAGCTCGTTTGCCGGCACCTTCAGATCGGGACCATGCTCACTCTGTTCTTCCGGCTCTTTCATCTGCAAAGACAAACGATCGACGGATGACAAGGCTGGGTGTCCTTAAAGCAGGTGAGGAGGTTATTCCGGGCGTATATGGACTATGTCCGGACCTTCAAGGATCGATTCTTCGTGGTCAGGCCTGTGTCTCATCAAGCCTGCACCTCGCTATTCCGTCGTGAGGTTCGGAAGGTGGATGGGAAACAGGAAGAGGTAATGGTGTCGAGGGTTCCCCTGACTAGACAAAGGAGCATTTTAAATAGAGCACAAACCACTACATCATGCGGGCGGGCACTTTGGATGCAGAGGACCAGGTGGGCTACCAAAGGTTTGTGGCCTTCGTGGCCAGCTTCACTCCTGCGAAATGTGTTACGCCCGACGAGAACTTCATCCTCGACAAGAACAGGGAGATTCTCCAAGAGTCGAGGTTTATCAATACGAAGGCCTTGCTCGAATGTGCGTCCGACGAAGAGGCCTTTCGTCTGTTAGGTATTGGGTCGTCTTCTACCTAGACCCGTTCTGTGTCTGTCATTCTTGTGTTTTGTTAACCTTTTGCTTTTTTGTTTTGCAGGGAAGATGTCGATCATGCAAGAACGTGTGAAGCGACTGAAGGCCACCAGAGGTGGGACGAAGGATGGAAAAAGGAGGGTCTCCCAAGTGCAGCAGATGCCTAATGTTGAGCAGGGAGGAGGGGGCTCTTCAGTGTCACCTTAGGGGAACCAATCTCCCTTGTCGCAAGGGACTCCAAAGACGCCGAGGGTCACTGGGCTGGAGACTGTCGTCGACCTGACTGAGGGAAACATTAAGGAGGGGTTCCTGATTCCCCCTTGCCATTTGTATCCTGGCTTCTTCCACGAAGCCAAATCTCTTGTTGTGCATGCCGCAGAGGTGAAGGCGGTTCTCGGTGCCAGTCGGGAGGCGAGGAGACATAGATTAACCGAGGACCTGGCTGCGATGATACAAGTCTTTTAGACGGCCTTGGCTCTGAGCGACGAGGGTTTCTCCTCTGCTGGCCTTCCCAAACTGCGAGAGGACCTCACGGCTGCTGATTCAAAGATGAAAAAATTGGTTACTGAGCTTGACTTAGCCAGAGAAGATAGCGCCACTCAGCGGAAATGGAACAACGATGCCGAGGAGCAGTTGAAGGCTGTCGGGGAGGACAAGTTGAAACTGCATGTGTTGATCACAGAGCTAGAGGCTGCTCTTCGTGTTGCCAAGGAGGAGAAGCTCCTGACGTCTCAGGCTGAGCCAGTGACGAGGATTCGGGAGCTCGAGCAGGATTTCTTAGGGGCTGTCGAAGTCGGCTATGAGAGCACCGTGGAGCAGCTCAAGATAGTGAACCCCGAGGTTGCTCTCATTATCAAAGGGACGGGGCCCTATCACCAGGTCGTCGAGGGACGTGTGGTAGTGCCTGAGACCGAGGGTGATGATGAAATCTCGACGACCGAGGAGGGAGAGTGGGAGGGGTAGGAGACCTCTTAGGATTTGTTTCGGTATTTCTGGGCCTGCGTGCCCGTGTTGATTTTCTGGCCTGCGCGCCTATTTTCATTTTGTGGTGTAATCTTTTTGGGCCGACGTGCCTTTTTGTGTAACTATGTACAATGGGCTCTTCCCGCTTTCTTTGAATGAATCTTTTGATATTTTCTACTGCGTGTGCTTGTATGTTTATTTTCTATGTATGAATGTTCTGTTTGTTTACTTGCTCAACATTCGGCGTAACAGACTGTGTGGGGAACTAGTCGGGTGGTCGGAGATGGTACTCGAACGGTTAGGGGTTAAAGGTTTTGGCAAAGGCCCTTCCCCAGGCGTGAACCTCCCATTGCAAGCTGGGTATTCTGTCCTACTGGTACAACAACAATGGATCTCGGTCGAGGGATCCCCACTGGAGCAAGGGTTGCGCTCGCACACGTAAAGGGTTGACTCTTGTCTTTTTTATTATAAACGTTTTAGGAGTCGCGGTGGCACCATGTCGCGCCCTTGTGTCACGGCGCCGACGGGTTGCGGGCAGTGTTTAACTGTAATACTGTTTAAGTTTTTCTGCATTCCATGGTCGAGAAAGTTTGTTTCCTTGTAGGTTTTCGAGGTAGTAGGTCCCGTTGCCCGTCTTGTCCCGGACGCGATAGGGGCCTTCCCAGTTTGCGGCGAGCTTGCCTTCGCGCGAGTCCTTTTGGTTTCTTCACAGGACCAGGCTGCCCGTTTGGAACTCGCGCCTGATGAACTTGTTGTCGTGGCGCAAAGTTATCCTTTGTTTCAGGGAACCTTCTCGTAGGGACGCTCCTGACCTGATCTCCTCGACCAGGTCGAGTTCTTCCCTGATCGCCTCGTTGTTTGCCTCCTTGAGCAGAGGTAATTCGGTTCTCCTGGAGGGCTCTCTTATCTCGACAGAGATCACCGCTTCTGTCACGTAGGTCAGTCAGAATGGGGTTTTTCCGATCGTGGAGTTCAAAGTGGTCTTGTAAGCTCAAAGGACTCTGTTCAGCTCCTCGACCCATCCTTGGCGTCTCGCAACCTACATTTCAGCCCGTGCAAAATCACTCTGTTCGCTGCTTCCGCCTGCCCGTTTGTCTGCGAGTGTTCAACTGATGTGAAGTGCTGTTTTGTGCCCAGTCTGGCGATGAAGTTCTGGAAGTTCTTGTCGGTGAATTGTGTCCCGTTGTCGGTGACGATGGCTTGGGGCACGCTGAACCGGGCAAGTATGTTTCGCTTGTAGAATTGTAGTATGTTTTGGTCCGTGATTTTGGCCAAAGCTTCGACTTCTATTCACTTGGTGAAGTAATCCATGCCGACTATCAAATATTTGTTTTGATAGGACCCGATGGTGAAGGGTCAGAGGATGTCCATTCCCCACCAGGCGAATGGCAACGGCGATGAAAGTGTTTTCAGCTCGTTAGGTGGGGTGAGGTGCATGTCCCCGTGCCGTTGGCATCTACCGTACTTCTTGATGTGCTCTTTGGCGTCCTGCTGCATGATGGGCCAATAGTACCCAGCTTGTAACGCCTTGCGGGAGAGTGCTCTTCCACCTAGGTGTTGGGTGTTGATCCCTTCGTGGATCTCTTGGAGTATTCCCGGTACTTGGGATTCATCGACGCATTTAAGGAGGGGAATGGAGAATTCCCGCCTGTACAGTTTGTATTCGACCAGGACGTAAGAACATGCCCGACGCCTAACTACGCTTGCTTCCTTAGGATTATCGGGAAGGCTCCCCGTATGAAGGTACATATACACCAGGGCCATCCAGCAGTCGCTGTCGCTGATGGAGTTTACCTCGACGAGTGTTGCTCCCTCTTGATGCTGGGGAAAGGGAGGACCTTCTGGATCACGAATTTGTTCCCTCCCTTCCTCTTCGTGCTGGCTAGTTTGGATAAGACATCCGCTCGATGTTGTGTTCGAGCGGGACATGTTTTACCTCTGTGGAATCAAAGCATTTCATTTTTTATTTTACCAAGGAAAGATACTCGGCGAGGTTGTCGTTCTTGGCTTGATACTCACCTCGCACATGGGAGGACACGAGTTAGGAATCTGTGAAAATCTTCACCTCTTTGGCACCTAGATCTTCGACCAGAAGTAGGCCTGCGAGAAACGCTTCGTATTCGACATGATTGTTCGATGTTGGGAATGCTAAGACGAGGGAGACTTCTATCAAGATACCTTCCTCATTTTCTAAGATAATGCACGCTCCACTTCCTGTCGAGCTGGAGGCGTCATCAACGAAGATGGTCCATTTGTGCGCCCTAGGTGTCGAGGAGTCTGTGGAAGTTATTTCGAAGATAAATTCGGCCAGGACTTGGGCTTTGAGGGCCTTTCAACTTTCGTACTGGATGTCGAATTCAGATAGTTCAAGTGACCATCTGAGCATTCGTCCCAACGTATCTGGTCGTCCGAGTAATTGTTTGACGGGCTAGTCAGATCTGACTACGATCGTGTGGGCCAAGAAGTAATGTCGCAACCTCCTGACCGCGTTTATGAGGGCCAGGGAGACCTTCTCGATCTGCTGGTACTTGAGCTCGGGGCCTTGGAGAGCTTTGCTCGTGAAGTATATTGGCTTCTGCCCTTCCGACGTTTCACGGATCAACACCGTGTTGACGACCTCCATGGTGACGGCGAGATACAAGTATAAGGTTTCCCCGACTTCCGGTCTTGATAGTACCAGTGGCTCCGAGAGGACTTATTTGAGATGGCGGAGATCCTGCTCGCATTCCTCGACCCATTCAAACGCGACTTCCTTGCGTAATAGTTTAAAAAAGGGGAGGGCGTGCTGTGCGAATTTGGAGACGAATGGTGACAAGGACGCGAGCATCCCGTTTAGTGACTGGATGAACCTCTTTGTGTTTAATGTGGAAAACTCAGAGAAGGATCGGCACTTATCTAGGTTGGCTTTTATTCCTCGTTCCGTTAGGTAGAAACCGAGGAACTTGCCTGCTCGCACGCCGAAGGTACACTTATCGGGGTTGAACCTCATCCTGCATTCCTCGCCATTTCAAAAACTTTCCTTAGATGAGCGGTATGGTCGACCTCGTCTCGTGACTTCACGATCATGTCGTCCATGTAGACTCCGAGCATGTCGCTGACTTCTCCTTGGAAGACTTTGTTCATCATCCTTTGATAGGTCCCCCCAGCATTCTTCAGGCCGAAAGGAATTATGTTGTAGTAGTAGTTGCCCGACTCAGTCATGAAGCCTGTATGCTACTTGCCGGATTTCGCCATAGGGATTTGATTGTATCCCGAGTATGCGTCCATGAACGACAGAAGTTTGAAACCTGTAGAATTGTCGACGAGTTTGTCGATGTTAGGTAACAGGTAAGCATCTTTGGGACACGCCTGTCGCTACTCGAAAAATGCGTCGCGCAACGACGGGGAGGCGAAAAAGAAAGGACAGAAGAGTCGCCACCGAACTTTATTTATCCCATGAGGGGAAAGGAAAATATCGAGAAAACCTTAAGAAAGAAAGGGATAAGATGGTCTCGCGACCAAGAACGGGTTCGGAAGCCGGTTATGCGAGGGGAAGGTATTAGCACCCCTCGCATCCATCGTACTCGATGGGAACCTTTTGTTTGTCGATGTGTGAATATATTTGCTTAAATGTTATGCTATAAGAAGAGTGTTTCACTGGGTAAAAGAAGGATTAGAAACAGGAAAGTTAGGAAGAAAGAGAGAACGGGGAAGAAAAGAGAAAGAACAGACTCGGTAGGACTTCGCAGTCCTAGGCCTACGTATTCTCAACAGATATGAGAAAGTCAGAGTCGACGTAGTTCGGGAAACTACAGATATGGGGGGAATGTGCTCGGCAAGGATTGTGGCCCTTGTGCCTACGTATCTTTACTTAAAAGAAGTAAAGAATCAGAGCAGCCGTAGTTCGGCCTACGGTGTGTTGATGTTTTTTATGGATGATGCTATCGTGCGCATTCTAGCAGTTAGGTGTTTTGCTGCTCGCTCGTTGGAGACTTAGGCGTTACCTGTTTGCGGTAGAACGGACGTAACATATCCTTTTGAAAGATTGATTAGTTTTCGCCACGCGGGGCAAGAAGTCACGTTTGATTGATTGGATTGTTTTTTAGGGGACGAGACAGGTCCTCGGATAGTAACCCCTACGGGTAGTACCCAATTCGTTATCTCAAAGTTTTTGTTATAAAAGGGTGTGGCGAACGAGGTGTCTTCATATTGAAAGACGAGCGTCGAAACCACCCTCACTACAGTGGGCATTCCTACGCTCGGAGAAGAAGAGGTCTACACCCAATCCTCTCTCTTTAATTCAATGCAAAGAGAACTTCGTTCTCTTATTAAAGATGTTTTTGGTTTTGAATGGTAAGTGCTTTGCGACAGAGAACCCTACGGTAAACGTCAGCACTCGGGATAGGAGAAGGCCTACGCCTAACCACTCCACGACCGTTCAAGTTTTTGTTATGAAAAGATTTGAAAATGCACTCGGTACAGGACTGAGGTTTTAGGTGTGAAAATTGTGGAAGGAAGTTGTGAAAGCGAGGTGGTGGATAAAGTCGTGTTTTCATATTGAAAGACGAGTGTCTAAACCACCCACACTACAGTGAGCATCTCGACACTCGGAAAGGAAGAAGTCTACACTTAATCCTTTCTTTTTAATCCAATACAGAGAGAGGTTGATTCTTTATTGAAAGGGATTTTGAAAATGCGCTCGGCGCGGGGGCCGATGTTTTAGGAGAAAAATGGTTTGAAATGGAAAGAAAGACGTCTTTGTATTGAAAGACGAGTGTCTAAACCACCCACACTACAGTGAGCATCTCGACACTCGGAGAGGAAGAAGACTACACTTAATCCTCTCTTTTTAATTCAATATAAAGAGAATTTTATTTTGAAAATTGTTTGACAAAGTTTTGAATCGGGTCGGGACAAGTAATGACGAGAGAAAAGAGGTGGTCTCAGATCCAACATTACTCATCAATAATTTGACTGGTAATGAATTACGGAGGTCTCGTCATCGACCAAAAACAAGGAAATGGGACAAAATGCCCAATAACAAAAGAGAAATGAAATTTATCTCTAAAAATAGAATAAGTCTTAAAACTCTAATATAAAGAGAAATGATAGAAATAAGTTAATATATAATAACAAATCTTAAGAAAAGCTATATTATTAACTTAATATATATTTAACATCCAAAAAGCTTGTTAGAAAAAAAATATTAACAAATTATATTATTTAAGAAACTACATTTATCAAGTTTTAAAATAAAAAGAACATGAAATAGAGTTATATAAAAAACAGGGGGGGTGCAGCAATGACCACACAGTGGGCTTACAAAGCTCAACAACAACTAGCTGCAACACACACAAAAAATATAAAACAAAAATTAAAATAAAATAAATAGAAATAAATAAAAATGGAAGAAAACCCAGACGTTCCTCCACTCGTCGAAACCACTCTCTCCCTCTAATTCTCTCCTCAAAACCCCTCTCTCTGTTCACAATCAACTCGTCTTCTTTCTGTTTTCACCGCATCTAGAAAAAACGGACATCATCTCGCCATTTGGTGTCCATTTCAATACCAGATTCAAACAAAACACAAAGCATATCAAAGAGTCAATGGAAAACGGTGACATCCTCAACCTCGTTCGTGATACCAGATTTGATTTCTTCTTGTTTTGGCTCATGTTATCATTCACTCTTCATCTCTCCATCTCTGGTTTAGATCTGGTCAGATATGGCTTTTGATTCGCAAATGGCGATGATGAAGCTACTGAACTGGTTTTCGAAAATGGGTTATGAGTTGGATTTGGAATGGGTTTCACGATGGTTGTTCGTGGAAGACGGAGTTCCGGAAAGGGTTGCGTTTGGTTTAGCGGTTGAGGAAGCGTGTCTGAGTTGTATTTTGAAGGTGGTGGTTTGAGTTTCTGAAGGTGCGATGGTTGCTGCAAAGATGGAGGTTTTCAGAAAAGGTTTGAGGTTTTGTTGTGTTATTGTTGATTGAAGTTGAAGAAAGTTTGTTCTGAAGTTGAAGAGGGTGAATCAGAGTTTGAAGGTGATTTTAGTGAGTTCTGAAGGTTTCAGATGGAACCAGTTGGAAGAAGGATAGGTTGTAGTAAGCGGCTTGACCTAGCTGGTGAGTTCTGGGTTGGTTATTGTTGATGAAATTTGTGATGGCTTTGTTTAGTTTAATGGAGATTTGAAGTTGAAATAACAATGAGTAGCTATTTTCGGTTCATGCTCGTTGGCTGTGTGGTTTTACTGGGTTTGTTGTTCAGTGGGTTTTACCTCAAAAGATGTGGTGGTGTTGTGAAGAAAAGTCAAGAAAATATGTAGGTATCATGAGGGTAGTCACTGAGTTGTATCAGTTATCTCCCCTTTTTACAATATTCAAAAGACAAGCTTAAGATTATAAAGACAAGAACAAGACGACAGAATACTTACAGAGCTAGAGTGGCACCACCGAGTTGTAGATGCTGTAAACAGATAAGTTCCCTCTCCAACCTCTCTTCTTGACTCTTTATGTGTATCTTGTGTTATGATGAAGGTGAGTTGTGAGAAAAGGCAGCTGCTGCCTCTTGCTGTTAGGGTTTTTTTTTCTGAGTGAATAATGCTGTTATATATATCCAAACAATTAGGTTTAGCAGACAATCTCTGCCACACCTTCTGAAATTTCTGCTCTATTATGGTTGTATTTTTTTACCATAGTTTACTTTTATTCCTTTTTGATGTTTAAACCTGCTGTGAAACTGCTGTCATTGGTGTTTTTGCCATTTTTGTGAATATGTCTCTGTACCCTGCAATTGGTGTTACATTATGAATTTGTTGCATTCTTGTTCTCATCTCCAAATTTCGCGATTGCATTATTGACAGGGTACGTGATAATAAACGCTGAGGCCTCAGAGTATTTGTTCCCAGAAAACCCTCCCAAGGCAGTAGTTGGCTCAAGGGGGACCTTAAATGCACTAAAGCACGCTCTGTAGAAGTGTAATGCTGAAAACAATACTCGGCGTGTTCGACACCTCCATAGTTGTCATAATCGTCAGGGTCCATTTGAAAATACTGCAAAATGCTTTGGGTGGCACAGTTATCACCTAAAGGCTTCAAGCAAATGTCGCTCAGAGATACGAGTAAACCAGAATAATTTGCACGAATTCCATCGACCTTTTCCTGTATTTCGAAAAGCAGCTGAATATTGTCGTCTGATGTATAAAGTTCATAATGTTTGGCAAATACATTTCCAAGAGACATGATCCAATCTGCATCTTGAATCACATCCAAAGATTCTGCAAGAAAATTGATTATCATGTCATCCCAAGTGTCTTGATATGATGGATCTTGTTTCAAGTCATCTGTATCGCTAACATACGCCTTCATCTTAGGAATCTCATCTTGCCAAAACAAATTGATATTTTTTCGGAAATAGAGGTGCCAGAAGACATAGGACTGTCAAAATCTGGGTGGCTAATTGCTCCCTTGCTAGAGGATCATGTAAAAGCACCACAAAAACGAGCAAGAAGTTCTTCGGCAGTTGGAATATCAGGACGGACTCTACACTCACTTAACATATCACTACCATAAGATCTATGCCGCCACAGTTCTGAGATGCACCTGCAAACCATGGCAACAGAACCAGTGTAGGTCTGTGGTATAATCATCTTCAACAGAAAAGGCCACAGGATATGCTCCATTTCAGGAATTGTAATAGTGACCAACAGAAGACCTTTTTCACAAACTGCTCGTAACTCACCCAGAGTAACTGCTCCAATTTTTATCTCTATTCTCTTATTTGGTGTGCTATCAAGATCACTCTGATTTTGATCTGTCAAAGCGCAATGGCGTGTGAGATATTCAATGAACAACTCTCCAGATGAACCAACCAAGTAACAGTGTGAAGCCATAACCACAATTAACTCAGAAAGTGCCTTTCGAACACCTAAATTATGTTCTTCTAACAAGGACTTTACAGATTCAACCAGTAGAGGTATTTTACCATGCCAAGCTTCAGATAGCCTTGGTAAAAGATGTTTCAAAACACAAAGTGCACCAAAAGTTGATGCATCTTCCTTCAACCTACATTTATTTACAAGGAACGGAAACAAATCATCTGGATACACCAAACCAACTGTCAGAAAGCAATGCTGCACCTCATTATACATCTTCAATCCCACAGAGAAACCTGCTTGATCTTTGCTTTCACTATTCATAGATACCACGGGTAGAAGTGTCGCTAAAGTAAGAATCAAATCCTCAAAATCAAGCATAGGAGGGCCACTTTCGGACAGTAAAGAGGCATTCAATAGATTGTGGAGACTGCATGTAGCTAGAAAAGCAATATCAAGATCCTTTTTATACAAATCCAATATTGTAGGAACAAGCCTTGGTAAGGCTGCCTTTAACTGTGTCCGTGTTATGAGACCAACCATCTGTCCAAGTGCTTCAACGGACGCTACGCGAACCTTTAGGTCCCGGGAAGCTGCCCAAACTCTTAACAAAAGCTCAAAAGCAGAATTTAGAAATGACATGACATCACCATCTTGCGGTAAATGTGAAGGAAAATCTGTACTATATTGCCAAGCAGCTTGACACCAACACTTGAATGCATTTGCAAAAGTTGCCCGGTGCATGTCTCGCACATTTCCAAGAATCGGCAAAATTCGTGAGAGTACACCTTTCCAGCGAGGAATGAACAGCAAGGGACTACTAGTAGCAAATTCTGCAAGGATTTGAACCATAGCCTGTAATGCAGAACTTGTCCCCGATAAATGAAGAAAAATTTCTTCCATCACAAGATCAGGTAAATGTGACCCTATCGCAACAAGTAGGCTTGTTGCTGCTCGTTGCCAATCGGAATTGAGTTCCTTAGAAGATATCATCTCAGAAGTAGCAATTTTAGCAAGCTTCGCCATAAAAACAGAATCAACATCTCTTTCATCAAGAGCTCTAACTCCAAATGCCATAACTTGAAAAACTCCAGCCATATTTCCAAATCGCCGACGTCCACCGCGTGAAACAGTCGCACAGCACTCAAGAACCATAACAGGATTTAGTGCGGCAAGGTCGTCGAGAGAGGACATGGAAGCTTCTCGAACAGCGGAAGAATCATCAGCTAGTAATGAGAGTAGAACCTGGATGGCCTCTGTTGCAATTTGTTATTATAATTTCCAATTGTATTAAATTTGTATGGAAATTAATAATAAGGGTGGGCTTCCCCATGGGCCTTTGATTTAATTCATGAATTCTTCTTTCAGTAGGATATAGAAAAAAAAGAATAGACTTCAATATCATCAATACACCCTCCATATACTCTTGAACTTTGACTTCCACGTATGGTAAAAGAAAACTCTCTCATTTAGAACACACCTTTATTGAACTTTCACGCCAAGTGACCAAAATTTTGAATCAAATTCCAACAATAAAATCCATCATAACCCCTTCTCGAATCTTGGACGAATTAGACCATTGAACCAAAGCACCCTTGCATTGACCTTGAACTTGAATCCTGAATCCATGAATCTAATAAATCGAATCCTGAATTGATCTTTGAACAAAAAACATGCCTCACCAGGTTTGGGTTAACACAAAAAGTCCCCAACACATACTGCATTCATTCTTAACTCATCGCACCCCAAATGAAATTTGATTCAGTTCAATCAAACCTCACGATTTATATATTTTTTTAATTTTCTGGATAACAGTTGATGGATGGATATACAAATGCAAGTTATACGGGTAGGACAAATTTGGGGTATGACAGATGCCCCTATCTAATTGGCTTAAAGCTAGGGAAACGAATTACTGCAACGTCCATTCTCCCGTGGTAGAAGTCAATTGGATATAAAGAAAGACCCTGAATTTGTCCGAAAACAAAAGGTGTACTTGGGAATTGAAATACCGGAAAATGTAAACCCATGAGTGAGCTGTAAATAATCGGCAAAAGTTATCATCACCAAAAAGAATGGTGGGATAAAACACACACAACTACTACCTCCAAAATGATGATAGAGCAAAACATAATCAACCCTAACACCAAAAGGATGTAAGGAGGATAAGCTTCTCTGAAGAGATTGCCACTTATCGCTGAAGATGGATAAGCTTCTCTGAAGAGATTGCCACTTATCGCTGAAGATGGATAAGCTTCTCTGAAGAGATTGCCACTTATCGCTGAAGATGGATAAGCTTCTCTGAAGAGATTGCCACTTATCGCTAAAGATGGATAAGCTTCTCTGAAGAGATTGCCACTTATCGCTGAAGATGGATAAGCTTCTCTGAAGAGATTGCCACTTATCGCTGAAGATGGATAAGCTTCTCTGAAGAGATTGCCACTTATCGCTGAAGATGGATAAGCTTCTCTGAAGAGATTGCCACTTATCGCTGAAGATGGATAAGCTTCTCTGAAGAGATTGCCACTTATCGCTGAAGATGGATAAGCTTCTCTGAAGAGATTGCCACTTATCGCTGAAGATGGATAAGCTTCTCTGAAGAGATTGCCACTTATCGCTGAAGATGGATAAGCTTCTCTGAAGAGATTGCCACTTATCGCTAAAGATGGATAAGCTTCTCTGAAGAGATTGCCACTTATCGCTGAAGATGGATAAGCTTCTCTGAAGAGATTGCCACTTATCGCTGAAGATGGATAAGCTTCTCTGAAGAGATTGCCACTTATCGCTGAAGATGGATAAGTTTCTCTGAAGAGATTGCCACTTATCGCTGAAGATGGATAAGCTTCTCTGAAGAGATTGCCACTTATCGCTGAAGATGGATAAGCTTCTCTGAAGAGATTGCCACTTATCGCTGAAGATGGATAAGTTTCTCTGAAGAGATTGCCACTTATCGCTGAAGATGGATAAGCTTCTCTGAAGATATTGCCACTTATCGCTAAAGATGGATAAGCTTCTCTGAAGAGATTGCCACTTATCGCTGAAGATGGATAAGCTTCTCTGAAGAGATTGCCACTTATCGCTGAAGATGGATAAGCTTCTCTGAAGAGATTGCCACTTATCGCTGAAGATGGATAAGCTTCTCTGAAGAGATTGCCACTTATCGCTGAAGATGGATAAGCTTCTCTGAAGAGGTTGCCACTTATCGCTGAAGATGGATAAGCTTCTCTGAAGAGATTGCCACTTATCGCTGAAGATGGATAAGCTTCTCTGAAGAGATTGCCACTTATCGCTGAAGATGGATAAGCTTCTCTGAAGAGATTGCCACCTATCGCTGAAGATGGATAAGCTTCTCTGAAGAGATTGCCACTTATCGCTGAAGATGGATAAGCTTCTCTGAAGAGATTGCCACTTATCGCTGAAGATGGATAAGCTTCTCTGAAGAGATTGCCACTTATCGCTGAAGATGGATAAGCTTCTCTGAAGAGATTGCCACTTATCGCTAAAGATGGATAAGCTTCTCTGAAGAGATTGCCACTTATCGCTGAAGATGGATAAGCTTCTCTGAAGAGATTGCCACTTATCGCTGAAGATGGATAAGCTTCTCTGAAGAGATTGCCACTTATCGCTGAAGATGGATAAGCTTCTCTGAAGAGATTGCCACTTATCGCTGAAGATGGATAAGCTTCTCTGAAGAGGTTGCCACTTATCGCTGAAGATGGATAAGCTTCTCTGAAGAGATTGCCACTTATCGCTGAAGATGGATAAGCTTCTCTGAAGAGATTGCCACTTATCGCTGAAGATGGATAAGCTTCTCTGAAGAGATTGCCACCTATCGCTGAAGATGGATAAGCTTCTCTGAAGAGATTGCCACTTATCGCTGAAGATGGATAAGCTTCTCTGAAGAGATTGCCACTTATCGCTGAAGATGGATAAGCTTCTCTGAAGAGATTGCCACTTATCGCTGAAGATGGATAAGCTTCTCTGAAGAGATTGCCACTTATCGCTGAAGATGGATAAGCTTCTCTGAAGAGATTGCCACTTATCGCTGAAGATGGATAAGCTTCTCTGAAGAGATTGCCACTTATCGCTGAAGATGGATAAGCTTCTCTGAAGAGATTGCCACCTATCGCTGAAGATGGATAAGCTTCTCTGAAGAGATTGCCACTTATCGCTGAAGATGGATAAGCTTCTCTGAAGAGATTGCCACTTATCGCTGAAGATGGATAAGCTTCTCTGAAGAGATTGCCACTTATCGCTGAAGATGGATAAGCTTCTCTGAAGAGGTTGCCACTTATCACTGAAGTCTGCTGGAGACAACTCACTGGGGAACACCCATGATTTATTGAAGATGCCCCTGTCTGGGCCAAATTGATTTGAAGATCTTGATTAACCACGAGGTTGCAATACATCATGCAATACGCCCATGGTTTTGAAAAGATGCCCCTGGCTTGGGCTGAAATTTGCTTTGATAATCTTGAATTCCATGGGAGGACCCATGGCTTTTGCAGATAATGCCCCTGACTGGGCTGCTAATTGCCTTGAAGCTCAATAAGTTGCAAAACTTCGTGGGGATCACCCACAGTCTTGTGGAAGAATGCCCCTGATTGGGCTAAATCTTGTCTTGATATCTTCTGACTCTCGTGGGAGAAAACCACGGTCTTGCAGGAGGTGCCCCTATCTGGGCTGATGATCTTGGAAATCTTCGAAATTGATCCTGGATCTGATCTCGTATATGTAAATGTTTGATGATAATGATGTTCCATAACGAATGGAGATGCAAATGCAAATGCTAACACGCGGTGATGCAAGAGCTGAGGAAAGTATGATGTAATCATAGGTATGTATATGATGCAAGATGCTTATGAAGCAAGATGCTTATGATGTCGAATGCGATGCGTATGATGCGTATGATTGCGGACGGGCAATGGAAATACAGGTGCCGACATGGCAGACTTTGGTGGTGGAAAAAAGAACGATAAGCCTGACTTCCCGACATCATCTATTTATGATGTACAAAGAACTTGGATGCGTTGAGATTTTCAGCTCATGGCCTGCTCTGCCGGGTTTGACGACCTTGTCAGTTAAGTTGTTACAGGATTTAGAATGAAGTTCCTGCGTACTTCTTAGAGTCATGGTCACCCTTTAGCTACCCCAAGAGGGTAAGTTATCCCATAATCTAATTTACCATAATGTCATTATATGCAAAACCCATCATCAAATAAATGAAACTTGCAACCAAAGGGTAAATAAAAACAGAAAAAGCTTTGATGAAAGTAATTTTATTGATGAAAACCCATAAATGGGAAAATTACAAAGGGAGGCAATTCCTAGAAGAGGTAACTGCTTTTAAACGAGAAAATAAAAACTAAGACAATGTTGAAAATGGTCCCTGCCAAGTTTCAAACCCGCTATAGCCCATATGTCTCCGAAGACCTTTCACGCCTTGCTTTTGAGCGCCAGAATCAAATTGATCTTTCTCAGTCAAGAGCTTGATGGTTACAAGGAATAATTCACACGTCTTTTCAAGATGCAGTTCTGCCTTTTTTGAATCCCTAACTTTTGCCTAGGCCGCCTTTTCAGGTTTTCAGCCTATCAGGATACTCTCTTTTTTTAGTCCCTAATTTTGCCTGAACCATTTTTATGGTCCACCAGGACGCCCATTTTTGCGTGGATTTTCTTTTTGGGTCCACCGGGTCTATCTTTTAGGCATAATATTTTTTAACTGCATCTGCATTCACAGGGGATGAGAGATCGTCTCCATCCATGGTTGACAGGATCAAGGCCCCTCCGGAGAAAACCTTCTTTACTACATACGGACCCTCATAGTTTGGTGCCCATTTTCCCCTTGGATCGACGTGAGTTGGCTGAATTTTCCTTAGCACCAAATCTCCTGCTTGGATGTGTCGTGGGCGAACCTTCTTATCAAAGGCCCTTTTCAATCGTTTTTGGTATAATTGTCCATGACAGATGGCCGTCATGCGTTTCTCGTCGATGAGATTGAGTTGGTCGAGTCTGGCTTGTATCCATCCGGCCTCATCTAGCTTGACGTCTGCTAAAATCCTTAAGGAGGGAATCTCTACTTCAATGGGCAATACTGCTTCCATGCCATATACGAGAGAAAACGGGGTTGCCCCTGTGGAAGTGCGCACTGAGGTGCGGTAGCCATGCAACGCGAACGGCAACATCTCGTGCCAATCTTTGTAAGTCTTCACCATCTTCTGGACGATTTTCTTAATGTTCTTATTTGCCGCCTCAACAGCTCCGTTCATTTTAGGGCGATAAGGTGTTGAATTGTGGTGTTCAATTTTGAAATTTTCACACAACTCTTTCATCATCTTATTGTTGAGGTTTGATCCATTGTCTGTAATGATCTTGTTCGGGATTCCATATCGACAAATAATCTCTTTTTTGATGAAGCGAGTCACCACTTGCTTAGTGACGTTGGCATAGGACGCCGCTTCTACCCATTTGGTAAAGTAATCGATGGCCACTAAGATAAAACGGTGCCCATTTGAAGCGGTTGGCTCGATGCGTCCGATTACATCTATACCCCACATAGCGAAGGGCCAAGGCGAAGTCAAAACATTCAGAGGGAGTGGTGAAGTATGGACCTTGTCTGCGTAAATTTGGCACTTGTGGCATGATTGGACATGGAGACAACAATCCGTTTCCATCGTCATCCAATAGTATCCCGCCCTCAAAATCTTTTTAACCATAGTATGTCCACTAGCATGTGTCCCAAAAGATCCTTCATGCATTTCATTTATGATACGTTCTGCCTCGTGTTTATCCACGCATCTGAGTAGAACTGAATCGTAATTTCGCTTGTATAGCACGTCACCACTGAGGAAGAACTTTGAGGAGAGCTTTCTGAGATACTTCTTGTCAGTGATAGTTACACCTTCTGGATATTCTTGTGTCTCTAGGTATCGCTTGATGTCATAGAACCAAGGATGATTATCAGTTTTAGCTTCTCCCTCCTCGGCCGCTAGGCAATAAGCGGGTTCGTCCAAATATTCTAAACGGATGGATGGCGCCTCATTCTCCCACTTGACTTGAAACATAGATGCTAGTGTTGCTAGAGCGTCAGCCAACTGATTTTCTCCTCTGGGAATGTGATGAAAAGTGATCTCATCAAAGTACGGGATTAACTTCAAGACATGATTTCTGTAAGGAATTAACTTGAGGTCCAGTGTTTCATACTCCCCTTTAATCTGGCATATGACCAGCGCGGAATCTCCATAGACTTCTAGAATCTTGATTCTATTATCAATGGCAGCTTCAATTCCGAAAATACAAGCTTCATATTCGGCCATGTTGTTAGTACACTTAAAGCATAATCTGGCGGTGAATGGCAGATGAAAGCCAGTTGGAGAAGTGATGATTGCCCCAATTCCACAACCTTTGGCATTTGCGGCACCATCGAACACGAGCGTCCATCGCGATCCTGGTTCGGGTCCCTCATTTGGGTCTGGTGTGGCATAATCTCTGGCAAACATGACGTCTTCGTCGGGGAAATCGAAACGCATAGACTGGTAGTTGTCCATAGGTTGGTGGGCAAGGTATTCAGAGAGCACACTCCCTTTGATAGCTTTCTGTGTAACATACTGGATGTCATACTCTGTTAACACCATTTGCCAACGAGCTACCCGCCCAGTGAGAGCGGGCTTCTCGAATATGTATTTGACGGGATCCATTTTGGAGATCAACAAAGTCGTATGAGTGAGCATATATTGTCTCAAACGTTTTGCTGCCCAAGCCAATGCGCAACATGTCTTCTCGAGCATTGAATATCTCGTTTCACAATCATTAAACTTCTTGCTGAGATAATAGATTGCATGCTCCTTCCTGCCGGTTTCATCATGTTGTCCCAATACGCATCCCATGGATCCCTCTAACACTGTCAGGTACATGATCAGGGGTCGTCCGGGCACCGGAGGCATCAAGATCGGCGGCTCTTGTAAGTATTTCTTTATCTTCTCAAAGGCTTTCTGACAGTTATCGTTCCATACCACGGCTTGATCCTTCCGAAGTAATTTGAAGATGGGCTCACAAGTGGCCGTTAGATGGGATATGAACCTGGCGATATAATTCAACCTCCCAAGGAATCCTCGGACCTCTTTTTCAGTTTTGGGAATCGGCATTTCCTGGATAGCTTTGACCTTATCTGGATCGACTTCAATCCCTTTCTGGCTCACAATAAAACCTAGCAATTTACCAGATCTTACACCGAAAGTGCATTTGTTGGGATTTAGTCTCAGCTGGAATTTCCTTAGCCGGGCGAATAGTTTTCCCAAGTGGATAAGGTGCTCTTCCTCAGTCTGGGATTTCGCAATCATATCGTCTACATAACACTCAATCTCTTTATGTATCACGTCATGGAAAAGAGTGACCATTGCTCGCTGATATGTTGCGCCTGCGTTCTTGAGTCCAAATGGCATAACTTTGTAACAGAAAGTTCCCCATGGAGTGATGAAAGTCGTCTTTTCCATATCTCCAGGCGCCATCTTAATCTGGTTATATCCAGAAAAGCCATCCATAAATGAGAATACAGAAAATTGGGCCGTGTTGTCTACTAGCACATCAATGTGTGGCAAAGGGAAGTCATCTTTCGGACTTGCTCTATTAAGGTCTCTATAATCTACACACATTCGCACCTTCCCATCCTTTTTAGGTACTGGGACAATATTCGCTATCCATTGCGGATAGTTGGATACTGCCAGAAAACCAGCGTCCAATTGCTTTTGTACCTCTTCTTTGATCTTGAAAGACATCTCTGGCTTTGTTCTCCTCAACTTTTGCTTCACCGGAGGGCAGCCTTCCTTGAGAGGTAGTTTGTGCATCACAATCTCTTCATCTAGACCGGGCATATCTTTGTAAGACCAAGCAAAAACGTCAACATACTCTCGAAGCAAAATTATCAGTTTTGACTTAATCTCTGACTCCAAAGCTGCGCCTATCTTGATTTCTTTGGCATCTTCTTCAGTTCCCATGTTGATGACTTCGACCTCTTCTTGGTAGGGCTGAATGACCTTTGACTCCTGCTTCAATAGTCTAGCTAGCTCTTCTGGGAGATCACAATCTTCCTCGCAGTCTTCGTCGGCTTGGTAGATCGGGTTATCAAAGTCATATTGGACCATAGCGGGGTCATTATTGGCAGGAGCAAGGGAAGATCTGCACGATGAATGACTTCATGCTTTATTATTATTTTTTTTATTTTTAGAAAGGTTGACAGAAAAAAGGAAAATAAAACAAAACATTGCCTTTCAAAGATAATTTTATGTGCAAAAAGTAAAAATGAAAGAAAGAGAGCGTAATTGGATGCGAAAGTTTATTTATTGATGATAAGTTGTGCTTTAAAAAGCAAAAGGCCCTACAACATGATCCATATGCCTTGGGCAGAGCATATGATTTTTTTTTAGGTAAAATAAAAGGGAATTACTCGTCTACTAGAGTAACTTCGGGGATTTCGACGACTCTCCAATTGTTCAAGACTTGATTAGGCGCCCTAGGATACACCATACACAGCTCTTCATGATCTTTGGCTTCAGTTTCCAAAAACATGACTTGACCATCGACAAGGTGGCCTCCACTAGTAAAAACCAACGGAGTTGCAAGCTCTTTGCCCTTATCAGTTGCATTCTTCTGCTTGTAGCCTAGACCAGCTCCATTTTTGTTGACGGGCAATTCTAACACCCTGCCCCATCCTCGCGGATGTCCTTCCTCTATCACCGTCCTCGCGTCCTTCCAAGTCACTATTGAAGATGCTGGCTTTTCGTAAATCATTTCAACATTGATCACTTCAAAAGCTTGAAACGGTGTCTCATGCACCTCGTTTCCTACTTCCACATAGCGGAAAGAGGCAAGATGGCTCACAAGAACATCTTCCTCACCCTCAATGATGACCATCTGATTGTTAATCATAAACTTGATCTTTTGATGCAAGGTTGAAGTTACAGCGCCCGCGGAATGAATCCACGGACGACCAAGAAGGCAACTGTAAGCGGGGTATATATCCATTACGTAAAATGTAATGATGAAAGTATGAGGTCCGATCTTGATCGGGAGGTCAACCTCGCCTACCACAGTTCTCTTAGCTCCATCAAATGCTTTTACAATAGTTTGACTCGGCTTCATCACAAGTCCTTCAATTGACAGCTTGCACAACGAGCTTTTGGGTAATACATTCAGCGATGATCCAGTGTCAACAAGCACCCTAGAGAATACAACATCCACACATTCGATGGTAATGTGCAGAGCCTTGTTATGATTTTTACCTTCGGGAGGTAATTCACTATCATTAAAGCTCAAAATATGACCTGATGCAATGTTTCCCACCACTTCTTCAAACTGTACTACTGATATTTCCTCTGGCACATGAGCTGCCTTCAAGAATTTTAGCAATGCTTCTTGATGGGCCTTTGAACACATTAATAATGACAGCATGGATATCTTTGAGGGCGTCTGATTGAGCTGATCAATCACTTTGTAGTCGCTTTTCTGAATGATTCTTAAAAACTCCTCCGCTTCATCATTTGGGATGCCCTTCTGTTTAGATGACTGCCCCTGTTCATTGGTGCTTGGTACGGCAGTACCTTTCCTTGTATTGTCACTGCTGTTGACAGGAGGTGCAGTCGGAGCGAATATTCGACCACTTCTAGTGACGCCTCCGGTTCCCACGATGTTCCCTACAGTCTTCTTTTCTTCCATTACATCTTCCTCTGCCACCTTCTGTCCGTTGAGAAAAACAGTTTCATCGTATAACCAAGGTACAGCTTTGGTGCTCTCGTACGGAAAAGGAGATGGGGTCGAAATGACAAGCTGGTTCATTGATGGTGGAGACATAGGTATCTTAACTGGATCATACGGGATTTGCAGTGGGATAGACGTATGCCCATACACGTTGTCCCATTCTTCCTCATCACACGGTATGGTCAATGGTGTGCGGTTCGAATTGTCAACTGGGATCCAAAGCTCATATCCATCATCATATGGTATCTCCAATGTTTCAAACAGAATTTCAAGAGTAGCAACTTCCTCAATCTTTGATAGTTGTTCTGCTACTAATACACCCTGCTCAATCAGGCCTTGTATGCCCTTCTTCAGCTCAGCACATCCTTGAGATCCGTCCATGCAAACATGGCAATCAATTGGACATCCTGGGTAAATGTTTTTCAACAAGAGTTGCTCCTTAATTGTGGAAAGTGGGGTCCTCAATTTCTCAATATCCGAAATTAATCGGATCCCCTTAGAGCCTTCAATCATGTTTGTTGAATGGTGAGGTGGCATTGGGTTAGATTTGATGTTCGGGGTATTTCGGGTAAAGTTTATCGCTTTGGAGTCGATAAGATTTTGCACAATGTATTTTAAAGCTTTACAATTCTCGATGCTATGGCCCGGGGCGCCAGAGTGGAATTCGCATCTCGCATTTACATCGTAGCCGTAGGGGAGAACAGCCGGAGGATCTTTCATTTCCCTAAGTTGAACGAGACCTGCTTTCAACAAGAACGGAAGCAATTTGGCGTAAGTGGACGGAATTGGATCAAGCCTCCTTTCTGGCTTTCTCTGCCCTTGATACTGATTTTGTCTTGGTTGATAGGGTTGTTGTTGTCGATTTTGCTGAGGCGCAGGCTGATTTGCCGGAATAGAAAGTGGTTGCTGTGGAGCGATGGCAGCAATGTGGTGATAACCTTGGTGAGTTCTCCTTCCATTGGTGAACACTGCACTAGCTTCGCCTTCCCTTTTCTTAACGAAACCCTGATAAGGCTTCTTGACCCCGCTTGCAGATCCGCCTGCATTCTGAATTTTCCCCGCCTTCATGAAACTTTCTAATCTCTCTCCAGCCATAACAAGTTCAGAAAACACTGTGGATGTTGAGGATGCTAACCGCTCAAAGATCGGTCCTTGTAGCGTGCCCATGAATAGGTCTGTCAGTTCTTTCTCCATCAGTGGAGGTTGTACCCTTGCAGCTACTCCCCTCCATCTCTGCGCGAAGTCCTTAAAACACTCATTCGGCTTCTGAGTCAGATTCTGAAGCTGCATACGATTCGGAGCCATGTCGGTATTATACTGATAATGCTTCACGAAAGCGTCTGCCAACTCTTTCCAGCTTCTTACGTTGGATCGTTCAAGGTGCATATACCATTCTAGGGATGCCTCTGTTAAGCTATCTTGAAAGAAATGGATTAGCAGCTTCTCGTCATCAGAATAGGCGGCCATCTTCCTACAGTAAGACCTTATGTGGGTCTTAGGACAACTGTTACCCTTGTACTTCTCAAAGGTTGGAATTACAAACTTTGGAGGTATCTTAACTCCGGGTACAAGACATATTTCCGCGGCATCCAGTCCCAAAACATCGGGGCCTTGCAATGTCTTCACCATCTCCTGTAAAGCATTAAACTTCTTCTCTAATTCGGCGGTCTGTGGTCCATACGCTTCACCTGAATTCTCATAGAAACCTTCATGATCGTCGTACTGGACTTGTGTTGGGATCGTAGTACCATGAGGATGGGTCGTACCGACTGGCGGAGGGACGGTGTTGATAGGCACGGCGCCGGCAGAAGTAGGAATTGCCCCAACAGGGGTTGGGGTGGCATCAACAGGAATTGGAATTGCACCACTTGTATTGGGAATTGCACCAGCCAAAGTCTGATTAGCGCTCCTCTCCGCTGCTTGTCTCATCTCCTCTTGACTTCTGGCCATATTCTGGATCACTTCCATGAGCTGATTCATTTGCGTTTTCATGCCTAGCATCTCGCTCCTCATAGTAGCCTGGTCCTGCTCTATCTGATCCATGATTCTCTTCTGGCTATTCCTTGTGTTATATCGATGTCGTGAAGTCAGCTTGCTTTACTCTTTCTGAAAGGGGTAAGCGGTGTGTAAGATCGGGTTGTAGGAAATGCAAAAAGAAAAAATGCGCAAACGTATGCAAAATGCTCGAGAGACTTTCGAGGCTTGTGATTATCATTGGTATCATAGAATCATGACTGAATAATAAAGAAGTGCACAATTTGGACCAAAAAGCAATCTTTCATTAAAATTTTTTAGAAAAAATTCATACAGACAAAAAGCTGAATAAGCCGAAACTACAAGTCGTGCTACAATAGATAATTGAATAACTAAAATTCTCTCTTTTGGAGACGTTCTTCAAGCTTCTTCGTCTCAAACATGAACCTCCTAACCATTTGGTCGCAGAGCTGGATAAAGTGGTGAACAGAAGGGGGGATATCATTTCCTTCCAGGTCTTGAATGGCGCTTTCCAACCTCCATGGGATATCACGGATCATGAGGTTGCAATGTTCCACCAGATTGTTGTATCTAGCACGACACATATCTAGAGTCGACTGGTAATAACAAATGGAATCCACATGGGTGTCTAGCAACTCATTGAGCTGGGCCTCCTTCTCGAGCCACTGCGCACTATCTCTTTGCAAAGCCTCGAAACGATTCCTCCACAAAAGGGCTGTTTCTTGGGCAGTTTCCAATTCTTGACATTTGTTATTCCACAGGTCAGACGTGACATATGAGTCTTTCAATGCCTCCTCTTTAAGTCTTCGTTCATTCTCCGCTAGGGTCAAAGCATTTCTCAGTCGTTCTTCAAGATCCCCAATATCAGCCTCAAGATTCTCTCGGATTTCCTTCTTTTCGGCAGATGCTATCTCAAAGAAGTGCCATGCCCTATCACAAGAAGCTTTGGTGTCCTTTAAGCGTTGTCGGAGAGTTGCTAATGATGCATCAGCCCCTTCGTAACCCTGTTGGTACCTGACTCTCAGATCCGTTTCTAATTTTAGCTTCTTGCTACTTTCAGCTGCTTGATCCTGCTCAAACTCCACCTTTCTTTTGTACTGTCCACTCTCCACCTTTGCTTGGTGGACTTCATTCTGAAGGTCCTGGTTCTCCTTAGTCAATCTCTCCACTATTAGCTTCAATTTTTCATATTCTTCTATAGACACATGAGTGGGAGCAGGAGGTGCTTCTTGCATAGAGGGCTCTAAGGGAAATGGTAACGACCTTTCAGCTACTCTAGCTAGTAACCACCGGTTGTATGGCTCCTTTGCCACGCAATTCTTCGCTTTTAACTCCTTCCGCCCCTTTGTATGAATCTTACCCCAAGCCTTAGCAACCTTCCTGACAAACGCAGGGTCCTCTGATGTGGCTAGCAAAAAGAAACTCTGAATCTTCTCTGCCTCGGGCTCGGCCTCCATAGCATAGCCCAACTGACGTAATGCCATGATTGGGTTATAATTAATACAACCGGCCCTACCGATCAAAGGTACATTACCGAATTCTCCACAACTGAAAATGATTTCCACATCATAGTACTCAGGAGAGTACCAAGCAATATCACTAGCCTCCAGAGACATGATGCGTTGAGACCATTTTAATTTCTTCTTGTTTTCCATGAACGGCCCTTTCTTGGGTAAATGAGAAACATACCACTTGTACAGCAGGTGAGAGCAGCATTGGATCATTCCCGCCTTCTTTTCACTCCTCCAATGAATGGAGTGATAAACATCGGCAAGAAGTGTAGGGATAGGATTCTTCTGCATGAAGAGAACGATGGCAGTGATGTCTATGAAATTGTCCACATTTGGAAAGAGGATAATCCCATAAATCATTAGAGCAACGCTTATTCCGAACTTTTCCCAATCTTCATCCACCTTGTATTGAGCAGCCTTTTCTAGCAGAAATTTCAACGGAAAACCCTGAACGCCCCCTTTACTGGTTAGACCCTCTTTGACTTCCTCTTTGGTCATACGTAGGGCAAGAGCAATGGCAGGAGGTTTAGGTTCTTCTTCCAAGCCTGTGTATATAGGTTGATCCTTAATCTTGATGTTCAAAATGTGAGAATATTCCTCAAGAGTAGGGGCCAACTGATAGTTTTGAAAAGTGAAACATCTGAGAGGTGCATCATAGAACTGAGCCATAGCGAACAAAGCCCAAGTGTCGACCCTAGAATGGAGGAGATCAAGCAATTTCCCATACTTCCCCTGAAAGTTGATCTTGATAGCCTTTGGTACGTCAATCAGAATGTCTTGAATTAGTTCCAGCTTTGGTTCCCTAAACTTGATGGAATTTGTGCTTCGCTTTCTTTGGTCAGTCATTGTATTCACCAATACCTGAGATAATCACAGTCTCTTAAGTCCCTTGATATGCGAGAAATGATATGCAATGCAATGTTTTATGAATGCACATGATAAAGAGCACAACTCAAGATCAAGATCACTGGTCCTGCAAAACAACACAAAACATTTCTCCCATCGGGTGGGTTGTCTAATGGTTTATAAGAGGGTATTCCAAAGGCCTTTAGACAAAGTCCCGTGCACTAGCCCTCGAAAGTTTTCCATCATAACGACTACTCGTAAGACGGTAATCCCTTCAAAGGATGAACACAGAGTCATGTCCTAGCAACCTTTGGAATAAGGTTCTACAAAGGTCCTCAGAGTCGCGGACTCCCACGTCGGAAATAAAGACGTCATTACGACTACACGTAAGACATAATCATTCCAACGGGGTCTCATCTGAGCGGTGGGATTCGATCCAACTCAACGAGCCCTAAGTCTCGCAAATCAGAAAGAAACCACCTCCTAATCTTAGTGTATACTCAAAAGCTCGGGTAGAAAACTTTATCTCACAAACCAACCAATAAACCCAACAGGTTAGAGAATCAAAGCATAAACAAATAAAGCAAATAAAACACAAATACGATAAACAAAATAGGCTTGGCTTGCTAGGTGTCCCCAGCAGAGTCGCCAGCTGTCGCTACTCGAAAAATGCGTCGCGCAACGACGGGGAGGCGAAAAAGAAAGGACAGAAGAGTCGCCACCGAACTTTATTTATCCCATGAGGGGAAAGGAAAATATCGAGAAAACCTTAAGAAAGAAAGGGATAAGATGGTCTCGCGACCAAGAACGGGTTCGGAAGCCGGTTATGCGAGGGGAAGGTATTAGCACCCCTCGCATCCATCGTACTCGATGGGAACCTTTTGTTTGTCGATGTGTGAATATATTTGCTTAAATGTTATGCTATAAGAAGAGTGTTTCACTGGGTAAAAGAAGGATTAGAAACAGGAAAGTTAGGAAGAAAGAGAGAACGGGGAAGAAAAGAGAAAGAACAGACTCGGTAGGACTTCGCAGTCCTAGGCCTACGTATTCTCAACAGATATGAGAAAGTCAGAGTCGACGTAGTTCGGGAAACTACAGATATGGGGGGAATGTGCTCGGCAAGGATTGTGGCCCTTGTGCCTACGTATCTTTACTTAAAAGAAGTAAAGAATCAGAGCAGCCGTAGTTCGGCCTACGGTGTGTTGATGTTTTTTATGGATGATGCTATCGTGCGCATTCTAGCAGTTAGGTGTTTTGCTGCTCGCTCGTTGGAGACTTAGGCGTTACCTGTTTGCGGTAGAACGGACGTAACATATCCTTTTGAAAGATTGATTAGTTTTCGCCACGCGGGGCAAGAAGTCACGTTTGATTGATTGGATTGTTTTTTAGGGGACGAGACAGGTCCTCGGATAGTAACCCCTACGGGTAGTACCCAATTCGTTATCTCAAAGTTTTTGTTATAAAAGGGTGTGGCGAACGAGGTGTCTTCATATTGAAAGACGAGCGTCGAAACCACCCTCACTACAGTGGGCATTCCTACGCTCGGAGAAGAAGAGGTCTACACCCAATCCTCTCTCTTTAATTCAATGCAAAGAGAACTTCGTTCTCTTATTAAAGATGTTTTTGGTTTTGAATGGTAAGTGCTTTGCGACAGAGAACCCTACGGTAAACGTCAGCACTCGGGATAGGAGAAGGCCTACGCCTAACCACTCCACGACCGTTCAAGTTTTTGTTATGAAAAGATTTGAAAATGCACTCGGTACAGGACTGAGGTTTTAGGTGTGAAAATTGTGGAAGGAAGTTGTGAAAGCGAGGTGGTGGATAAAGTCGTGTTTTCATATTGAAAGACGAGTGTCTAAACCACCCACACTACAGTGAGCATCTCGACACTCGGAAAGGAAGAAGTCTACACTTAATCCTTTCTTTTTAATCCAATACAGAGAGAGGTTGATTCTTTATTGAAAGGGATTTTGAAAATGCGCTCGGCGCGGGGGCCGATGTTTTAGGAGAAAAATGGTTTGAAATGGAAAGAAAGACGTCTTTGTATTGAAAGACGAGTGTCTAAACCACCCACACTACAGTGAGCATCTCGACACTCGGAGAGGAAGAAGACTACACTTAATCCTCTCTTTTTAATTCAATATAAAGAGAATTTTATTTTGAAAATTGTTTGACAAAGTTTTGAATCGGGTCGGGACAAGTAATGACGAGAGAAAAGAGGTGGTCTCAGATCCAACATTACTCATCAATAATTTGACTGGTAATGAATTACGGAGGTCTCGTCATCGACCAAAAACAAGGAAATGGGACAAAATGCCCAATAACAAAAGAGAAATGAAATTTATCTCTAAAAATAGAATAAGTCTTAAAACTCTAATATAAAGAGAAATGATAGAAATAAGTTAATATATAATAACAAATCTTAAGAAAAGCTATATTATTAACTTAATATATATTTAACATCCAAAAAGCTTGTTAGAAAAAAAATATTAACAAATTATATTATTTAAGAAACTACATTTATCAAGTTTTAAAATAAAAAGAACATGAAATAGAGTTATATAAAAAACAGGGGGGGTGCAGCAATGACCACACAGTGGGCTTACAAAGCTCAACAACAACTAGCTGCAACACACACAAAAAATATAAAACAAAAATTAAAATAAAATAAATAGAAATAAATAAAAATGGAAGAAAACCCAGACGTTCCTCCACTCGTCGAAACCACTCTCTCCCTCTAATTCTCTCCTCAAAACCCCTCTCTCTGTTCACAATCAACTCGTCTTCTTTCTGTTTTCACCGCATCTAGAAAAAACGGACATCATCTCGCCATTTGGTGTCCATTTCAATACCAGATTCAAACAAAACACAAAGCATATCAAAGAGTCAATGGAAAACGGTGACATCCTCAACCTCGTTCGTGATACCAGATTTGATTTCTTCTTGTTTTGGCTCATGTTATCATTCACTCTTCATCTCTCCATCTCTGGTTTAGATCTGGTCAGATATGGCTTTTGATTCGCAAATGGCGATGATGAAGCTACTGAACTGGTTTTCGAAAATGGGTTATGAGTTGGATTTGGAATGGGTTTCACGATGGTTGTTCGTGGAAGACGGAGTTCCGGAAAGGGTTGCGTTTGGTTTAGCGGTTGAGGAAGCGTGTCTGAGTTGTATTTTGAAGGTGGTGGTTTGAGTTTCTGAAGGTGCGATGGTTGCTGCAAAGATGGAGGTTTTCAGAAAAGGTTTGAGGTTTTGTTGTGTTATTGTTGATTGAAGTTGAAGAAAGTTTGTTCTGAAGTTGAAGAGGGTGAATCAGAGTTTGAAGGTGATTTTAGTGAGTTCTGAAGGTTTCAGATGGAACCAGTTGGAAGAAGGATAGGTTGTAGTAAGCGGCTTGACCTAGCTGGTGAGTTCTGGGTTGGTTATTGTTGATGAAATTTGTGATGGCTTTGTTTAGTTTAATGGAGATTTGAAGTTGAAATAACAATGAGTAGCTATTTTCGGTTCATGCTCGTTGGCTGTGTGGTTTTACTGGGTTTGTTGTTCAGTGGGTTTTACCTCAAAAGATGTGGTGGTGTTGTGAAGAAAAGTCAAGAAAATATGTAGGTATCATGAGGGTAGTCACTGAGTTGTATCAGTTATCTCCCCTTTTTACAATATTCAAAAGACAAGCTTAAGATTATAAAGACAAGAACAAGACGACAGAATACTTACAGAGCTAGAGTGGCACCACCGAGTTGTAGATGCTGTAAACAGATAAGTTCCCTCTCCAACCTCTCTTCTTGACTCTTTATGTGTATCTTGTGTTATGATGAAGGTGAGTTGTGAGAAAAGGCAGCTGCTGCCTCTTGCTGTTAGGGTTTTTTTTTCTGAGTGAATAATGCTGTTATATATATCCAAACAATTAGGTTTAGCAGACAATCTCTGCCACACCTTCTGAAATTTCTGCTCTATTATGGTTGTATTTTTTTACCATAGTTTACTTTTATTCCTTTTTGATGTTTAAACCTGCTGTGAAACTGCTGTCATTGGTGTTTTTGCCATTTTTGTGAATATGTCTCTGTACCCTGCAATTGGTGTTACATTATGAATTTGTTGCATTCTTGTTCTCATCTCCAAATTTCGCGATTGCATTATTGACAGGGTACGTGATAATAAACGCTGAGGCCTCAGAGTATTTGTTCCCAGAAAACCCTCCCAAGGCAGTAGTTGGCTCAAGGGGGACCTTAAATGCACTAAAGCACGCTCTGTAGAAGTGTAATGCTGAAAACAATACTCGGCGTGTTCGACACCTCCATAGTTGTCATAATCGTCAGGGTCCATTTGAAAATACTGCAAAATGCTTTGGGTGGCACAGTTATCACCTAAAGGCTTCAAGCAAATGT
This sequence comes from Lathyrus sativus, assembly GCA_963859935.3. Taxonomy (NCBI): domain Eukaryota; kingdom Viridiplantae; phylum Streptophyta; class Magnoliopsida; order Fabales; family Fabaceae; genus Lathyrus; species Lathyrus sativus. The sequence continues at coordinate 551,054,598 of OZ012735.1, read as the reverse complement.
CGCTCAGAGATACGAGTAAACCAGAATAATTTGCACGAATTCCATCGACCTTTTCCTGTATTTCGAAAAGCAGCTGAATATTGTCGTCTGATGTATAAAGTTCATAATGTTTGGCAAATACATTTCCAAGAGACATGATCCAATCTGCATCTTGAATCACATCCAAAGATTCTGCAAGAAAATTGATTATCATGTCATCCCAAGTGTCTTGATATGATGGATCTTGTTTCAAGTCATCTGTATCGCTAACATACGCCTTCATCTTAGGAATCTCATCTTGCCAAAACAAATTGATATTTTTTCGGAAATAGAGGTGCCAGAAGACATAGGACTGTCAAAATCTGGGTGGCTAATTGCTCCCTTGCTAGAGGATCATGTAAAAGCACCACAAAAACGAGCAAGAAGTTCTTCGGCAGTTGGAATATCAGGACGGACTCTACACTCACTTAACATATCACTACCATAAGATCTATGCCGCCACAGTTCTGAGATGCACCTGCAAACCATGGCAACAGAACCAGTGTAGGTCTGTGGTATAATCATCTTCAACAGAAAAGGCCACAGGATATGCTCCATTTCAGGAATTGTAATAGTGACCAACAGAAGACCTTTTTCACAAACTGCTCGTAACTCACCCAGAGTAACTGCTCCAATTTTTATCTCTATTCTCTTATTTGGTGTGCTATCAAGATCACTCTGATTTTGATCTGTCAAAGCGCAATGGCGTGTGAGATATTCAATGAACAACTCTCCAGATGAACCAACCAAGTAACAGTGTGAAGCCATAACCACAATTAACTCAGAAAGTGCCTTTCGAACACCTAAATTATGTTCTTCTAACAAGGACTTTACAGATTCAACCAGTAGAGGTATTTTACCATGCCAAGCTTCAGATAGCCTTGGTAAAAGATGTTTCAAAACACAAAGTGCACCAAAAGTTGATGCATCTTCCTTCAACCTACATTTATTTACAAGGAACGGAAACAAATCATCTGGATACACCAAACCAACTGTCAGAAAGCAATGCTGCACCTCATTATACATCTTCAATCCCACAGAGAAACCTGCTTGATCTTTGCTTTCACTATTCATAGATACCACGGGTAGAAGTGTCGCTAAAGTAAGAATCAAATCCTCAAAATCAAGCATAGGAGGGCCACTTTCGGACAGTAAAGAGGCATTCAATAGATTGTGGAGACTGCATGTAGCTAGAAAAGCAATATCAAGATCCTTTTTATACAAATCCAATATTGTAGGAACAAGCCTTGGTAAGGCTGCCTTTAACTGTGTCCGTGTTATGAGACCAACCATCTGTCCAAGTGCTTCAACGGACGCTACGCGAACCTTTAGGTCCCGGGAAGCTGCCCAAACTCTTAACAAAAGCTCAAAAGCAGAATTTAGAAATGACATGACATCACCATCTTGCGGTAAATGTGAAGGAAAATCTGTACTATATTGCCAAGCAGCTTGACACCAACACTTGAATGCATTTGCAAAAGTTGCCCGGTGCATGTCTCGCACATTTCCAAGAATCGGCAAAATTCGTGAGAGTACACCTTTCCAGCGAGGAATGAACAGCAAGGGACTACTAGTAGCAAATTCTGCAAGGATTTGAACCATAGCCTGTAATGCAGAACTTGTCCCCGATAAATGAAGAAAAATTTCTTCCATCACAAGATCAGGTAAATGTGACCCTATCGCAACAAGTAGGCTTGTTGCTGCTCGTTGCCAATCGGAATTGAGTTCCTTAGAAGATATCATCTCAGAAGTAGCAATTTTAGCAAGCTTCGCCATAAAAACAGAATCAACATCTCTTTCATCAAGAGCTCTAACTCCAAATGCCATAACTTGAAAAACTCCAGCCATATTTCCAAATCGCCGACGTCCACCGCGTGAAACAGTCGCACAGCACTCAAGAACCATAACAGGATTTAGTGCGGCAAGGTCGTCGAGAGAGGACATGGAAGCTTCTCGAACAGCGGAAGAATCATCAGCTAGTAATGAGAGTAGAACCTGGATGGCCTCTGTTGCAATTTGTTATTATAATTTCCAATTGTATTAAATTTGTATGGAAATTAATAATAAGGGTGGGCTTCCCCATGGGCCTTTGATTTAATTCATGAATTCTTCTTTCAGTAGGATATAGAAAAAAAAGAATAGACTTCAATATCATCAATACACCCTCCATATACTCTTGAACTTTGACTTCCACGTATGGTAAAAGAAAACTCTCTCATTTAGAACACACCTTTATTGAACTTTCACGCCAAGTGACCAAAATTTTGAATCAAATTCCAACAATAAAATCCATCATAACCCCTTCTCGAATCTTGGACGAATTAGACCATTGAACCAAAGCACCCTTGCATTGACCTTGAACTTGAATCCTGAATCCATGAATCTAATAAATCGAATCCTGAATTGATCTTTGAACAAAAAACATGCCTCACCAGGTTTGGGTTAACACAAAAAGTCCCCAACACATACTGCATTCATTCTTAACTCATCGCACCCCAAATGAAATTTGATTCAGTTCAATCAAACCTCACGATTTATATATTTTTTTAATTTTCTGGATAACAGTTGATGGATGGATATACAAATGCAAGTTATACGGGTAGGACAAATTTGGGGTATGACAACGCCCGATTGAGATCAGTATAGTCAACACACATTCTCCATTTTCTATTAGTTTTCTTAACAAGTACAACGTTGGACAACCAGGTTGTATAGCGGGCTTCCGAAATAAAATTCACCTTTAGGAGGTCTTTTACAACTTTTTCAGCAGCCTCTGCTTTCTCAGGAGACTGCCTACGCCTACGTTGAACTATGACCCTAGTGGCCGGATCTATGGAGAGGTGGTGGCACGCCGCGTCGGGTTAGAGCCCAGGCATCTCAGCAGCGCTCCATACAAAGAGGTCCGCATTCTCCCGGAGGCAGGCCTTGAGCTGTTTCCTTGCTAGGTCGGGCAGGTCCGTGCCGCTGTTCACGCCTCTTTCGGGGTTATCTCATAGCATGATGAGCTCGAAGTCTCCGTTCGGGATGGGGCGTGTTGGATGAGGGAGCTGCCCGTTGTTTGCTGGAGGCGTGTCCTCGGGGTCTTTGCCTTGTCCATGCTTGTCGTAGAAACGGCTGTCGAGGTCGACAAAGTTGACGTGCGGGAAGGGCTTTGGTTCCTCAGTTCGGGCTGGTCGGTTGGCCAGCTTGGGGGTGACGTTGATGGAGCTGAGTCCTTTGAGTGCCACTTCGAAGCATGTTCTGGCTGCCTCAATGTCTTCCTAGAGGGTGACGACCCGCCCTTTGGTCGTGTAATACTTTATCTTCAGGTGGACTGTCGATGATATTGCAGTCAGTTTGGCTAAGGTTGGCCGTGCTAGAATGCACTGGTACAATGAGGGACACTCAATCACCAAAAAGCAGACTTTCAACTGTCTAGCCGTCTCTTCGGCCCCGAAGGTGACGAGAAGCTCCACATGCCCCCACGACTTGGTGGTCGTGTCGTTGAAGCCTTGGAGGTCGGAGCCCCCATATGGGGTCAAGTGGCTCTCATCCAACTGCAAGGTGGTGAATGGATGGGTGTACATGATGTCCACCGAACTTTCTTGGTCGACCAAGATTCGACAAACATCAAAGTTTTCCATTTGTGCTCTGATTAGGAGAGGAATACTGGCGTTTGGGTGCCCCTCCGGGAAGATCCTCGAGGTATAAGGTGATCGAGTTCGATTGCCCTTTGAACCTGTCGAGGGTAGCGTTCATCTTCGAGCTCTTGTCAATGAACTCCTCGAATTTCCTCTTGACCGACCTGACCGACAACTGGCTGGGCTCCCCACCCGATATCACCATGATGGTCGGGAAGTCCTCCCACGGGCTGAGGGCGGTCAGCGGTCTGGCAGGCTCGCTGAAGAAGAAATCCTCTGGTCGGGAGACGCATAGGGCCACCTGCAGTCCCGCTTCGTCGGAGGGGATTGATGCTTCTTCGACCTTCTTCGCCTCGCGGGTCTCAGGTCGGGGGGCTTCTCCTCTTCGGGTGTATTGTTTCAGATGCCCTTCTTTGGTTAAAATCTCGATTGCATCTTTGAGGTGAATGCAATCTTCTGTCACGTGTTCATGGCTCCGGTGGAACCGACAGTATTTGGACTTGTCCGCGTTGGGGCTTTAGGGCTATCGGTTCTGGGAATCGGACACCACCCCTTTGAAACTCCGAATTGATAAATTCAGCCAGGATGCACTCGCGGGGAGCTGTGAGTAGCATGTACTCAGTGAAACGACCTGCTGGTCCTCTCTGCTCGCGGGGACGATCTTCGCGCCTTCTCTGTTTCTTTCGTTGAGGAGGAGCAGAAGGGGTTTCTTCACGCCTAACGCCTTTGGGGGCTTCCTGGTTACGCTTGGCCCGAGCAGTGTTTGCGGCCTCTATCTCCTCATACTCGATGTGTAACTGAGCCACGTGGAGAACAACATTCAAGGTAAGGGGACGCACAAGGCTGACGACTTTGGTGAAGTCAGAGTGTGGCCTTATACCCCTCTCAATCAGGAATTTCTTCATGTCGTCCGTCATGGACACTTAGAAGGCCTCGCGATTGAACCTCTCAATGTAATCTCTAAGAAGCTCGTTCTTCCCCTGGATAATGGCCTCCAGAGCTACCTCTGTCTTCGAATGGTGCCGAGACACTGTGAAATTCCTCGAGAATTGGCGTTTCAATTCGCCCCATGAGGAGATGGAGTCGGGAGCAAGGCGTTTGTACCACACCATGACCCATTTCCTTAAGGTGGTGGGGAACAATCTGCACTTGATGGCTCACTGGACGTTTTTGTAATCCAGCATCGCATCTATGCTTTCAATGTGGTCGTCTGGGTTGGTCGTACCACCATAGGTTGCCAGGATCAGGGGTTTTTCCATCCCGATTGGCAATGGCGCCTCCCTGGTGACCATGCACAGTGATGAGCGCATGGTATCTTCATCGCTCTGGGAAGGTGACGGCGAGGGGGAGACTGATTCTAGATGGTTTCTGCGCCAGAGTTAACTCTTCGGCCGGGCCCTTGGTCTGGAGGAGGCTGCAGCGACTTTGGTCTTCTTTTGAGCTGGGGAGCGTCGCTCCTCTCGGGGAGGTGACCTGTCCCTCTTGTAAGAAAGCGTCGGCTGGGGTCACTCCAGCCAGGGGCGGCGCCCTGTCGGTCGGGGAAATGGGCTCCTGGAATCTTCTACGTACCGTATCTTTCGTGGGGGAGAAGAGGGACTGATGGAAGCCGGGCGACGGTGTCTCCACGGGGAAGAGAGACTGATAGAGGGCCGTCGACAGTGTGTCCATGAAGGAGGAGAAGGACTGGGAGAAACCGGGCGACGGTGTCTCCGTGTGGGAGAGCACGATGGTTGTTCCCTCTCGAGCATCCCTATCCGTTCGTTCTGCCAGAAGATCATCAAGTTGTTTTGATTGATCGTCTCGGGGAAGAGAGATTGATAGAGGGTCGTCGACAGTGTGTCCGTGAAGGAGGAGAAGGATTGGGAGAAACCGGGCGAAGATGTCTCCGTGTGGGAGAGCGCGATGGTTGTTCCCTCTCGAGCATCCATATCTGTTCGTTCTTCCAGAAGATCATCAAGTTGTTTTGATTGATTGTCGCGAACAGAGCCGTGATGGTAGGGCCGGTGCCTGCCGGAACCGGAATGGGCTGGTAGACAGTCGGGCTGTCAAAGCGTTGGGCGACGTTGAAGGCCACGTCCTCAGAGGACGGGGAGGCAGTGCGCCTGTCCCTCTGGTGATCTTCTTCATTGTGGGCGGTAGCGTTGGGGCCGCGGCCGTCCCCGTTGGAGAAGGGGGTAAAGGCGTATCCCGACGCATTGCCGTTGCGTGGGCTGGCCACAATTGAGATGAAAATGTTGGAAGTTGCTTTGGTCCCTGGGCTTCTATGCTGGGATAGGAAAAGGGACGAGGAAGTAAAAGATTCCCACAGACAGCGCCACTGATCTTACTTGATCAAAAAGAATCAATGGTCTGCCACACGTCGTTGGGTTGCTATTTTTACCGGAGTTGTGGAGAAAGAGGAGGTGTACCGGCAAGACACTTCGATGCTTAAATGAGTAAAGGATCAGAGAGAAAGCAAGCACACAAATTAGGTGTGAAGAAGAAGTTACATGACCCTCTAGTGAAATAGGGTATTTATAGTGTGCCCTCAGCGCAGGGCCAATGGTTACATTGTATTGGGCCAGACTGCCAGACCCAACCCACGTAATTGCCAGGGCTTACGTGGCGTAGTGAAGACCAGCACGTGGTCTTCGCCCTGGATCAACTGCCCCGTGATCTTCGGAAGGTGGGCTGACCAACTCTTTCAAAAGTGGGTAGTTGCCTGATGATGTGTCCCCGCGTGGGGGAGCATGTGGAGAACGCACGCGCTTCCCCGTCAAGAGAGTCGTCTGTCCGACATATATGCCGTGTTGAGGCTTGTGCCCGACAGAGGAGGATTGAGCCTTGTTGGGCCTCATCAACATATAGTTAGGTTGGACCTGCCCGGTTGAGGGGCAGGTCCCGACCTAGTCCAGAACAATTTTTATTTTAAAATAATAAATTTATCCAAATAAATTAACTCAAATTAAAATTAATTATTTCATCTTTTCCATTTTTTCCATTAAAATAAATCTGAAATAATTAAAAAACCTTATTAAATAATGTTAATTAAAATAATCAATTTAATTTAAATTAACTTTTGATAACTCAGAAAAACCAAAAATAAAAAATCTAATTTTATTATTTATAATTTAAATGAAAATACATAAAAAAAGTAAATCTTCTAAAATAAAATATTATTAATTATGATTTTTTAAAACAAAGGTAAATGCATTTTTATTAATTATGTTAATTAAAATAATCAATTTAATTTAAATTAATTTTTGATAACTTAGAAAAACCAAAAATTAAAAAATATGATTTTATTAATTATAATTTAAATGAAAATCCATAAAGAGGTAAATCTTCTAGAATAAAACATTATTAATTATGATTTTTTAGAACAAGGGTAAATGCATTTTTGGGAGAAACATATTAATTTTAATTACAATTTATTAATTAATTATTAAATTTCTAACATATTAATTATAATTACAATTAATTAATTAATTAATATTTTTTAAATTTTAACTCATTTAAATCTAATAAACAAATGAACTCATCCTTCATGTTGACTCAAGTACACCCAACTTTTTTCTTGACTGCTGCTTTCCTGATGGTCAATATTAGGGGTAGACGGTGGTCGGTTATGGGTGAGTTCGGGTTCAAAATAGTTAACCCGAACTAATCCACGGTTGAAAAAGTTGAACCCAATTTCACCCAAGACTAAGTTCGGTTTTATCGGTTGGCGGATTATCGGTTTAAACGGTTTATTCGGTTGGGTTGAATCGGTTTGTCAAAACAAATACAAACAAGTTTTTAGCATGAAAAACCAAATTTTGACAGCAATAGATGCAACCATGACGATGTTAAAACATCATAGATCAATACATGTATGTTAGTCCCTCTGCCTAGTACAGTCAATACTTTATTTAGGAAGCAATTTTCATTTGCTGGTCTACAGATTGAGAGCAGGTCCCTCATCCAAATTGATCCCTCATCCAAATTGACTCAGCAGTAGCATTCCTGCCTTCATATTCAATCCATATCCTTTTTGACAAGTTACCAAATCTGAATTCAAGAATGTTCTCCAAATCTCGTTGCCATTTTGAAGAAATTTCCACAACCATATCCTTCATGTTAGTATCCGAATCATAAACCTCAGCACTAGATAGACTGTCGCCTTCTGCTCCATATCCTCCTACTGCATAAACCAAGCCATTGACTTCTGCAGCAATTACAAACTTTCAATTAATAATTTTGACAAAAAAAAGAACCAATTTTAGAGTAAAAGGTATATTTTTTATTGATAGATTAAATAGAGGTATATTTTATAAACCACACTTAAACCTAGACTTGCAGGGGGAATTACCTAGACAAAGATCTTGTGTCACAAACCAACAAGCTCTCCAATTTTGTGGATAACAACAATGGTATCTCTACAAATCACACTTAAACCTATTCATTAAGAACATCCTAATTGTCATCAACAGAATTAACAACTTTACCCTGCAAAAACAACTTAGTCAGCAACATTCAAATTACATGTGACATACAACTATCCTATCTCACCATACTTACACTTTGATCATCAACACCATTCACAGCAGCAGGTTTTTCAGGTTCAGCCTGTGAAAATCAACCCAAACTAATAAGCAATTACAAACTTCTGCAGCAATTACAAACTTTCAAACCCTTACAATGAGTTTGCTCAATATTGCTATGAGTTTGCTATGAGTTTAATCAACATGCTATGAGTTTGCTCAATATTGCACTTTGAAAGGCCAATAATCAAACCCTTACAATGACAGATACAAAGAGACAAATGTAAAACAAAAATTGCTATGAAACAACAGTATGTTCTTGGTGCAAGTAGTGAGATATGAAGGCTGGACAATGATGACATAGCAGTATGTTCTATGAAACAACAGTATGGTGCAAGTAGTGATATGAAGGCTGGAGACAAATTGATGAAATAGCAGTATGATAGCAGTATGATAGCAGTATGTTCTATGAAATAGCAGTATGTTCTATGAAACAACAGTATGAAGGTTGGACACAAATTGATATGAAGGCTGGACAATGGTGCAAGTAGTGAGATATGCAAATCATCCATTTCTCATAACTTAAATCAAACACACAACAACCAAATAATATCATGATTTGTAGAACAACCAAATCATCCATTTCTCATAAAACAATTTTATTAAATAAGTAAATCAAAACAGCAATGACTCAGCTAGGGTAAAACAGCTGAACCATTTCTCATTGGTGTTTTTCATTCACATCCAATGATGAATTCCAAATATAATTCTAACAACAACTTATAAAAAGTCTTTTGATATGAAAACAAGATTAAAGGGGTATTGGTTGAAAACAGAAACAACAACATGTTCTTGATATAGCAGGCTAAGCATTAAGGTAACTATGGCAAAAAAAAACTGGAATTATCCATCTGTTAGTGAATTCCAACAGGTTTTGGCAATGATAAATAGGTTTTGACAGCAGTGAAAACTTGGATAGCTAAAATAGTAGAGAGCCAAATGTTATTCACCAAGTCATTGACATTTGGAACTAGGTTTTACCATGAGTTCGCTAGACACATATGATCAAGCTAAACTAATGGACAACCAGAAATCATGAGATCAACCTATATGAATCCTGCAGTCCTGATAAGGAGCCAAGTTGATGACCCTCCCAACAAGATTGTGGACAGCATCAAAACACTATGTCCACCAATTGAAACCAAACTGTCCTCACTTGTCGCTTTCGAAACCTATCTCAATCTCAGTTCATCCCATTGTCGTATCCTCCTTAAGTTAAACCACACGCAACAATCCTACCTTATGCTATACCTATGAATTAATAAGGATTCATGGTAACATTCAAAAATCACTCTTGGCATTCAGACACGCATTATAACATAGGACTATAACTGAAGAACATTAATTTTCAAGTCATTATTTTGCAGAGAAAATGAAGAACAAAATAGCATTACTTCACAAGAAAGCTGAAGAAAAAAGAGTTGTGATTGAGGCCAAGAAAGGAGAAGATTTACTCAAATAGCAATGACATTAATTTGACATTAACTTAACAGCATAAACAACAATGACATTAACTTAACAGCATAAACAGCAATGACAACATAAACTTAACAGCATAAATAGCAATGACATAAACAGCATAAACAACAATGACATTAAGTTGAAGTTAACAGCATAAACAACAATGATATAAACAGCAAAATACATACATATGAACTTCCACACACAACAACCAAATAATATCATGATTTGTAGAACAACCAAATCATCGATTTCTCATAAAACAATTTTGTGGATTAAGTAAATCAAAATAGCAATGACTCACCTAGGGTAAAACAGCTGGACTATCACAACTAGATTTTGATCCACTAACAGATTTTGCTGCTGTAGAAAAAAACAGGACCACCAAAACGAAACAGGACGAAACAGCAGATGCCACCAAAAAGAAACAGGACCACCAAAAAACAACTACATTTTGCTGCTGCAGATGCCACGAGAACGAAACAGGACCACCAAAACAAGTTGCACGATACAGCAACACCAAAAAAGTGAGTCATTGTTGATCTATATATACAAATGACTCCAAAAAACAAACTGAAATGAAACAAAAAATATATTAATACATTTCATAAACACAAATAAAGCAGTATTAATGCACAAACCACTGCCAGCATTAAGTATGTGTTTGAGACGAACCAGCAACTGGTTCTTTTCCTCTTCCAACAACATTAGAATCACAACCAGATGTTGATCCACTAACAGATGAACCACCAAATTCTACAAAACAGTAAATAAAAATCAAACAATTAAATTAAAATCAAACCCAATATATTAGTAGACTAAATACACAATTTTATATACCTGATACAGTGTGCAGTTAGGGTCATGTAGCTAAGATTCTGAATGGATGTCAAACAATCAGTGGTTAAGGCTACCCTATTGCAATCAGATTTGAAATAACCTTTCAATCTTACTTTTTCATCAACAAAAAGTTGAAAACAGTCCCTCGCCACAATCCTCCTCGATGGAATAGTTAATTGGGGTTGCAATTGTTTGCATAGCAACTTAAATCCCTCCCCTTCAACTACTCTAAAAGAATGTTCATCTAGGATCACGAATAGAGCAATAGCCTTTCTACAAGCTGCAAGATTAAATCGTTGGCTTGCAGCAACCAAGCCACCACCCTCTCCACTAGCAAAGGAAATGGCAGTTTGAGTAGGATCATTTTGTGGCCTCTTGGTGCATATTTTTGTGTGAGCAAGCATGTTAGATGTCCCATGGGATTTTGGATCACACAAATACTTTTTATGACAGTGTTTACAAGCAGCTACTGGTTCAGTTTCATTAGGTAATTTAATAAAGTGGTCCCATGCAGGAGACGGTTTCCTAGGACCATTAGCATTTGGTTTTATTTTCTTTCCAAGTGGAGGAAACCCAACAACGTGAATTTCAGTTGCAGCAACATCATTTGCAACAACACCAGATGTTAATGTAGAAGGCTGGTGTTGAGTAACATTCTCCATTGCTGAAAATTAATGAAGATTATAATCAACACACAACTAACATTATTAACTCGTTAAGTGTTTAGATGTGTTAAGAGTCCCACATCGGACAATATATGGCATGAACATGTGTTTATAAGTGGGAGCAATCCTCACTCTACCAACCGGTTTTGTAGGGTTGAGTTAGGCCCAACCACATTTCTCAACATGGTATCAGAGCCTGGTTTAAGATCCGGTGGGCCACCTTCTATGGTTTCCGCTATCGGGCCACCCACCATTTATTTCCACGCTTCAGTTGTCCAGTCCTGAGCGTGAGGGGGTGTGTTAAGAGTCCCACATCAGACAATATATGGCATGAACATGTGTTTATAAGTGGGAGCAATCCTCACTCTACCAACCGGTTTTGTAGGGTTGAGTTAGGCCCAATAAGTTTTTGGTTGTTGTGGTATATTACACTCTTTATTTAGTTTTAATGACATTGACTAGATGCTTAGTTTTAAGGATAATCCAGGTTCTGCAATTCTCAATAAATGTTACTAAATTGTTTGCACTCATAATGAATACACCACTTTTCCTTTTCAGAATAATACTAGGTTCTGTAGTTTAAAGGATAATCTTTAAAATTATTAAATATTTAGTTCTGTAGTTTTGATAATCTTTAAATTACTAAATATTTGGTTATGTAGTTTTAATGATAATTTTTAAATTACATTTGCCTTTTAAATAGTTGTTCTGCAACATTTTCTCTACAATAGAAAACACAAAAAATGGGTAATCTTATGTTCTTCACTAAAGTTCAAAACAAAAACCTGAAAAATGGGTAATCTTACGTTCTAGTAAAGTTCATAACGAAAACAAAAAACGCGAAAACTGCAAATGAAACGAAAGTTGTACTTACATTGGAAAATGGAGAACAGTCGAACTAACTAGAAGAATAGCATATTAAGACTAGAATGGAACGAATGAAACGAATGTTGTACTTACATTGGAAAATGGAGAACAGTCGAACGAACTAGACGAATATCATATTAAGACTAGAATGGAACGAATAGAGACGACGGCGCAAATTGAAAGGTTCGTTTTTAAGGTTCAGATCAGTCAAGTAGTGAAGATTCTTGAAGCTATTTCCTGTTCACTCTGTGTGAAGAATGAATCTTCATGAAATGTTTAAAATATAGGCGCAAAATGGAACGGAAAGTTGGTATTTAGGGTTTGTATGGTGAAGATTGAAGAAAAGAGAAACTACAAAGTTTTGGAAAGATAGGGTTCAATTGAAATGAAATGAGAATGGAGAGTAGTAGTTGTATACAAACCCCCTGCGTTGAACACTTACAGTCGGGTGGATATGGTTACCCACGGTTTCAATTTGCTGAACCGCACCCGCCCAGTAGAGCCCATACGAAACCGTATTTTGGACCCGGACCCGCCCAGTAGAGCCCATACGAAACCGTATTTTGGACCCGTAAAACCGACAAACTGTGTGCAACCGGCCCAATTCATTTTTTAGAATCTGTTGACGCGGGTTGGACCGGTTTTCGGATCCTTGTCCTATGTACATCATCTTTTTTCTATTACAATCTTGTCAATCAAATTCATCATAATTGTTTTAAACAAATCCTCACTTTCCAATTCAGCATTTTGTGTGTACATTGTACAGTGTACGTGTGGACCGAAAGGAAGTGAAGAAAAAATTCAGCACTGTGTGTTTCTTATGTATTGTGTATATGAAAGAAAAAAAATGAAATCATGTAATTATTACGTCAGCTGCATTGTTGAGTTCAAGCGAGGGATTGCCATGTAAGAAAATTAACAGGACTAGACGCACATGTTATGGATGAATCTATTGTTTAAGTTAAACTTGAAAATGTTACTGCCTTTTTGCTCTCTTTTCGATAGAACTGTTACGCTTGATTATCTGACCTAATGGAATATCCAAATATATAATCACCAAATAAGAAAAGAAACCTCTCAACGGACTATTAAAAAAAGACCTAATCCATCACTGACCATTCAACAATTAAGCTCAATACAATATTCATTTAATTAAATAAGTTAATAATTGATATAATAATTATATTTTATTTAATAATTAATTAAAATAAATCCATTAGAGCAACCTTAGCGCGGGGTTGTTAAACCAAAGCTTACGTTAGTAATAAATAATTTGCATTATAGTAAAGCTGACATGACATCTAATGAACTAAAGTTTAGTTTCCATTATCTATAGTTAATCGTTAACTATTTAATGTGAAACATATTATAATATTATTTAATACTAATAAAATATTCCAATAGGAAAGATGTTTATATGTTTTTTCTTAATAACACAAATTAAATTTAACGTATTTGATTTTTTTAAAGTAACTTTTGATTTTAAATCAGTTTTACATGAATGTATTCAAACATAAACACATTTTACTAAACTTAAATCTATTAAAATCAATTCTACTAAACTCAATTTTATCAAAATCAATTATGTACACGCCAATTCAAACACAAAATAAATCAACCATGACCAAACAAACTAATACTAACATGAATTTTTAAAACTTTGGTTTAAAAACATAAAACTTTGGTTTAAAAACATAAAACTTTAAACCACATGCATATACTTGAAAATAGCTTAACTTATAACTTAAGGAATCTTTAAATGAAAGTGAACTTTAAAAGTGAAAAAATACGCAAATAAACATAAAAATTTCAACTTCAAGGTTTGGGGGTGGTTTTATATAAACAAAAATAAAGTTCAATATGACATTTGATTTATAGCTGTGGAAGATGAGACCTTTGGTTCAATATATCTATCACCAAATTGAGTCTTTTATGTTGTTTTCACAATTATAGGATTTATTGAAGAAAAATCATGAAATTTAGAGTTAAATCATGAGGTTTCTATGATACTCTACGTTGTGTGTATTTTGTGTGTATTGAAGAAAAAACATGAGGGTTAAAGTTAAATCACAAGAGTCCTATGGTACTCTTCATGAGTTGTGTGTATGGTGGAGAAATCATGAGACTTATAGTTAAATCATACTCTACTTTGTGTGTATCAAAGACAAAACATGAGGATTAAAGTTAAATCATGAGGGTCATATGGTACTCTTTATTGTCATGTATTATTTTATATTCCTATGAAAATGTAATTTTTTTTATGTATTATTGTTGTGAATTTTGTATCATTTTTAATTTTATAATAAAATATATTTAATATTATTTCTAAGTTTTTAAGATAAATTTTATTAAAAAAATTGTATGCATTTTAATTAAAATAATTAAATTAATGGTAACTTGAATAAAAAATATAAAATATGGGGTCAAATTTTGGTTTCTTATAGACAATCATCATTAAAGTAAAAACTACTCAAATCAACTATAAATTTTTTAAATCCTACAAAACACTTTGGGCGCAAAAAAAATATCTTGGTTTATCCATTTAGTTTACTCCCATTAAAGATGCTCTTATATATTTAACATTCTCTCACTTGGATGATTTTAGTTAATTATTAAAATAACACAATTATAATAAACAAATATGTTAATTATTTATCATCAAAATAATGTAAGAAAGCATAAAATTTAACCATGCATAAATTGTATCCGATAGGGAAACAAATCACACGTTTCAAATACTCACATTTCACATAACGATAATGAATATGAATTAACATAATATAATGAAGAAATATGTAATCCAATAATGGTCCAAGCATCTGAAATGCTATAAGAAACATGATTATTAAATTGACGTCATCTTATACATATCTCATTACAATAATTAAATGCAACAGTCAGACTCCCACTAATCCAAAATATCAAATGACTTAACTACACCCATGTTGCCTACATGCCTTTGAAAAACACCAATAGTCAAGCCTTTGGTCAGTGGATCAGCCAACATGTTCTCTGTGGCAAGATGTTCAATTCGAGTTTGAAATTCAAGAATTTTCTCTCTGACAAATAGATACTTAATATCAAAATGCTTTGAGCGAGAAGTAGGGATGTAAATGGATATCCATGGGGGCGGATAGTATGATATCTGTGTCTGTCCCGTTGGATAAATATGATATTCGTATCTGCCCCATATCCATGCGGATATCAGTTAAGCGGGTAATCCACGGGTTTTAAGGTATCCGCAGATATTTACAGATATCCACGAATAACTTTTTTTGTCTAAAATTATTTTTTAAAAATATATTTTTTCGCTCTCAATTTAACAACTAATCTTCATCATATTATTTTCATTCTTTTTTCACTAAAACATAATAACATTCAAACATAATATCCATACATTTCATTTTTAACAAAATAAAATTCATCATACCATATAATAATTGTTTAAATAAAACAAAAAGTAATAATGCAAATAGTTTTCATCAATCATTACAAAATTCCATATTATGCATTCCTTGCTTAACATTCATACTTTGGTTTCCTAGCTCCTAAATTAAAAGCTTAAAAGATTCCAAATAAAATATCCAAAATAACAGTGATATTTGTAACCAAATCTTATAAGAAAATAACGTTAAAAAAAAGAAATATGAAAAGACTAAATTTCTTGGAAGATGCAATGACGTCTATAATAAATTAAAAATATTTAAATACTTTTTATAATTTATTAACGGGTATGGATATCCGCGAGTACGGGTATCATTAAACCCGCATCCACATCCATTAAATAACTGATATTTAAATATCCATTTATTTTATCCATGGATATCCATTAAGCTATCCACATTGTATCCGTGACGGATTATATCCGCAGATACCCGTGGGCACGAGCTTTTTTGCCATCCCTAGCGAGAAGAGCTCTTAGTATTCTGAGAGAAATGTACAACATGAGAATTGTCACAATATATCACAAGTGGCTTGGATATGCTTTCAACAACTTTGAAGCGGGAGACTAAGTTCTTTAGCCACATAGCTTGACAAGTAGTTTCCCTGCAAATATCGCATGACCTTTTTAACAGCTTTCCAATGACCCAATCCTGGGCTACTCAAGTATCTCCCTAAAATATTAACTACATATGCAATATCGGGACGAGTACAAACTTGAGCATACATCAAACTGCCTACAACGGAAGTATATGGGACTCTTTCCATTTCAGCAGTTTCTTTACCATTTTGAGGACATTCAGATTTAGATAGTTTATCACCCTTTTGGACAGGAGCAGTGCACGGGGAGCAAGACAATTTATCACCCTTTTGGACATGAGCAGTGCACGGGGAGCAAGACTGCATATTAAAGCGTTTAAGGATTCTCTCAATATATCCTTTTTGAGACAAACCAAGAACACCACGTGACCTATCACGAAAAATTTGGATGCCTAAAACAACATAAGCATCACTTAGGTCCTTCATATCAAAGTGGTTACTTAACATTGTTCTTGTCTCGTTCAAAAGACTAACACTAGTGCTAGCGATAAATATATCATCGACATATGACACTAAGATTATAAAATCTCTCCCACTGGTCTTTAAATAAATGCACCGATCTTAGGAATTTTCATTGAAACCAAAAGAAGTGACAACTTTGTCAAACTTTAAATACCATTGTCTAGATGCTTGTTTTAATCCATATATGGATTTCTTCAGTTTGCGTACTAACTTCTCTTTTCATGCTTCAATAAAACCTTCAAGATGAATCATGTAAACATCTTCAACAAGTTCTCCATTCAGAAAAGTTATCTTCACATCCATATGGTGAAGTTCCAAATTAAAGTGTGCAACCAAAGCCATCACAACTCGAAAAACATATTTGGTAGAGACGGGTGAGAAAGTCTCTTTGTAATCAATCCATTCTCTTTGACTATAGCCATTTGCCACTAACCTAGCTTTGTATCTATCAATTTTACCATCAAGATTATGTTTAGTTTTGAAAACCCATTTGCATCCAATGGCCTTGAAACCAACTGGAAACTCTGTGAGATCCCAAACACCATTATGAGACATAGAATTTAATTCATCACGCATAACATGCAGCCAATTAGAAGCATGAGAACAAGAATTTGCTTCATTAAAAGTGGTAGGATCATCATCATCATGAATATCAAACTCATGGTCTTGAAGATACACAGCAAAGTCATTTGATATTGTAGGCTTTCGAGCTCTCTGAGAACGTCTCAATGGAACAACTTCAACAATGTTACTTGGTTCAGTAACACCAATAGGCTCTAGGATATCAGTTTTTTCATGCTCATCTATTTGTGGTGACACAACTTGATCATTATTTTGAATTACTGGAATCACAACCTCATTTGGGAAAGGAACAGTTGGTATAAGGAGAAAAGTATGATCTTCTTTAAGAGTAATCAGTCGTGGCGTAGAGACTCCACTATCTAAATCACCCTCAAAGAAAATTGCTCTATCAAATTCAATGTCTCGTGTAGAATGAGAAGGACAATAAAATCTGCAACCTCTTGAACCAACACTATATCCGATGAAGAAACCACTAACAATATTCATATCAAGTTTCTTCTATTGAGGATTGTAATGTTTAACTTCATCCTTACAACTCCAAACATGAAAATGTCTCAAACTTGACTTCCTGCCTGTTAATAGTTCATAAGGAGTCTTGGACACTGATTTACTAGGCACCTGATTTAGAATGTAGACAACAGTCTTCAAAGCATCACCCAAAAGATAATTAGGCAATGCCGAATGACTCATCATGCACCTAACCATGTCCATAAGTGTGCGATTATGCCTCTCTGCAACTCCATTCTGCTTAGGAGTACCTGGCATAGTGTATTGAGCCTCAATACCACATTCATCTAGAAATCTAGCAAACCGTCATGGATTTCTTCCTGTATCATCATATCTACCATAATATTTTTCTCCTCTATCAGACCTCACACATTTGACCTTCTTTTCTGATTTCAATTCAATGATAGCTTTAAAAGTATTGAAGGCATCCAAGGAACTATACTTATCTTGGAGAAGTTCTATCCATCCAAATCTGGAGAGTCATCTATGAAAGTGATAACATACATGTATCCACCCATTACAATGGGAGTAATAGGTCCACACATATTTGTGTGAATCAATTGCAATACATCTTCAAATCTATTCACTTTTGTATTCCTGATTTTGGCAGTGAACTTTCCTTTGAGGCAATCAACACAAGTTTCAAAATTAGAGAAGTCAAGATTAGGCAGAATACCCTTCTTAATTAGTATTTCAATACGAGGTCTAGAAATATGCCCTAAACGTCTATGCCACAATATCGAAGAATTCTCATCTTTCCTATTGCGCTTTGTCCCAACAACAGAATTAACATACATCTCATTCACATTCAACATATATAAACCATCACACAAATTTCCAAAACCAACATCAGCGAAATTAAAAAAACATCAAGTTTTCCATTACCAAAAACAAAAGAGTAACCACATTTATCCAAAGCTGAAATAGAAATCAAATTCCTTCTCATTGAAGGTACATAAACTGCATCTTTTAAAATCAAAATTTGTCTGAAAGGTAAAAATAAGGAAACAACTCCTATCTCCATCACCGATACTCTAGCTCCATCTCCCACAATGACCTTCTCCTCAACATCACTTGGTTTCCTCAGGCTTGTGAACCCCTGCAGGGAATTCACGACATGAATAGTGGCATCTGAGTCCAACCACCAAGTATTGCAAGGAACATCTACTATATTTAATTCAAAACAAGCTAGAGCTAAGAGTGTACCTTGCTTTTCAAGATAAAATAATCATCTGCCTTATGTCCATACTTCTTGCAGTACTTGCACTCTCCTTTAAAGAATATTTTCTTAAATGACTTATCCTTAGGCTCTAGATACTATGTTGTCCTTTTTCCTTTCTTATCATCAAAGTAACGTTTTCTCTTATGGAAGTTTTTCTTGAAATCCTTTGTTCCTGAAGTAGAAATAACAAACTGAACACTTTGAGCTTTTGCATTTTTCATAGAATCTTCCTCTTGAGTTATTATGGCTATCATCTCATCCCCGAACCATTCGACTTTCTGGGTATTATAGGAGGTCCGCATAGCATCAAATTGGGGAGGCAGAGACTCAAGAACCCTCCAAATTAAAGTGATCTCACCAATTTCAACTTTGAGAGTTTTAAGCTTATTATAATAGTGGATCAACTTCATAATATGCTCACGCACACCACTAACACCATCATACTTAGTTTTGTCAAACAGAGAGACATACTCACACTTCCTAGCCTTATCAAAACAAGTGAACTTCTCACCAACAAACTTCAAGTAATCTTTAGCACTCTCACTTTTTGGTATGCTTTGTCTTATATATTTTCCATAGTGTAAGATATCACCTTAAGGCACATTCTATTAGAGTGTTTCTATTTTTCATAAAGAGTCATCTGAGCTTCAGTAGACCGTCAGTAATAACGCTAGGCTTTTCAGTTCTCAGAGCCAAATCAAGCTTGACTATAGCCAAATAAAGGTCGAGAGACTCTTTCAGTCCTCATAATTGGTCCCATTCAGAGTTTTGACAGAGTTAGAAAAAAAAGACTGTCATGGAGGAATAAGGAATCATTAAATGAATAACTATGTAATATAGAAAATTGACTCCATATATACCAGCCAAATATTTTCCTAATAAAAACTCTAACTCATAATGATCTTGCATCAAAGATACAATAATAAACAAAAATTTATATTACCAAAATTTTAATATTGATATGATATTTAAACATGATAAAATAAGCATAAGATGTAAACAATAATTTGTATCATGACAAAATTACACTAATAATAATATACCGATGAAGTATAGTTCTTACTAATATAATATAGATCATAATTACTAATAAATTAAATTTTATTTATTCTGAATTTATATCAATAATAACATATAGATAGGATACAATTATTATTAATATAAATAATAATTATTTTTAACAAATTGATTATGCAATTAACATGCATAGATCATACAATTAAACTCACAATAGGCGAAATTATAATCATAATTTCGATTCATCAATATTTATTCTTAACAAATGTGACAATTATTTTATTTTATTAAACATAAATAAACTAAATACAAACATAATATAATATTAATAAAATAAAATAATTGTCAATATTAATAAATATGACAATTCATGTTTGAGCTGTGCTACCATGACAAATTTTCCTTACACAGTATATAATGGTAAAGTAAATCGATTTTGCACATAGAGCAAAACAAGATAAATTATTAAAAATAAAACTAATAAATTTTATGCATAATAGTAAGGTGGTGATGTTAAAACTAAAGGTATATTTTTCCTTCATGTTTAGTTATAGCCAACTGTCATAAACAATAAAATAAAGCAACATTTAAAGTGACATTGAATAATTTTAACACAAACTGGACATGCCACTACCCACATGATAAATAAATAAGAAGAAGAAAAACTATACGCGCTATTGGGTTGTTTGAGAGGAGTTATTCATCTCCTTCACTCGAATGTTCAATAAAATAGGTCGTTTAACCCAGTTTTGGACTCGATTAATTTTAGATCTGTTGTGAATCTTGTTGTGAATTACGATAAAATTCTATCAATTTGTGAGGCAAAGAACAACAACAACCAAAATAAATGGTCTTCAACAATTATAGATGAGTTACAAGAAAATAGTCTTTGCCTTCAGGCTCCCAAGAACAACTCTGAAGGTGCCCAAGAACAATCCTATCCTATTTTCTACCCAGTGTTTCCCTACCTCTCCAACTCTATACCTTTAAACCTTTGGTCTCCCTTATTGGTGAAAACTCTAATATTGTCACACCAAACATATAAGAGATACATATTTGTAATAACAAATACCCAACAAACAAAGCCAAAAATCACATGTATCCATGGACCGAATCGAAAAAAGCCTGAAACTAGAAAACACTATTTATCGTACGTGAAACACTACTCACCTTACGGATATCACTAATCATTCGTACGGATAACACTATTCACCGTACAGACGATACTATTCACCGACCAGTTTTTTTTTCCTTTTTGATTTTTCGTCCGATTTTTGCGGTAAATGCAATCTCCAAAATATGTTTTCTTTCTCTTTATCAACAAAGGTTTTAAGGCACATTTACAATAATCTCCACCTTGACTTTAAACCGCGTTGATACCAATTTAACAATAACAACATTGCTGCTCTCTACCAAGTTGAAACTTTAATCTATAACTTTGATCAAATTCAAGCAACCCTTGAATCTTGATCTCGCAACTTGCATCCACTTGTTCTCAATTACCCTTTTCTGCCTAGGTAATTTAACAAGCCTACAAGTATGATTTTTCAACCACCCTTGACTCCACCTGTTTTCAAATGCCACCCTGAAGGTTTTTCTTCTTTTATTTTCCAGTGCTTCAGCCACATTAAAAACATAATATCCAAGGCTAACATAACTGTCTCTTTGAGATGCTACAATAATCCTTCTTACCTTATCATGAGTCAAATGATAATCAGAGATCTCTGTAACCGTTCCCTCACTACTGCTAGCGTCCATAGTAGGAAACTTCACCTCAAACTGAGTTTTCTCCGTTATAGTTTCTCCCTTGGTTTTCACTATTTTTATTTTGAAGAAATTCTCTACCAACCAAGTAAGATGTTTTAACCTTAACTCTTTCCCAAAAAATCAATAACAACTCATCAGTAACATGCATTTTTATCCCTTGATTTCTGCAAAATTCATTGTACTCCTTTGAAACTTTCTCAAGGCATTCATAACGCCTTAAACTCAAATCCCATAGCTCTACCTTGTCATGAAAGCCTCCACTAGTTAACGATGAATGAATAATAACATTTGAACCTTCTAAAGTATATATACCGTATATTTTAGACCCTTTTGAAATAATCAATTTATCACGCGAAATCTTTAACACTCCACGTTCAACTCTAGTACAATAACCTAGATCATCAAACATACTTATAGATAACAAATTTCGCTTGAGTTCTGGAACATACCTCACATTGTGAATAAGAAGTTCACGATCATTACACATTTTAAATCTGGTCGTACCAATACCATGAACCTTGCATGCCTTATTATTACCAAGGTGAACTACTCCATCTTGCACCATCTTCAAAGTTTCAAAGTATTCTATTCTTGGACACATGTGATAAGAGCAACCTGGGTCAATGACTCAACTATCTTCAATTTTCAAACTCGATACAACTAGTGCTTCGAAATCCTCATAACTTTCCTCACCCAATGCAACTACAGCTTGAACAGAATCTTCATTGACCTTTCTTTCAGGACAATCCCTTTTAAAGTGACCGATTTTCTGACAATTAAATTTTTTTACCTTTGACTTGTCAGACCTCTTTGATTTGGACATCCCTTTACGCTCACCTCCTCCTCTTGACACATTTAAGTCTTCATCGCTATCTTCAATCTTCAAATCTTTCGACTTTGAAAATTCTTTGGATTTCACCGTTGTCTGGACTTCATCCAAAGTAATAGTACCTTCCTTACCATAAAGAAGAGAATTCTTAAAGTGCTCAAAGGATCTGGGTAATGAACTCAACAGGAGTAAAGCCTTGTCCTCATCATCAATCTTCACTTCAATATTCTCAAGATCATCGATAATCTTGTGAAATTCTGTGAGCTGCTCAACTATGGATTTGTTCTCGACCATTCGGAATGAATATAGTTGTTCTTTCAGATACAACCTGTGAGTCAAAGACTTTGTCATATACAATAATTCAAGTTTATACAACATAGCAATCGCAGTTTGCTCTCTGGCGACTTCTCTTATAACTTTATCCCCGAGACACAAGATAATGACACTCCTAGCCTTATCCACCATCTCGGTCTTCTGTACCTGTATAAGCCCTGCATGCATCAATGCTTCACTCTTCAAAGCATATACACTTCTCTTGAATTAAAATTACCTGCATCTTAATTTTCCACAATCCGAAGTCGTTGTTACCGGAAAATTTCTTGATCTGCCATCTACTAACCATGGTGCTCACTTGTCAACAATATCTCTTTGCTCCACGCTCACCGCACCACTTGTTGTAAATCTTGTTGTGAATTACGACAAAATTCAATATCAATTTGTGAGGCAAAGAATAATAGAAACCAAAATAAATGGTCTTCAGTAATAATATTTCGTACGCAGATAATATAACAGAATAAGGCAAGAAAAAACTAAAGGTTTGTTTACCCAGTTCGATCAAATGATCTACTCTGGGGGAGAGAGTAGCTCTCCAATTCATTATACTCAGAAAGTTGTTACAAGAGATTACAGATAAGTTACAAGAAAATAGCCTTCGCCTTCAAGTTCCCAAGAACAACCCTATTTTCTACCCAAGTGTTTCCCTACCTCTCCAACTCTCAATATATGAATCACTCAAACCCAAAGTGTAATCCAAGATTTTCTTTGTGCATAGATGAAACCCTATGCTATACCTTTAAACCCTTGGTCTCCCTTGTTGGTGAAAACTCTAAGATTGTCAGACACCAAACATATAAGAGATACATATTTATAATAACAAATATCCAACAAAAAAAGCTCAAAATCACATGGATCCATGGACCGAATCGAAAAAAGCTCGAAAATTCAAAAAACTTTTTAGCGTACGGACGACATTATTCACCGTACATACGTCACTATTCAACAATTAAACCCAATATAATATTTATTTAATAAATAAATTAATAATTAATTAAATTTAATCCATTATATATTTAACATGCCATTGTTGTGTGTCATTTTGACCATGAAGTTCATCATCCTTGTCCAATGGTTTGTTCAAACCTTCATTATATGAATATTGAAGCAACATCCTTATATGAAAATAATTTTAAATAAAAATATTAAAAATAAAAATAATTAATATTATATTAAATATGTAAACTCTCCCTCATTATTAACATCCGTATTTATTTTCAAATATTTATTTTAAGAAATATGTTAACTCTCCCTCATTATTTAACTACAACATGTTAATTAGTTGTCCAACAAGTTAAATACATACGTGTCCGCACGAATTAAAATCATTTTGTACGACATAATTGTACTTAAATGAACATTAAAAATAATATTCATGCTGTCGCTTGCGCGAAAATAAGGTGCCGGCACAACAGAAGAGTCGCCACCTTTCGTTATTTATCCCTCAGAGCGGGAAAGGAAATGATCGGAAAAACCTAACGAAAACGGGTAAGACAAGGTCGTCGCAACCGTTGTCTGGATTCGGGAGTCGGTTACGCAAGGGGAAGGTATTAGCACCCCTCACGTCCGTCGTACTCGACGGGATCCACGCTTGTTGTGTTTACTTGGACGGGTTGGTTTTATTCTATCTACCTATCAAGGCTGGCTTAAACAGAAAAGAAAAATGACTCGGCAAAGCGTCGCACTTTACGCCTACGTATTCTCATCAGAGAATGAGAAATCAGAGTCAACGTAGTTCGGCCTACGATGGGTTATGGGGGAAGGTAGCTCGCCAAGATATCACCATCTTGTGCCTACGTACTCTCAACAGACATGAGAGATCAGAGCTCACGTAGTTCGGGAAACTACGGTTTATTTCTTGTCTTTTACGAAAGAAGTGTTTTTTTATTGTGTTTGTGATTTCAATCGCACTAGAGACTATGACCTGAGAGTGAATGCGTCGCATGTCACCCAAAGGGTACCATACTAAACATCCAGACTGTGGAAAAGAAACTCTCCCACAATCCTTTCTTAGATAGCTTAAGGCTCGTAACGTACGAAAGAAATCATTCATGATTACTGTATCTTAAACTGTTTTGAGATGAGAAGAGAACGGGCCCAACTAGGAGGGAGACTATCAAGTCCTACTGTTGTCATGCATAGGTTTCAACCTAAAATTCTATCATCAATTCCTTATCAAAGGAAATGAGAGGCCTAAGGGATCATGTCAATGATACACCAAAACAGACAAAGCATCAGCTTTAAACAGTAAAATGCATGCAATGCAAGTGAGGGAGGAAATGTGTGTGGGGCTTCAGCCTCCACAAGCTCATCTCAACCTCAAGCCAGAATGGATAACAGTAATCATACTGAAATATAAAACATGCTATCAAGCAAAAACAGTAAACTGCAATCATACAGATAAAATGAAATAAAATGCCATCAGGCAAACAAACCACATGGGCAAGGGAGCTGGGCTCTACCGAATACCCGCAAGCAAAGCCACACAGTAACAATACAAGCAGAGGGAGCAACTCAACCTCTAGTGCAATCATGCTCCTAGATTCTACCTAGTCTAGATATGGACTTATTCTAATGCATCAAGAAAATCAAATAAAACACATCAATACAGAAAAGAAAACAGAAGAAAGCAGACCAACTTCTCTCAATTTCAAGCTTCAGCTCTTCCAACAGCAACCCAGTCTTCAGACCTCAATCACTCTTGACAAATATCAATTTGCTTTTTCAGGTGTCAACCTTTCAACATAAGTTTCAACTTATCTTCTCCTTTAAGCTTCAGCTTCTTGATCAGCTCCACCTTCAGACTTCACTATCAATCATAAGTATCAACTTGGCTCCTTCAGGATCCCCAGGTATCAAAGCAAGTATCAACTTCCTTTGTTCTTCAAGCTTCAGCTCCAGGGGTCTTCAAGTATTAACTTGCTCTTGCTGCTCTTCAAGATTCAGCTGGAATGGCAATGCTCAAGGATTCATCCTCTTCCATACTCTTCATTGAAGTCTTCATCTTCACACTCAGGCTCAGCATCTCTCAAGATAATCAAACCAGAGGAAATCATTTACTGGATGAGCTGGGGGATATTGAACTGCTTACTGACCACCAAAGGTGACCTATAAGGGCTCAACATCAAAGGAATGGTTCCCTCAAAAGTTCTACCTCCTGGGTACAATCACTTATCCCTCCAAAGGAGATAGGTGTATACCATGGAAGGACTTTGAATCATAGGGAGGAATGGAGGTGAAAGATACCATCCATGTTTAAGAAAGAAGTTATCTAAGTCTAAACTCTTCCTAATCCCTAACCCTAAAATAACAACAAAACAAATAAAATCAAGCTCTCAAGCTCCTCAATGCTCCTCAATGCTCCTGCTATGCTCCTCAATGCTACTCCAAGCAATCCCAAGCTCTCCAAGCCCACAAAGCAAAGCAAACAAAAATACAAGCCCACAAGGGCAACACAAACAATCATCAACTACAAAAATCATCCAAAAATAGTATACTACTATGTTAAAACCTAATATGATTTCTAAGGGATCCTACATACCTACCCTTAATACCCTTATATGCCCCAATACCTATCTTGACCTAGAAACCCAAAATTCTAATGTTATTGTGGACCTATGTTAAGGATTAACCTAATTCTACACAACCTAATGTCATCTAATCAAAACTATCCTAAAATTCATCACAAAATTATGGAATAAATCCAGGGGGAAGCTAAAGCTTATATCTAACTATCCTAAAAAGAATGACCTAAAAATGTTAAGGGAACTACCTAAACAAAATTCTACAAATTCATGGATCAACATAAAAAGAAATAAAATGCAATAAAAGTAGAAAATACACAAAAAAAAATACTAAAATGCATGAAATGAAAATATTTTTATTTGATGATTTTCTAGACATGAATATGAAATGGGAGCAAAAATTCCCATTTAAAAATCATTATTTTTCCAATTATTATGATTTTTCAAAGTTTGGAATAAAATGGAAGAAAATAAAATGAAATATGAAGGGATGGGGTGCAGATAGTAATGCAATGCAGTTCAATACGCGTATGGGCTCAAAATGGGGGGTTCAGAAAGTAAAGCGCTAAGCCCAAAATCCACTCAGAAAAACAATTAGAAAATGAAAAGAAAAATAGAAAATGAACGGTGCAAATAGCCATGGTTTTCAGTTCAAAATCCCATGGGCCTCGTGAAGGGGGTGTGGACATCAAAAGATCACTTAAGCCCAAGCCAGGACTTAAGTGATACGCTGCGTTTTGCCTCTCAGAGTTTCCCTCCAAGATGAAATTAAATCGTGGCCAATGGATCGTTTCTCAGTCAACCGGTCAGCTCCTCATCCAACGACCCTGAACCCGTCTTCAACCTCCAGCTAGGGTTCTTGGGACCTCCATGGAAATGCAGGACACTAAGCTTCATCTTCCTCACACACGAACTCCATCAATACCTCACCAAATGCAACAATTAAAAACCCTAGATTACTCCAAATTTCATCAGGAATCTAGCCATGGCATCAGAATTTATTGAAACCCTCTCAAACCTAGAACCCGATAGCAACTTCAAATAACTGATCAGGAACCAATCTTAACAATTCTCAAAATTAAAGGTCCTAATCTCATCCTCATGCTTCCCTGAACATTTCTTTCTATTAAACTAAGATTATCCCCCAATATTCAGTGAGTTCTTGGTCCATAAAGAAATGGTGTCAACAGCAAAATCACCACTAATTCTCTTCAAACTTTCCAGAAATGATCTCCTAGTTATCCTTAACCATTCTAACCTATTAATTCTATCTAATTCTACTTAAATTAGAGTGTAGAGAGAAAGTTACAAACCTGGTAAAATCGAGTGAACAGATGAAGAAATCCCTCAATTTAGACCTTCAATCTTTCCCAATTCCTTCACTGAGTAGTATTCTAGCTTCTGTATGCAAAAAGAAGGGTTGAAACTGCTTGATTCTTGGAAACCGATCTTGAATTGCAGAGGTGAAAATCCAAAAGCTCATGCATGATTCATCAATGGAATTGCCCTCAATTTGATCTGCACACCCTCACTATGACCTATGGAATGTGTTTGTGTAGAAAAAAGGAATGGAAATGAAGAAGAATGAAGAAATGAAACTTGATTTGCAATGGAAGCAACAAGATAGTACTCTCTCTTCTCTACACCAATTCTCACCAACCCTTCCTTTGAGCAATTTCTAATCATCTTATAAAACTTGTAGGAACTGTCCATAACCTTCTGGAACATTCCAATGACAATTTGAACTTCTCATCTCATGATATTTGATTTCACTTCTCACCATATGAGATTTCATGCCATGGTCCTTGTAACCTTTGATTCTGACTTGAAATTCTCCCCATATAAGATTTATGATGTGTTACAATGCATAACCAACTTGCTTATTGAGTTTTCTTGAGTTTTGCTTTGGTACCTTAAGATGCAAGTAAGCCATTTCCAAAGCAGCCCTATGATTTATGCCTCAAATCAAAATTGTGGCTGAACCATTGTTCTTAGAATGTCCTTTGGAGTCAAAATGACCTATTATATGACATGGTTTGGATGTATAACTTGTGATTTCCAATTTTCAATTTCACCTTATTTAACTTATGCCTCCATTTTAGGCCATTTTTATCACTTTTTGATACAAGCCTTTTCAACATCTCATGACCTCCCTACTAGCCTTAAAACATCATTCTAAGCAAGTTTGATGTTGAATATTTTTCCATTTGAAGCTTGGAAATAGGAGATATGGCCTTATGCTTGAAATGACCTATAACCTCCAAATGACCAAAATGCCCTTGACTTGTCCAAGCCATAAGTTGAGTTCTACAAATCCTATCAAGGACTTATAGTACTCTATAGAAAGCTAAGAAGATGATATACAACATTCATGTTGACCAAGAGTTCATAGGAATCATCCTACTAGGGCAAAAGTTGGATGCAAGTTGGGTGACTTTCAAGGGCCCAGATTCACATACCTCAGATGACCTGTAATTTGTCAAAGTCATAACTTGAGCTCTACAAATCCTATCAAGGACTTCTAATACTCAAATTAAATCTAAGAACAAGCTCCACAACATTCATGTTGTGGGGAAGATGAGATGACAATCACATCTTGAGCTAAACTTCATTGAAGATAGGGATCAAACTTGGGGATTTTACACTGTCAATCCTTAGAAACCCTAGCTTGAAGCTTCTCAAACTCCTCGATCATGATGAGTTGGTCTAGGAATCATCCTTATAGCATCTCAATACATCATTCCATGATCACATGGCTCTTGGATTAGGTATCAACCCTCTCCAAATCATCAGTTGACCTAGGGTTGACCCAGTCAAACCCTAATTCCACCACTCATGGTTGAATCTTCTGAATTCTTGTGCAATGACCTCTCTAGGCTTCATGATGGCTTTCAAGACATCTCATAAGCTTTCTCAAAGCTTCAAGTCCATCCTCATAGTCTCAGAATCATCTGAGGAGCTCCCACAACTCTCAAGTTATGAGACACACAACCTTGGTTTCAATCAATCCCTCTGAGGATCTCTTGAGTTCTCTGACAAGGATATCGATCCTTGAACATTTGAACAACTTTCTTGGCTAGCTTCAAAGTCTCATGTAACTCTTGATGGGTAAATAAATGTTGGTCAAATTTTGGGGTGCAACAGCTGCCCCTATTCAAACGGCTTGAACCTGACTGGGTGAGGAGCGAACGACTCTCATCCAATCAAGGTGCGAGGCGGTTGAATACCGATAAACCCGGAAATTTGCCAAATGCATAAGTACACGGTCCTCTGATGGGAACGAATCTTCGAACACTGAAATAATAGCTGCACGACAACTAGCTGGAGACATACTGACCTGAACCTTGTCGTCGGTTATCCGCATTAAATTCCTCTATCATTGTCATCAGAGATCTGACCTCACCGTCAGGCATTCATGAAAATAAAGCGTCTGACATCGCCGTCGAACAACCAAAACACCCAACATCGTTGCTGGAAAACTAAATCACCTGACATCTCCGCCAGAAACAAACATCCAACATCTCCGCTGGAGAACTAACTCACCTGACATCGCCGCCAGAAACAAACGTCCAACATCGCCGCTGGAGAACTAACTCACTTAACATCGCCGCCAGAAACAAACATCCAACATCGCCGCTGGAGAACTAACTCACCTGACATCGCCGCCAGAAACAAACATCCAACATCGCCGCTGGAGCTACAAAGGATCTGACATCGCCGTCAACCAAACATAACTCTGAGAAACACCCGACATCGCCGTCAAGTACTCAACATAATCTGACTTCGCCGTCAAGTCTCAACATCGTCGGACCTCGCCGCCAGGGTGAAGAAAATCCATTGGGGAAATATGAACTTGAATAATAGACTCTGTTGGAGAGAATGATCAGGTGAACACGCGTCAATGATCTTGCTGGAGGTCTTGATACCACACCGGTGAACAATACTCTGGTCGGTAGAAACATCTTCGACAATGAGCATAATAGTTGTACGGCAACCCTACTGGGGAATTGGTCACACGGTGACCGGTAATACATAGTCGATCATGCCATCAGGCATTCAAAGAACACTGTCGGGCATCAGCCGGACTTCAACCATCAGGTTGATCATGCCTTCAGGAATTCAAAGAAACTGTCGGGCATCAGCCGGACTTCAACCATCAGGTTGATCATGCCATCAGGCATTCCGCATTACTGTCGGGCATCAGCCGGACTTCATCAGCAAGTCGGGAATAGAATTCTTGGTCAATCATGAGCCAACTGGGAACATCTAGACCTCTGCCATCAGGCACTCCGCATCAGCTGAGAGAACTGCTTCATTAACACGGTCAGACTTCAATCATGGAGTCTTCAAGGGAGGTTTCAACTTCGCCATTAGAAAACCTGCTGGGGATAACGCTCCGCCGCTGGGGATTCCGGAGAACTATCAAGTAACTCCGCTCCGGGGGTCCAGAAATCATTCTGGATGAATCAACTCTGCTGAGGACTTCAAGAATCGTCTTGGGCAAATAACTCCGCCGGGGACCTTCAAGAATCCTCTTACACCGGTAACCATTCTAGAGATTTCAGGAATCATCCTGAGCAAACACTCTGTTGGGGATTTCAGGAATCATCCTGAACTGAAGACTGGGGACTCGAAGCATCAGCTTGAGCAACCAACTCTGGAGACTGCACTGGGTACTTAAGAATCATCTTAAGCAAACGACCCTGCTGAGGAATTCAAGAATCATCTTGAACCGAAGACTTCGCTGGGGATCCCAAGAATCATCTTGAGCAAGCGACTTCGTTGGGGAGAATGTCAGGAATCATCCTGAGCAATCAATTCTGCGGCGGAACACCCGCAAAACAAGAACGGTAACAACCTAGATCATGTTTATTATGCATATGCTTCGGCAATGGCGCACTGCTCCACACGGTGGGAATGTTATGCATTTATGATAAATGCTATGCAATCATGCACAATAATGCGATCCCGTCAGCAAAATAAATGCCGAAGGGAGAATCCTCCTGTCAAGGAGAACGAACTACTCAGATAGAGGAATCATCCTGCTGAGGAGAACAGGGTAACACCAATCTCAATTGGACTCCGCAGGGGACACAACTTTAGTTGACTGCTGCGGGGGAAACAACTTCAGTTGATTGCTGCAGGGGAACGAAGCTCTACGAGAACCAGGACCTGCTGAGGGAAAGCGATGTCAATCGCGGGAATAAACTGCGTGGCCGTCTCGGCTACTTCTCTAGAGATGACGGCTCTGTGGGGAAACAACTTCAGCTGTTCAACACTCCACTGGGGAAAAAACCAATCATGGTCTGAGCAACTTCCAAGGATTCGACTCTCTTGGGGATCTGCAAACTCGGCTGGGGAAGAAGAAATCATTCTGCTTCGCTGGGGAGTACAACTCTGTGGGAATCTCAATTCCGCTGGGGAAGAAGGAATCATCCGACTTCGGGGGAGAGTACGACTCTGGTGGGGAATTTCAATTCCGCTGGAGACTTCAGTCTGGCACCATCAGTTGCTGCATACTTCGGAGAACGAACATTTCTATGAAACCTGCACTTGTGACCCGGTGCTGGGGAACGCGCGCTTCAGCGCCTGACTCAGCTGAGGAGGTGACGTTCCTTCAGGATACATCGAATTGGGGAGAGAATCATCTCTTCCTGGGGAGACATATTAATGCTCACGATCTCGCGTTCAGACTCTGCGGGGAGAGGCTACTAAACTTTGCTGGAGAAAGAGGAATCCTGCTTCGGGATGCGCCCGGCGCCCTGTCTGGTATATGCTACACCTGTAACAACATAAACAAACAGACAAGATACCCTTCTCAAAGGGACCTATCGAGGTTATTATCTCGTGACAATATTCAAGTGATTAATTGTTTCAACAATCAGTGGCCTAGGCCCGTGAGTTTATGTATGCACATTTTATCAAAACATCGGCGTTCTTTTTCGCAAACAAAACAGATGAATGCTAAACAGACAAACAGAATTGCTGAATAGTATGCATTTTATTGATAACGAACCCCTGAACGGGTAAAAAAATGTTTTACAACAGATGCAAGCTCCTGGAATGAGGAAGCCGCACAAAAAAATAAAACATAAATGTACATCAGTATATACAAATGTCGGCAACGAGGCGTAGACGAACACCATGAGTTGATCCCTCTATGACCCACTCGACTTCGATACTTCTCCTACGCTTCAGCTTCGGAAGAGATTGATTCGGATGAACGGCCTTCAAGTCCTCCAAACCACTGAACAAAGAAAGTCCACACGCGGAACGCAGTCATTTGCTTTTTCAAATCCCTAACTTTTGCGTGAACCGCCCTTTGCGGGTTTTCAGTTCACCGGGATACCCTTTTTTGCCGAAGCCGCCCAGTGTAGGTTTTCGACTTCGCGGGTGTACATTTTTCAATTTATATCCCTAATTTTTGCCCGAACCTTTTTATTCTGTTTTTGGTTCGCCGGGATGCCCCTTTCTTGCCTGGACTCTCTTTTTTTGTCCAGCGGGTCACTTTCAAGCAAAGTATTTTTTAACTGCGTCCGCGTTCACCGGGGATGCAAAATCTTCACCATCCATCGTGGATAACAACAAAGCTCCTCCAGAGAAGACCTTGCTGACGACGTACGGACCTTCGTAATTCGGAGTCCACTTGCCCCGGTGATCGGAGTGTGGAGGAAGAATCTTCTTCAGGACGAGATCACCCGTCTGAAAGCTTCTAGGACGCACCTTCTTATCATAGGCTTTCTTCATTCGGCTTTGGTACAGACGACCAAACGCAATCGATGCTAACCTCTTCTCGTCCATCAGGCTAAGTTGGTTCAGTCGGCTCGTAATCCATTCTGCCTCGTCGAGTTTCACATCAACCAAAACTCGCAAAGAAGGGATCTCCACTTCTAACGGTAGGAAAACTTCCATACCATACACCAAGGAGAAAGGAGTTGCCCCGGTTGAAGTACGTACCGTCGTACGATAACCGTGTAGTGCGAACGGCAGCATCTCGTGCCAATCTTTGTATGTCACAACCATCTTCTGAACAATCTTCTTTATGTTCTTATTGGCCGCTTCAACGACCCCATTCATTTTCGGCCGGTAAGGAGATGAGTTGTGGTATTCGATCTTGAAACTCTGGCACAGCTCCTTCATCATCTTGTTATTCAGATTCGAACCATTATCAGTAATGATCCGCTCAGGAATTCCGTAATGACAGATGATGTCCCTTTTTATGAATTTAGCCACTACCTGCTTGGTCACATTAGCATACGAGGCTGCCTCCACCCACTTGGTGAAGTAGTCGATAGCTACTAGAATGAAGCGATGACCGTTAGATGCAGTAGACTCGATCTTGCCTATCATGTCGATGCCCCACATAGAGAACGGCCACGGGGAGGACATGACATTTAACGGGCACGACGTCACATGAACTTTATCAGCATAAATCTGGCATTTATGACATCTCTTCGCGAATTTAAAGCAATCCGATTCCATCGTCAGCCAGTAGTATCCTGCTCTCAGGATCTTCCTCGTCATAGCATGCCCGTCGGCGTGCGTACCAAATGTGCCTTCATGGACTTCTTCCATGAGCATACTCGCCTATTTCTCATCTACACATCTGAGTAGCACAAGATCATGGTTTCTCTTATACAGAACTCCATCAGGATTGAGATAAAAATTTCCAGACAGCCTCCTCAGAGTCTTCTTATCCTGGGCTGACGCACCCGCAGGATATTCCTTAGTCATAAGGAAGGTCTGGATGTCATGGAATCATGGATTGCCGTCGGCGGCTTCCTCGATTGCAAAGACGAACGCAGGTCTATCAAGACGAGATAGTACAATTCTTGGAGCCTCATTCCAAAAATTGACTTTATACATTGAAGCCAACGTGGCTAAGGCATCAGCCATCTGATTTTCGGCCCTGGGTACATGATGGAGTTCCACTCGATCGAAGAACGGAAGTAGCCTTCTGGCATAGTTCATGTACGACACCAAATTTGATTGGCGAGTCTCCCACTCCCCTTTAATTTGGTTGATCACAAGCCCCGAGTCACCATATACGTCTAGATTCTTGATTCTCAAATCAATTGCCTCTTCTAGACCCATAATGCATGCTTCGTACTCCGCCTCATTATTGGTGACTGGAAACGTCAGTCTCGTAGTAAACGGGATGTGGGATCCATGGGGAGTCGTGATGATCGCCCCAATGCCACTTCCATAGGAATTAACCGCCCCGTAGAATATCAACTTCCACTGGGATTTCCTATCTGGCCCCTCGTCGGGCAACGGCTCATCGCAATCCTTCGCTTTGAGAAACATAATATCCTCGTTAGGGAATTCAAATTTCATCGGCTGGTAGTCCTCGATCGGCTGTTCGGCAAGGTATTCAGACAATACGCTTCCCTTGATGGCCTTTTGGGACACGTACTGAATATCATATTCCGTTAACACCATTTGCCATCTGGCAATCCTACCCGAAAGAGCCTGCTTTTCGAAGACGTACTTGATCGGATCCATCTTCGAAATTAGCATGGTGGTGTGATTGAGCATGTACTGTCGTAAACGTTTGGCATCCCAGGCTAGTGCACAACACGTCTTCTCCAGCATCGAGTATCGAGATTCACAGTCGGTGAACTTTTTACTCAAGTAGTAAATGGCATGCTCCTTTCTGCCCGTCTCGTCGTGCTGACCGAGAACACACCCCATACTATTCTCAAGAACTGTCAAGTACATGATTAATGGCCGTCCATCCACTAGGGGTATCAAGATCGGAGGTTCTTGAAGATACTGCTTTATTTTATCGAATGCCTTCTGGCAATCCTCATTCCAAGTAATCGCCTGATCTTTCTTTAAAAGCTTGAACATCGGTTCACACGTGGCCGTGAGCTGAGAAATAAACCTTGCAATGTAGTTTATTCTGCCCAAGAAACCACGAACTTCTTTTTCTGTTTTCGGCGCTGGCATTTCTTGAATGGCTTTAATCTTCGCAGGATCAACCTCGATGCCTCGTTCACTCACGATAAACCCCAGTAACTTTCCGGACCGCACTCTGAAAGTGCATTTGTTAGGATTAAGCCTTAACCTGAACTTCCTAAGCCTCTCAAAAAGCTTCAATAAGTTGACCAGATGCTCTTCCTCCGTTTGGGACTTCGCAATCATGTCATCAACATAGACCTCGATCTCATGATGAATCATGTCATGAAACAAAGTTACCATTGCTCGTTGGTAAGTGGTCCCTGCGTTCTTCAGACCGAAGGGCATTACCTTATAGCAAAATGTTCCCCAGGGGGTGATAAACGTCGTTTTCTCCATGTCCTCCGGCGCCATCTTGATCTGATTGTAACCGGAGAAGCCATCCATGAACGAAAACATGGAGAACTGGGCTGTGTTGTTGACCAACACATCGATATGAGGCAACGGGAAATCATCTTTAGGGCTCGCCCTATTCAAATCCCGGTAATCGACGCACATTCGTACCTTACCGTCCTTCTTCGGTAAAGGCATTATGTTGGCGACCCACAGAGGGTAAGTGGTGACCGCTAAGAAGCCAGCATCAAGCTGTTTCTGCACTTCTTCTTTGATCTTAACGGCCATATCTGGTCTCGTCCTCCTAAGCTTCTGCTTAACGGGAGGGCAGTCTTCTCGCAGCGACAAGTGGTGGACCACAATGTCCGTGTCAAGTCCGGGCATATCTTCGTATGACCAATCAAAGACGTCACTATACTCTCGAAGCATCTCGACCAGTCTCTGCTTGACATCACTCTGCAAGGCGGCCCCTATCCTGACATTTCTGACGAGCTCTTCAGAACCCAGATTGACGATCTCGATCTCCTCCTCATGAGGCAGAATAACCTTCTCCTCTTGTTTCAACAAGCTGGCCAACTCTTCAGGAAGGTCTCCGTCTTCATCAATCTCTTCTTTGGCTTGATAGATCGGGCAATCGAAGTCGAAGTGAGCCGTAGAAGGTTCAGAGTCGACGTCATCTGTTATGTGAATCCTGCAATAACAAGGGTTAAGTTTAAAACAAGTATATGCAGGTTAGCACAAACCCCATTGCCATTTTACTATTTTTCAAAACAAATATAAAACAGGAATAACAGAGATCACAATATTTGAATGCGAAGAAAACGCCTTTGATTTATTAACAAAATGCATGTACATAATCCAACAAGGCCCTGACAATAAAACCGCTATGCCCCGGGTAGGACATAGGGTTGTACAATGATTGGAAAAAGTAAATCATTACTCTTCACTTGTCATCTGGATGATATCCTTGATGGTCCAATTGTTGAGGCCCTCGCCTGGCTTGCTTGGCTGAATCCAAGAGTCGAGATCACAATCGCTATCCCCGCTGTCTTCAGACGCTGCGTTGATGCTTTCGAAAATCACTCCGCCACTAGTAAATTGGATCGGCCCTTTACCTCGAGACGCACTGCTAGACGAAGAAGAAGAAGCTTCAGCTCCAGGAGAATACCCCAACCCAAACTTATCCTGCTTGTTGGGTATCTCCAAAATTCGCCCCCAGCCTGGGGTAGATCCAGCTTGGACGACGGCCCGAGCTTCCTTAAACGAGGAGAGATTCATCTCTGGCTTTTCTGCGACTACATGAGCTACTTCTTTCACCTTGACAGCTTCGAATGCTTGACAAAGAGTTTCATGGATTTCGCCATCCATTTCAACATACTTAAAGAACGACAAATGGCTCACCATTATGTCCTCCTCGCCGCAAACGGTTACGATGCTTCCCCCGACAACATATTTGAGCTTTTGGTGCAACGTGGAGGTCACGGCACCAGCAACATGGATCCATGGCCGGCCCAAGAGACAACTGTAGGCAGGCATGATGTCCATGATATAAAAGACCGTGTCGAACGTTTCCGGACCGACTTGGACCGGCAGGGTCACCTCCCCAAAAACGTGGCGTTTAGTCCCGTCGAATGCTTTCACCACCAGATCACTGGGTGTGCAGATCACTCCACGAGTATCCAACTTCATTAAGGCCTTCTTCGGAAGCACATTAAGCGACGAACCCGTGTCCACCAGCACGTGCGACATGATTGTGCCCCTACACTCTATCGAGATGTGCAGGGCGCTGTTGTGATTCCTCCCTTTTGGCGTCAGCTCTAAGTCTGTGAAACCTAGCCCATTGCCAGCATTTACATGGGCTACCACCTCTTCTAGCTGATTCACCGATATATCTTGCGGTACGTAGGCAGCGTTCAACACTTTCAGCAGCGCGTTGCGGTGCGCTTCAGAACACAGCAACAGGTTGAGGATGGAAATCTTCGAGGGCGTTTGATGAAGATGATCTACAATCTTGTAGTCGCTCTTTTTAATCAACCGCATAAACTCCTCGGCATCTATGACAAGCAAATCTTTCTCTACCCCACACGGGACTTCTTCGACGGCTTTGCTTTTCCCTTTATCGGCCGCATCAGTTCTGACCGCTTTATCTGCCACGACCTCTGGCGGTGCAAATACTCTTCCGCTGCGAGTAATACCACTGATTCCTGCAAGACTCTCCACAGTCGACCCATACGGCTCTAGCTCCAACCTCTGTCCGTTACAATAGACTTCAGCCCCATAATGCCACGGAACGGCGTTAGTGCTCTCGAAGGGTATCGGCCCGACTTTGGTAATAGTGATTGTAGGCGGTCTGGGCGCAGAAATGGTTATTGGCTGGCGAGGGATGGTGATGGTGGCGACTTCATCGGCCTGCTTCAACACTACCTCTCCTGATACACTTTCAGCCTTCCGGCTAAACTGCAGAATCCCTTCAGTCATCAGACTTTGAATTCCTTCTACCAACTGCTCGCATCCATCAGAATGTGTAGCACAGTCCATGCATAGTTCTCCGCACCCTGGAAAGAACCCTTTTTTCAGCAACTTAGCTTTAACGAAGCTGAGCGGCGTCTTTAGGTCTCTGACATCAGTCAACAGATCTGCACTCTCTTCTTCGATAATGGCGTTCACTCCGCCTCCCCTATGATTCGGCATAGGATTCTTAGTGACATTGGGCACATTATCGGAGAAGTTAATGATCTTGGCATCTACCAGGTCCTGCACCTTATGCTTGAAGGCTTTGCAGTTCTCGATTGTGTGGCCTGGTGCCCCTGAGTGGAAATCGCAAGTGGCATTTGCGTCGTACCCTGGTGGAGGTGCCCCTGTCAAGGGAGCCATCGTCCTCTTCTGAACCAACTAAAGCTGAAGCAACGTCTGCAAGAGCTGCGCGTACGACATAGGTGGTGCCTCGAAGTGACGGTTTGCCAAAGATGCCCGATTCTGGTACTTTCTATACCCCTGCTGATTCGGTTGCTGCTGCTGCGGAGCCGCTGGGATATTTATACTGGCTATCTGCTGCTGAGGGCCTTTGCCCTTCCTTCGAGCGTTGGTCACAGCGCTCGCTTCTCCTTCTCGTCGTTTTCCAGCATAAGGTTTCTTTCCACCTCCTCCAGCTGAGGATGACTCACCTTGAATTTTCCCGATCTTGATTCCATTCTCGACGTGCTCGCCCATGATAATGAGAGCTGAGAACGTCCCAGACATACCGCTAACTAACTTCTCATAGTAAACCCCTGGGAGGGTAGCTACAAACATCTGCACGAGCTCGCGTTCAACCATCGGCGGTTGAACCCGAGATGCCAACTCATGCCACCGCTGGGCGTACTCCTTAAATCCTTCATTATTCCTCTGCGACAGGTTCTGCAGCTGAACTCGGTTCGGGGCCAAGTCACTATTGTACTGGTAATGGTGCACAAACGCTTCAGCGAGATCCTTCCATGTGCGCACGCTAGTGGGCTCCAGACCCATGTACCACTCGAGGGATGGCCCAGAAAGACTGTCCTGGAAGAAGTGCATCAGCAACTTCTCGTCCTCCGAATAAGCAGACATCTTCCTGTAGTACGATCTCAGGTGGACACGAGGGCAAGTGGTGCCCTTATATTTTTCAAATTCAGGTACCATGAACTTAGAAGGTACCTTGAAATCAGCAATTAATCCCAGCTTGGACATATCAACGCCCAAAGTATTCTGATTCTCGATATCTCTCATTTTATCTTCAAGTGCTTTGAATCTGAGCCGCGCTTCAGCATTCAGCTCCCCTTCAACACCTCTTTGAGAGAACACATCATCCTGATGGTCCTCAAGCCATGGTTGAGGCACCAACAGATTCCCGATGCCTGCATTGCCGTTGCTCGGCCCGATGTTGACGTTAGCTCCCAGACTCCCATTACCGACGCCCGTCGTATTGAGTCCGATGTTGGCCATCACATTGCCATTAGCACTGCCGTTGCCCCCGGCCACGGGGACACCATTCTGTGGAGTATCAACTGGTGGAGGAGTAGGCACAGCCCCGCCATGGAGTATGCCATTGCTATCAACCCTGGAGATCAAAGGCTGAACCAAAGTCCTGAGCTGGTCCTGGCCATTGGCGACCACTTGCATGAGTTCCATGAAGCGATCCATCCTCTCGCGGAGCTCCTGAACATCTATTTGCACTTGATCCATGATCCTGGTCTGATTAGCTCTAGTCGGATAACAGTGAATTAGTCTCTGATTAATCCTGGAACCACCGGAAACAGCCTGGGACACCCTGTAAACCTGAAAAACCTGTTAAACACAGAAGGGTTAGGAAAAACAACAAAATGTGCGTCATGCAAATGCATGCGTGTGTCTGTGTGTTTGGGAGATTTCCCCCGATCCTAGTGCCTGAGTGCCAGTGTTGATAATAATAATAAGAAGAAGCCCGAGTCCAATCGTGGAAACAACAATCTCATATATAAAGAAAGCCCATCAAGGCAGTACATAGCATCAGCGAGTACAAGATGAATCAACAGTGTGACCTCAGCCAACAAGCCTGGTGATGGTCAGCATACAACAATGATCAAAACAAAAGGAATACAAATAGTCAAGTACGGCCACGGGCGCGATACTCTTCTAACAACTCCTTCGTCTCTGGATGATCTGGCAGAGTGAGCAACCCCTCGACGAGTAATTCCCTCTGCACTATGGTATGCTGAAGTCCTTCAACCGAACTTTCCCATGCTCCTTCGCCGAAGCAATCTTCTAACTTCCGCTTCTTGGACTCAAATGTCAGCTTGCGCTCCTTCAGGTTAGCGAGAGCTTTGTTGAGCTGGCCTTCGGCGGCGTATCTGCGGGCGGTTTCTTCATCAAACCTCTTTTCACTGTCCTTCACCTGGGCTTCCAGCTTGGAGATCTGTAGCATCAGCTTATCCTCTCGCTCTTTCCTGGTGGCCAGGGAAGCTTTCCAGTGCTGGTTGAACTTGGATATCCTCCGATATGCCTCGTCCAAGTGCTGTTTCTTCGTAGCCAGTACGTCGTTGACAGCTTTGAAGTCTCGACCCATGCGTTCACGCTCGGCTATCTGCTTAGTCAGGTCTGTATCTAGCTGGTTCACCAACTCTGTCTGCCTTTTGAAAGAATGAACAGCCTCGTTCCTCTCACTTCGGAGCTGAGCTAATTCCTTCTCCAATTCTTTGTTCGCCCGCTTCAATTCATCCCGCTCAGATAACACCTGATTATGCTGCTGAATGGGCACAGTAGTAGGCTCTTAAATCATTGGAGGGCTTTCTGGCTTGGCATGAGGGAACGACATCCCTATAGCATTGGCCCTGGCTCTGATCCAAGTCAAATACGGAGGGTAGGCTTGACTGTTGCTTTTTCCCAGCAAAGGCTTTCCTCGCTTACTGATACCATTCCACGTGCGTTGAAGCTTGGACAACAGATCCCCCTCTAGAAGACCAGTGAGGTACAGAGATTCCTGTACCTCTTCATCCTGTCGAACCAGCAACGACGGATTGTAGTTTATACAGCCCATCCTACCTATCAAAGGTACATTTGGAAACCCGCTGCAACTGAAGATCACCTAAGTATCCAACCTATCTCTGTCGAACCAGTCAACATCCTCTGCAGATAAACTCATCAGACGCTCGGGCCACTCAGCTGTGGCTGCAGACAAGACAAAAGGACCCTTCTTGGGCAGGTGACTTTCAAGCCATTTGTACAGCAAGGGTATGCAGCACGAGACATTCTTCCCCCTCCTGTTCTCGTTCTTGTAGTAGACTGAATGATAGACATCTCCTATCAAGGTAGGGACTGGATTCCCTGAAGCAAAGATGTGAAATGCATCAAAGTCTACAAAATCGGGCATGTTGGGGAACAAGACGATGCCATATATGCATAGAGCGAGGATGGCATTGAACGCGACCCAACACCCGTCCTTGGCACACTGCTGAGCTTTACCTACCAGAAACTGCAATGAAAACCCAGGAACCTTGTTCCAACTAGTCAATACTAACTCGGAGGCGTCCAGATGAAGTGAAGGAGCTAAACCAGCCAAATCAGGCTCAACATCCATGTGAACAAAAGGCATCTACCTCTTGATAGGCACACCTAGCAAATCAGCATACTCTTCCAGCGTGGGTGCGAGAACAAAATCCTGGAAAGTGAAACATCTCAGCGGAGGGTCGTAGAACTGCAGCAGAGCGTGCAACCCATTCAACTCGAATGCAGCAGGCTTATGAACCAATTTGAGCAACCTGCCGTAAGACTTCCTGAACTCATCCTTCACAGAATCATCTGCTAGAGCTATCAAACCAGTCAGCTTAACCACATCGGGGACAGGGAACTTGTAAGCCACGGCCTTCCTCAGAGATCCCATAACAATATAATAGGAGGCAAGAAATCCTGGATCGGGGAAAACGGTACCTGCAACACAGACACACGTTAATGAAATGCAAATGAACATGCAAACTAATGCAAAATGCAATCATGCAATAAGAGGTCAGGGCAACTGGTGCTGTGGAGATTCTGTATCAACAAAACCATAATCTTGCTCTATCAAGAACAACCACTGCATCTGATAATAAGAGAACCCCGGTGTAGGACCACAAATCTGATCTTCCAGGAACCACCCTCTGATAGGGCCATATACATAGGATCATAATTCTGCTCTGTCAAGAACAAATGTCTGATAATAAGGACCTCTGATGTAGGATCAAGAAATATCTGCTGATGAGGTCTTCAGGCCCCAAATCAAAAATCTGCTCCATCAAGAACAAACAACTGATGACAGAACTCTGCTCCATCAAGAACAGACATACACCTGATGATAAGATCCTCTGATCAAAACCTGCTCTATCAAGAACAGACAAATCTGCAACTGAGAAACCAACATAACTGATTCACTGTCAAGAAAACCAGGTAGTCTGAAGGTCAAAGTTTCCTGCAATGAACCCAACCCTGCTCACAGGTATGGCCCTAAACTGACTCAAGTTCGGCATCCTATGCGTTCATCAGCGTCACAGACATTCAAGAGGGGTGATACAATACCCAGAAGGTGTGGTATCACCAGCTCATGAAGCGGCCTCACTCGGCTGAATCACAAATGATCGGTCCCCAGAGTCGACAATCCACCAAACCAGCAACCGTCTCAACCCAAAGGGTTGAAAGAGAAGCCAACCGGATGAACCTCGTCTGAGCGTGGATTTCATGAGACACTAGTGCCTGCAAAGCAAGCACGCGCCCACTAATTTCCACTCTAAGTCTATAGTGCACTCAAGCCTGGGTCTGGCTTCTCACTCATCAGAACTCCCATCCCACAGCAGCACAGATAATCATATTATACTGAATATAAAATGCGGGAAATAAAGTGCGAGAAGTAAAATGCGATAAATAAACGCAACCCAACAGGTAAACATACAAGCGTTAGGATTGACTCTCGCAGGGAACCGTTGGAGTCCCCAGCAGAGTCGCCAGCTGTCGCTTGCGCGAAAATAAGGTGCAGGCACAACAAAAGAGTCGCCACCTTTCGTTATTTATCCCTCAGAGCGGGAAAGGAAACGATCGGAAAAACCTAACGAAAAAGGGTAAGACAAGGTCGTCACAACCGTTGTCTGGATTCGGGAGTCGGTTACGCAAGGGGAAGGTATTAGCACCCCTCACGTCCGTCGTACTCGACGGGATCCACGCTTGTTGTGTTTACTTGGACGGGTTGGTTTTATTCTATCTACCTATCAAGGCTGGCTTAAACAGAAAAGAAAA
The DNA here is from genome assembly GCA_963859935.3 of Lathyrus sativus. Classification (NCBI taxonomy): domain Eukaryota; kingdom Viridiplantae; phylum Streptophyta; class Magnoliopsida; order Fabales; family Fabaceae; genus Lathyrus; species Lathyrus sativus. The sequence goes on along the minus strand of OZ012735.1, from coordinate 551,011,232 downwards.
ATGACTCGGCAAAGCGTCGCACTTTATGCCTACGTATTCTCATCAGAGAATGAGAAATCACAGTCAACGTAGTTCGGCCTACGATGGGTTATGGGGGAAGGTAGCTCGCCAAGACATCGCCATCTTGTGCTTACATACTCTCAACAGGCATGAGAGATCAGAGCTCACGTAGTTCGGGAAACTACGGTTTATTTCCTGTCTTTTACGAAAGAAGTGTTTTTTATTGTGTTTGCGATTTCAATCGCACTAGAGACTATGACCTGAGAGTGAATGCGTCGCAGGTCACCCAAAGGGTACCATACTAAACATCCAGACTGTGGAAAAGAAACTCTCCCACAATCCTTTCTCAGATAGCTTAAGGCTCGTAACGTACGAAAGAAATCATTCATGATTACTGTATCTTAAACTGTTTTGAGATGAGAAGAGAACGGGCCCAACTAGGAGGGAGACTATCAAGTCCTACTGTTGTCATGCATAGGTTTCAACCTAAAATTCTATCATCAATTCCTTATCAAAGGAAATGAGAGGCCTAAGGGATCATGTCAATGATACACTAAAACAGACAAAGCATCAGCTTTAAACAGTAAAATGCATGCAATGCAAGTGAGGGAGGAAATGTGTGTGGGGCTTCAGCCTCCACAAGCTCATCTCAACCTCAAGCCAGAATGGATAACAGTAATCATACTGAAATATAAAACATGCTATCAAGCAAAAACAGTAAACTGCAATCATACAGATAAAATGAAATAAAATACCATCAGGCAAACAAACCACATGGGCAAGGGAGCTGGGCTCTACCGAATACCCGCAAGCAAAGCCACACAGTAACAATACAAGCAGAGGGAGCAACTCAACCTCTAGTGCAATCATGCTCCTAGATTCTACCTAGTCTAGATATGGACTTATTCTAATGCATCAAGCAAATCAAACAAAACACATCAATACAGAAAAGAAAATAGAAGAAAGCAGACCAACTTCTCTCAACTTCAAGCTTCAGCTCTTCCAACAGCAACCCAGTCTTCAGACCTCAATCACTCTTGACAAATATCAATTTGCTTTTTAAGGTGTCAACCTTTCAACATAAGTTTCAACTTATCTTCTCCTTTAAGCTTCAGCTTCTTGATCAGCTCCACCTTCAGGCTTCACTATCAATCATAAGTATCAACTTGGCTCCTTCAGGATCCCCAGGTATCAAAGCAAGTATCAACTTCCTTTGTTCTTCAAGCTTCAGCTCCAAGGGTCTTCAAGTATCAACTTGCTCTTACTGCTCTTCAAGATTCAGCTGGAATGGCAATGCTCAAGGATTCATTCTCTTCCATACTCTTCATTGAAGTCTTCATCTTCACACTCAGGCTCAGCATCTCTCAAGATAATCAAACCAGAGGAAATCATTTACTGGATGAGCTGGGGGATATTGAACTGCTTACTGACCACCAAAGGTGACCTATAAGGGCTCAACATCAAAGGAATGGTTCCCTCAAAAGTTCTACCTCCTGGGTACAATCACTTATCCCTCCAAAGGAGAGAGGTGTATACCATGGAAGGACTTTGAATCATAGGGAGGAATGGAGGTGAAAGATACCATCCATGTTTAAGAAAGAAGTTATCTAAGTCTAAACTCTTCCTAATCCCTAACCCTAAAACAACAACAAAACAAATAAGATCAAGATCTCAAGCTCCTCAATGCTCCTCAATGCTCCTGCTATGCTCCTCAATGCTACTCCAAGCAATCCCAAGCTCTCCAAGCCCACAAAGCAAAGCAAACAAAAATACAAGCCCACAAGGGCAACACAAACAATCATCAACTACAAAAATCATCCAAAAATAGTATACTACTATGTTAAAACCTAATATGATTTTTAAGGGATCCTACATACCTACCCTTAATACCCTTATATGCCCCAATACCTATCTTGACCTAGAAACCCAAAATTCTAATGTTATTGTGGACCTATGTTAAGGATTAACCTAATTCTACACAACCTAATGTCATCTAATCAAAACTATCCTAAAATTCATCAAAAAATTATGGAATAAATCCAGGGGGAAGCTAAAGCTTATATCTAACTATCCTAAAAAGAATGGCCTAAAAATGTTAAGGGAACTACCTAAACAAAATTCTACAAATTCATGGATCAACATAAAAAGAAATAAAATGCAATAAAAGTAGAAAATACACAAAAAATACTAAAATGCATGAAATGAAAATATTTTTATTTGATGATTTTCTAGACATGAATATGAAATGGGAGCAAAAATTCCCATTTAAAAATCATTATTTTTCCAATTATTATGATTTTTCAAAGTTTGGAATAAAATGGAAGAAAATAAAATGAAATATGAAGGGATGGGGTGCAGATAGTAATGCAATGCAGTTCAATACGCGTATGGGCTCAAAATGGGGGGTTCAGAAAGTAAAGCGCTAAGCCCAAAATCCACTCAGAAAAACAATTAGAAAATGAAAAGAAAAATAGAAAATGAACGGTGCAAATAGCCATGGTTTTTAGTTCAAAATCCCATGGGCCTCGTGAAGGGGGTGTGGACATCAAAAGATCACTTAAGCCCAAGCCAGGACTTAAGTGATACGCTGCGTTTTGCCTCTCAGAATTTCCCTCCAAGATGAAATTAAATCGTGGCCAATGGATCGTTTCTCAGTCAACCGGTCAGCTCCTCATCCAACGGCCCTGAACCCGTCTTCAACCTCCAGCTAGGGTTCTTGGGACCTCCATGGAAATGCAGGACACTAAGCTTCATCTTCCTCACACACGAACTCCATCAATACCTCACCAAATGCAACAATTAAAAACCCTAGATTACTCCAAATTTCATCAGGAATCTAGCCATGGCATCAGAATTTATTGAAACCCTCTCAAACCTAGAACCCAATAGCAACTTCAAATAACTGATCAGGAACCAATCTTAACAATTCTCAAAATTAAAGGTCCTAATCTCATCCTCATGCTTCCCTGAACATTTCTTGCTATTAAACTAAGATTATCCCCCAATATTCAGTGAGTTCTTGGTCCATAAAGAAATGGTGTCAACAGCAAAATCACCACCAATTCTCTTCAAACTTTCCAGAAATGATCTCCTAGTTATCCTTAACCATTCTAACCTATTAATTCTATCTAATTCTACTTAAATTAGAGTGTAGAGAAAAAGTTACAAACCTGGTAAAATCGAGTGAACAGATGAAGAAATCCCTCAATTCAGACCTTCAATCTTTCCCAATTCCTTCACTGAGTAGTATTCTAACTTCTGTATGCAAAAAGAAGGGTTGAAACTGTTTGATTCTTGGAAACCGATCTTGAATTGCAGAGGTGAAAATCCAAAAGCTCATGCACGATTCATCAATGGAATTGCCCTCAATTTGATCTGCACACCCTCACTATGATCTATGGAATGTGTTTGTGTAGAAAAAAGGAATGGAAATGAAGAAGAATGAAGAAATGAAACTTGACTTGCAATGGAAGCAACAAGATAGCACTCTCTCTTCTCTGCACCAATTCTCACCAACCCTTCCTTTGAGCAAGTTCTAATCATCTTATAGAACTTGTAGGAATTGTCTAGAACCTTCTGGAACACTCCAATGACAATTTGAACTTCTCATCTCATGATATTTGATTTCACTTCTCACCATATGAGATTTCATGCCATGGTCCTTGTAACCTTTGATTCTGACTTGAAATTCTCCCCATATGAGATTTATGATGTGTTACAATGCATAACCAACTTGCTTATTGAGTTTTCTTGAGTTTTGCTTTGGTCCCTTAAGATGCAAGTAAGCCATTTCCAAAGCAGCCCTATGATTTAGGCCTCAAATCAAAATTGTGGCTGAACCATTGTTCTTAGAATGTCCTTTGGAGTCAAAATGACCTATTATATGACATGGTTTGGATGTATAACTTGTGATTTCCAATTTTCAATTTCACCTTATTTAACTTATGCCTCCATTTAGGCCATTTTTATCACTTTTTCATACAAGCCTTTTCAACATCTCATGACCTCCTTACTAGCCTTAAAACATCATTCTAAGCAAGTTTTATGTTTAAGATTTTTCCATTTGAAGCTTGGAAATAGGAGATATGGCCTTATGCTTGAAATGACCTATAACCTCCAAATGACCAAAATGCCCTTGACTTGTCCAAGCCATAAGTTGAGTTCTACAAATCCTATCAAGGACTTCTAGTACTCTCTAGAAATCTAAGAAGATTCTCTACAACATTCATGTTGACCAAGAGTTCATAGGAATCATCCTACTAGGGCAAAAGTTGGATGCAAGTTGGGTGACTTTTAAGGGCCCAGATTCACATACCTCAGATGACCTGTAATTTGTCAAAGTCATAACTTGAGCTCTACAAATCCTATCAAGGACTTATAATACTCAAATTAAAGCTAAGAACAAGCTCCATAACATTCATGTTGTGGGGAAGATGAGATGACAATCACATCTTGAGCTAAACTGCCTTGATGATAGGGATCAAACTAGGGGATTTTACACTGTCAATCCTTAGAAACCCTAGCTTGAAGCTTCTCAAACTCCTCAATCATGATGAGTTGGTCTAGGAATCATCCTTATATCATCTCAATACATCATTCCATGATCACATGGATCTTGGATTAGGTCTCAACCCTCTCCAAATCATCAGTTGACCTAAGGTTGACCCAGTCAAACCCTAATTCCACCACTCATGGATGAATCTTCTGAATTCTTGTGCAATGACCTCTCTAGGCTTCATGATGGCTTTCAAGACATCTCATAAGCTTTCTCAAAGCTTCAAGTCCATCTTCATAGTCTCAGAATCATCTGAGGAGCTCCCACAACTCTCAAGTTATGAGACACACAACCTTGGTTTCAATCAATCCCTCTGAGGATCTCTTGAGTTCTCTGACAAGGATATCAATCCTTGAACATTTGAACAACTTTCTTGGCTAGCTTCAAAGTTTCATGTAACTCTTGATGGGTAAATAAATGTTGGTCAAATTTTGGGGTGCAACACATGCATGAATTTAATTGATTGTGTTTTGTGTCACTTCATGATTGTTGCGGTGGAAATAGGATATCAAACTATTAATTAGTTTGAATCACAATTCTTGATTCACAACCGCTCTTTGATTTATCCGAAGGAAAATGTCAAAAGAGGGAAAACCTATTTTTGCATCGTAAACACAATGCGGGGAGAGACCTAGGTAAGGGGTTGGTTAAATTTAGGGAAGGTACTAGCACCATAAACTTCTGTAGTACTCTACAGGAACCTTTTGTTTATTGTATGCTTTTTTATTTTATTATCTGTTTGATGTATATATTGAGCTAAGGGATAGAGTGACCTAAAAACCTAAGGGTTAGTCCTAAGTTTACTCGGCAAGATTTGCATCTTGTGCCTACGTATCCTGGATAGGGAATGAAATCAAAGTAATCGTAGTTCCCCTTGAAAGGGAGGTTAGAAACTTCTTGACTGTGGTCAAGGTTTCAAGGGGAGTAAGCGCTTCTTAAGGACACGCTTACGTGGAGTCTTAAAACTCCTATTTCTACGTTGAAATGTTAATTCGAAATTAGGGTTAAATTAGGGATTCCACGGCGGGAAACCCTAAAATAGAGTACGACGACTCTTTGACCTAAAGCTAGGATAAATGGCATTTTCGTCCACGGCGGGACGCCTAGGCTAATTAGGGTTTTGAAACGGTCAAAGAATTTGAGTTATTGACTCGACGATCAAACAAATGGACCTAATTCCTTCGGAGGGAGGAAATTAACGGTAAGAACATGCAAAATGACAAATTATTATATGACAGAAATTAAAGTGCGGAAATAAAGAAAGCGTCGCGATGATCACCTGCGTAAGTTACAAGTCCCAAAAAATGCGAAAAAATAAAATAACTGCGATCATTGCCTCGCATAAATTACATCCATGAAAAAAAATACGCAAGAATAATAAATTGCGACGATGCCTCGCATAATTACAACCGGAAAAAAAATGAAAATACGATAAAATGCGAAATTAGTAACCAAGGACAAAAAGGAGAAACAATGAAAGTTAGATGAAAATTTAACGGGAAAGGTTAGGAATTTTAGAAAAAAATTTTAGGTGAGAAATTTAGTTTTAAGAAAGAAAAATTTAGGATTAAAGGAAAATTAATTTTAATTTTAATTTTCATGTTTTAAAAGGTTAGCAATTTATTAAAAATTTTAATTTATTTTAATTTTTTTTTTTAATTTTGGGAGAAAAAGTTCATTTGGTTAATATTTTTAAAGAAATATTCTAATCAACTTTTAAAAAAGGTTCCTAATTACCTTTAAGTAAAGTTTTTTTTTAAAAAAAGGTTTTAATTTTAACAAAGGGTTTTGATTTTTGAAACACCAAGACTTTGCCTTTCATCCTCAAAAAAGGAAGTTTTAGTTTAAGAAAGGTTTTAGTTTTAAAAAAGGTTTAATAAAAAAAGGTTTTAATAAAAAAAAAGGGTTTGGATTTTCTTTTGTCTTTCTCACAACGTGAATCTATTCATCTTCTCCTGGCTTCCACCTTTTCTCTTCTTACTCTTCCTTATCCTGGAAATCGATTACGAAAAATAACAAAAAAAAGAAGAAATAACAGGCAAGAAGGTGGGATTCGAACTCTCGACCTCTCACACTCACAACTCCTTACACAAGGTCTCTTGCCAATTGTGCTATTTTATTCATTCAAAATAAAGTGGCACTAGAAACCCTGTAAACTAAAAGAGCGCGCCACATGATATTTTCTTGCAATAATCAACCAACTGCACAACCCGTTAATGGTTAGTTTAAATGCAATGCAAAATGAAATGGGATGCAAGATGAAACGACTAATCTTAGGGCAAAATTTGGGGTATTACAGTTTCCCCTATTTAAATAGCTTCACCGGATGATTTGAGCGACGAAGGATCGAGAAATCATGGTGGAGGGATTTAAATATAGATAACCAAAATTTTTTCCCTTAGATGCAGTGATATGCAATGCTATGGACAAAACGGAAATAAACTATAATGCTGACAATGTCATGAATTTAGTATGGTGCGTATGATGGAATGGTAAATGCAGAGATGCAGACGACACAACGACATAGGGGACAAACGCGACGAACGAACCACACTGGGAATACGACGCACTGGGTGACAGCACGACACTGGGGAATTCTAAAGTGATAGTCAACTGGTACGAGTACGACCAATTATCACTTTAGGAAAAAGGAATAGTAGAATGGGATCCTCAATGGAGATGGCACCGACGAGACGGCCTCCACTGGGGAATATGTAAGAGTAAATGATAAAAATGGATCTGCACGACTGTAGGATCGATTAACAATATGCTGGAGCATTGAGAAAAGAATAACATCCGAGCTTCTGGAAACTCTCCCTCGTGACAGGATTAGACGGAATTTAGGAATCCGTAGAAAATATACAGGGTAAAACTGGCTGTATGCCAAACTAAATGGTCTTAAACGGGAAACACCCTGATAAGCTTTCTCGAGAGAGAACTGCCACTTATCGTCGAAAGGGACTTATATGCCAAACTGGATAAGCTCTCAAATAAAGAGACTGCTGCTTATCAGTGAATAATAGATGAAAAATTGATTGGTTGATGAGCTCCGCTGGAGGAGGATTGTCACTCATCTGATAAATAAACTTCTTCGCATCTAAGGTCGGCGCCCGGGATACTATTCAGATTCTTCTTTTACAAAAGGATAAAATGAACTTCTTCATACCTCAAGGTCGGCGCCCTGATCATGATTTAGCTCCTTCTTTTACTAAAGGATAAAATGAACTTCCTCATACCTCAAGGTCGGCGCCCTTAACATGATTCAGCTTCCTCTTTTACTAAAGGATAAAATGAACTTCTTCTACTTCAAGGTCGGCGCCCTGAATACGATTTAGTTCCTTCTTTTACTAAAGGGTAAAATGGTCCACGTCGGGAGGCCCAAGAATGAGTACGACGACTCAATGTTTTGAAGTTTAGGAAAAGATATGTCCACAGCGGGACACCCAAGCATGAGTGCGGCGACTCAACGTCTTAAGGTTTAAATGATATGTCCACGGCGGGATGTCCAATAATAAGTGCGGCGACTCGACGTCTTAAGGTTTAGGAAAGAATATGTCAATGGCGGGACGCCCAAACATGAGTGCGGTTACTCAATGTCTTAAGGTTTAGGAAAGGATATGTCCACGGCGGGACGCCCAAGCATGAGTGCGGCGACTCAACGTCTTAAGGTTTAAATAATATGTCCACGGCGGGACACCCAAGCATGAGTACGGAGACTCAACGTCTTAAGATTTAATGTAGGTGATAAGCTCCTCGGCTGGGAACTGTTGCTCGTCTGCAAAGGATTATAAATGATTTCCTTGAAAGAAAGTGCAAAATAAATGCACGTCCAGGTAGGTTCAGTGACCGACGGGACCGAAGTTCGATCTAGAACTGGGCTAGAAAGAGCTGCCAAACAAGACTCCATTGAGGAAGGGAGCTCACATGGGGATTGTCGCTACTGCGAAAATCGGCGCCGGCTGACAGAAGAGTCGCCACCGTGCGTTATTTATCCCAACGGAGGGAAAGGAAACGCTCGAAGTAAACCTCGCAAAAAACGGGGAAAGGTATGGTCATCGCAACCAAAACCTGGGTTCGGGATTCGGTTACGCAAGGGGAAGGTATTAGCACCCCTCACGTCCGTCGTACTCGACGGGATCCACGCTTGCTTGGGTTGTCTACAGGATGCAAAAACAATCTATCTACGGCTGCTAAATCTAAATAGAAGGGAATTGACTCGATAGAGCGTCGCACTCTATGCCTACGTATTCTCAAGAGAGAAAGTCAGAGTCAACGTAGTTCGGGACTACGGGGAAAATTGGCTCGCCAAGACCTCGCGTCTTGTGCCTACGTACTTCCACACTGCATGGAAGATCAGAGCTTTACGTAGTTCAGGCTAACTACGGCTAAACAGGGTATTCTCACACAGCAGTGAGAAATTAACTGGTTTCAAAGGTATGGGAACCTATGGGCAAAACTACGGCTTGGTCTCAAATGCACTCGGGCAAGAGAGAAAAAGGATAACATTAGTCGTCAGCGGGAAAGTCTCGATCGCACAGCAGCGAGAGAACAAAAGGTTAGTTGTTAGTGTGCTCGCTAGGATATCGCATCCTATGCCTACATATTCTCGTCTGGTACGAGAAATCAGAGCAGCTGTAGTTCGGCTACTCTCGGGACCACAACTCAAATCTCGTTTTATTAACATTCTGAAAAATGATTACAATGATTGAATACTGAAAATAAATTTCCTAGGAAATACTATCCTATCTACCATGAAAAATCGAATGACAAAAAGTCCCCTAACAAGTGGACGTCTAATTCTATCTCTAAAAATGGTAAAAGAAAATCTATGAAAAAACATACTCTAAAAATATTAAATCGACACTAATATTTTTCTCTCTTTTTCCTTCTCTTCTCTTCAACTATTTCCTTCTTTTTTCTTTCAAAATATTTTTCATATATTTTCCCCCACTATTTTTCTATATATTTTTTCATATATTTTTCTCCACTATTTTCTATATATTTTTTCATATATTTTTCTCCATATTTTTTCATATATTTTTCTCTATTATTTCTTTTTCTTTTTTCCTTTTTTCAATATCCTTTTCTTTATTGTTTTTTCAATATATTCTTTTCCTTTTTTTTTTAATATCTCTTTTTCATTTCTTTTTTCATAAAACCATATATGAAAAATAGAAAAGAAAATAGGGGGAGGGGGTACATAGTTTACAGGGGGTTATACAAGTAAAATAAAAAACTGCAAACTGGGCCCAGCCCAGCTGTTTGCTGCAAAAACTGGTGGGAGGTGTGGATCAAAAACGTAGGGTGCAGCCAGCAGTCCATCTCGTTGGGCCCAACCCATTCTCAGCAGAGAAAAAAAATGAGGGGAGGTGTCTCCAAAAAATGCTGTTGGGCCCCAGGATTCAGCCCACGACCTAACCCGGTCTCTTCCTCCCTTCCTCACTCTCCTCACTCAGAAACCCTAAGATCTTTCTCCTTTCTCCCTCACAGCGCCGCCGTCAACCTCCTTCGTCCTCCCTGAAACTTTGTTCGAAACTCACAAACACCTTCCTTCTCCGACGAACACACAAACACAGTCTCCCAAATACTGATGATGTTTGGAGTACTTCTCGATAAAACGATGAGAAGCTACGTGGAGTGCTAACAAATTTGTCGCTCGTTTGAAGTTGACGATCTTGGATAGAATTTGCTCTTGAAGTTCTTTGCTGGGAATCTGATGATGATTTCTTGATGAAGTTCTTCTGGAGATGAAGATCGGAGGTTTGTTGAAGTTCCTGGATCTTGGAGATTGTCCGCTGAAGTTTGTTCGTGAATTGTTGAACGATGAAGCTCTTGCATGTTCTTGTTGTTATATGAACGCAGTTGGACGTTTTCTGGAAGAACACTGATGAACTCTGGGAAACTTGGATGAACACGCGATGATGATGAAGATCGCCAGAAAAAAATTACAGCAGTTGTTGTTGAAGATTGGATGAACACGCAAGATCGTTTGATGAAGATCTTGTTGCAACTTGTTTCTGGAGGTTAGCTGTAAGACTGGATGAAGATCATCAACGATCTTGCGAAGCTTCGAAGATCCGACGACATTTCTGGCGATTTCCAAAGAACACCAGAAGAATCAGATGAAGTTCTGGAAAACGATGAACATTCATCACTCTTGATGAATTTCTGGTGGTCGTTCTGGAAAGAAGGTGAATACAATGGTGATTGAAGTTGATGATTGCTTCTTGTTGGTGGATGATGATTGTGGTTGATTGGTGATAAATGGTGGTTTCTGGAAATTGAGGCTTCAGATGATGAAGATTAGAGGAGGAAGATGAAGGTTTGATCGGGAACTGGGTTTTTTATGGGTTTGTTGGAGGTTTTCCGGTGAGATACACGGTGGTCGCCGGCCATGCATGCCGGCCGGTGAGAAGGACGGTGAGAGGAGACGCGTGGCACCGTGGGTGGAGAAAGAGTGGCGCATGCAGGACGCGTGTCCCACGCGTGGCAGAGAGAGAGGGATTGGTGTTGCGACGTGGCGTGTGGAAGTGCGAAAATGTGGACCCTCCCCTTCATTACACGTGGCTCTGAAAAGCTTTATACTGCTTGATTTTTCTGGAACTTTCTGGAGAATGCTGGAGATTTCTGGACGAAACTGGGCTTTGCTGAATTGGGCCTAACGAAAATCATGATAAAAAATTGATATGGATTAAAAACAATTAAATCTGGATTAAAAATTAATGGAAATGATTAATGGCCAATTGAATGGAAAAACTGACTTAACAAACCAATTAAACTCTGAATTAATACTAATGAGAGTAAAAACAAAATGGTTAATGGATTATTAGACTTACTCACTTAAAATTGACTAACTAAATACATCCTAATTAAAAAACTCTAATAAACCCACTAACCTAAAATTCTAATAAAACCTATATTAAAATTTTTATTAAATTTCTAATAACATCTAATTTATTTAAAAGAAACTCTATCATTAATACAAGAAAAGAAAAAAACTATATTCTCCTATATTAAAATCTATTTAAACTAATAAAAGAAAAAAATCTATTATTATTCTATATTATTCTAAAATGATTAAAAAATATTAAGAAAACTATTAATATCCTATTAAATCCTAAAAATGATTTAAAAGCTATTAAAAAGTCTAAAAATGGCTAATAAATTCTAGAAAAATCACAATAATTCCCGAAGGAACAAAAATAGCACCGAACGACACATAACACCGCGAGAGCGCACCAAAATAGCCGGTAAAAATAAACGGGCACCGAAATATCCCAAAAACACGATTCCATCTATCTAAACTGATTAAAAACACCTAAAACGCGAGACGAGAGCTGTGATCCCGATAAAATCAAAACAAATGAGAAATGCGCTGTATGCGATATGCGGATGCGAATGCGGTTATGCGTCGAAACATAGGACCAAATACGGGACCTGGTTGGTCAAATTTTGGGGTGCAACAGCTGCCCCTATTCAAGCGGCTTGGACCTGAATGGTTGAAGAGCGCTCAGCCTTCAAACATTCAAAGGTAGATGACGGTTGAATACAAATGGAACCCTGAAATTTGCCAACCGCGGGAATATACTGCAAACTGCTTGAGGAATAGCTTCCAATAAACTGAAGTTTGGTTGTCACGGCAACAACTGATCAATTGCTGATAAATTTTTCTGCTAGTTTTTTCAACATCAATCACCTGTGTGACGCCACAAGTATTGGACTAATGCTTCAGAAAAGCAAACACCTTCCCATCTGTTATGGGATCTTTCTGTCGACTCCTGGTTCACGGCGAACCTGAGGAAACTCTCCTGGGGAATTCTGAATTGACTGCTTGGCACCCATTCTGTCAACAGGCTGCAGCTTCATAAATCTGATATATGTCAATCTCTCCTTGTTGTTGTTTTTTTCGATGCTGACGTAACAACCAAATATGAAGAATCACTCCGCTGGGGAAGACGAGAAGCTGAACCACACAACTCTGCAGGTGAACAAATTTGAAATCCAATAGGGAACCAACCCGGTCCATGTTTCGACATGCGTATGCTTGAGAATGATGCAATGTCCTATATGACATGAATATGCTATGCGTTCTGTTTGAAAATGCGACGCCCAGACGACATGTTATATGCTATATGTTTGGATAAATGCTATGACGATATATGCAAATGCTAATGCAGGCTCGAGCTGCCAGAGAACACCAGGTCTGAAAACCACTTGGCGAAATAAATGCCGAAGGTAACGTCAACTTTACTGGGGATGAACCGAAGTCACAGAACCATCTCAGCAAAATAAATGCTGGAAAAGGGAAATCAAATCTGCTGGGGATAACTGTCCTGCTGGAGAAATGAAAAGGCAACCCTGCTTGGCGACTTCACTGGGGAAAGAAAACAACTCTGCTTGGGGATGTTCCCTTCAAACCATTGGCAACTGATTGTGCTCTGCGGGGATTGACCCGAACTGAGGTTGGTTGCGCGCGGCACACTGCTGGAAATGCCCCTACTATCAAGGATATCAATCTTAATCTGCTGAGGATACTCCTGATCCTACTCTGATACGGGATAAAATACAATCTCGATTCTTCCGGGGATAATAAGCAACTTTCATCTGCTGAAGAGTAACCATCCTGATTTAACAGCATCCACAAGGAATTCAAACATTAATCGGAGCACTGGTATCCGCCGAGCTTCGTATCGGGGAACAAGACAACATGCGAGTCATTGGGAATTACTGGGTCAGATACCTTTAGGTTTTTGTTTTGTTTTTACTGGTTTAGGATGAACATGGACTATGTACAAGACGGGAGATAGGGAAAATACTAGACGAGAACGAGCATTCAAAGGTAGACTACCAGACGAGAAATGATAGGAAAATTGATTTGGTTTGGACATCAGACGGGGCTGACTGGATAATAGACTGAGGCATAGACAACCAGGCGAGAACTGGCTGAAAGCTGACGTATACCAGACGAGAACTGGTATAACACATAGGTTAAAACACACGATGATCAGACGAGAACTGATTACGCGGCGACATGTACCAGACAAGAACTGATACCACACTTGAAGACACGGTGACCAGACGAGAACTGGTTACGCGACGACATGTACCAGCCGAGAACTGATACAACACTTGAAGAAACGGTGACCAGACGAGAACTGGTTGCAATAAACTGCACCAGACAGGAACTGATGCTTACAATAAACTACACCAGACGGGAACTGATGCTTACGATAAACTGCACCAGACGGGAACTGATGCTTACGGAAGAGTGGGCCAGACGAGAACTGGTTACCGGTTTGCCAGGCGAGAACTGGACTTTGGAAACAACTGGTTACTGACACGTAACAGGTTTAAATTGTAGGATAATGATCCAACGACAACATGACTCTTCTTAGGAGGTTAAGGTTTTTTTGACAAGGGTATTGACATGATCCCCCGATACTCAACTCCGGCTGGGGATAAACAGACTGGTTTGAACAACTTGCCCCAGTACACTCAGCTGGGGATAGAAAGACTGGCTTGACAAACTTGCCCCAGCCTAACTCAACTTGCCCCCATCTAACTCTTGAGAGTACTTGCTCTGAACAGCTTGCTACGAGACGACTTCGAGAATATTTTCCCCGGTATCTGTACAACAACAGCATTCAATCTCCATTAGACCCCTGTCAACCCAGTTGGTTTCAACACTCTCTGCGGTGACTTGCCCCTGAATGAGCGTTCTAGCGACTTAACCTGATCTGATTATCCACCTGAAGTATCTGCTTTCAAATCTCAACGTTCTGCATAATTGCCCCTGATTGGCTCTCGAGAAGACGCACTTCTGATCAACTGCTTCTCAAATACACTGCCCCTAATCAACTGAAGCTTCAGGACTTGTCCTCAGACTAACTGATTCTGAACCTACTGGAATATAATGCCCCTGATTCACAGGTCTTCACAACATACACCATTCTGGTTCAGACTACTGAATTACTCAGTCCTGCTCAACGATTCCCTGTTGGAATTTCTTTCATGCCAACTACTAACCTGCAATTAAAAATCGTCTGCTTACGAATGGTAATCTTAATGCAGTGGTTATGCAGATTTTTGAAAAAATTTGAGCTGTCACTCATTTACATGCATGATTGAGTGACGAATGAACCAAAGTTCAAACGTAGTGCTTACGTGGTCAGTGAAAAATACAACAAGGATGTGACTAGCAAGTCAAGAAGGAGTCAGGTTACTCAACCTTGTCGTAATGATCTCAGAATAAACCCTACCTCAATTAGGTCTTTTGAGGGTTGTATCGTGGTCGGGTTCATGGTTCGTGAAACAAAGGATATTTGGCTCAAATTTTGCTTTGTACCCACCCCTTCTACGTGTCGATCTCCGATCCTACGGTTCAGTTAACCTAGCACGAGCGCTCGCCTCTTCGAGAGGTATGTTTAATGGTAAGAACCACAATTAAGGAATTCACGAGGTTTTTCAGAGTGATAGTTACTCCTTTTTCGTTTTCGGTGTCTGTGTACACGACTTTGTGACTTGCTGGGGAAAAATTTCTTTTTAATCCCTCTTTTTCATTCTTTTGATTCCCTAATTTTTGCCTGGACTGACTCCTTTCGAGTTCTTTTCGATTTTTTCGTTTTCTTTTGAAGTCCAGCGGGATGCCCTGATTTTTGCCTAAGTATTAGCTTTCTAGCTTTTTCTTTATTTTTACTTAGCGGGCTTTCTTTCTTCTTTCTTTTGGAACAAAGTCATGTGACACTGGTTGTCTTGATTGCTCCGAAAGGATTGTAACTGTCTCACTCCTGATTGGTGAGGTTTCACCCCTGAAAGGTATAAACTGCTTGGTCCTCGAAAGACAACACTCCTCTGTAAGACTTGAATGCTCGGTCAAGCTAAATGACAACTACCCTGCCCCGGGTTAGGATGTGAGGGTTTAAAAGTCCGAAAAAACTTCTACTTCCTGGCTCGAAGTGGTTAACAAGGGACTAACTCCTTATATCTCTAGTGTTTGGGGGAATTGAAACAATGCCTTGTACGTCATCGGTACGGTCTTATCTGAAAGCATACGATCATCGGTTATGAGTTTATTTCGTCATCCTCCCTACAATCTTTGCTAGTCATAGCGATAAAGTGGAGTGAATAAAATGCAAGTGTCGGTGCAATGCAGTAAATGAGCGACAGCGACATGATTAATTCAGAAAAATGCATAATCACTTTATTATTATCACCATTCGAAACATACAATGTTTAAAAGCAGGTAGTAACTAACAGAAAAGAAACTACAAATGCAAATGATATAAAGGTCCGGGGACTGCCAATGCTGAGGCGCCTGCCTGTCTGAACCACTGGCTTTTGCTGGGGAATACTTTCCGAGTCTACGAGCTTAGACAGCTGAGCGGTTGGGATGAACAAACAGAAACCCTTCTCGAAAGGAAATGCGATCCTGGTCAATCAACTGCTGTACTTTCGCCTGAAATGCTTTACAATCTTCCGTCGAATGCCCTGGAGAACCACCATGGTAACCACACTGAACGTGGGGATTGTACCCAGGAGGGTAAGGTTCTGGAACTGGCTTGAGAGCTTTAGGTTCCACCAAAGACTTCTGGATCAAAGATGGTAACAGCTGGCTATACGGCATAGGCACTGGGTGAGAAGGAGCTTTCCTTCGTTCCAAGTTGTTGCGAGGTCGGTTCTGATTCTGACGCTGAGTCTGATAACCTCGGCCACGAGTTCACTGCTTTGCAAAGGAAGCGACATAAGATTCCTGATAGGGTGCCCCAGGCACGGCTGTCTGTTCAGTATAACAAGCCACAGGAGGTACTGATCTCTGATACGATGAAGAACCAACAAAATTCACTGATTCGCTTCGAGGATATTCAACCTTTGGCATGGCTGCATTGATCCCAAATCCTTCTTCTTCCTGATAGTCACAAGGGTATTCAGTTTCATCAGCTTGATCATTTGAGGTGATCTGAATTTTCCCAATTCTGATGGCATACTCAAGGCGTTCTCCTAATGCTATCACGTCAGAGAAACTTGATGGAATTCCCAGCAATCTTTCGAAGTACGGATCCTGTAGGGAATCTACAAACATGCTTGCTAGCTCTTGGTCTAACATCGGTGGACGCACTCTAGCAGCAAATTCTCTCCATCTCTGAGCATATTTCCTGATAGGTTCATTATTCTCTTGGGACAACTCTTGCAACTGCATGCGATAGGGAGCAACATCCATATTATAATCGTACTGCTTCAGAAAAGCTCTGGCTAAATCCATCCATGACTGAATCTGATTTCTCTCTAACTGCATATACCACCTCAAAGATGCCCCAGTCAGACTATCTTGAAAGCAATGGATCATCAGTTTGTCATCTCGCGCAAACGCAGTCATTCTTCGACAGAACATCATCAAATGCAGCTTCGGACAGCTATCTCCCGTGTACTTCTCAAATTTTGGCACTTTGAACTTATAAGGCAACACCAGGTCAGGAACCAAACACATGCCTACAGCATCTAGGTTAACAACATCTTTGGCTTTCAAAGCTTTCATTCCTTATTCCAACGCTCAGAGTCTTCTATCCCTTTCAAGAGCTCTTGGATCTACCATCCCGGCTATTGGAATATCTCTTCGGTAATTCGTCACAGGGAAAGCAACACCTTGATTGTTAGCAGGAGGAGGACGCTCATTTCGAGCAACAAACTGCTCATGTCGACTTTGGTTCTCAACAGAAGGTTGCACAACTTGGTCTGCAGTAACGTTGTTCACTTGCGGGAAGTCTTCCATAGAATCATACAGAGGGTTGGACGCCATAGTGAACCCCGTCAGGGTGTTGGGAGATTGGAAATTGCCTTCAGACATGGCTACCAATAATCTTTAGCTGACTTCGATGCTCGATTCTGCTCAAATCTACTCAACCCCTAGGTCGGTCTTCTGACAATCAACAGTTGCTCAATCCAAACTCCGGGTAATCACCTTTAGGAAACAAAGGCTGGATCAGAACTCTGGCTTACTGGAGGATGATATGCAATATGATGCAACACTGATATGCACATGATATGCAAGATGCAGCAAACAATGGGACCACAGCCCCCACACAAATCTGAATACTGCTGCGCTGCTGACGGAGTACGGTCGCTCTGAAGAGAAGACCAAAGTAACGGGTAGGTTGGAAGTCAAGTTTCCTGCAAAAAAACCCTTCCCCTCACAGGTATGGACCTATATCTGACAAGGTACGACATCCTATGCGGTCGTCAGCGTCACAGACTTTCAAGACTGACGATACGATTCCCAGAAGGAGTGGCATCATCAAGTCTTGAAGAGGCCTCACTTAGCTAACTTCCAAATGATCGGTTCCCGGAGTCGACAATCCAACTGACCAACAACCCCCTCGACCCAAAGGGTAGAAAAAGAAGTCAACCAGAAGAACCTCGTCCGAGTGTAGATTTCGCGGGACACTAGTACAAGCAAAGCCGGTACGCACCCACTAATCTCTACTCTAAGTCTAAGGTGCACTCAAGCCCAGGTCCGACTTATCTCTCAATCATAGAACACCCGTAACACCCCAACAGCAACAGATAATATCGATAAATAAACACCAATAGACAAGCCAACAAGCGCTAGGATTGACTCTCTCTTAGGGGACGTTGGATCCCACATGCATAAGAACTATCGCATTCCTTAGCAGCCAGGGGACGTTGGATCCCCAGCAGACTCGTATAGGGAACTATCGTAGTCCCCAGCAGAGTCGCCAGCTGTCGCTACTGCGAAAATCGGCGCCGACTGACAGAAGAGTCGCCACCGTGCGTTATTTATCCCAACGGAGGGAAAGGAAACGCTCGAAGTAAACCTCGCAAAAAACGGGGAAAGGTATGGTCATCGCAACCAAAACCTGGGTTCGGGAGTCGGTTACGCAAGGGGAAGGTATTAGCACCCCTCACGTCCGTCGTACTCGACGGGATCCACGCTTGCTTGGGTTGTCTACAGGATGCAAAAACAATCTATCTACGGCTGCTAAATCTAAACAGAAGGGAATTGACTCGATAGAGCGTCGCACTCTATGCCTACGTATTCTCAAGAGAGAAAGTCAGAGTCAACGTAGTTCGGGACTACGGGGAAAATTGGCTCGCCAAGACCTCGCGTCTTGTGCCTACGTACTTCCACACTGCATGGAAGATCAGAGCTTTACGTAGTTCAGGCTAACTACGGCTAAACAGGGTATTCTCACACAACAGTGAGAAATTAACTGGTTTCAAAGGTATAGGAACCTATGGGCAAAACTACGGCTTGGTCTCAAATGCACTCGGGCAAGAGAGAAAAAGGATAACATTAGTCGTCAGCGGGAAAGTCTCGATCGCACAGCAGCGAGAGAACAAAAGGTTAGTTGTTAGTGTGCTCGCTAGGATATCGCATCCTATGCCTACATATTCTCGTCTGGTACGAGAAATCAGAGCAGCTGTAGTTCGGCTACTCTCGGGACCACAGCTCAAATCTCGTTTTATTAACATTCTGAAAAATGATTACAATGATTGAATACTGAAAATAAATCTCCTAGGAAATACTATCCTATCTACGATGAAAAATCGAATGACAAAAAATCCCCTAACAAGTGGACGTCTAATTCTATCTCTAAAAATGGTAAAAGAAAATCTATGAAAAAACATACTCTAAAAATATTAAATCGACACTAATATTTTTCTCTCTTTTTCCTTCTCTTCTCTTCAACTATTTCCTTCTTTTTTCTTTCAAAATATTTTTCATATATTTTTCCCCACTAGTTTTCTATATATTTTTTCATATATTTTTCTCCACTATTTTCTATATATTTTTTCATATATTTTTCTCCATATTTTTTCATATATTTTTCTCTATTATTTCTTTTTCTTTTTTCCTTTTTTCAATATCCTTTTCTTTATTGTTTTTTCAATATATTCTTTTCCTTTTTTTTTTTTTAATATCTCTTTTTCATTTCTTTTTTCATAAAACCATATATGAAAAATAGAAAAGAAAATAGGGGGAGGGGGTACATAGTTTACAGGGGGTTATACAAGTAAAATAAAAAACTGCAAACTGGGCCCAACCCAGCTGTTTGCTGCAAAAACTGGTGGGAGGTGTGGATCAAAAACGTAGGGTGCAGCCTGCAGTCCATCTCGTTGGGCCCAGCCCATTCTCAGCAGAGAAAAAAATGAGGGGAGGTGTCTCCAAAAAATGCTGTTGGGCCCCAGGATTCAGCCCACGACCTAACCCGGTCTCTTCCTCCCTTCCTCACTCTCCTCACTCAGAAACCCTAAGATCTTTCTCCTTTCTCCCTCACAGCGCCGCCGTCAACCTCCTTCGTCCTCCTTGAAACTTTGTTCGAAACTCACAAACACCTTCCTTCTCCGACGAACACACAAACACAGTCTCCTAAATACTGATGATGTTTGGAGTACTTCTCGATAAAACGATGAGAAGCTACGTGGAGTGCTAACAAATTTGTCGCTCGTTTGAAGTTGACGATCTTGGATAGAATTTGCTCTTGAAGTTCTTTGCTGGGAATCTGATGATGATTGCTTGATGAAGTTCTTCTGGAGATGAAGATCGGAGGTTTGTTGAAGTTCCTGGATCTTGGAGATTGTCCGCTGAAGTTTGTTCGTGAATTGTTGAACGATGAAGCTCTTGCATGTTCTTGTTGTTATATGAACGCAGTTGGACGTTTTCTGGAAGAACACTGATGAACTCTGGGAAACTTGGATGAACACGCGATGATGATGAAGATCGCCAGAAAAAAATTACAGCAGTTGTTGTTGAAGATTGGATGAACACGCAAGATCGTTTGATGAAGATCTTGTTGCAACTTGTTTCTGGAGGTTAGCTGTAAGACTGGATGAAGATCATCAACGATCTTGCGAAGCTTCGAAGATCCGACGACATTTCTGGCGATTTCCAAAGAACACCAGAAGAATCAGATGAAGTTCTGGGAAACGATGAACATTCATCACTCCTGATGAATTTCTGGTGGTCGTTCTGGAAAGAAGGTGAATACAATGGTGATTGAAGTTGATGATTGCTTCTTGTTGGTGGATGATGATTGTGGTTGATTGGTGATAAACGGTGGTTTCTGGAAATTGAGGCTTCAGATGATGAAGATTAGAGGAGGAAGATGAAGGTTTGATCGGGAACTGGGTTTTTTCTGGGTTTGTTGGAGGTTTTCCGGTGAGATACACGGTGGTCGCCGGCCATGCATGCAGGCCGGTGAGAAGGACAGTGAGAGGAGACGCGTGGCACCGTGGGTGGAGAAAGAGTGGCGCATGCAGGACGCATGTCCCACGCGTGGCAGAGAGAGAGGGATTGGTGTTGCGACGTGGCGTGTGGAAGTGCGAAAATGTGGACCCTCCCCTTCATTACACGTGGCTCTGAAAAGCTTTATACTGCTTGATTTTTCTGGAACTTTCTGGAGAATGCTGGAGATTTCTGGACGAAACTGGGCTTTGCTGAATTGGGCCTAACGAAAATCATGATAAAAAACTGATATGGATTAAAAACAATTAAATCTGGATTAAAAATTAATGGAAATGATTAATGGCCAATTGAATGGAAAAACTGACTTAACAAACCAATTAAACTCTGAATTAATACTAATGAGAGTAAAAACAAAATGGTTAATGGATTATTAGACTTACTCACTTAAAATTGACTAACTAAATACATCCTAATTAAAAAACTCTAATAAACCCACTAACCTAAAATTCTAATAAAACCTATATTAAAATTTTTATTAAATTTCTAATAACATCTAATTTATTTAAAAGAAACTCTATCATTAATACAAGAAAAGAAAAAAACTATATTCTCCTATATTAAAATCTATTTAAACTAATAAAAGAAAAAAAATCTATTATTATTCTATATTATTCTAAAATGATTAAAAAATATTAAGAAAACTATTAATATCCTATTAAATCCTAAAAATGATTTAAAAGCTATTAAAAAGTCTAAAAATGGCTAATAAATTCTAGAAAAATCACAATAATTCCCGAAGGAACAAAAATAGCACCGAACGACACATAACACCGCGAGAGCGCACCAAAATAGCCGGTAAAAATAAACGGGCACCGAAATATCCCAAAAACACGATTCCATCTATCTAAACTGATTAAAAACACCTAAAACGCGAGACGAGAGCTGTGATCCCGATAAAATCAAAACAAATGAGAAATGCGCTGTATGCGATATGCGGATGCGAATGCGGTTATGCGTCGAAACATAGGACCAAATACGGGACCTGGTTGGTCAAATTTTGGGGTGCAACAGCTGCCCCTATTCAAGCGGCTTGGACCTGAATGGTTGAAGAGCGCTCAGCCTTCAAACATTCAAAGGTAGATGACGGTTGAATACAAATGGAACCCTGAAATTTGCCAACCGCGGGAATATACTGCAAACTGCTTGAGGAATAGCTTCCAATAAACTGAAGTTTGGTTGTCACGGCAACAACTGATCAATTGCTGATAAATTTTTCTGCTAGTTTTTTCAACATCAATCACCTGTGTGACGCCACAAGTATTGGACTAATGCTTCAGAAAAGCAAACACCTTCCCATCTGTTATGGGATCTTTCTGTCGACTCCTGGTTCACGGCGAACCTGAGGAAACTCTCCTGGGGAATTCTGAATTGACTGCTTGGCACCCATTCTGTCAACAGGCCGCAGCTTCATAAATCTGATATATGTCAATCTCTCCTTGTTGTTGTTTTTTTCGATGCTGACGTAACAACCAAATATGAAGAATCACTCCGCTGGGGAAGACGAGAAGCTGAACCACACAACTCTGCAGGTGAACAAATTTGAAATCCAATAGGGAACCAACCCGGTCCATGTTTCGACATGCGTATGCTTGAGAATGATGCAATGTCCTATATGACATGAATATGCTATGCGTTCTGTTTGAAAATGCGACGCCCAGACGACATGTTATATGCTATATGTTTGGATAAATGCTATGACGATATATGCAAATGCTAATGCAGGCTCGAGCTGCCAGAGAACACCAGGTCTGAAAACCACTTGGCGAAATAAATGCCGAAGGTAACGTCAACTTTACTGGGGATGAACCGAAGTCACAGAACCATCTCAGCAAAATAAATGCTGGAAAAGGGAAATCAAATCTGCTGGGGATAACTGTCCTGCTGGAGAAATGAAAAGGCAACCCTGCTTGGCGACTTCACTGGGGAAAGAAAACAACTCTGCTTGGGGATGTTCCCTTCAAACCATTGGCAACTGATTGTGCTCTGCGGGGATTGACCCGAACTGAGGTTGGTTGCGCGCGGCACACTGCTGGAAATGCCCCTACTATCAAGGATATCAATCTTAATCTGCTGAGGATACTCCTGATCCTACTCTGATACGGGATAAAATACAATCTCGATTCTTCCGGGGATAATAAGCAACTTTCATCTGCTGAAGAGTAACCATCCTGATTTAACAGCATCCACAAGGAATTCAAACATTAATCGGAGCACTGGTATCCGCCGAGCTTCGTATCGGGGAACAAGACAACATGCGAGTCATTGGGAATTACTGGGTCAGATACCTTTAGGTTTTTGTTTTGTTTTTACTGGTTTAGGATGAACATGGACTATGTACAAGACGGGAGATAGGGAAAATACTAGACGAGAACGAGCATTCAAAGGTAGACTACCAGACGAGAAATGATAGGAAAATTGATTTGGTTTGGACATCAGACGGGGCTGACTGGATAATAGACTGAGGCATAGACAACCAGGCGAGAACTGGCTGAAAGCTGACGTATACCAGACGAGAACTGGTATAACACATAGGTTAAAACACACGATGATCAGACGAGAACTGATTACGCGGCGACATGTACCAGACAAGAACTGATACCACACTTGAAGACACGGTGACCAGACGAGAACTGGTTACGCGACGACATGTACCAGCCGAGAACTGATACAACACTTGAAGAAACGGTGACCAGACGAGAACTGGTTGCAATAAACTGCACCAGACAGGAACTGATGCTTACAATAAACTACACCAGACGGGAACTGATGCTTACGATAAACTGCACCAGACGGGAACTGATGCTTACGGAAGAGTGGGCCAGACGAGAACTGGTTACCGGTTTGCCAGGCGAGAACTGGACTTTGGAAACAACTGGTTACTGACACGTAACAGGTTTAAATTGTAGGATAATGATCCAACGACAACATGACTCTTCTTAGGAGGTTAAGGTTTTTTTGACAAGGGTATTGACATGATCCCCCGATACTCAACTCCGGCTGGGGATAAACAGACTGGTTTGAACAACTTGCCCCAGTACACTCAGCTGGGGATAGAAAGACTGGCTTGACAAACTTGCCCCAGCCTAACTCAACTTGCCCCCATCTAACTCTTGAGAGTACTTGCTCTGAACAGCTTGCTACGAGACGACTTCGAGAATATTTTCCCCGGTATCTGTACAACAACAGCATTCAATCTCCATTAGACCCCTGTCAACCCAGTTGGTTTCAACACTCTCTGCGGTGACTTGCCCCTGAATGAGCGTTCTAGCGACTTAACCTGATCTGATTATCCACCTGAAGTATCTGCTTTCAAATCTCAACGTTCTGCATAATTGCCCCTGATTGGCTCTCGAGAAGACGCACTTCTGATCAACTGCTTCTCAAATACACTGCCCCTAATCAACTGAAGCTTCAGGACTTGTCCTCAGACTAACTGATTCTGAACCTACTGGAATATAATGCCCCTGATTCACAGGTCTTCACAACATACACCATTCTGGTTCAGACTACTGAATTACTCAGTCCTGCTCAACGATTCCCTGTTGGAATTTCTTTCATGCCAACTACTAACCTGCAATTAAAAATCGTCTGCTTACGAATGGTAATCTTAATGCAGTGGTTATGCAGATTTTTGAAAAAATTTGAGCTGTCACTCATTTACATGCATGATTGAGTGACGAATGAACCAAAGTTCAAACGTAGTGCTTACGTGGTCAGTGAAAAATACAACAAGGATGTGACTAGCAAGTCAAGAAGGAGTCAGGTTACTCAACCTTGTCGTAATGATCTCAGAATAAACCCTACCTCAATTAGGTCTTTTGAGGGTTGTATCGTGGTCGGGTTCATGGTTCGTGAAACAAAGGATATTTGGCTCAAATTTTGCTTTGTACCCACCCCTTCTACGTGTCGATCTCCGATCCTACGGTTCAGTTAACCTAGCACGAGCGCTCGCCTCTTCGAGAGGTATGTTTAATGGTAAGAACCACAATTAAGGAATTCACGAGGTTTTTCAGAGTGATAGTTACTCCTTTTTCGTTTTCGGTGTCTGTGTACACGACTTTGTGACTTGCTGGGGAAAAATTTCTTTTTAATCCCTCTTTTTCATTCTTTTGATTCCCTAATTTTTGCCTGGACTGACTCCTTTCGAGTTCTTTTCGATTTTTTCGTTTTCTTTTGAAGTCCAGCGGGATGCCCTGATTTTTGCCTAAGTATTAGCTTTCTAGCTTTTTCTTTATTTTTACTTAGCGGGCTTTCTTTCTTCTTTCTTTTGGAACAAAGTCATGTGACACTGGTTGTCTTGATTGCTCCGAAAGGATTGTAACTGTCTCACTCCTGATTGGTGAGGTTTCACCCCTGAAAGGTATAAACTGCTTGGTCCTCGAAAGACAACACTCCTCTGTAAGACTTGAATGCTCGGTCAAGCTAAATGACAACTACCCTGCCCCGGGTTAGGATGTGAGGGTTTAAAAGTCCGAAAAAACTTCTACTTCCTGGCTCGAAGTGGTTAACAAGGGACTAACTCCTTATATCTCTAGTGTTTGGGGGAATTGAAACAATGCCTTGTACGTCATCGGTACGGTCTTATCTGAAAGCATACGATCATCGGTTATGAGTTTATTTCGTCATCCTCCCTACAATCTTTGCTAGTCATAGCGATAAAGTGGAGTGAATAAAATGCAAGTGTCGGTGCAATGCAGTAAATGAGCGACAGCGACATGATTAATTCAGAAAAATGCATAATCACTTTATTATTATCACCATTCGAAACATACAATGTTTAAAAGCAGGTAGTAACTAACAGAAAAGAAACTACAAATGCAAATGATATAAAGGTCCGGGGACTGCCAATGCTGAGGCGCCTGCCTGTCTGAACCACTGGCTTTTGCTGGGGAATACTTTCCGAGTCTACGAGCTTAGACAGCTGAGCGGTTGGGATGAACAAACAGAAACCCTTCTCGAAAGGAAATGCGATCCTGGTCAATCAACTGCTGTACTTTCGCCTGAAATGCTTTACAATCTTCCGTCGAATGCCCTGGAGAACCACCATGGTAACCACACTGAACGTGGGGATTGTACCCAGGAGGGTAAGGTTCTGGAACTGGCTTGAGAGCTTTAGGTTCCACCAAAGACTTCTGGATCAAAGATGGTAACAGCTGGCTATACGGCATAGGCACTGGGTGAGAAGGAGCTTTCCTTCGTTCCAAGTTGTTGCGAGGTCGGTTCTGATTCTGACGCTGAGTCTGATAACCTCGGCCACGAGTTCACTGCTTTGCAAAGGAAGCGACATAAGATTCCTGATAGGGTGCCCCAGGCACGGCTGTCTGTTCAGTATAACAAGCCACAGGAGGTACTGATCTCTGATACGATGAAGAACCAACAAAATTCACTGATTCGCTTCGAGGATATTCAACCTTTGGCATGGCTGCATTGATCCCAAATCCTTCTTCTTCCTGATAGTCACAAGGGTATTCAGTTTCATCAGCTTGATCATTTGAGGTGATCTGAATTTTCCCAATTCTGATGGCATACTCAAGGCGTTCTCCTAATGCTATCACGTCAGAGAAACTTGATGGAATTCCCAGCAATCTTTCGAAGTACGGATCCTGTAGGGAATCTACAAACATGCTTGCTAGCTCTTGGTCTAACATCGGTGGACGCACTCTAGCAGCAAATTCTCTCCATCTCTGAGCATATTTCCTGATAGGTTCATTATTCTCTTGGGACAACTCTTGCAACTGCATGCGATAGGGAGCAACATCCATATTATAATCGTACTGCTTCAGAAAAGCTCTGGCTAAATCCATCCATGACTGAATCTGATTTCTCTCTAACTGCATATACCACCTCAAAGATGCCCCAGTCAGACTATCTTGAAAGCAATGGATCATCAGTTTGTCATCTCGCGCAAACGCAGTCATTCTTCGACAGAACATCATCAAATGCAGCTTCGGACAACTATCTCCCGTGTACTTCTCAAATTTCGGCACTTTGAACTTATAAGGCAACACCAGGTCAGGAACCAAACACATGCCTACAGCATCTAGGTTAACAACATCTTTGGCTTTCAAAGCTTTCATTCCTTCTTCCAACGCTCAGAGTCTTCTATCCCTTTCAAGAGCTCTTGGATCTATCATCCCGGCTATTGGAATATCTCTTCGGTAATTCGTCACAGGGAAAGCAACACCTTGATTGTTAGCAGGAGGAGGACGCTCATTTCGAGCAACAAACTGCTCATGTCGACTTTGGTTCTCAACAGAAGGTTGCACAACTTGGTCTGCAGTAACGTTGTTCACTTGCGGGAAGTCTTCCATAGAATCATACAGAGGGTTGGACGCCATAGTGAACCCCGTCAGGGTGTTGGGAGATTGGAAATTTCCTTCAGACATGGCTACCAATAATCTTCAGCTGACTTCGATGCTCGATTCTGCTCAAATCTACTCAACCCCTAGGTCGGTCTTCTGACAATCAACAGTTGCTCAATCCAAACTCCGGGTAATCACCTTCAGGAAACAAAGGCTGGATCAGAACTCTGGCTAACTGGAGGATGATATGCAATATGATGCAACACTGATATGCACATGATATGCAAGATGCAGCAAACAATGGGACCACAGCCCCCACACAAATCTGAATACTGCTGCGCTGCTGACGGAGTACGGTCGCTCTGAAGAGAAGACCAAAGTAACGGGTAGGTTGGAAGTCAAGTTTCCTGCAAAAAAACCCTTCCCCTCACAGGTATGGACCTATATCTGACAAGGTACGGCATCCTATGCGGTCGTCAGCGTCACAGACTTTCAAGACTGACGATACGATTCCCAGAAGGAGTGGCATCATCAAGTCTTGAAGAGGCCTCACTTAGCTAACTTCCAAATGATCGGTTCCCGGAGTCGACAATCCAACTGACCGACAACCCCCTCGACCCAAAGGGTAGAAAAAGAAGTCAACCAGAAGAACCTCGTCCGAGTGTAGATTTCGCGGGACACTAGTACAAGCAAAGCCGGTACGCACCCACTAATCTCTACTCTAAGTCTAAGGTGCACTCAAGCCCAGGTCCGGCTTATCTCTCAATCATAGAACACCCGTAACACCCCAACAGCAACAGATAATATCGATAAATAAACACCAATAGACAAGCCAACAAGCGCTAGGATTGACTCTCTCTTAGGGGACGTTGGATCCCACATGCATAAGAACTATCGCAGTCCTTAGCAGCCAGGGGACGTTGGATCCCCAGCAGACTCGTATAGGGAACTATCGCAGTCCCCAGCAGAGTCGCCAGCTGTCGCTACTGCGAAAATCGGCGCCGGCTGACAGAAGAGTCGCCACCATGCGTTATTTATCCCAACGGAGGGAAAGGAAACGCTCGAAGTAAACCTCGCAAAAAACGGGGAAAGGTATGGTCATCGCAACCAAAACCTGGGTTCGGGAGTCGGTTACGCAAGGGGAAGGTATTAGCACCCCTCACGTCCGTCGTACTCGACGGGATCCACGCTTGCTTGGGTTGTCTACAGGATGCAAAAACAATCTATCTACAGCTGCTAAATCTAAACAGAAGGGAATTGACTCGATAGAGCGTTGCACTCTATGCCTACGTATTCTCAAGAGAGAAAGTCAGAGTCAACGTAGTTCGGGACTACGGGGAAAATTGGCTCGCCAAGACCTCGCGTCTTGTGCCTACGTACTTCCACACTGCATGGAAGATCAGAGCTTTACGTAGTTCAGGCTAACTACGGCTAAACAGGGTATTCTCACACAACAGTGAGAAATTAACTGGTTTCAAAGGTATGGGAACCTATGGGCAAAACTACGGCTTGGTCTCAAATGCACTCGGGCAAGAGAGAAAAAGGATAACATTAGTCGTCAGTGGGAAAGTCTCGATCGCACAGCAGCGAGAGAACAAAAGGTTAGTTGTTAGTGTGCTCGCTAGGATATCGCATCCTATGCCTACATATTCTCGCCTGGTACGAGAAATCAGAGCAGCTGTAGTTCGGCTACTCTCGGGACCACAGCTCAAATCTCGTTTTATTAACATTCTGAAAAATGATTACAATGATTGAATACTGAAAATAAATCTCCTAGGAAATACTATCCTATCTACGATGAAAAATCGAATGACAAAAAATCCCCTAACAAGTGGACGTCTAATTCTATCTCTAAAAATGGTAAAAGAAAATCTATGAAAAAACATACTCTAAAAATATTAAATCGACACTAATATTTTTCTCTCTTTTTCCTTCTCTTCTCTTCAACTATTTCCTTCTTTTTTCTTTCAAAATATTTTTCATATATTTTTCCCCACTATTTTTCTATATATTTTTTCATATATTTTTCTCCACTATTTTCTATATATTTTTTCATATATTTTTCTCCATATTTTTTCATATATTTTTCTCTATTATTTCTTTTTCTTTTTTCCTTTTTTCAATATCCTTTTCTTTATTGTTTTTTCAATATATTCTTTTCCTTTTTTTCTAATATCTCTTTTTCATTTCTTTTTTCATAAAACCATATATGAAAAATAGAAAAGAAAATAGGGGGAGGGGGTACATAGTTTACAGGGGGTTATACAAGTAAAATAGAAAACTGCAAACTGGGCCCAGCCCAGCTGTTTGCTGCAAAAACTGGTGGGAGGTGTGGATCAAAAACGTAGGGTGCAGCCAGCAGTCCATCTCGTTGGGCCCAGCCCATTCTCAGCAGAGAAAAAAATGAGGGGAGGTGTCTCCAAAAAATGCTGTTGGGCCCCAGGATTCAGCCCACGACCTAACCCGGTCTCTTCCTCCCTTCCTCACTCTCCTCACTCAGAAACCCTAAGATCTTTCTCCTTTCTCCCTCACAGCGCCGCCGTCAACCTCCTTCGTCCTCCCTGAAACTTTGTTCGAAACTCACAAACACCTTCCTTCTCCGACGAACACACAAACACAGTCTCCCAAATACTGATGATGTTTGGAGTACTTCTCGATAAAACGATGAGAAGCTACGTGGAGTGCTAACAAATTTGTCGCTCGTTTGAAGTTGACGATCTTGGATAGAATTTGCTCTTGAAGTTCTTTGCTGGGAATCTGATGATGATTGCTTGATGAAGTTCTTCTGGAGATGAAGATCGGAGGTTTGTTGAAGTTCCTGGATCTTGGAGATTGTCCGCTGAAGTTTGTTCGTGAATTGTTGAACGATGAAGCTCTTGCATGTTCTTGTTGTTATATGAACGCAGTTGGACGTTTTCTGGAAGAACACTGATGAACTCTGGGAAACTTGGATGAACACGCGATGATGATGAAGATCGCCAGAAAAAAATTACAGCAGTTGTTGTTGAAGATTGGATGAACACGCAAGATCGTTTGATGAAGATCTTGTTGCAACTTGTTTCTGGAGGTTAGCTGTAAGACTGGATGAAGATCATCAACGATCTTGCGAAGCTTCGAAGATCCGACGACATTTCTGGCGATTTCCAAAGAACACCAGAAGAATCAGATGAAGTTCTGGGAAACGATGAACATTCATCACTCCTGATGAATTTCTGGTGGTCGTTCTGGAAAGAAGGTGAATACAATGGTGATTGAAGTTGATGATTGCTTCTTGTTGGTGGATGATGATTGTGGTTGATTGGTGATAAACGGTGGTTTCTGGAAATTGAGGCTTCAGATGATGAAGATTAGAGGAGGAAGATGAAGGTTTGATCGGGAACTGGGTTTTTTCTGGGTTTGTTGGAGGTTTTCCGGTTAGATACACGGTGGTCGCCGGCCATGCATGCCGGCCGGTGAGAAGGACAGTGAGAGGAGACGCGTGGCACCGTGGGTGGAGAAAGAGTGGCGCATGCAGGACGCGTGTCCCACGCGTGGCAGAGAGAGAGGGATTGGTGTTGCGACGTGGCGTGTGGAAGTGCGAAAATGTGGACCCTCCCCTTCATTACACGTGGCTCTGAAAAGCTTTATACTGCTTGATTTTTCTGGAACTTTCTGGAGAATGCTGGAGATTTCTGGACGAAACTGGGCTTTGCTGAATTGGGCCTAACGAAAATCATGATAAAAAACTGATATGGATTAAAAACAATTAAATCTGGATTAAAAATTAATGGAAATGATTAATGGCCAATTGAATGGAAAAACTGACTTAACAAACCAATTAAACTCTGAATTAATACTAATGAGAGTAAAAACAAAATGGTTAATGGATTATTAGACTTACTTAAAATTGACTAACTAAATACATCCTAATTAAAAAAATCTAATAAACCCACTAACCTAAAATTCTAATAAAACCTATATTAAAATTTTTATTAAATTTCTAATAACATCTAATTTATTTAAAAGAAACTCTATCATTAATACAAGAAAAGAAAAAAACTATATTCTCCTATATTAAAATCTATTTAAACTAATAAAAGAAAAAAATCTATTATTATTCTATATTATTTTAAAATGATTAAAAAATATTAAGAAAACTATTAATATCCTATTAAATCCTAAAAATGATTTAAAAGCTATTAAAAAGTCTAAAAATGGCTAATAAATTCTAGAAAAATCACAATAATTCCCGAAGGAACAAAAATAGCACCGAACGACACATAACACCGCGAGAGCGCACCAAAATAGCCGGTAAAAATAAACGGGCACCGAAATATCCCAAAAACACGATTCCATCTATCTAAACTGATTAAAAACACCTAAAACGCGAGACGAGAGCTGTGATCCCGATAAAATCAAAACAAATGAGAAATGCGCTGTATGCGATATGCGGATGCGAATGCGGTTATGCGTCGAAACATAGGACCAAATACGGGACCCGGTTGGTCAAATTTTGGGGTGCAACAGGGATTACCTTATCCTAACGCGGAAAGATAACTGAAATAACCATCGTCCACGAGGGTTGAACTTTGTGGGGATTAGCTGGAAATAAATAGTATTTTATGCTTAGGGCTGACGATCTACTTGGAGAGAGCGGACAACCCAGTTACTCGGCAGTAACGACAAAGGATGACCCGGATAGCCAAACAATGTAGATGCTAATGCGTATTAATGTGTATGAAAATGTCATGCGATGAGTATGCGATGCTTAAACTCATGTATATGCTGACAAAACGGATGAAAGAGGAGACATGAGATGAAATAAACATCTCAACAAGAATTCCCGGCGACCCCTGCAACATCACATCTATCGAGGGATAAGAAGAGTTGATGATATAACCAAATCTTGTTTCAAAGTTCTAACTTCCCTGGGGAGAAAATGTCGTGACTTCCATATGGGGATATGATACGACTTCACTGGAGAGTACGATATTATGACTTCAACTGGGGATCCTTAACCTCTGCATGAGGATACGATGTCATGACTCCACGGGAGGGATTGCTATCATGAACCGTAATCAGCCAAAGAACTCTTGGAATCAAATACTTTTGGGGATAAAATAAATATCCGCTGGATGGGGAAGATGTGGAGCTAGGTAGTTTCATGGAGATAGTGTAGCAACTTCCTGGAAATAATACCTCGACTTCCTGGGGACAAGGTACATCCAACTGGGGATAAAATATGTCAAAACTTCCCTGAGGAGAGTTCGTCAGACTTACTGGGGAGAAATCAACAGACATCCCTGGGGACGGTATCTTGACTTCTTGAGGAGAAGGTGGCAATCTCCTGGGGGATATTCCTGAGGGAGGTAAGGCAATTCCACTGAGGAACAGATGATCCTACTGAGAATGGGTCTTCAAGAACATACATCACTTGGAGGATACCGGAGATGTCTATGCAGTCTTGAGAGTCACTGGGGATTTATCGAATGGATCCCAAAAGTATTGTCAGCTTAAAGTCTCTCTGGGGACTATCATTGGGAAGATGCTGGTATGATCTATGCAGTCTTGGAGATTACTGGAGATTACCGGCTCGGTGTAAAATGTTGTCGGCTTAAAGTCTCGCTGGGGACTGTGTTGAAGCAACGGTTTAGACGTAGATTCTGCAACGATGAGATTTACTAGGGGATGAAGACCGCCGGGAGTAAAATACATCGGGTGCATGAAGAATGTCGTGAAACAAGCTAACTTTGATCTTAATGGACTTTGTAGTAGTCTCCATTTTGAAAATATCATGCCCCAGAGTACCTGCTTTGTGAGGAAGTCATCTCGAGAGGATTTTACAAAGAAACATGGAGTTCATATGCCCCATTGTTTTCAAACTCTTAGAGAGATTTGTCAGATCTTGACGTAACTGGCCTGGATCAACCGTGTTACAACTGAGTCTACAAGAATAGTTCTCAAGTATGTCTAGCTTGTATCAGTAAGTGAATTGGAAACCACCTGCCCCTGTTTAGCAGGATCTTTGAGTTCCATTGTGGATGTATGTATGTAAGTTTCTAAGATATCAAGAAAAATCAACATGCGTGAAGTGCTATCCTGAAACTATCAATGCAACAATATTTGTCTTGAGGATTTTTTTTGTTTTTATTTTTAAAAAGAGATCGCAATAACTCGTGACTGAAATCGCTAGCTAGGATATACGTTTAATTTATAATGCCAACATGAATTTTTGAGCATAGCTCGTAGGAGTCAGAAAACGCTATCTGGTCGAGTATGCTTTCAAGAGAATTCCTACTTCAATTAGGTCTTTTAATGGTTGTATCATGGCTTGGTGCACGGTTTAGGAAACAAAGGATAAAGGCTCAAAGTTATTTGTACCCACCCCTTTATTCGTGATATTCTCCAATCCTAATTCAGTTAACGGGATACGAGCACTCATATCTCAATCGGATTTGATATGGTTGAGAACTCATTAAGGCTTTGGACATGGCAGTCATTCACCTATTTTGGTGTTCGATCAACACGACTTTATTCTTCATTGGGGATTCTTCATTGTAATCCCTTATTATTATTATTTTTCATTCCCTAACTTTTTCCTGGACGACGTCTTTTGGATTTTTGACTTTGGAGTCCAGCGGGATGCCCCAGTTTTGCCTAAGTCTCCTTCATAGGTTTTGACTTAGCAGGTGCATATATATATATATATATATATATATATATATATATATATATATATATATATATATATATATATATATATATATATATATATATATATATATATATATATATATATATATATATATATATATATATATATATATATATATATATATATATATATATATATATATATATATATATATATATATATATATATATATATATATATATATATATATATATATATATATATATATATATATATTTGTTGACTAAGTCGTGGGACTCCTTTGAAAGGCTTGTGACTGCCCCACTCTTTTAGTAGTAGAGGGATAATCATTGACTTAACTTCCTAATATGTTAAGGATAGGTTCTCGAAGGTTCACTCCTTCTTTTTGAAAGTCTGAGCGCTCAATCGATTTAACTGAAAAACTACACTGCCCCAGGTTAAAGTAAAAGGTTTTTTAATTGGGCAAAGAAGAAAACTCCTACTTCAAGGCTCAAAGGGGTTAAAGAGGGGTTGTCATCCTTATATCTCCATTGTTTGGGATTTGAAACAATGCCTTACATCATCAGCAGGTTTCAGTTGAAAGCATACGACAAGAGATCTGATGTTTTTATTCATCATCCTCCTTCCAATTCTCTATCAAAGCGAGAGATCGGGTAAAGTTGGCATTATAAGTTTATGAAAAAATATTTTAATGAGTGAAACGAATGGATTTATTCAAGACAAACATTATGCATTAATTATTCCAAAATAAACAAGTTCGTACATGCTAATTATGCTTAATCAAAGAAACAAAATACATATAAATAAACAAAATGAACTGTCGGACAGATTGCTCTAAATGTGGTTATGAAGTCTTTGCATCTGAGACCGACACAATAGTGGTGGTTTCTTCTGGCGGAGCCTCACTGGAATGAGTCGTCTTGCTTGCCCCAACTTCAGTATCAGTCTTCGAATCTCTCTTCAGACTACCTTTCTCAGATTCTTGGTCGATCGAGGTCACATCATCTTGAGGATCACTGAACTGAAATGGACTAGGCTTCTGAGTAACTACCGACTTTGGCAGATTCACTGGCTGAGATATGTTGAAAACCTTAAGAGGAGTCTTGACCTCTAGTTGAGGATCATCGAAAGATAATATCTTCTTTTCTAACAAATCTCTGACGATATCTTTCAGAGCATAACAATCCTCCAAATCATGTCCGGGCGCCCCCTCATGAAATAAACAATGAGCGGAGGCATTATAATTGGAAGGCAAAGGATTACGAGGCGGACCCATTGCTCAGGTAGTGATCAAACCTCGTTGCACTAAGTAAGGATACAACTCGGTGAATCTCATTGGAATCGGCGGACAAGGCTTGTATTGTCTCCTAACCGGAGCATTCTAACTAGGTGTTTGCTTCTTAGGTTGTGGATTGGCAGGAGCGTTGGGCGCTCGTTGACACTTGATAGGAGCTTGTGCAAGATGATAGACAGGAGGCTGTTGATAAGCAGGATGCTGGTAGACCGGGGCCGGTTGCACAGGCTGGTAGGTGGGAAGTTGCTGATTGAAAGGAGGTGCAACAGTTGCTATATAAGGTTGTGGAGCATACTGAACTGGATAACCTTGAACATAATTATGCTGAGGTTGCCAAGATTGATGAGTAGCCATCGAGCAATTCCTCGGACGTGTAGCTCTTTTATGGTGGTCAATGCTCGGAGTTTTGCACTTCGGAGGAGTAACTCGTCGAACTGGTTGAGCGATGGTAGGATGCACCAAACTGGGTTGAAGACCATGAGGCGGTATGTTCTCAACAGTAATAGTTGGGTGAGGACCCACAACAGTATTGGTAATCTCAGAAACAATAGTAGGTTGATTATCCATCTTCACCTTAAGGGCTTGCAGCATCTCCATAATCTGCCCCACACTTCCTCGAAGATCTTCGAGTTCATGGCTGACACGGTCGATCTCTTGAGCTTGTTCTTCCATCCTCTTTCGAGCTTGGGCTCTAGTATTGTACTGATGCGGAGGACCCTGGGTGACGAAACTGGAAGGTGAAAGAACCGAGTATGAGAAAACTGGGAGACACATGAAATGCAAAATATGATGCAAAATGCGAATGAAATGACTTCATGGAATTCAAATATTTATGAATATTGCTGAATAATGAAGAAATTTTTATTAATGGATTACAATCAAATATAAAGTTTTTACTGGAGACAACTAAATATAACCTAATGAAAACCCTAAGGAAGCAAGGTCCACAACTTCAAGGAGTAGGCGGATATTCGAAGGAAAATAAATCCTCGTAGATTCTTCTCCTCTTGTCAGAAAATGCCTATTCATTCTTTGACTGAAGCTGTTTTTGAAGTTCCTCGTACTCGCTGACCATCACATGGTATTTGTTCTTTCATGTTTCTGCTTCATGTTGAGCTTTCTTCAAAGCGATCTTCAATGTTTCAGCCTCAGACATGAAATATTGGACAGGTTCCTCTCTCGGAGGCAAAGGATCTTGGTGATGATAAGGCATCTTCAATTTGATAGCTCTGTCTCAGACCCACTGAAGGTATGGTTCCATGGACACACAATTAGGCCTTCCCAGACTTTCTCGACCTTTCCTATGCAAGTGATGCCAGGAAGATACAATTTGATCTTGAAGCTCTTTGTTGTCTTCGAAGAAGATCTTCTCTACGTAGATACTTTTAAGCGGTTTTTTCAAGGGATACCCTAACTGTCGGCGAGCTAGGACCGGAGTGTAGCTAATTCCTCCATTAAAACCGAGTAAAGGCATGTTAGCGAAATCTCCACAACCATCAATGACTAGTATTCCATCATACATGCGATTGTACCAATCAATATCAGAGTGAGTTAAGGCCATAACCTTTTGTGACCAACGTCCTTGAGTGGGACTCCAAAAAGGACCAGACTTAGGCAAGTGTGAAATAAACCACTTATACAGTAACGACACACAACAGGTGATCATCCCTCCACCATGAAGGCTTCGGAGATGTACAAAATGATAGGCATTACCCAATAAGGTCGGTACTGGATTCCTTTGCATGAAGATCTTGATGGCATTAAGGTCCACAAATCCTTCAAAATTAGGGAAAAGCAACACTCGATAGATAAGCAAAGCAAGGATCGTATCAAAGGTAGGCATGCTTAGATGATCGACATAATATTGGGATTTCTCCATTAGGAACTTTGTAGGTAACCCAAAAATTTCACCCTTATGAGTCATATTCTCCTTAATGTCAGATACCTTCAAACATGTGGTTTTAGCAATATCCTGTTCTTTAGGGTCCTTTTCCAAGAAAGGGAAGGGAGTCTTATCCAAAATAGGCAACCCTACAAGCTGAGAATATTCTTCCAAAGTAGGTAATATCTGATAATCGGGGAATGTGAAGCAATGGTAGTCAGGATCATAGAATTGTAGCAAAACCGAAAGAAGTCCTTAGTTCACTTTATATTCTAATAGAGATAACAACCTTCCATACCGATTTTGAAATCTGTCTTGATCTTTGATTAAAGATCCTAGCTTCTTTAGGTCATCTAACTTAGGACTTTTAAAAGTATATTTCAAAGTTTTCCTTCGATTATAATCCATAATCCTGCAATATTCATAAATAAGGTTTGAATTCCATGAAATGTGATGCAATGTAATGTCTCATGGATGCAATGCACATAACCAAAGTCCTAGGTTAAAGGTATGTGCAAGGAGTTAGGGTCTACCCATCCCAATAAGGTATGTACTAAGGCTAGTTGTACCTGCAGAACAAGGTTCTAAGAAGTGCCCAAAGTCATTGGTCCATCCTTCAGATGTTATCAACTTTCCGACTGACTCGGGGGTTGATAATATTCTCGAGAGAACCTCTTTTGAGTGTAGCATCACGTAGCAACCATTATAGGACTACTCCCACATAGTTCCCGCACTACGTCCTATATAAGGCCAAGGTGGTTGATCGGTGGATTTCACTTGTGTTTTCAGACTCTGTTTGTTGTTGATTTTGCACTGTTTTTATCTGTTTTCGAAGCTTTGGTTTTTGTTATCTTAGTTACTCGTAGTTGTTTTTTTTATGCAAGTCTTATTTTGAAGTTTGTATTACTTTTGCCGCTGGTGCGTTTGATTCGGTTTCTTTTAGTGTGTTTTTGGCAGGAATTGATAGCACGACAGTCGCGCCGTTTCGGAGGCAAAGAAAAGTCGAAAAATGGAATTCAGAGGCACAACACGGGTACCCGTGTTGCATAACACGACCCGTGTCAGGGAGGACACGGTTGGAAGACACAGTCAAGATGAGCAGAGAAAAATGGAGAACAGAAGAGCAACACGGGTGCCCGTGTCACACAACACGGCCCATGTTGCAGCCCCTGTAGAAGAAAATGTGCTATGTGGATTCAGCAGCCTGACACGGCCACCCGTGTTGCACAACACGACCCGTGTCAGGGCCACTGATAGTGAATTTGTTGTTTTTCTGATTTTTATGCTGTCAGACCTATTTCGAAGGGCATTTGAGACATTTCGCGATGTAATTTGAATTTAGATATAAGAGCCACTTTTTAGAAAGAAGCAGACACTTTTGAATTGAGAATAGGATTGACAACTGAGGAGAGAGTTTTTTCTGGAGAACGAAGGATCGATCAAAAGCGGAAGCAATGGATGATCCAAGTGACCCAACTTGAATTGTAATGATCTTCTCCTTTTCATTTCTAATTGCATTTGTTTTTACTAAGAACATGAGCAGCTAAACCCCCAGTTGTTAGGGGGTGGTCCTAAGTTGCGATGTAATGACATTGGTTTGATTATTCTATGAGAATTATGTTATTCACCTTATATATATATATATATATATATATATATATATATATATATATATATATATATATATATATATATATATATATATATATATATATATATATATATATATATATATATATATATATATATATATATATATATATATATATATATATATATATATATATATATATATATATATATATATATATATATATATATATATATATATATATATATATATATATATATATATATATATATATATATATATTTTTTTTTTTTTTAATTATTTTGCAACAATCTTAATGCGTATTCATATTGGAAAGTAGAATTCGATTCATGATTAAGTTTTGGTCTGGAAAGTCAACCTAACACTTTTGCAAAATAATATCACGGTAGATATTGCTTAGGAATGGGAATATCCCGTATCACGTATTTTATTGTCAGAACTATTGCTTGGTGCTTTTCATGGACACTGAGGAATTAGTGTACATGAAACTCATCAAAGGGTTTTTATTAAGGAATTAAGGAAAATTAAATTTGAGAACTGATGAATTAAGGTTAATAACTATTATCTCAGGATAATCCTACATGGTCTTTACTCGCATCATGTCCACTCCCCTAACATCGTTCTTAGATTGATCTATAAGTCTTTATTTAATTGTTGTGTTACTCTGCTACCAAACAACCCCCTAGACTTTTTGTTCCTTTAAATACTAAAAATCCCGTTAATTACTACGCAGTCCTCGAGATCGATACTTGGGACTTTTCCCTTATTACTACAATCGATAAAAATAGTACACTTGCTATTTTCCTGATCAGTGGTGTTAAGGTAACAACGGTCCTCAATATCACAGACTCCAATCGAAAATAGTAAAAGTTTTTACGACTAACTCGATCAACCGAACCATTTTCGAAAGGGTCTCAACTGAGCGGTGATTCTCGAGTCATCTTGGTCGGGACTCACTCCCGGCAAGCCTCGTCGAATATCTCACCTTCCTATAATAAGGTCACTCAAGTCCAGGTTAGGACTTATCTCACAATAACAGGGTACCCCCCAAGCAAGGCACAATAATAATATATACAAGAGAATAAATAATGAAAAATATCATACAATAAACAAAATAGGGATAACCCTTAAAAGTTATGGAGGTCCCCAGTGAAGTCGCCATTTTCTGTTGCGGTGGAAATAGGATATCAAACTATTAATTAGTTTGAATGACAATTCTTGATTCACAACCGCTCTTTGATTTATCCGAAGGAAAAGGTCAAAAGAGGGAAAACCTATTTTTGCATCGTAAACACAATGCGGGGAGAGACATAGGTAAGGGGTTGTTTAAATTTAGGGAAGGTACTAACACCCTAAACTTCTGTAGTACTCTACAGGAACCTTTTGTTTATTGTATGCTTTTTTATTTTATTATCTGTTTGATGTATATATTGAGCTAAGGGATAGAGTGACCTAAAAACCTAAGGGTTAGTCCTAAGTTTACTCGGCAAGATTCGCATCTTGTGCCTACGTAACCTGGATAGGGAATGGAATAAGAGTAATCGTAGTTCCCCTTGAAAGGGAGGTTAGAAACGTCTTGATTGTGGTCAAGGTTTCAAGGGGAGTAAGCGCTTCTTAAGGACACACTTACGTGGAGTCTTAAAACTCCTATTTCTACGTTGAAATGTTAATTCGAAATTAGGGTTAAATTAGGGATTCTACGGCAGAAAACCCTAAAATAGAGTACGGCGACTCTTTGACCTAAAGCTAGGATAAATGGCGTTTTCGTCCACGGCGGGACGCCTAGGTTAATTAGGGTTTTGAAACGGTCAAAGAATTTGAGTTATTGACTCGGCAGTCAAACAATTGGACCTAATTCCTTCGGAGGGAGGAAATTAACGTTAAGAACATGCAAAATGTCAAATTATTATATGACAGAAATTATAGTGCGAAAATAAAGAAAGCGTCGCGATGATCACCCGCGTAAGTTACAAGTCCCAAAAAAATGCGAAAAAATAAAATAACTACGATCATGACCTCGCATAAATTACATCCATGAAAAACAATATGAAAGAATAATAAATTGCGACGATGCCTCGCATAATTACAACCGGAAAAAAATGAAAATACGATAAAATGCGAAATTAGTAACCAAGGACAAAAAGGAGAAACAATGAAAGTTAGATGAAAATTTAACGGGAAAGGTTAGGAATTTTAGAAAAAAAATTTATGTGAGAAATTTAGTTTTAAGAAAGAAAAATTTAGGATTAAAGGAAAATTAATTTTAATTTTTATGTTTTAAAAGGTTAGCAATTTATTAAAAACTTTAATTTATTTTAAAAAAGATTTTTAATTTTGGGAGAAAAAGTTCAATTGGTTAATATTTTTAAAGAAATATTCTAATCAACTTTTAAAAAAGGTTCCTAATTACCTTTAAGAAAAGGTTTTTTTAAAAAAAGATTTTAATTTTAACAAAGGGTTTTGATTTTTGAAACACAAAGGCTTTGACTTTCATCCTCAAAAAAGGAAGTTTTAGTTTAAGAAAGGTTTTAATTTTAAAAAAAGTTTTAATAAAAAAAAAAGGGTTTTGATTTTCTTTTGTATTTCTCACAATGTGAATCTATTCATCTTCTCCTGACTTTCACCTTTTCTCTTCTTACTCTTCCTTATCCTGGAAATGGATTACGAAAAAAAAAACAAAAAAAGAAGAAATAACAGACAATTAACGATGCTTACGGTGAGATTATTCAGATTCTCTGCTTTTGTTGTGACGGACGGTTGATTTTCGGAGGTGGGTTTCTCGCCGGATGATGGTTCGCCGGCTAGAGGATGATGACGATGGGTATGTCCGTCTGAAGCTGGTGATCGCGATTCCCGAAACTTCTTCTGATTGAGATGATGATGAAGCCTCAAAGATTTTTGCTGATAAGTCGTTAGAACGGCCATCGTTTTTTCTTTTTGTCTTCTTCCTCCGTTTCTCAAATACATCTTATGTTTATATAGGTAACAAATTAGCGTTAACTCTAACATAATGCCCACTTTAAAGTCCAACTTAAATAATCAGTTAAAACTAAATAAAATTTAAACAATTTAAAATAAACTTAAAATTTTATTTATTTATACTAAACATTAAAAATATTATAAAAAGAATAAAATATTTTCTAATATTTTTAATTTTATGATTTTTGGATGTTTTTATGAATAATATGGAAAAAAGTGAAAAAATAATATATTTTAAAAAATAATTTAAATAAAATACGAAAATAATAATTAAATAATAAAAAAAACTATTTTTTTTTTAATGAAAATAGAAAAGTTAGACTAAAAATAAAAGAAACAAAACAAAAAGTGAAGAAGGTGGAATTCAAACTCTCGATCTCTCACACTCACAACTCCTTACACATGATCTCTTGCCAATTGTGCTATTTTATTCATTCAAAATAAAGTGGCACTAGAAACCCTGTAAACTAAAAGAGCGCGCCACATGATATTTTCTTGCAACAATCAACCAACTGCACAACCCGTTAGTGGTTAGTTTAAACGCAATGCAAAATGAAATGGGATGCAAGATGAAACGACTAATCTTAGGGCAAAATTTGGGGTATTACAATGATATTTTAAATCAGATAAAAAAATTCTTATTTTTTTATAAAAATTTAAAATTTGATTATTAGATATTTTCGATAATAATAATAAAAATGATTTGATACATAATAAAAAGATACAATTATAAATTAATATCAATAAAATTATTCATATGCATAATTAAACATAATATTTATAGTGTGATTTAAAAAAAAAGAAGTTAAATAGACACAATTTTTTGAAAAAATGCGCTCTCTCTCTCATATTAAAAATACATTTAATTTAATTATTATAGGTCCAATAAGATTGCACCCTTTGAAATAATCTAACAATATAAGAAGATACATTGTTCTGGAGATTCTTATTCTGCTCTTCTGCCTTCTCCTCATGACAAGTATGTATCTTTATTTGCAAGCATTTTGATTTTTTGTTGCCACTTGTGATTATTTGTTTCTCCTTGATTTTTCATGCTACGTATGATTATAAGGTAAATCTATTTTTTCAACTTTTTCATCTTTCTCCAAATTCATCTCTCATCTTTATCGTTCAATAAATTTCATCTTTTTCTTTATATTGTCGGTCTTATTAGAAGTAATTCATATTTAGTTGTACTATTACTTAGCCCCTAAGTTTGTTAGAGGGCATTTTAGTATTTTATCTTATTCTAGTAACCCTAGTTTTAGCTTATAAATAGGGTTGCAATCATTGTAATGTTCAGTGAGTTGTGTAGCCGTCATTCTCTTTAATAGAATATTTCCTCTGTTCATCATTTATTCACCTTTGCACCAACAACTGGTATCTAGAGCTCCGGTTCGGATTCATTGGGAAACACGGGAAACACGAGTGAACGTGAGGCCTTGTGTGTTTGATTTTGTACTGTGCAAGGTAGAAGATGAACGGAAACGGTAACATGAGCACCAAACTTCCAGTATTTGACGGTAAAAACTGGAATCGTTGGATGATCCAAATGCGTGTACTGTTCGGTGCTCAAGATGTTCTAGATCTTGTCACTAATGGTTATGTTCCGGTAGCAGCAGATGCGACAGATGAACAAAAAAACACGCAGAAGGAAGTAAGGAAGA
Organism: Lathyrus sativus; assembly: GCA_963859935.3. NCBI lineage: Eukaryota > Viridiplantae > Streptophyta > Magnoliopsida > Fabales > Fabaceae > Lathyrus > Lathyrus sativus. The sequence continues at coordinate 550,968,025 of OZ012735.1, read as the reverse complement.
AGGATCAGAAAGCATTGTTCTTCATTCATCAATGTGTGGATGTAAATGTGTTTGAGAAGATTGCAGATTCAACGACAGCAAAAGCTGCGTGGGACACACTGGTGAGATGTTATGGTGGTGACTCATCAGTGAAGAAGGTGAAGCTTCAGTCCTTGAGAAAGCAATATGAGAATCTCAACATGAAGAATAATGAGAAAGTCTCTAAATACATCTCCAGAATGATTCTGATCACTAATGAGATGAAGGCGTATGGAGAAACTCTTTCTAAAGAAGCAATCATGGAGAAAATATTGAGATCCCTTACCTCTCAATTTGATTACATTGTGGTAGCAATAGAACATTCCAAAGATTTGAGCACCATGAGAATTGAAGAGTTGCAGAGCAGTCTAGAAGCGCAAGAGTTGCGTTTGACTGAGAGAACTTCTGAAAAGGAAGTAGAGCAGCAGGCTCTGAAAGTAACTTCTGATAGGAGGTATCAGAAGCAGTTAGAAGCTAGGAGAAGATCTGATGGTGGTCAGAAGTCAGAAAGCTCAACCTCTGATAGACAAAAGAATACTCAGAAGGGAAAAGAGAAGTATGACAAGAAGAAAATCCAATGTTACTGTTGTAAGAAGTTTGGTCACTTTGCTAGAGATTGTTGGTCAAACAAGGAGAGAAAATCAGAAGAAGAAAACATAGCCAGAAGTTCTGATGACGAATATATGCTATTGATGGCCTATGAATCTAATGATATGGATCTGATAGAATGGTGGTATATGGACACTGGCTGTTCAAATCATCTTACTAGAAACAAGAAATGACTGGTTGACTTTGACTATGAAAAGAGAACAAAGATCAGATGTGCTGATGACAAATATCTTAACGCATAAGGTATGGGAAATGTCAGGGTGATTCTGAACAATGGGAAAACAACATTGATTCAGAACGTGTGGTATGTACCTGGAATCAGAAGCGATCTGATGAGTGTGGGACAATTAATTGAGAAAGGTTTTTCAGTTACCATGAAGGACAATCTTCTGAAGCTGTATGACTGCAATCAGAAGTTGATTATGGAGTCAGAACAGGGAAGGAATATAACACTCAAAGTGAATGTCAGAACTGCAGACTCAGAATGTCTTAGTGCAACAAGTGCTGAGAAGGAGAGTGAGTTATGGCACAGAAGATTCGGTCATTTGAATTTCAGAAGCTTAAAACATCTGAATTCAAAGAAGTTGGTACATGGAATTCCTGCAATTAAGAATCTTGAAAAAGTCATGCAAAGTTTGCATGGAAGGAAAACAACCACGATTGCCATTTGCGTCAGAAGCTGCTCCAAGAGTAAAACATGCCTTGGGAGTTGTACATTTTGATGTGTGTGGTACATTTCCAGTAGCATCGATTGGAGGGAATAAATACTTTTTGTTGTTTGTTGATGAATTCACAAGAATGACATGGGTATCTCTTATTAAGTTTAAACACGAGGTGTTTTAAGAATTCAAGAAGTTCAGAATGAAGGCTGAGAATCAGAGTGGTCAGAAGTTGAAGATTCTCAGAACTGACGGTGGAGGTGAGTATAACTCCAAAGATTTCCAGAAGTTCTGTGAGGAGAATGGAATTGAGCATGAGGTTACTGCTCCTTATACCCCTCAACACAATGGTCTTGCTGAAAGAAGAAACCGCACTTTGCATGATATGGTGAGAAGCATGCTAAAGGAGAAGAAGCTTCCTCAGAAGCTCTGAGGAGAAGTTGTTGCCACTGCAACGTATGTACTCAACCGATGTCCTACGAAGAAGTTAAAGGAAATAGTTCCAATACAGAAGTGGACTGGAGATAAGCAAAGTGTTAGTCATCTGAAGGTATTTGGTTCTGTTTGCTATAAACATGTTCCAGAAGTCAGAAGACAGAAGCTGGATGATAGAAGCAAAGTGATGATTCTGATAGGGTACCACAGTACAGGTGCATACAAGCTCTATTGTCCAGAAACCAATAAAATTGAATTCAACAGAGATGTGATTGTGAAGGAATCAGAAGTTTAGAATTGGGATAAGTCTCAATCTGATTCTGATGTTAGAATTTCTGAAGAAAGGGCAGAGTTAAGAATTTTTGAAGTTGGAGTAAACTCTGACATTGACTTTGACTCTGATAGTGATTCAGACTCTGGAGAAGACTCAGAAGATGAAGGTGACTCTGATGATCCAGACTCTGATGGCAATCCAGATTCTGGTGGCAATTCAGACTCTGGAAATATGTCAGACTATGAAGATGGTCAAAGCTCTGGAGGAAGTCAATCATCTGAAGCTAGAAACTCTGAAGCTCAAGACTCTGAACAAGTTCAAAGACCACAAAGAATAAGAAACGTCCCCAGAAGATATGTAGAATTTGACATGCTGCAAGACACTGAAGTAGACTCTGAAGGAGAAGTTATTCAGTGTGCCATGATAGTAGATTCTGAACCCATAAGTACAGAAGAGGCTCTTAAGCAGAAGCTCTGGCTGAAGGCCATGAAAGAAAAACTTGATGCTATAGAGAGAAACAAGACTTGGAAGCTGACAGAACTTCCAAAAGACAAGAAAGCCATCAGCGTCAGATGGGTTTTCAAGCAGAAGTTAAAGCCAAATGGTTCAATTGGCAAATATAAAGCAAGGTTGGTAGCCATAGCATTTCTACAGAAACCTGGGCTGAATTATTCTGAAGTGTTTGCACCTGTAGCAAGACATGAAACAATCAGAATGGTGATTGCAATAGCTGCTAACAGGAATTGGCCTCTGATGCATTTAGATGTAAAATCTGCATTTCTGAACGGTCCATTAGAAGAAGAAGTTTACGTGTCACAACCTCCTGGATTTGTGAAAAAGAATCAGGAAGGGATGGTGTACATATTATACAAAGCTCTATATGGATTGAAACAAGCGCCCAGAGCTTGGAATCAGAAGATTGATTCATTTTTCAAGAAGCAAGGCTTTCAAAAATGTGAGATGGAGTACGGTGTTTATGTTCAACATACTTCTGAAGGCAATATGACTCTGGTGTGTTTATATGTTGATGACATATTGCTGACTGGAAGTTCTGAACAGGAGATAGCCAAGTTCAAGAAAGTTCTGATGAATGAATTCGAAATGAATGATCTAGGCAAAATGACATACTTTCTAGGAATGGAGTTCAGATATTCTGAGAAAGGTATCATTTTGCATCAGCTCAAGTATGAATTAGAACTTCTGAAGAGATTTGAACTGAAGAATTGTAAGATTGTTGTCACACCTTCTGATACAAATCAGAAACTGGATTCTGACTCTAATGGAAAGGATGTGGACGCTACAACCTTCAAACAATTGGTTGGTTCTCTGAGGTATCTGTGCAATACCAGACCTGATATTTGTTATTCTGTTGGGATGGTTTGTAGGTTCATGAGTAAACCTAAGTGGTCCCATTACCAAGCTGCTGTCAGGATTCTGAGGTATATCAAGGGAACTCTGAAGTATGGGGTGTTATTTCCTTCTGGAAGAAAGAATGAGTCAGAACTTCTGAGTTATTCAGATTCTGATTAGTGTGGAGACAGAGTTGACAGAAGAAGTACCTCTGGATACTTGTTTCAATTTCTGGGAGGTCCCATTTCTTGGTGTTCCAAGAAGCAACCTGTTGTGGCGTTATCAACCTGTGAAGCTGAATACATTGCAGATGCTGTTACTGCAAGGCAAGCTATGTGGATTCTGAATCTGTTGCAGGATCTGAAGATTAAAATAAACAAACCTCTGAAGCTGATGATTGACAACAAGTCTGCAGTCAATCTTGCCAGAAACCCAGTGTTGCATGGGAGAAGCAAGCATATTGAGATCAAGTATCATTTTCTGAGACATCAAGTTCATAGTGGAGTGTTAGAAGTTGTACACTGCAGCACTCAGAAATAGTTGGCAGATGCTCCGACGAAAGCTATCAAGACTGATCAATTTCTCAGACTAAGGGATGGAATTGGTGTTACAAGTTTTGACAGAATATGAATTAAGGGATGATATTAGAAGTAATTCATATTTAGTTGTACTATTACTTAGCCCCTAAGTTTGTTAGAGAGTATTTTAGTATTTTATCTTATTCTAGTAACCCTAGTTTTAGCTTATAAATAGGGTTGCAATCATTGTAATGTTCAGTGAGTTGTGTAGCCGTCATTCTCTTTAATAGAATATTTCCTCTGTTCATCATTTATTCACCTTTGCACCAACAGGTCTAACACCGTTCTCTTCCTATTCTCTTTGTAAATATATTTCTCTTTCTACATATTAATCTTCCACCATCCTAAGTTCTTCCATTTTTTCAGTCCTTGAACCTATTTGTCTGTCTAACTTCACCTTTGCGATCTAAATGATACCAAGGAGTTATGGAAGATTATGGTCTGAATGCACCATAAATAGTTGATTCTTACCAATATCAACAAGAAACACTTTGAAATGATTTTCATAGACAAAGAGTAAATTTTTGCATGATGTTTATTTTTCCTTTTCTACATTCTTAACGCTTTACTTTTCTATATCATTTAATTTGTTTGTTTATTCTAACAATTAATTAATGGTTTTTTATTTGCATGGTTTAAAGAAAAGGTTTTTTTATTATTTTTACATTCATGTTTTTTTATTTATTTGTAACTTCTTCATTTTTTTGTTGATTTATTTGTTTACTCATAAATGATTTTTTATTCACATATTCGTTTCATTATTTTTTAGGGACTGATATATATATATATATATTGTTATTTTCATATTTTGTTATTCAACTTTCATCTTCTTCTTCCATTATATTTCTCTCTTCTTCCTATCTCATTTCCATCTTCAACCCTTTTTTTTCTTCTTATGATGATTTATCTTTTTATATATACATCTACAAGATTTGGAAAAAAGTTTTTACTTTGACATTTCTCAAATGTGTACCTTGTGATGATTGGGCTTCAGATGATGGTGGGAAGAAGGAAAGAAGAGGAACTATGAAGCATTGAGGTGCTAAGAAAGTTTTGACGAGAAAAACTTTTTTCTTTCCGTATCTAACTTTTCATTTTCTCTTCATCTTTGGATTATGTATTTTTTATTCTATTTCATCCATCTATTTCCTTTATTAATTTATCATTAATGTCTCTTATTATTTATTTTAGTTGATGTTTATTTTGTGCAGGTAAATCACAAATATTAGAAAATTTTATTCTTATCTTATATGTTTCAAAACTTATGACTTTAGAAAATTATATCTTACTCATTAACTAAAAATATGTTTTTCTGATTCTATAAAATTAAGTAAAAGATAAATATTTTTATGTTCAACTCATTTTTAGGATCATAAATATATTGTATAATTATATTTGATATCATTACATAAAAATATATCATAAAATATAGAAAATATTTGTCGCTAATAATATAAAAAAAATACATGTTTTTGTTTTAATATTTCTTAATTTATAAATACTAAAACAAAAACTAGATTTTAGAAAGTTAAATAAAATTATAAGTGAAAACATTGAAATCATTTTATTGAAGAGAATTTTTTTTTATAATAACTATATATTAAATATTATTTACTATTATAATTAATATTTTAAAAAATTATTCAAAGTGACTAACTTTTCAACATCCGGTCGCCATCTCAATTGGCGAATGAGACCAAAACGAAAAATGGAAAAACCAATTCGCCATGTTGATCGGCAAATGAGGCCAATTCTTAATGCGTTCGTCATTCTGATTGGCGAATGAGGGCATTATAGGATTTCACTTTTATTTTTGATTTCATTTATATTATTATCAGTTTTTAATAAATTTAAATAATTGATTATTAATGTTTTATTCTATTTTTTAAATACCTTATTTTTAATTAATTTCAATTAATAAATACTTTATTTTTAATTATTAATGTAAAATGAATTCTTAAGAAATATAAGTGATTAAACTATGTTGTTTGTTTTTCATAATTAATTGAAATTTAAATAACATTAAGAAAAAACTAAATATAGAAATGTTAAAATAAAATATAGAAATAATAAATTATATTAATTTAGAATCTAATGAAAAGTACAATTACAATTGAACAAAAGAAAAAAACTAATGGCCGACTCTATCCAAGTGACCACCGGTGCCACATTGTGGGGGACGCGCGTTGCGACGAGGTTGTTGTGGTGTGTTCGGTCTTTGTGTGTTGAGTTGTGGAGGAGGGTATGGTTGGGACGGGCCCGACGTATCAGATAGAGTTTGCATCATTTGACCCCAATAGCCGGGAGGTCCACTGTCAACGACGCTTCCGTAGTCAAGCCCGATGCCCATGTTTTCGAAGGATTGTCGGGAAGGTTGGGTGGAGTATGGACGGTATGGTTATCTGAATGTGTACATGGAGTTGGGTTGGTCTAGGTGTGTTGGTTGTTGCGGGGTGTGGTAGTCGAATAATGGATAATTTGGGGGGTCGTTGGAGGGGTAGTTGGAGGTGTAGTTGGAGGGGTAGGGTCAAATGAGTTGTCTGGGCTATAGGTGGAGGGGGTAGGCTCAAAAGAGGTATCAGGGCTGTAATGGTAAGGTGGTTGAGGCTGGGATTGGGTGGGTGGCATGTAAGGTTGTCGTTGTTGATAGGGGATACTTGTTGGCATGTATGGGTTTTCGTAAGGCTGGTTTTGGGCACTGAACTGTTGCTGTGGGTTTGACGAAGAATCGCGTTCCCTTGGGTCGGCCAAATAGGTTGGCTGGGACAGGAAAGGATGAGATGTCGTGAAAGACCTAAATCAAGTCATATATTGAAGACTTGGCCTAGCCCCGTGCACAATACGGTCGGTTAAGACGTATTGCCTTCTTCTTTTCCAGTATATACGCAACTCCTTCGCAAACTCCTTCCAATCACTGACACTCCACCGTGCGTCTACCCGCTTTTGATGCCACTGCCCCAAGTCTACTGGAGCATCTGGAATATCTTGATGCATCCCAAATTGTAGTTTCACCCGGTCACTTTGGTGCATCTCCACCGTAGTGAACCTAATTATGGGTGTCTTTGATGTCCACACAGCGGCATCGTCGGGGTTGGGCTCGTGGTCGAGACCCTCGTACGGCATCCAGACAAACTACAATAAAGTTGGACAATTAAGTTAGACAGAGTTTGAGAGGTTTATGCATATACATTAAAAAAATTAATGGTAAATAACTTACATCATCTGGCCCAAGGTGGTCGATTAGGTTGCGGTATTGAATTATAGAGTGCCTTGGACATCTCTGATAATTCATCCCCGGAATAGACCACCTAAAAAAATAAACACATCTCAAAAATTATTAACTGAAAAAGAATATGTAGTTGCTAAATAATCTTGAAAAGATACTTACTTGTTGGCGTACGGGAACGTAAAAGAATTCCTGTTTATTGGAGCAAACATTGGCATCCTAGACCAACCCCACGCTTGCAGAAGATAAGCACAACCATAAAAAGTACAGGAATTTTTTTTTGAAGTTTTACAAAGTGCGTTATATAGATGGGCGAGGACAGCTGATCCCCAGCTATATTCGCACACTTTGTTAATATTCCGCAATAATGGTAAATACATAGTATAAACGGTATTTCTAGTGCCATCTGGAAATAAAAAGTACCCGAATAAAATCATAATATAACATCGAGTTTTGAGTATTTTCTCATACTCGGTGCTATCATCAGTTAAGACAATACGGTTGTATTGTTCTCTAAGGTATTTTAAATTAATTCCCTGACCCCTCGGGCGGCCCTCGCTTTCCGCCTGAGGTTCGTCCGTACAAAGAGGGGCACCCAATAAATCTTCGCAAAGTTGGTCAGGGACACCTACTTTGCCGTTGACGGCCTTACCATCGATGTGTAGGCCGAGCAACATGTAAACGTCCTGAAGAGTCACAGTACACTCACCAAAAGGTAGGTGAAATGTATGTGTCTCCGGTCTCCAGCGTTCTAACAACGCTAGAATAAATTTCATGTCGAGGGAGTAAGATTTGATTTCGATCAAATCACCAAACCCACAATGAGTAAGGTAGTCCGTAATAAGCGGGTCGTGTGGTATGTAATCATGCACACGACATCGAAACCTTGATACATCCTGCAGAATAATGAATGTTACGTTAGAGAAGAAGTAAAATTACTAACGTTTTTTTAGACAAAATTGTAAAAATAGACAAGAACAAAAGACTTACAAACTCGGCGATGTTTTCAGTCGTCCCTCTGTGAGAGTCACCCATGGTGAGTAGAGACATTGTTGTTTGGGATGTTGAGAGTTTGAGAGATTTGAGAGTTGAGAGTTTGAGAGGTTGAGAGTTGAGAGTCTGAGAGTTGAGAGCTGAGGGTTGAGAGTAGGAGAGTAGGAGAGTTTAAGTGTGAGTAGAATTTGATGGGTAAAGACCCTATATTTATATTCCACGAGTGGATATGTTGTAAATGCATGCTTCACAAGTGGCTTGAAGCATATGTTGTGTAAATGCATGTTGGACTAGTGTCATGATGCATGTGATATGTAAATGCATGTTGGATGCAGAGTCTTTTTTATGTAGTGTCTCGTCTAATCAAGCATGGTGGATGCAGTGTCCCGTCTTATCAAGTCCTGATGCATACAGAAAGAGAGTCTTTTGGGCGTTCGAACCATGCATCAAAGGGTTTGCATTTTGTAAACATATAATTCAAATTGACAGAACATGGTTATACGGGAAATATAAGGGCACACTTCTCATGGCTGTGGCACAGGACGGGAACAACAACATTTTTCCAATAGCCTTCGCCATAGTAGAAGGGGAGACTGCTGAAGGTTGGAGTTTTTTCTTAAAAAACCTCCGCTCTTACGTGTCTCCACAACCTAACTTATGTTTGATCTCCGATCAACACCCATCCATTGAGAGTGCATACAACAACCATGACAACGGTTGGCAGGATCCTCCCTCGACCCACGTCTATTGCATAAGGCATATTGCCCAAAATATCATGCGGGAAATTAAGGACAAGACGCTGCGAAAGAAGGTTGTGAACGCGGGATATGCACTAACTGAACCCACATTCAGATACTACCGGAACGAGATCAGACTGAACAACACAGACGCATTAAGATGGATTGATAGCATTGATAGGGAGAAATGGACGCGGGCATACGACAATGGGGTGCGATGGGACCACATGACAACTAACCTCGTCGAGTCAATGAATTCTGTTTTCAAGGGAATCCGAAACCTCCCAATAACTGCCTTGGTAAAGGCAACCTATTTTAGGCTAGAATCACTCTTTGATAGCAGACGTACGAAGTGGGGTTCGGTATTACAATCGGGCCAGCTGTATAGCGATACTTCAATGAAATTCATGAAAGAGGAAGCTGCCAAAGCCAACACACACGTGGTCACAATCTTTGACCGTACAACTGGTTGGTTCAGTGTTGCCGAGTCTATGGATCACAACGAAGGAAGGCCTAGGGGATGCTACCGTGTTGAATTGGATAAGAGCTGGTGTGATTGTGGAAAGTTTCAAGCATTTCGTATGTCGTGCTCTCATGTCATAGCAGCATGTTCCAAGTTGCACTAGGACCCAACCAACCTTCTTTCTGCAGTTCACCAAGTCATTAGTCTATGCAATGTCTACACATGCAACTTTCAAGTGGTGGCAAAGGAGGACTATTGGCCTCAATACGAAGGCGAAATTGTTTGGCATAATGACTTGATGCGCAGACAGAAGAAGGGTCGGCCTAACAGCACGCACATTCGAACTGAGATGGATACCGCAGACAAGCTGGTGAGATTGTGTAGTTTGTGTCGGCAACCAGGACACAATCGAACAAAATGTCCTAACGTAAGATCAAGCAGCAGATCATAGTTTCATATTTAATCTTGTCCTGTTAAATCAATATCAAATTCCATTTGATTAATAGCAATTTTTATAAGATTAATAGCAAATTTCATTCGAATAATACCAGGTTTCAATCAATTAAAATCATAGTTAACTGACACAACAACAACATGACAACAGAACACTGCGCGAAGGCAACATAAATTAAACAAACATAACAACAACGTAAAGACTTAAAACAGAACACTGCACCAAAGCGTCTACGATATCACGACCATCAACTTTATTTTCTTGGGTGTCAACATCATCACAAGGACACCGACATCATTTTCCACTTTTCTCCATTCACGAGTAACTCCGTTTCTCCCGGTCTCCTCGACCAGCCTCTCGATTTTCCTAATCTTTTCCCCTGGACCAATGTCTCCTTCTAGCCAGCGGTTCAGTTCCCTGTGCAAGTGCTCCAACGTCTGCGTATTCCAGAGGAGCACCTTCATCGGAGGCTTTGTTGGTGAAAACACAACTAGGGCATTTCTTTTCATTAGATCGAACGTTGGAAAAGGTTCCTTCGATGCTGATGACGACGACGAAGAACGTTGATTTAGAAATGCAGACATTCTAGACTCCACTCAACTCGAACTGCACTAACACTTTAGTCTTTTGGGATATAATATTGTGAAAACATACATGTGTTTGCGGTTGTATTTATAGTAAAAAAAACAGTACGCACCCTATATGATATGACTTAAATAACCTTACAACATTTATACACTCAAAATTTGCTCAATACTATATTTTTATTTTGTATTTAAACCTAAATTTATTAAACCAGTTTAAGTTTATTGTTTATTAAACATAAATTTATTAAATTAATTTGAAATTATTTTTATTTAAACCTAATTATTGTAAGTTTATTAATTAAAAAATAAATTTTAACATTAAACCAAATTATTTTAAATTTTTTAATTTAAAAATTAATTTTTACATTTAAATCTAATTTTTTAAGTTTATTAATAATATTTATGTTTAAAAAATAATAATAATTAAAAATATAAAAAAAAATTCGTTTTTAATTATTTAAAACATTAAATGAAATTAAAAAAATAATCAACATATAAAAACGGAAATGGATGGAAATGAAACCCTAGAACATGGTTTCATTCGCCAATCTAATTGGCGAATTCCTCCAAGATGGCCTCATTCGCTATTTGGCCTGGTGAATTGCAGTTTTCCATTTTTCTTTTCTTCCCTTTCGCCAATCTGAATGGCGACCTGATGCTGAAAAGTTGGCTACTTTGGATAATTTTCTGAAATGTTGTTTATAATGGTAAATAATATTTAATATAAAGTTATTATAAAAAAAAATTCTATTGAAGATGTTAGAAATCATTGTAGCTTTGTGAATAGGAAAAATAATTATATTTGTATTTTCGTTTTCAAATTTGAATATGAATTTGAAATATGTGAACTTGACACCTTTAGACCTTTAGTTAGATATTTTTCAAAAGATACAAAATTATTTCTTTAAAACTTAATATTTATAAAAGAGAGAGAAAAGATGGTGAAAAATGAATAAATGCATTAAATTAATATTAACATTAATTAACAACATATTCAAACTTGAACGGTACAAGTGTTTTTGTTCTTCAATCTTGCCAAGCATGCTACATATATCCAATTTTAGACCACGGCAAACAACAAAAAAATGTACTATTTAATATGTCAAATCCAAATCCAGTGCATTACAATGTCAAACGTCTCTTTTCTATGAATAAATTTATATATTTAATCATTTTTTTTTAAATTTTAGCTCTTAACAGCAGTACGAATTGTTATGTCTCTTTTATAGAAAAACTAAGGTTAATTTCATTTTTTTTTTTTTTTGCCTTTATGCCAATTTAATAGTGGGACAACTCTTTTTTTCTTAGAAATCATAACTAATGATGGCTATAAACTGGGTCAATAATTCCATTATTGACTCTTTCTTATTACTTGCATCTCAAAATGCAAAGGAACATTCCATGCAGCTCGTAGGATACTTAAATTCTTGTGGATATTTACCTTCCCATTTATCAATTTTTGTAAGATTAGCTATAGAGTCAAACTCTTGCAGTAAGAAAAATATTTTTTACCCGTTTTATAAGTTTATATTAGATTTTATTCTAAAATAAATGTATTTAATGTATGAATTTATACCGAATTTGTAAAATATTTGGTGACAAATATTTTGTATTTGTTATATTTAAAATTTGTCGCAGTTTTTTCAAATTTTTATTTTGCGACTTTATTTTTTATTTTACATCATCTGTACAACATAACATGTTTTTTTTTCGTGAATAATGTCTAAAATGTCAGACAAAATAAATTCTTAGATATACAGACAAACCAATTGAATTATTTTTCAAATTGTGCATAAAATCAGTGTAAGAAAAGTGTCAAAATCGAGTTTGCAGATGTCAGTATTCTTGATCTATGTTTCGCGTAGTTCGACCAGGTGTATTCATTTTATTTTTTCGACGACTTTTTTAGCCACATTTTGAGCAATTTGAGCCTTTTTACCGGTTCAGATTTATTTCAAAATCTTACCAAACGCTGTATTTTTCCAATACGTTTATTTCGCGCAGATCATTTTAGTACATTCAGTTTATTTTTTCGGAGACTTTGACACCCGATTTTTATTCATTTTTAGCCGTTTTAATTTTATCTTTTCGCCAAAACGTTCAGAAAAATAAAATAGAATTTTCCATGTTTGCATTTTAATTTTATCATGTACGTTTAGAAAGATGTGAATTTTATTTGATTTAATTGAATTAAATTGATATAAATCAATTAAATTATCTAGAAGGGAAATTTTAGGCATTTTAAATTGTCTTGCATTGTGTGTTTCTTTAATTCGATTATGATAATTAAATCAAGATTAATCAAAGGCCTATATTTGGTGATCCTTGCATTCATTCACCATCCAATATAAATAGATTAATTGTTTTATTATTATTAAATAAAAAGAAATAAATAAATAAAATATCTCAATTCTCTCTCACAAAAGGACAAAAAGAGGTCAGTTTCTCTCCCATTTGTAACGGCCTGAAAAAGGAAAAGAGAAAAAAAAATTACTCATAATACTCACTAGCGCTGGACAGAAAATTGGAGAACCGGTTCAATCTGACCAATCCGTATGGCCCATAAAGAAGCGGTTCGATTGGGTCGGTTTTTTGGTTTACCGATTTGATAAATGTTGGATTCACATGGTTTCGGTTGGTCGGTTTCGGTTGGTTATTTTCAATCCAGTGAAATCCGAAATCGACCGCTACTATTCCCAATTCAAAATTTCTTTACTCGTGTGTGTCTACTGTCTAGGATTTCACTTTCACTTTCATCCTCTACAATAGAACAACATCGTGTGTGTCTAGGGTTTCACTTTCACTTTCATCCTCTACAATAGAACAACAACAACAGAGCGCGGATCAACCCTAAAAATCTCTCAACCTCAAGCTAACACCATCACCACCACGGAACACTTCACCGCCAACACCGACTTGTCATGTAAATTTTTATGCACTCATCTTTGTTCTCTTTCTCTTCGCTCCATTTCTCAATCTCTCAATCTATATTTTTTATTTATTCAAAAATGCTGTTGTTCATGCTATTTTTCCTTATTGTTTGATTTGTTTTGATTATTGGGAGATGGAACATGGAAAAGGGAACTTGCAAGGAACTGAAGAAGGAAGTTTGCAAGGAGCTGAAGAAGGGAGATTGCAAGGTGCTGAAAATGCTAGTTTGCAAGGGTTGAGTCAAGGTATGTGTTTGTGTTTAAAAGTGTTACCTTGTTTAGTATGTCAAAATATAGGATTGATTCTTTTAGTTTACCCAAATATTTTCAGTGCCGGAACATCCTGTTTTCCATGCTGAACCTACACAAGTAGAATCTGCACTTCCTCACGTTCCCCCTGCTAGGAAAAAAAAGACAAGTTAATGCTAGTGGAACTAGGAAAACTTCATCTGTTTGGTTAGACTTTAACATTTTACCTGATGAACCTGAAGCAATAGCCGCGTGTAAAAATTGTCACAAAAGATACCGATGCGACCCTAAAACACATGGAACACCCAACATGTTAGCTCACTCAAAAGTGTGTCACAAAAACCTTAACCTTTTACAGAAAGATCCCACACAAAGAAACCTTGTAAGTTGTGATGCTGGTTTTTTAGGTTCAACAAGCCAAAGGCTCAATTCTCAAGCATGTAGGAAGGTTATTACTTCCTTTGTTATTCTTGATGAGCATTCCTTTAGAGTGATAGAGGGTGAGGGTTTTAAGAAACTATGCAAACAACTACAACCACAAATTACTATCCCTTCAAGGAGGACTGTAGCTAGGGATTGTTTTCAACTTTACCTAGCCGAAAAGTTAAAACTTAAAGCCTTTTTTAAATCTGATTGTGCTAGGGTTGCACTAACCACATATTTTTGGACTTCAATTCAAAATCTTAGTTACATGGCCATAACTGCACACTTCATTGACAATGCATTGATCTATCATAAAAAGATTATTAGTTTTAGTTTAGTTCCAAATCACAAGGGTGACCCCATTGGTAAAAAAATGGAAGATGTTTTGAAGGAATGAGGGCTTAGGAAAGTGTCAAAAATTACCCTTGACAACGCAACATGTAATGATGTAGCTGTTTCTTACTTGGGAAAAATACTTAAGAGCAAGAATTCTTTAATTGGTGTCGGGAGTTTTTTGCATATGAGATGTGCTGCCCATATCTTAAACTTGGTTGTGAGAGATGGATAAAAAGATCATGAGTTGTCTATTGAAAGTGATCGCGATGCTGTTAGGTTTTTGAGGTCCTCACCATAAAGAGCTTTGAAGTTTAATGAATGTATAGAAATTGTAGGGATAACATGTAAAAGAAAACTTATCCTTGATGTTTCCACACGATGGAATTCCACTTACTTGATGTTGGATGTTGCTGAGAAGTTCCAAACAGCATTTGAAAAGTTAGAGGATGAGGATCCTAGCTACATGGAGTTTTTTGAAAGTTCCGATCCACCTTGTTCTACTGATTGGGAAAACGTTAGGGCTTTTGTGATTTTTTTTGAAAACATTCTATGAAGCAACCAAATTGTTTTCATCTTCGCAAGAAGTGTCATTACATTTAGCCTTTCATAACTTGTCTGATATTTTGTGTAAGCTTCAAGAAGCGTCCTTGAACATGAATACCTATGTGGCTCAAATGATTTCTAATATGAGGACCAAATATGATAAATATTGGGGAGATGTTGAAAAAGTGAATCATTTTATCTATTTTGGAGTGATCTTTGACCCTAGGTTTAAGTTCGGTAATGTTGAGTGGTCTTTCAATGACATGTATGGGGTTGGTAGTGAACTTGCTAAGAAAAATGTCGAGTGTGTTAAAAAAAAAGTCTATATAAACTATATAATTGGTATAAATTTGAGCATGATAAAAATGTCGGGGCTGCCCTCTTAGATGCACCATCCGGGAGCACTTCCCATGGAGAAACATGCACCCAAACTAGAAAGCCATCACTTATTTGTATCGGATTTCTTTGAGTCTGGCAATGGTCGAGGCGCTTATTTGTTCTCAAAACTGGTTGATGCCTTCTAACGAGAACGACTCAAGAGTCCTTGATCTGCTTGAAGAATATGACATAACTGATTCTATAATTTCAGGCACTTTATGAAACAAAACTTTATCTTTTTTAATATTATTTTAATAACTTTAGCCTCATTATATTTTTGGTATCTTGCAGAGTTTCGTGTAGGTGTTACCGTTGGAGCAACAGCTCCTGGGCAGGCTGGGCTGTTTAAATCACCTTTAGGTATATGCTGAATTTTTTCTATTGTATATGCAGCCACTTATATATATATATATATATATATATATATATATATATATATATATATATATATATATATATATATATATATATATATATATATATATATATATATATATATATATATATATATATATATATATATATATATATATATATATATATATATATATATATATATATATATATATATATATATATATGCAGCAAATATTCTATTGTACTTGTAACCATACTAAACCATTTTTTCTCTTGTACTTGCAGCCACTTTTTGAATTTTTTTTGGAGTCTTGAATGACTCATAATATTAAAGCCATTATAATTAGTAAATCAGTTTTAGGAATCCATGTAATAATTTTGGGGCACTATTGTTTTGGGTAAGGAATCCATTGTTGGTTTAATACAGTGACAATGCTGTGAGTTTACACTTCTTTTGGGGCTGTTCATGACGATGAATCCAGACCTATTTTGGTAATTTTCACTTCTTTTTGAGTTTGATTGTTTTTTGTTCTGAGTTAGTAATAATTTGTGATTTGAATTTGGGTGTATACAGATTTTCTGCATAATGGGTTTTCTTCTGTGTTTACAGTTGCCTTCATTGGAGGTGCTCTTTTTGTACTTCAGCAGTTTGCAGGCATAAATGGAGTTCTTTATTTTTCATCATTGACCTTTCATGACGTCGGAATTCAAAGTAGTGCTTTAGCAAGCTTGTTTGTTGGGCTTATTCCTTAGTAACTCTGATTTTCATTTCTACTTCTTTGTTTAATTTGATTGATTATTTCAGTGCTGGTTCAAGTGCTGATTCTTATTATCTTAATATGTTGATTTTAATGTCTTAAAAATCAACAGTTGGGCTCTCGCTCACCCTCTTTCTGTTAAAGAATTTGAGAAGTTGAAGAAGAAGCAGATGAAGCCTGACTTTTTGGATATGGTTCCTTGGTACTCTGGGTATGTGACTGTGTATAATTTTTTTCTTCCATATCACTTTCTTTCTTATATATTGAGGTGTTGGAGATGATCATGATTATATGGTTATACTTGATAAATTATGCAGAACATCTGCTGATTTATTCAAAACTGTTTTTGATCTTCTAGTATCATTGACGGTGTTCGTTGGCCGTTTTGACATGCGAATGATGCAGGTAAGGTTTCAGGTAATTTCTATCTCATCAATTTTGGATTCAAATTAATTCGTTACTTAGGGTATGCTGCTTGTGGTGTAGGTGCTGGTGGCGGATTCAGAAGCGTTCAAAAATCCACTGGCAGAACCTTGGGCTAAACTAGTCTGTTTGGTTCAACAAAGAGATGGTTACTCTCATATAATTGCAGCTTCAAGTTCCTTTGGTAAAAACGTCATGCCGCGTGTTGTTGCTCTTTTATATGTTTCTTCGGTTACTGATGTCACGGGAATTTCTGATTCTCATACTTTTGTAAGGTGCATTAACTTTTGTGACTCACTCTTACTTTCATGTTCACTTTTTATTTTAGTAAAAAAGAACCATGTTGTTTATTGCACAATTCCACACTGGTCACTTATTAGATACTCATGATTGATGCTTACACTTAACTAAGGTTGACCTTCTTCGGCCATGGAATTGTTATCGTTACTGTGTAAATTTTATGCTCTGATTTGTTAGCCTATTTGACAAGATCCTCTGATTTGTTAGCCTATTCCATCCATCTCCGGCTTTGCAACTATCATGTTCATATTATAGATTCGCGGGAGATCTCACTCCCTTTGGATAATGTTTGACAAGAAAAGAAACCATTTTATCATTTAGAACTCAAGTTAATCTATGTAATCAAAATTCTGACTATATTATTTTGAGAGTCTTGGTGCTAAAAATGTAGGTGATGCATTGTTTTCTTAATCTTCATCGCTGCCATGTATCATGAATCCCTGACAAGATTAGTTGCATAAAAATAATAAAAGTACAACAGCGTAGCTATAAAACCAGGCATGTTCTACTCGCCCACAGTTACAGTATGACAAGCTTTTGTTTAGCTCAATAATAAATAATGTTAGTAACTATTTTAAATATATACAATAGCTATTTTAAACAAAGTGTGATACTTAGCTCCAGTAGTTAGCTGGATTCTGATGTAGAAAAATGAAAAACCTGTAAACCTGGACTCTTTGAGGACCTATTCTTCAAACTTTAGATAGGTGTTTCTGTTTGGGTGTATAGTGTATTTACCATAGCTAGCTTCTAGTTATTATTGTTAAAAGACATCAGCACAGGTTTTGAACTAATGTTGAGTCGTGATTCTTAGACGAGGACTGAAAATGACACACCATAAATTTTGGTTCCTGTATATAGCCGACGATCTCTGAAGTCCACACTTACGACACAATAAATAAAGTTTAGAAAGAGTGAAAATATGATGTACATTGATAACCGCTTAAGCTTTAAGGAGCAGGTATTCTTGATATGAGTTTATATGTGCTGCCACTAAAATTCACCTTCATAGATAAAGGCATAGTACTAAAAGGAATAAGTTTGCATGCAGACACATTTATAGAGTTGCAAGGATGGCTTACAAAGTAGGGATGCATGTTTGGTTTTTAGATTTTATGACTTTTACAGCTGACTGGTGCAGCATGCTTTGCTTCTTGTATTTGAGTTATACATTATGAACCTGATTATGAAATATAAATGTTGGGCTCTTTATCTGACTGGATAATATTTTAATTTCATACAGGCCAATATATGCTGGAAATGCATTTAGTACGGTGCGATATACTGGTGCCAGTCCTTGTATATTAACAATTAGATCCACGTCTTTTCCTGTTTCTCAGAAGTCTGTTGACACAAAATCTGATAAGGCTTCCATATCTCAGGTTGATCTTTCAACCTTTAACGAAGGTCTATTTTCTTATGCATTTAACATTTTATTTTTGGGAAAGTTGAAAAGGTTAGTAGGAACTGCCTGTCCTTATTTATCTGTTAACTATAGATCCTTGTTAGATGCTACAAAGATCAATGGATCATCTGTATCAGGGAATTATACTTAGTAATTTACATCAATTTGATCAATTACTTTCCTTTTGGACTTGGATAATTGAACAGTTGCAAAAAGCAACACAAACTTAAAGTCTTCACTATTTTGGCAGATCTGGACAAGTCTAGGTTTGTATCTCAAACTTCTCGGGATGATGAAGGACCAGATCTTGAAAGTGCACGAGTTGTAGTTACTGGTGGTCGTGCACAAAAGAGTGCTGAGAAATTAAAGTTACTGGTGGTTGTACTTCAATCTGGAATACTGTGGTATGACTCATGCTCATGAACTTCTTCATCAAGATAGTGAATTCAACCGCGCAGACACATCTGAAGAAACAGCAGGAGAGGGAGGTAGCCGCATTAACCAAAAAGTCAGACTCAAACACACAATGAAATGCGTTATTATTTTTGTGGTTCCTCTGGCAAATTGCATTTGAAATAGATACAAATTGCATTGAAATACTATTTGTAATAGATACCAATTTAAAACTTCTATTGGTATACCAATTTAATACCACTTATGGTTTTCTTACTGTCAGTTAAAACTTCTATAATTATGTGTCAACTTACTTATGGTTAACCGAACAAACATATCCATTTTAACCGATCAACCGATTAAACCGATCCGATCAAACCGATTAAAACTTCAGTCGGAATTGAACCTATCAAATCTACCCATAGTTTTGACCAGTTTGACATATTAGGCCCGAATCCAATCCAAACCGACCGATGTCCAGCCCTAATACTCACCATGAGAATGGTGGCATCACGTGAGATAAAAAGGATAATAAAACAAAAAACGAAAAGCAAGGTCCGATAGGCTCTCCATTATGAACATAGGAATATCCCATTTTCAAAAAAAAAAAAAGCCACTTACTTTTTTTTTTTTTCCACTCACAAATTTCTCTATCTCTAGGTGTAATAAAGAAGAAATGGAGGATTCATTTTCATTTTTCCTTGGATCATTTTCCACTGACTCTCTTTTCTAACTTTAAAAACCTTTTCCTGCTACTCCATTTTCTTAAAACCGAAAAGCACTCTTTTCACAACCTCCTTTTTCAACACAAGCTTTCCACCCGCTCCATTTTCACCCTCACATAGCACACAACCGTTAACCACCATTTGATTCTCTAATCCACCCTTCACCCTATCAAACTTCAGTCACTAACCATTTTTCACCTCTGTTTCAACCCGAAAAAACACCGTCGTATGAATTGCATTTCCGGTCACCCATGCACCATCAACAACTGTTCCTAACCTCCTTCCTCTAAACATTCCTTACACCACCATTGTTCATCGATTCCTTCACCTTCATACACTCACAAATAAACAGCCATACACAACTGCTATAAACTCGTCATCTTTCTTCGCTCACGACACCACTTCGCATCTACACAACAAAATCACCATTTTTCCGCCATTAACAACAACCATATCTCAAGCTAACCTTTCCATTCAGCCACCACAAAATCTCCATTCCAACAACTCGAACATCAATTGAAATAACCTCAACAATTGACATTGCCTGCCACCGTCAATATCTCAACTCATTTCTCACGCAGTAACTCATCAATAACAATGCGTAGCGATGAATCAACTCTAGTAGCAGCTCGATTGTGTTGCTGTTCATCCGGTAACGACATAAGATCTTTCATTTTTTATCTATTATATTGTTGTTTGTGGCTTGATTTTATAGTCTTTAAAATGATTTCAATCTATGTTGTGCGTATCTTTTATATCGTTGTTTTTGCTGTTGTTTTGGTTGCGAAATTGATGCGGATTTTGTTATGTGGCATTTACGCTATTTATTGCGTGTCATTTTTTCGTTTAGTGTGTAGTTTGAGTTTGATGTTGGTTTTGTATCCATTTGCGTTTCAATTGCAGATTTATGGATTTGTAAATAGTAAATACTGATTGTTTTCTTAGTTGCGGCTCAATTTGTGTTATTAATTGTTGCTGTGATTTCTTTGTAATTAGCAAGGTGTGTTTACTTAATGTTGTTTTTCTCTGTGTTTGGATTCAAATTCTGTTTGGATAAAGAATGATGTTGCAGTTTTTCCAAGTTTCATTGCATCATATCACATTCATGATGTTGCACCTATAGTTTTGTCACGGTTATTTATCGTATCTTCTGTATGTTCTTGTTTTTACAACTCGGTAGAAGAAAGTCCTTGAAATATTATATTTATCATTATCTATTACTTAAATGTTGGTGGTATAAACTACTTGACCTGTTCACGTATAACGTAAATTATTCATTATATTCAAACTTTTTATTAATTTATTTATTTATATATTTTTATCTTTTATTTTATTTAATAGGAATTGTTTTGTCATTTTTTTACTAACTAATTCCAATTTTTTTTATTATTTATTTATTTATTTTTGACTAAATTGGACATTTGATTTAAGCCCGTGTATTATTATTATTATTATTATTATTATTATTATTAATATTATTGTTATTATTATTATTATTATTATTATTATTATTATTATTATTATTATTATTATTATTATTATTATTATTATTATTATTATTATTATTATTATTATTATTATTATTATTATTATTATTATTATTATTATTATTATTATTATTACTCCATAGTAGAATGTACATGTATTATTTTTATGATCATCGTTTTTTTGTATTTCGATTACGATAATTCTGCAATATTGTCACAAATTTTGTAAATAATTTTGGTTTGTTACTTTGATTTTAAATGAGTCTTGTCTATGGATTCAACATTTCTATGTCGTTCATTGATAGAATATTTTCGCCGCATATTGCATTATTCGTGTTGTTACTATACACAAACCGGCTTTGGAGCACATTGTGATTTACTCGTTTCAATTCATGTTTATGCTCGCTTTCGTGTTCACATTTTTTAAATCAAACTAATTAAATAATTTTTGAATTTGATTTAATTATTTAATTTTGTCAATCAATTTTAATTAACTTGATTATTTGACTTAATTATATGATTTTGATAATTAATTTTAATTAACTTAATTAATCTATTAATCGAATTCAAATCATTTAACTTTATTAATCAATCTTAATTAACTTAATCATTTGATTACATTAATTTTAATCGAATAATTTTGATAATTGATTTGGATTAGTATAATTATGTGATTTAATAAACTTCGACTATTTTTTGCTAAATAAATTGGGACAAGTTCAAGGGATTCCAAAACTGTACAAACTCAAGTCACCTCCTGTTTATACACATGTAAACCGAGGCTACTGTAGACACGACTCTTTTTGGCCAAAGCTAAATGTTAGCTTCGATCGATTTAGCCTATCCCCGACACCGACGCTACGCCGAGGCTAATTGGCTAGTAGCGGCGGTTTTTTGCCTTATAGTGTCGGAAAATGGCCGAGGCTAAATACTGAATTTCTAGTAGTGACACTTGCTTATTGTGTTTAAGTTCTAGTTGTTTTTCTTTCATCTCTATTTGACAAAATGTACCCCAATTCCCATGAAGTTTAATAATTTTATCGCTTTCATCTTGTATGCTTTATTTAATTCAAGCATCTCTAAAATTATTTTTAAAATAAATTCTTGATTCACATCGAGCCATCTTTTACACCTTACAAGTCGATTGCCTCGAGCATCGCGATCAACCTCATGGCCACCATAGACAACATTCATAGTTTACTCTTTGGATTTCTTACAATGAGACTTATTCGATCAATTACTTCTAGTTGGTTGTTTAAAAGACTAACCCATTTTGCTAGTACACACATAATTTAAACTCGATTCAATTACCTTCCTTTATTTTTACTTGTTTGTTTATATTTTGTTTTGCATGATGAATAAAGTCAAAACCCAAGCATTCTTGATCCATATATCAAGCCATATCCCATTTTTGTAAGTCTACCGATTTATGCGTCACCATCAACCTTTCCCATTTCCATTAAAAATCCTTGATCAAACTCATCCCGCGATAAAACCCTTGATCCAACATCAAGTGGAATTTCCTTGAATAAACTTCCAAAACACAATAAAAGGCAATTATGATTGCGTGCCACGAGCCTTAAGTGGTGGAAAAAGGGTGAGAATGGAGCTTCCCTACACTCACTTAGATTATTTCGACACAAGGTGTTCGACTTAGTTGATTGAAATAATCACCTCTACCCATAGTCTTTAGCGCAATCCAAATCAAGAACATTTCTTCTCAAAACCTTAAAAAACAATTTTAACACACCAAACTTATCTTTTCTCGCCCCCGTGCGATTAAAAATCCTTAAGGCACTAAGTCACCGCCCCCGTGCGATTCACAACTCAAACACTTTTTTCAAAGAACATTGTTTAATCCCTTCTTTTACGCATATAAACTAGTTCTTCAGCCTCCCCCAACGAGCAAACAAGTCAACGATTAGCAGTTAGAATGCGACATAAACACTCGTTCATTAAAAGACACAAACCCACCAACCATAGTCCCCCGAACTACGATTACTCTAACTTCCTCATTGCACTATGAGAGTACATAGGCACGAGATTGTGAAGTCTTGGCGAGCTACCTTTTTTTTCTACCTAAACGTTTCTCCAGTAATCCTCCGAACTACGGATGCTCTGACTTCTCATTTTTCAATGAGAATATGTAGGCGCAAGGATTCCAATCCTTGGCGAACACCCTTTCTATATAACCTCCCATTTTCCCCCTTTTTAAGATTTCCCTTCGTTTCTCTTTTACATTCTTTTACCATTCGAAGAAAATAAATAAACATGTGCTAACATTCAATCGCAAATCTAACTAAGAGGTTTCTGTTGAGTACAACGGACGTGAGAGGTGCTAATACCTCCCCCTTGCGTAATCGACTATCGAGCCTTAAATTTGATTGCGATGACCATTTTCTTATTTTTCAAAGATTTTATCGATATTTTCCTATTCCTTCATTGGAGTGAATAAAGTTCGGTGACGACTTTGTTCGAACAAAAAAATTTCCGCGTCCATTGCAAAGGGTCGTATTTTTTGAGGTATGGTAGCTGACGACTCTGCTGGGGATTTCATTGCTCCGTGCAAGAGAGAGTCGAGCCTAACTTAGTCAGATTTGCGATATTTGTTAGCTTTGTTTGTTTGCAAGAAAGAGAAGTTTTGATTAAATTTAAAAGTTCTAAAATATCATTTTATTTAAATCTTTATTGGACTCACATTTTTATTTTATTCTATTTTATTTTTTTAATTAATTTAATTATCAGTCTTGATTTATTTTGTTTGATAGTCTAAAATATAATTAAATTATTTAATCCACTTTAAATAATTTATTTTGTTTTAAGTAAAATCGATATTAATAAATAGAGATGGATACTAATTTATATGTGAAAAAATTGATATGTGCATGCAATACAATTAGAATGTAATTGACATACACGGAACCATAACCATTTTTTACCGTTAATCAAAACTGTTGATTTATTTAAAATATTTGACTTTTATTTTAACCATCTAAAAAGTAATACTAATTAATGATGGTAATGTATTGACAGTGTAAAACTTTTTACACTGTCACTATATAACAATTAATGGAAAAAGTGAATAAAAAAAGCACTTCTTCTGACTTGAGCAAAGAAATTCATATTTTGAATCAAAACTATATACTATTCATCTTTTTGGGTTGTTCATAAAATCAAAACCCTTACATTGATGCTTTCATTGTCACCATAGCAGAGTATGCATGAGTTCTTGCCAGAGCAGATCAATATGCGTATATGGAAGCAGAGCATAACTCTCGATGGTCACAACTGGCATATTTAGACGTGTTGGTGTAAGCCCTAGAGGCCAATACTTTTTGGTACTTGTATCAGATTATTCGTTTAATAATAAAAGGCATTTCTTTATTATGTTTGTCTTTCAGAATAATAAAGTCCCAAGAATAGTTAGTCTGTTTAATGAAATGTTAAGTGTGACTTAATCATGAGATCCCATTAAACATAAAGACATTATTCTTAAAATATCCGTAGTCAAGCTTTATTGCAAAGTGGGATAACATTAAAAGCATTGAGACTATTATGAAGATAGACTGATGATCACATCTCATGGATCATGGATAAAGAGTTATCAAGTCTTGACATAGGTATAAATATTAGGAGTAATATTTATACCGGATTGACCCGCTATGAGAATACTACATAGTATGTTATGCAAAGTGTCATAAGTTATTCTCACGGTGATAATGGTGTATTACCACCCTTCGACCTGAAACCACTATGGACCCTAGATGTAGAGTCGGGTGCTTTATTGCTGATCAAACATTATCCGTAACTGGATGATCATAAAGACAGTTGATGGGCACTCCACGAAGCATGCTGAGGGACATGAGTGTCCTAGATGGAATTTGCCAATCCTTCATAACAGGAGAAATGTCTAAGGGCCCAATATTGAACTGGACAAGGATGACACAGTGTATGCCTTGTGTTCAATATAGACATAGGGGCAAAAGGGTAATTGTACAAACATATATTATCACGAAAAAGGTTTTGTCAGATCACATGACATTTTCGTGACTTGGGTAGCAGTGATGTGTTGCTAGATACCGCTTACTGTTTATTATGTTAAATATATAATTTAATATAATTACCAACGTTACGAAATCCTACAGGGTCACACACATAAGGACAGTTTGATGAGAGATAGAGAAATCAAAGGAACACCGTAAGGTACGGTGCACTTAAGTGAAAAAATAGAAATTCGGATAATATAATAATAATTATTGTTATTTTATAATGGTTATAAAATAATAATAAAATAAATATATTTATTATAATAATAGTTATTATAATAATATATAATATTATTATGGATCATGTGAATTGGGTTTTTAGCCCGCAGCCCACAAGAGAGTCCATAAAAGGAACCCTTGTGATGAAGCTTTCACTTGATGCAATTTCGTTTTTGATTCTCTTTTCTCACTCAAATAATTCCGTTCGTAAGCAGCTAGCACTGTGACCGGAAGCTGTTCGTGTGGACTGAGTAGAGGCGTTGCACTTCATCAACGCTTGTGATCGCTGCATCAAAAATCTGAATCGCCACAAAGAGGTAACGATTCTATCACTGACCATGCTCATTCGTAAGGATCACTAAAGGAAATTTTTGTTTTCCGCTGCGTTTAGATCGCAATTTTCCATCAAGACGAACATGGTTAAACAATTTGTGATCGAATTGAAGCTAAATTGCATCTGCGAAGACAATATTTCTCAAAAATATCTTCACCTGGTGTTCAGAACTCGCCTAATTCAACCCCAGGACAACCGTTTGAGAGCTCTTTCCATGGTGTTGAGAACTCAATTCAAGATAACATCATCTTTTCCATGTTTGAATCGAATCGAAAATCCAAGTTACGTGTGGATGAATATGCACGAGAAATTGTAAGATTTGTTACTTGTGTGTTTTATTTCCCAATTCACGCGTGTCCTATATTGCTTCCTTTATTTAGTGTTGGAGTATACTTTGGGTTTGAAATATGTGTATAAGATGCATTTTCTAACATGAAGTTCTTCTATGATGACCACCAACTATTTGTTAAAAGGCCCCTCAAAACCACATTCTCTTGTAATGTGGTTCTCTTTTAAGACATGAAAACAATTTTTGCATGGTTGCAAACTTCTTTTCAAATGATCAAGCTAACTTTGGGTGGTGTTCTATTTGTTTATACCAAATTTGAAAGCGTTTTATTGAGTATACAAGGACTTCCATATTTGGTACAGAATTATAGTAAAATCCTATGGAGATACATGAAAATTTTTCATGGCTATTTCATTGGCTCTGCACTTGAACTTTCTGTTTTTGCCTTTGACTTGACTAAGCTTCTTCCAGTATCCTTTTGTTTTTAATGGATGCCTTTGGTTATCTTGCTTCATCATATGGATATATGAGTGACCTTGATTGTTATAGCGTGGGTTTGATAGAAGTGTGGATTGATAATCATGTTGTGGAGAAAATTGAGAGCCTCCTTGTTGGGTGTTGCAAATTAATTATGCAATATCAACAAATGTTTTTCTCTGCTTGCGTGTTACCTTATATTTTAATATGGGGTTGCTTGTTTACAAATCGACAGACGAGGTTGAGTGAGAAAGTAGTGCACAATGCTTCAACACATATGACTTTAATTCTTGATGCTATAAACAAGTTGGAATATTTTGTGTCTTACACTTACTTGGTTACTTGTGTTTCATTTTTTCGATTAAAGGGTGGTAATTGTTGGATGCTAATCCCACTAGAAACTTTAGTTGATATCATGATGGTTGTCGCAACTCGCAACTGCGAAAAATACCCAGCGGAAAACAGAAGAGTCGTCACCTTTTGTTATTTATCCCAAAGAGAGGAAAAAAAATCGATCGGAAAAACCTAACGAAAAAGGAAAAGACGAGGTCATCGCAACCAAGTCCTGGATTCGGGAGAGGGGAAGGTATGAGAACCCCTCACGTCCATCGTACTCGATAGGATCCACGCTTGTTGTCTATCTAAGGGTGTGTTTAAACTATCTACGCTACAGGCTCACAGGACAAAAAGAAAAAAAGAAACAAGACTCGGCAGAGCATCGCCGCTCTGTGCCTACGTATTCCCTCGTGCAATGGGAAAGTCAGAGTCAACGTAGTTCGGCTAACTACGAGCGAAAGGCGGGGGAAGGTTGCTCGCCGAGACATCGTCGTCTCATGCCTACGTATTCTCATCTGGTACGAGAAATCAGAGCAAACGTAGTTCGGTCTCACACGAAACCACAGGTTGATTAAGTGTTTTAACCAAGTAGGGTTAAACCTCCGTTCCAGCAGTTAGGGACAAAGCCTGTTTGTGGTAGAACCGAAGCTTAACAACACTCTTTTTTACGAAAAAAGGTTTCCGATTTTTTCGGAAATATGAAAAAATTGAGTTTTTTCGAAAATATGAAAAAGTCGAGTTTTTTTTCTTCAGAATTATGAAAAGGTTGAGTTTTTTTCCCGAAATATTAAAAAGTCGAGTTTTTTTGGAATATTAAAAAGTCGAGTTTTTTTCGAATATATGAAAAGTCGAGTTTCTTTTTTAGAAATATGAAAAAGTCGAGTTTTTTCGAAAATATGACAATGTCGAGTTTTTTCGAAAATATGAAAAGGTTGGATTTTTTTGGAAATATGAAAAAGTCGAGTTTGTTCGGAAATATAAAAAAGTTGAGTTTTTTTTGCAGAAATATGAAACGATCGAGTTTTCTTGGAGTTATGAAAAAGTCGAGTTTTTTTTCCGAAATATGAAAAAATCGAGTTTTTTCGAAAAATGAAAAATTCGAGTTTTTTCGGAAATATGAAAAGGTCAAGTTTTTTCGGAAATATGAAAAGTCAGGTTTTTTTTCGGAAATATAAAAAAATTGAGTTTTTTTTTCCGAAAATATGAAAAATTGAGTTTTAAATATGAAAAGTCAGGTTTTTTTTCGGAAATATAAAAAAATTGAGTTTTTTTTTCCGAAAATATGAAAAATTGAGTTTTCTCGGAAATATGAAAAAGTCGAGTTTTTTCAAAAATATGAAAAATCGAGATTTTTTGGAAATATAGAAAATTGATTTTTTTTAGAAATATGAAAATCGATTTATTTTCGGAAATACAAAAAATTGAGTTTTTTTGGAAATACAGAAAATCAATTTTTTTTCTTCAGAAATATGAAAAAATTAAGTTTTTTCGGAAATACGAAAAAATTGAGTTTTTTTTTTTCCGGAAATATAGAAATTCGAGTTTTTTGGAAATACAAAAAAATCGGTTTTTTTTCCAAAAATACGAAAAATCATGTGTTTTAGAAACTGGAAAATTCGTTTTTTTTTTCAAAAATTCCAAAAATCGATACTTTTTAGAAATGTGAAAAACGAGTTTTTTTAGAAAATATGAAAAAATCAAGTTTCTTTTCAGAAAAATGAGAAATTTTTTTTCGAAAATACAAAATATGAAAATAAGAAAAATTGAAAATATTTTTTTTTGAAAATAAAAAGTATTTTTCACAATTTTTTTTTTTTATAAATAAGTTATATTTTAAAGAATATATTTTTTTAATATAAATAATTTAAAGTTTTATGAAGTTAAAAATTTTAATTTTAAAAGAGGTTAAAATATATAATTTGTTTAAAATTGTATACCGGTTATAAACTAATTAATAAAAATAAACTAGTAGTAAATTAGTTATAAATTTAATTGAAACTATTTTATCAATTAACTGAATTTTTATTGAAGTGATTATTACAAATTAAATCAAACCATAAATGTAGTTCGTTTCAATATAATTTCAATATAGTTCGTGAACCGTGAATGCTCTTAATTAAGAGAGGTTTTCTCTCAATTTCAAATACTTTCCGTGAGAAACTTTTCTTTTTTTCTTTTTTCTTTTCAGTAACCCATTCACTCCTTCTTTTCTTAAATCATATACTCTCTCCTCCATTATCATGCTTATTCATCACCAACAACATAATACCATTCAATACAACCCATAAAAAACCATACACTTTCTCATTCTCATTTTTTTTATATTTAGTTTATATATATATACTTCACATGTATATATATTTTGTTTATGTTATAGTTTTTGTTTCACTTTATATATATATATATATATATATATATATATATATATATATATATATATATATATATATATATATATATATATATATATATATATATATATATATATATATATATATATATATATATATTATGTTTTAGTTTTTTTATATAGATATTAGTATTGTTATATATATATATATATATATATATATATATATATATATATATATATATATATATATATATATATATATATATATATATATATATATATATATATATATATATATAAACTAATATCTATATAAAAAACAATAGCATCAAGTCTATTTTGATTGATTTTATTTAATAATTAGTTAACTGTTTATTTAATTAAGGCTTAATTAGTCCTGGAGTCTCTTAAATTAATTTGAGATTTCATTTTAGTCCCTTATTTAATAAACGTTACATTTTAGTCTTTTAAAACCAGTTCGTTAGTTAAATTAATTCTTTATGTTAAATGTTAAGAAAAAACGTTAAATTTGGATGACAGCGTGACAAAAATCAAAATAATGAGTCAGCAATTTTGTTAAGGGATTAAATTGAAACCTTATAATTAGTTAATGGACCAGACTTAAACAATAACCTAATTTTTATATCAACATAATCTTGAATTTAATGACATTAAATTAGAATTTTGTTACATTGTTTGATTCAAACCAAAATCGTTAAACTAAAATGACATTAAACATATTCTAAAATAACATAAGATATACATAGACACAACTACATAATGTGTACATAAGCACCATTACAAATTTTGATCCCTTTTGAAATCTTCTTTTCTTCTTTGAAATTGACTGAGGTCTAGGACTGAAAATGAGTCGAGTCGAGTCGAACTCACCTCAGCTCGGCTCGACTCGTTAAAAATTGTTCGAGTTCGAGTTTGACACAGACTTTCTTTTAAGCTCAAACTCGACTCGTTATAAGTTCACGAACAGTTCAGTTCAACTCGTTAGGTTCATCTCATTAGGTTCAGCTCACATGATTCACGGATTTAAAAACTATTTTTTAAAATTTATATATTTTTTAGTATATTTGACATTTTAAATAAATATATTTTTTTAAAATAAAATATTAAAATAAAATAAAAGTTATCATATTGAAATTTAACTTTATCTTCGAAATCTACTAATTCAAAACCTACACAACTTTCAAGAGATACATTTGAGAGTCTAATTCAAAAAATACTAAATTGAAGATTAAATTTGTCTAAGATTTGGAGTAAATATTTAAACCTAATCTTAAAGACAGTATAATTCTTCTCATATGTAATCGAGTTGACTCATGAACCTAACGAGTCGAACTATGTATAGTTCAAGTTCAGCTCATTTAGTTAACGAACTTAATTTTTCGCTCATACTCAACTCATTTGGTTCATGAACCTAGTTCAACGATTTAATTTTCGAATCGAATTCTGAACTATTTTCGAGTTGGTTCGGTTCATTGTCAGCCCTACTGAGGTCAAAAAAAGTGCACACCTTCTTCCATATCAGAAACACATGAACACTGAATACAAAAACTTAAAACAAAATAATGAAATAACTTCAGCCACATTATGTAATGTCAAAAATACATTGTGCACACCTCCTTTAACTATAAATCATTTTAATTATTACAAAAATATTTACAAATTTCTATAAAACCATCAAAAATAAAATAGATAAATTGCATCCAGCACACCTCTTTCAACTCATCAATTTTTTGTTTCTGTAAGCAATGCGAGAAATCTAACAATATTTGCATATTTCTCTCATGTTATTCTTGTTCCATTTTTCTTTTCTTCTCAGAAAAGAGTAATAAAAGGGTGTCAAACTCCTTCATTGTCACTTCACATCCTTGTTTCAAGATTCAAAAAATTAAAAATATATATGTATCACATACCAAAAAAAGCATCAACAAGGATGATGGATTACACAATACAAAAATATAATATGCAAGTGTAACAATAGAGTAATCTTCAGTACAAAAGTTGTATGAATTCAAAAAAAAACTAATAAACAGGTAAATCTCTCATGTAATGATAAAATCTGATATCAATTGATAATATTGATGAACACTAAAAAATGCTAGATTTTCATCCTCATGCTTTACCTGTATTGCTCTTTTCCTCTTTGGTGCTGCAAAATTATAAAAGCAAAAAAAATAATTAATTACTTTTCAATTCAATAATTGTTGTGAATTAAGATAAATAAAGATAAAAAACAAATCAGTAGTAATTGAAACTGGATTTGTAGAAAAGCTTGAATTTTGAAGCGGTGAAGAAATCCTTAACTTACCATCACTAGCAGAAGATATATTCCAGATTTACAAAACCCCTTTTCTAGATCTGAAGAAAAACCCATAAAATCGAAAAAAAATTTAAAATCCAAGCAATATCTTTCATTTGAGCTTCTTGAAAATTTTTTAATTTACAAGGAATGTGATTTGAGGGATTTAAAAGGAACGTTTATTAAATAAGGGACTAAAGTGAAACCTGATATTAAGTTAAGGGGACAAAGGATGCATTAAGCCTTTAACTAATTATAGTTTAATTAATTATTTATTTATTAAACAAATTATTTCATTATTTTTTGCATCGCTTCATTGTGTTGCAATTTCAGAGTCAAAATTCAATTTAACTTCCGAATATTGTTTAGATGCATAAATTCGGTTGCTCGACTTCTTACGAGTGGTTCATACATGAGTACACTCTAAGTTAGTCTAGAGCTAAATTCACTTGCCTTTGATTTCAATTTATTTCTCGAGTCTTGTGGCCTACCCATTTTCAAAATCAAATCAAACATACTATTTAAACTTTTTTCACACAAAACACGAAAGAAGAGGACTGTTGAAATCTAGCATTCTAGCAGAACCCTCAAATGATCGGTTCTAAACCTCGCGTTTTGGGATAATCGTTCATTCATTCTTTCATTTTTTTAAAAACTTAATAATTAACTTGGACAAATAAGGACCGTTAAGATTTAGCATCTTGGCGTAACTCTTCGAGCAATTGATTATCATCAAGTGTTTGTTGTCCATCAAACAATTTTCATAACAACTTGAATGAATAAGGGTTGTTGGAATTCAGCATTCTGGCACAACTCTTTGAACAATTGATTATCATCAAAAGTTTGTCATTCACCTAAAATACATCCAACCAATCAAACTATTTTTCTTGCTGTTGTGCAATCCTAAAACTTTTTTATAAACGTAAGATATTGTGTCTTGAGAAGATGCAGAATATTGCTTCGTCCACAAACAATTTAAATTGAGATATGAGGCGTTTTCCGCAAATGTTGATTTGTAAATCCATTTTATTGTGATGCAAACGTCCGCTCCTCACCTGTTTTGGGTAAAACAATATTTTCTGTCGAATGCGACTAAATATATTTAACTAAAATCTACCAACAAACAATTTCTTTTTACCCAGAACTACGAACGCTTTGATTTCTCATTTCACTATGAGAATACGTAGGCATAAGGGCCCTAATCTTTGACGAGCTCCCTTTTCTTTTTTCCACCTTTTTCTTTTCCAACCTTTTTCTTTTTTTCCCTGTAGTGTTAGAACTACGAAGGCTCTGAATTTCTCACTGCACTATGAGGATACGTAGGCACGAGATTGCGAAGTCTTGTCGAGTCCCCTAGTAATAAAAACCCTTAGGTCTCCTTTCTCTTAATAAAAATCTAAAAAAACACATTTGATTTTCTCTCTTTTCCCACTCAATAATTAGAATATTAGAAAATAACATTAGCTAACATTCATTTGACTCTAATTAAATGGTTTCTGTTGAGTATAACAGACGTGAGGGGTGCTAATACCTTCCCTTTGTGTAACCGACTTCCGAACTCAGATATTGGTTGCGATGACCATATCCTTGTCTTTCTTTTAGGGTTTTTCTTCAATATTTTTCCTTTCCCTCAATGAAAATAAATAAAGATCAGTGTTAAGTCTATCTCGCAAGCGTGCGATTGTGCTTCACGAGGTCGTTCTCATTTTTTGAGGTAAGACAACAAACATTTGACATAGGTCAAAACCATCATTCCTTTCTCTTTGGATTCAGCCACAACATGAACAAGCAACGTGGATAGATGAATATCAAAGAAAACCAGATGAGTAAAAAGGTAATTGAACCACAGAGAAAGCATCCAAGTCTTGAATTTAGGATCATAAAGTCTCTGATGTAGCACTCGATCTTAGATGTATCACCAGGTCTCAAATAAACTTCAAAGTCTCAGATACTACTCCAAGAAAAGGGAAGACACTAGGTTCTAAGTCCATAATCTAAAATACTCCTCAAGCAAGTGATAGTGACATAAAGTCCATGAGATTAAGGTTTTTAGGGTCTTAGCCATTTTATCATGTTTTTGTTCTTTTTGAAATAAGAAAGCAAAAGAATGCATAAAGATAAAAGACATAAAGATAAAAGGAAAAAAAATAAAAACAAGAATGTAAATGCCATGAACGTAAATGACATAAAGTAAATGACATAAAATAAATGTTAGACATGTTAGCACAATTAATATGTCAATGTTAGTATTAGTGAGAATTTAATCGAGTCAGAATAATTTAGCGCTATGTTAAGCAATTGTAAGTGGACTTATGTAGAAGTCACACCTATCTGAGGCCGGTCAATAACAATTTATGTGTTCAAACATGCTAGAGAAATGATACAAAATCCTCCTCCTAAAGCAATGTAACACAATAGTTAAAACAAAGAAGAAAGGAGATGGAGATGAGAAGAGAGCTAAGAAAGTGAAATGAAGACTCAAGCAATCACTAAGGATCATGTATCAACAAGTCAAAGGCCACAAAGAAATGATCATCAAGGGATAATCTGTCTATGATGCAAAGTGTCATAGATAACCCAAATGATCATCTGTTAACATGTTTGAAACAAAGAAGGTTCAATCAACAAAGGGATCATCAATCAAGCACTTGAAATATTGAAAATATGTTCAACTAAGCAATCATCAAGAGACAAGTTAAAATGGTCGCCTACCACCCTGATTATTAATAATTGCAACATTTAATTTTCTCCTCAATTTTTTAAAACTAAGTTGCGGGATATTTTTCACTTCGCAACTCTCTTTTTAAAATATTCAAATTTTTCTTTATTTGTTGCGAGAAGAAAAATTTTATTTTATTTTTTAAAAAAAATTATGTTGCAAGTATATTTTTTTCAAGGCGAAAAACACCTTGCATAGTCACTTGACTAATTCAAGTTTTTTTTATAATGTCATAATTTAGTCACTTGACTAATTCAAGTTTTCTTTATAATGTCATAATTTAGTGAATGAATATTTATAACAGAATTGAGGGTATGATTCTATTAGGCGTGCAAAATTTATTTTCAAATTATGAAAAGTAATCAAGTATTACGTAATTGCTATTAATAGTAAATCGTTTTTTCTAACAACTACGTTGGGGGAGTTATGTCCCTCAGCTCTGGATCTATTTAAAAAAACGTTAAGCACGAATACAAGAGGTTGAATTACTGTTAGAGCACATGCATAAAAATAAAATAAAGATTGTAAAATATGTGAATAACTTGACAACTATTTTAATTTTGTTTGATGCAAAAGTTTAATGTGGATCGGAGTCACTAACTACATATACGACTTTGGATTGTCTAAGTCAACAAAAAATATATTCAGAAAACGCCAAAAAAGTTAGATCTCTTTCTGTCATTCTGAATATTAATATATGTCATTGAATAATATTAAAGCCTTAATTTAAATTATCTCCCCTTTATAAATAATGCATACGTGTAGACAAGTTTTATTTAAATTATCTCCCCATTATACATAAATTGTATAAAAAGCATAGAAATTTTAGATAAGGTACTTTTAGTTGTACTCATTAGGAGATGGTAAGAGCCCCTTTCTACGACAAAAATGGTGTTAAGAAAGGTGCTTGGAGTAGAGAAGAAGATGAGTGTTTAACTGCTTATATTCAGAAACATGGTCATTCTAATTGGCGTCAACTCCCAAAGATTTCAGGTATTTTTATTTGTTTTTACTTGTTAATTTATTTGCATTATTTATTTAAATGATATGAATCCTCTGTTGAACTATAGTTTAGGCTTGTTTAATTTATGAATTAAGAATATAATATCAATGAGTGATGTTTTATCACAGGTTTGGCGAGGTGTGGAAAAAGTTGCAGACTTCGATGGTTGAATTACTTAAAGCCAAATCTTAAACGTGGAAACTACACAAGAGAGGAAGAAGAAATTATCATCAAATTACACCACCAACTTGGAAATAAGTAAATATTTTATTTTTTCAGATTTCACAATATAATTAATTAGAGCACTAGAGGTGCATAATTATCTTTAATTATCACTTGATTTCATTATTTGCATTTAAACTTAATCAATTATTGTCTAATTTTAGTTCCATCTCAGATGGTCTTTGATTGCTGAAAAGCTACCGGGAAGAACGGATCACGAGATAAAGAACTATTGGCATAGCTACTTAAAAAAGTGCTCAAATATAAATGGCTACAAAACCACAACTTTTGGATTGAAACCTAAATCATATGATATTGTTGAAGAAAATGATGTTCAGGATTCTGTAACATCTCAAAACCCTAGTTATGGTGTTGATAAGGGCTTTCATAACTTTATTTTAGAAAGCTCAACATTGTCAATGCTAGAAGAAACATCATCTGAAGAGAACTATTCGCCTACCTACAAGAATAGCTCCATGAGAGAAGAAGACAGTGGTGCTCCATGGTTGGCGTTCGAAGCATTCGAGGGTGATTTTTGGAATGAACCATTGATTCTAGATGATACATACACTAATAATGAGATATCTATTGATGACATAGAGTTAATGGTTTCAGACTACTATGATGGTTCATATATGATTTAAACATCGATCACGTCTTTGGTTGAGTTTTTGTGGTATTAAAGTCGGACTATTTTCAAAAATAGATTATTCGAATTAAATGTCATGGAGGTAGAGATTTGAAGTTTCCTTTCTAGTTCATTTCAATAAAGAAAGAGTTTTTGTTTAATGCTTTCTGGACATCATAAGTATGTTTTATATGTCTCCACCCACTCAAATAGGAGAATCTGTTATGTAAACAATATCAAAATATTAAAACAAAATGTTGACTTTTGTTTTATATTATTATTTTTGAAAACTGATTTTTGTGTTAAGGACAACTTCTTTTAAAAGGAATATATATATATATATATATATATATATATATATATATATATATATATATATATATATATATATATATATATATATATATATTCACTTAGTCCAAAATTAATATATGTATATATTTAGAACTCGACTAAGTCCAAAATTAAGTTTTTTAATAATAAAGATAAACAAATTACGATTAATTATTTTATATAATTAAAGGATATATA
The DNA here is from genome assembly GCA_963859935.3 of Lathyrus sativus. NCBI lineage: Eukaryota > Viridiplantae > Streptophyta > Magnoliopsida > Fabales > Fabaceae > Lathyrus > Lathyrus sativus. The sequence continues at coordinate 550,931,461 of OZ012735.1, read as the reverse complement.
TTCCAAAAAAAAATACAATGTATTCCACGCCAACAATCCAATACATTGCGGCAATACCGACAAAAAATCTACCTTAAGCAAACGAATTTCTTATAAAAATTAGAAAGACACTTAAACTATTCATTATAATTACATTTAGTTCTAGAGTTAGAACAAATAGCGAGTCACCACTGAGAGATAGAAATAATTCTATTGACTATATCCTCGTGGTTCAAGAATGCGTCATTCAATAAAATTTGCTTTCTACTCCACTATATGCACCAACACGAACAAAATCAAATCAAGCAAGCTGACTTTCTAGAAGTGGCTCCAACCAACTTCAAGAACCAAACTAACAAATGATCGCGACAATTAATCGAATCTCTTACAAACACACTGGTCTAAGAGAAAATCTCCCTCCAAAACAAATCAATAATAAGACAGGAAATAACGACCTGTTCCACTAATTCTACTGAGTTTAAACAAAACACACATTCCAACTCGTGGGGATTGGATATTACACCCCTGGCTGTCAGATTCTTCCGCATCGGGAGTTTATCAAATAACAGCCTCCATCCAAAAATCTTGACCTTCATCAGAATAAACGATTGCCACAAAATATATAATGCGGTCTTGAGGGTAATTTCTAAAGAATCAAATCCACTTGCCCTTAGAATAAAGTCTTATTGTGATTTAACCATAAAGAAGTTATTAGGAGCATTTGGCCACGAAAAGACATCAGCAACCTCAATCCTTGGTTTCTTATTAGCCAGCAACAACATTAGCTCATTCTTAATAGGTATAAGAGGTATTAAAACACTAATAAAAAGAAAGCAATAAATACAGAGATAAGAAAAACCAACCACTAAAACAATAGAAAATACAAACTCTCCACAACACAAATAAGAACGTTTGTAAAAAAAGAAATATAGACATAACATTTCAGCTACGGATCATCAATATTAGAGATAAATAGATAATAATATAGTTAGAAAGCCATCAATTGTATTAGCTGTCAAATGGTTAGCTATGCTTACCTATATATAAAGATCTATTGTATACTTGTTAATTGAAATGAATCTATAACAGAATTATTTCACTTTTCTCTCTTTCTGTTATTATAATATGGTATCTAGAGCTTCTCTCTCGATCTAGGGTTCCATGGCATCTACGTTCAGTTCTGAGGGTATTTTCCCCCCATCTCACGTCAAACTCTCACATCTTATCTCAGTCAAATTGCATGATAAAAACTTAAAACAGTGGAAACAACAAATAGATGGTGTGATTCACGACCATAAACTTCAGCGGTTCGTGACGTCGCCACTTGTTCCTCCGTGATTTCTTCCCGGCGTAGATCCTGTTACCGGCGGTGCAAATCCAGCGTTTCTTGACTGGGAGCAACAGGATGCGCTCATTTGCACATGGTTGCTCTCCACTATCTTCGATTACTGAATTTGTTGTTCGTGTTTGTGAAATCAGCAAATCTTTAATTTCGATCGGAAATCCGGTTCCTCTTTGTAATCTCATTGAAGTTGTTCTTGATGCTCTCCTTGAAGAATATGATCCAATTGTTGCTGCGATGAACAGTAAAGAGGATTTGTGTTCGCTGGATGAACTCGAATCAAGTCTTCTAGCACACAAATCAGCCATTGAGAAAAATCAAAAAGTTGTAGTTTCTGAACCTGTGTCCGTGAATCTCACTCATGCTCCGCCGTCTTCAGCATCGCTCTTGACGGAGGTATCTAATGCAGATTCGAACCCTAATTTTCCTATTGGAACTAGTCATGTGACGGAAAATGCTGAAAATCATGGTTATGGTACACGCGGTGGTCGTTCTGATCGTGGTGGCGGCCGGTTTGGACGCAGAGGTGGTAGATTTGGAAAGGTCTCATGTCGCATCTGTATGCTTTCATAGATACTCTTACTCCGGTGCACCTTCCTTATTCACTCCACGCGCTCCCTTCAATCCATTCATGGTAACTCCACGCCCTTCGTATCCTCCATCTTTTGGATATGCTGCTGCTCCAAGGTCAACACCACCTAGGCATCCTCAACCTCAGGCTTTCCTCACAAGTTCAGATCCTAACTTCAACAATCAGTGGTGGTATCCTGATTCAGAGGCATCTGACCACGTCACGCCTGAGGCTTCAAATGTATTTGATGCATCGTCATTGACTGGAGCTGAACAAGTATTCATGGGAAATGGCCAAGGTTTGTCAATTAACTCTGTAGGTTCCATGAAATTTCCCTTAGCCAACCCTTCTAATTCATCCCTAATGTTGCACAATCTTCTTCTTGTACCTCACATCACTAAAAATCTCATCAATGTAAGCAAATTTGCACGAGATAATAGAGTTTTCTTTGAGTTTCATCCTCAAATTTTTCTTGTCAAATCGCAGGATTCCTCCGAGGTCCTTCTTCGTGGCACTGTGGGAGCTGATGGAATCTACAGATTTGTCAATCCTGTTTCATCCATGTCTTAGTTTCATAGTCTTAGTGCTTGTAATAATCTTAGTTCATCATGTAATTCAGCTGCTACTTGCAACTGTATATTTATTTGTAATGTTGATTCTTATAATAATAAAACTGTTTCTGTTTCTAGTTGTCAAACTTCTCCTATAGCTAATGTCTCTACCGCTCATACTGCTAACTCATCTCAAAGTGTGCCTAGTTACAATTCCATATCTAACAATAAGTATAGTTGTGGCATACACGACTTGGACATCCTCATCACCAAGCCCTTATTGAAGTTCTTAAACTATGCCATATTCCTATTCCTCATAAACCTTCAAATGAATTATGTGCAGCTTGCTGCTTAGGAAAGTCTCACAAGCTTCCCTCATCTCTATCCACCACTATATATCATCATCCCTTTGAACTTGTTGTGTGTGATCTGTGGGGTCCTGCACCCATTCTATCTTCTGGTGGTTACACTTATTTTCTCACTTGTGTTGATGCTTTCTCCAAATTTGTCTGGGTTTTTCCTCTTAGGTTAAAATCTAACACTCTCACTCAATTCATTCACTTCAAAACCATGGTTGAACTCCAATTTGATTTCAAAATTAAAGGGGTTCAAAGTGATGGAGGTGGTGAATTCAAACCTTTCACCAAATACCTTACTGACTTAGGTATTCTTCACAGGTTTACTTGTCCCCATACTCACCATCAAAATGGTATAGTTGAACGCAAACACCGCCACATAGTTGAAACAGGTCTGGCTTTACTTGCTCATTCTAAGCTGCCACTCAAGTACTGGGATCATGCTTTTGTCACTGCAGCCTATCTTATCAATACGTTGTCTGGTCCCTCCATTCAAAATCAGTCTCCATACTCCATATTATTGCATAAATCTCCTGATTATTCAAGTCTCTGTGTGTTTGGTTGTGCTTTTTCTCCTTTTCTTAAACCATATAGTACTCACAAACTTGCTTTTCGATCCCAAGAGTGTATCTTCTTAGGTTACTCCACTGTTCATAAAGGTTATAAATGTCTTGCAGCTGATGGTCGATTATACATCTCTAAGGATGCTCTCTTTCATGAGACTCGATTTCCTTATCTAGAGCTTTTTCCCACATCTTCCTCTCCTCCCTCAAGTTCCTCTAGTTCTCAAGCTTGGTCTCCATATGCTGCCTCATCTCCATCATTTCCTACTTTCCATGTTCAACCTCTACATCATGTTCCTCCCTCTACTGCTCATAATATAAGTTCGTTGTCTTTTCCACCGACTCATACTTTGCCTGTTGCCACTCCTATCTCTCCTATGCCAAGTTCTTCTTCTATCCTAAGTCAACCCACATCTCTCAGCTCAGCCTGTCTTCCCTTAATTCTACCCCCACTGACTTGGCTGAGGCCAACACCATCTCCCCTTCCTCCCTACCCAATTATGTTGCCACAAATCATCCTGCCTCCAGTTCTGCATCCCCCACCAGTTCTGGTGCCCCTCTTTCTGATCTTACTCCTCTCAATGTTCATCTCATGCAAACTCATGCCAAAAGTGGCATTGTTAAGCCCAAACTTCATCCCACACTCCTTCTAACTCATATGGAACCTACATCAGTTAAACAAGCCTTGTTTACTCCTCATTGGTTTCAGGAAATGCAAGATGAATATCATGCCCTTTTGAAAAATCAGACGTGCTCCTTAGTGTCTCCCTCTGCCACTAAAAACCCCATTGCCTGCAAGTGGGTCTTTCAGGTCAAGGAGAACCCTGATGGCTCTACTAATAGATATAAGGCATGGTTAGTTGCCAAAGGGTTTCACCAGAAAGCTGGTAGTGATTTCACTGAGACGTTTTCTCCTTTCGTTAAGCCGGTTAATGTCAGAACTGTTCTCACCCTTGCAGTCACCAATAGGTGGTCAATCCAGCAAATTGACATAAATAATGCCTTCCTTAATGGGCTCCTTGAGGAAGAGGTGTATATGATTCAACCGCCTGGGTTTGAAGCTATTGACAGGTCTCTTGTGTGCGGGTTTAACAAAGCTTTATATGGGTTAAAACAGGCCCCCGGGGCCTGGTTTGATAGGCTTAAAAACTCACTACTGCAGTATGAACTTCAAGCCAGCAAGTGTGATTCTAGCTTATTCTTTTTACACACCAGCAGCTTAACAGTTATGGTATTAGTGTATGTTGATGATATCATTATCACATGGGATTCTCTTGCGTTTATTGCCAACCTTATCAAGAGTCTCAACATACAGTTTGCCTTTAAGGATCTAGGTCAGCTGGACTATTTCCTAGGGATTGAGGTACTCACCTACCCAATGGATCTTTACTGCTTTCTCAAGCCAAGTATGTGAATGACCTGCTTGCAAAAGTGAATATGTCCACTGCAAATACAATGCCCACTCCCATGGTCTCTAGCAGCAAGTTATCAAAATGTGGTTCTGACTCATTTTCGGACCCAACCCAGTTCAGATCCATTGTTGGTGCTCTTCAGTATACTACCTTGACCAGGCCTGAGTTATCCTTTTCTGTCAACAAAGTGTGTCAGTTTTTGTCAAATCCCGTGAAGGAACACTGGAAAGTAGTGAAAAGAATACTCAGGTACCTCAGTGGTAACCTTCACTATGTGTTACTTATTCAACCTGCTCCTCGGCATCAATCCCTATCCCTGCTAGGCTTCTGTGATGCTGAATGGGAAGCAGACCTTGATGATAGACGGTCAACCTCAGGGGCTTGTGTGTTTTTAGGTCCCAACATTATTTCTCAGTGGTCAAAGAAGCAGCAACTGGTGGCAAGATCCAGTGCTGAAGCCAAGTACCGGAGTATGGCTCAGCTGGCTGCAGAAATGTTGTGGATTCAATCCTTTCTCACTGAACTTCATTGCCAGTTTCAAACCCCTAAAATACTTTGTGATAACCTAAACATAATGACCTTAACTCATAATCTTATTCTTCACAATAGGACAAAGCATATGGAGCTGGACATTTTCATTGTAAGGGAAAAGGTTCTCAACAAAAGTCTGACTATTGTTCATGTGCCTGCACAGGATCAGTGGGCAGATGCCCTTACAAAACCCCTCTCTGCTGCTAAATTCATCCCTCTGTGTGACAAACTTAGAGTGTTCAACAAAAGAAGCCTCCTTGAAGCACCCCCCCTCAGCTTCTAAGGGGAACTATTAGAGATAAATAGATAATAATATAGTTAGAAAGCCATCAATTGTATTAGCTGTCAAATGGTTAGCTATGCTTACCTATATATAGAAATCTACTGTATACTTGTTAATTGAAATGAATCTATAACAGAATTATTTCACTTTTCTCTCTTTCTGTTATTATAACAATCAATACTTAAACATCATACTTGAACACTAAAAACACGCTATAGGAAGGTTGTAGATACTCAAGGCGCTATTGACTCAAGTGCATGATAGGATTTTTCAGACAAATAAAAAAAACACACGAACTATCCACAAACTTACAAGATACAATTTTCATGTCAAGAAAATTCAAGTCTTCCACGTCTTTCAAACTCATAAATTATCTAACAACGCTAAATCATTCCAAAATTTTCAAATCAACCGGATTATAATATATTAAATTATAAAACAACCCCATTAATCCTAGAGGAACCACTAGAAGGTAAGAACATGTGAAAAAGGTTCAATGAATTTCTAAGTAAAATTATAACTCACTTTAACCATTCAAAAGATTCTATCCCAAACTGAAATCACCACCTCTAAAAAAATGACAAAGCACACCCCAACACCAATGAAATTCTCCTCTCAAATAAGTTTTCTATAATAAAATTCTTGTCTTAAAGGAATTGTTAAGATAATATGAGGTTAATTTGTTTAATATTATGTATTGTCTTAAAGGAATTGTTAAGATAATATGAGGTTAATTTGTTTAATATCATGTATTTTATTAGTAAACGAAATAGTAAATTTGATTAATATGTGGTTAATAATATATATTTTTGTGGTTAGTGTAATAATAAAATTGATTAATAATAAATTTTATATTTGTGTTAAAAAATTTAAAAACAAAAATATTTTTTATAAATATTATTATTTTACTTGAAAAATACTATTTATTATATTTATGAACCGTAAATACCATATAAATGGAAAGTTTGATGTCAAAATATCATTGCTTTTTATTTAATACTAATATCAAACATTTTCATTTTCCTGCAACAACTTTAGTGTGTCTTAAAATATGAGCTATATATCCTTATCACTTTTGGTTACATATTATGTCTTTAAATTTGACTAAAATTAAATTAAAATTAACTAATTAATTAAATTATAAAAAAACTTAACTTTAAAATCTATGCCGAATTTTGAAATATTTGTATATTGTAGAATATAATATATACTATTACTATAATTATTATGATTTGTAAAAGAAAGAAAATTTAATGTTTGGAGATAATGCGTTTACTTTTGATGTGTTTTCTTTAAAGTGAGAGTTGTTGTTCTTTTTATCTTATCCTTCGTGACATCACTACCTTGACGTTGCCTCGGGAGCACGTTGTTTTTGTAGAATATACCCATGTGACAACAAGACTAAGAAACATCTTGTTTTCTTGCTTGCTTCCAAGAAAGTCATGTGCAATATCCTTTAAACGTGTATTTTATTATAAATATTAAAGATGTCGGTAGCTTGAACATTTATAAGTAGAAGAATCCACACACACATATTATTTTAAAATTTTGGATGAATATGTGGTGTATTTCTCACAAAAGTATTGCTCTAGAATATGGATCCTCATCCTCTTCACTCTTTAATTATGTTGTCTTTCATTATTGAGGTTTGTACAAAATCTCTATAATTAGAGTGATGTATCGTTGATTATATATATATATATATATATATATATATATATATATATATATATATATATATATATATATATATATATATATATATATATATATATATATATATATATATATATATATATATATATATATATATATATATATATATATATATATATATATATATATATATATGTATATATATATATGTATGTATATATGTATGTATGTATGTATGTATGTATGTTAAATGTAATTCATTGTTTTGATTTGATTTGAATATTTTGGGTCTTTTATGTTTTGCGTTTTTGTAAACCTAAAACTATAAATAGGGTGTCTTGCTTTGTATTCAATCACAACATAGAATAGATTTCACAGTTGCAGTGTTTAGCAAGTGAAAGTTCTATAAGCAATAAGAAATCTCACAGTTGTGGGTAACACATTATCTCCAAATATTTCTTCTCTCATTCTTCTCATTCTTGTTTGTTCTTCTTTTCTTTTGTTGTTCTTGATAATTACTTGTTATTACCATTACTATCATATTGTGGGTTTGTTCATCAATCTTGAGATCAAGATTGAAGGGAATTCTTTATAGGGTGTGAGGTGAATTTCCAACATCTAGTATCTAGAGCTCCGGTTGAGAGATTCAAGGAAGGAAGATAGTGATGGCGCTGAACTATCCGAACGTCAACTTTCCGGCGACCCTGTCAATTCTCAAGAAAGACAATTATGAGAATTGGTGCAAGCATATTAAGGTGATTTTCTGTTATCAAGATCTTTGGGATCTTGTGAAGGACGGAGTAACATCGCTTGGGGAGAACGCAACGGAGGCGGAAAAGGCTATGCACAAAGAATTGAAGAAGAAGGATTATAAAGCACTCTTTATAATTCATCAGTGTGTTGATCCTGATAACTTTGAAAAGGTTAGTGATGTAGATTCAGCAAAAGAAGCATGGGAGATTCTTGAAAAGTCGTTTGGAGGCGCAGAGAAGGTGAAAGAGGTGAGGTTACAAACTCACAAGAGAACCTATGAGTTGGTTCAGATGGAAGACAACGAAAGCATTACAGATTTCTCCACCAGAGTTACAAAGTTGGTGAATCAAATCAAAGTATGTGGAGAAGCGCTGACGACAAAAGCAGTTGTCTCAAAGATTTTGAGATCGTTGGCTCCAAAATTCGACCACGTGGTAGTTGCCATACAAGAGTCGAAAGATCTGTCAGTGTTGACGAAGGAAGAGCTTCAAGGGACTCTTGAGTCTCATGAACAGAGGATGGCTGAGAGAGCTGCAGGAAAGTTGAAAGATATGGCTTTGCAGGCGCAGTCAGAAAAGGAAAGAAAAGGGAAAGGTGTAACACCCCCTTTTTATACCCCCAAATAAATTAAATAAATCAATTAGGCACTTAGAAAATTTATTTCATCAGAGTTTAATTAAAACATGGTATAAAAGAGGCGCATCACATTATCATGAAATTAAACACATACGATACCTGCTCAAAATAGATATGCAACAATGGGTAACCCACATCTCAATATTTAGAATAAAGCGGAAACATCCAAATATTGAATCGATCTCATTCATAAAAGTATATACAACCATCAGTTAATTCATGCTTTACAACATATCCACAGCAGATACATACACATATGTATCACAAAAGAATTAAAACAAATGTAACTCCAAAAGAGTCAAAGGCTTCCTAACTACCCAGATGTTACATATCAGAGCCATTGACCAAAAAGAATGAAGACATCGCTTCACAAAAGAACCTCCAGCTTCCTACTCTGCAATGCCTCATAGAGCATTAGAAAACAGCAGAAGGGTGAGAAACAACATCATAACAGTTAATGCATAAAATTGTATATATACATAACTCCATAATTATACAAGTTATACTCAAATTATGTTCTCACCACATTAAGCATATACAAATAATCATGTCTCTACACATACACATGAACATTCACTATATTTTCTCCAAACAGTCACATAAAACATACACAGTTATATTCACACAACCAATGCATCATACACAGATGACTCATGCAACTCATAGAGACCGACACACGACTCTATGCAGATGCAAATGCGGTACCGACTCATTCAACAAATTCCCTAAGGAATCGAGTATTCAGCAGATCCTCCACGGGATCAAGTACTCAGCAGATTCTCCACGGAATCAAATATTCATCAGATTCTCCACGGAATCGAATATTCAGCAGATCCTCCACGGGATCAAGTACTCAGCAGATTCTCCACGGAATCAAATACTCTAACCAATCCTCCACGGGATTACATGTTATGACCGATTCTCCGAGGAATCACACAATGCAACCGATTCTCCAAGGAATCACTCAATGCAATCGATTCTCCACGGAATCGAATATAACCATCGTATCATACGAGGTTCTACAAATCCTCCACGGGATCAATCACAAAAACGCATACTATGTTCACAAACATACTCATTGCATTTATCACATACATCACATATATTCATTATGCATTCACATTATACACCATTTCACACAAGGTTTACATACCTATTAATCCATCAATGCATTTCTATCTAATTCGAGCAAACGCACAACATTATCAAACGATTAAGATTCACAATCGGCTCCACAATCTAGGATTCACGCCTTTCGGCCACCCACAGCACAACATGTTGAAACAGTTCACACATCAATCATTCATATAGGCATTAATCATAATTGAATCGACCAAACATCATGCCATGAACAAAAAGCAAAACAAATAACACTGCCAGGTTCGCCAACCTTCGCCTGGCAAAGCCACGCAGCGAATGCTCGCTGGCCTTCGCCTGGCGAACTCCCCAGCGAAGTCCACTGGGAGTAATTCTGGAATTACTCGCTGAGGCTCGCTACCCACTCGCCTGGCGAACCTTCGCCAACTCACCTCGCCTGGCGAACTTGCCAGCGAATACAGGGTATTAGCTTCTGACTTGCTTCGCTACAGCTCGCTGGGCTTCGCCTGGCGAAGCTTCGCTGCCATTCGCCTGGCGAACTTGCGAAGAAAGAACTTCCATGGCTGTCTCAAAGCCCAAACTCCACACAACCAACCGATTAAATCCAAACCAGTCACAGTAGCACAACCCAACCATCACCCGACTAAACTACATCGTCTAATCCGAGTTCTAACCGATTAAAACCTCATTCTACTCCCAAAACCAACTTCTAACCTAAGTGGAAAAAGAGTAGAACTCTACAAAATCCACACACATACACATACAATCATATACATTAAAGAGATGATGGAGTTTCACACCCTTACCGATCGATTGCAAGCTTTGGTAATGACTCCTTGATGATTCTAGGTTTTCCTCTCCACTTTCTCTTCTCTTTCTCTTGTTTTTCTTCTTATGTTACTATCTTCTTCCTTTTTTCCTCTCTTATTCTATTTCTATCTCTATTTCTTTCCTCTCAAATTCTTTCCAACACTTATCAATCAATTCTTACACTAAAGTGCTAAATGTCTAAAATGCCCTTTTTACTCTAATTCCCCGAAAACTCTCTGAATCGGTAAAAATAGATAAAATAAGCAAAACACCACATAGCAATATATAATTTCTCAATTTAAAATAAACATCAATTAAATAAATTAAAAGACTCAACAATTTAATGGGAATTCAGAATCGGGGCGTTACAAAAGGTAGCTGGAATGGCAACAAAGGAGGAAACCAGTCGAATCAGAAGAAACCTTGGAACCAAGGCAACCAAAGAGGTAGTGCTGCAGGTAAAGGAAGAGGTGGTGGTCGAAAGATAGACAAAAGCCACATTCAATGTTTCAATTGCCAGAAGTATGGTCATTATGTTAGTGATTGTCCAGAAAGGAAGAGAAATCAAGAGACTGATACAAAGCTGGCGAAACATGAAGAAGAAGAAACGTTGCTAATGGTCACAACAAAAGATGAAGAAAGATTCCAAGATCAGTGGTACTTGGACTGAGGATGCTCATCACACATGACTGGAAGGAAAGATTGGCTTGTCAACATGAAGCCCTCGTCGAAGAACACAGTGAAGTTTGCAAATGACAACACTCTAGCAGCCGAAGGTGTTGGTGATGTTCTGATTATGAGGAAGGATGGCAAAAGGTCAACAGTTTCCAATGTGTTGTACATACCAGGCATGAAGAGTAATTTGCTCAGTATAGGGCAGCTTGTCGAAAAGAACTACAAGGTAGTTGTCGAAGACAAGATGATGAGAGTTCTCGACGCAGGTGGTAGATTAATCTTGAAGGCTCCAATTTCTCAGAATAGGACCTTCAAGATTGGACTCAATGTGATGGAGCACAAATGTCTAGCAACTGCAGTCAGTAGAGATGAGTGGTTATGGCATTTTCGACTAGGTCATCTCAACTTTAATGACATCAGAGAACTGAAGAGAAGAAATATGGTTTCAGGATTACTAGAAATCGACATTCCAAGTGAAGTCTGTGAGGAGTGTGTTCAGTCGAAACAACACAAGAATAGCTTCATCAAGGATGCAGGAAGGAAGTCGAAGGCAATACTTGAAGTCATATACTCTGATGTATGTGGTCCAATCCAGGTGGATTCGATTGGAGGCAATAGATACTTTATCATGTTTATAGATGATTACAGTCGAAAGTTGTGGACTTACCTAATCAAGAAGAAAAGTGATGTGATTGAGGTATTTTCCAGATTCAAGTCCATGGTCGAAAGACAGAATGGCCGAAAGCTAAAAATTCTGAGGACTGATGGTGGTGGAGAGTATGTGTCGAAAGAGTTCGATACACTATGTGTAAAAGAAGGGATTGTGCATGAGGTGGTGCCACCTTACACTCCAGAGCAAAATGGGATTGCAGAACGCAAGAACAGAACCATCATGAATATGGTGAGAAGTATGTTGAATGGAAAGCATCTACCTAAAGAATTATGGGGAGAAGCAGTTTCGACAGCAACATATATATTGAACAGATGTCCGATGAAGAAGCTTGAAGGAATCACACCAGAAGAATGTTGGTCTGGTGTCAAGCCTAGTCTCAATCACTTGAAGGTGTTTGGATCTATAACACATAGACATGTGCCATATCAGTTGAGAAGGAAGCTTGATGATAAGTCGAATCAGATGATCTTGACATGATATCATTCGACAGGAGGTTACAAGTTGTTCGACCCAGTGAATAAGCAGGTAGTGATCAGCAGGGACGTGATCATAGATGAGCTTAAAGATGGGATTGGACTGAGAATGTCAAGAAGGATTCAGTGAGAATCTCTTGTGAAGAACCAGCCACTGAAGTCAAAATAGAAGTTCGACAGGAACTAGTTGCAGATGAAGTAGGTTCAAGCAGACCTCGACGAACAAGACACATGCCTGCAAGGTTGCAAGAATGTGTAATTACATCAGACGATGTAGTCGACAAGGAAGGTGAGCTGGTACATTATGCTTTCTATGCAGATGTCGAACCAGTCAATGCAGCCGAGGCATTGAAAGATTCGAAGTGGATGAAAGCAATGATTGAAGAGTTGGAGTCCATCGAAGTCAATGATACCTGGTCACTTGTCGAATTGCCGCAAGGCAAGAAGGCAATTGATGTGAAGTGGGTTTACAAGGTAAAGGTAAATCCTAAAGGAGAAGTAACTCGACACAAGGCGAGACTTGTGGCGAAAGGATTTCTTCAGAAGGAAGGAATCGACTTCGATGAAGTATTTGCACCTGTTGCTAGAATCGAAACAATCAGGTTGGTTGTTGGTCTAGCAAATATGAACAACTGGCACACATGTCAGATGGACGTGAAGTGTGCATTCCTTAATGGCCCCTTAGACGAAGAAGTTTATGTTGCACAACCAGCTGGGTTTGTGAAACAAGGCGAAGAAAGAAAGGTGTACAGGCTGCATAAAGCCCTGTATGGACTTAAGCAAGCTCCAAGAGCTTGGAATAAGAAAATCGACAGCTTCTTAAGGGAGAAGGAATTTGTGAAGTGTAAAACTGAGTATGGAATATATGTAAGAAGAAGCAATCGCGAATTGCTTATACTATGTCTCTATGTTGATGATTTGTTGATAACAGGGAGTCGCAAGAAGGAGATCAAAGATTTCAAACATGACCTGAGTGAGGAGTTTGAAATGTCAGATTTGGGAAATCTCTCATATTTCCTTGGCATCGAATTCTACAAGACAAGTAGAGGTTTGATGATGCACCAAAGAAGATATGCAGGCGAAATACTCAAGAGATTTGAGATGTAAGATTGCAACCAAACTTCGACTTCAGCTGAGCCCAGATTGCAACTGTCGAAGGATTCAGATGAAGATGATGTCGACCCAACCCAATACAGAAGACTTATTAGGTCACTTAGATACCTTTGTCACACAAGGCCTGACTTAGCATAAAGTGTTGGTATGGTAAGTAGATTCATGCAGAAGCCAAAGGTATCACCCCTAGCAGCGGCGAAGAGGATACTGAGGTATCTAAAAGGAACTCTCGACTATGGCATTTTATTTCCAGCAGCTGATGAAGGAAAAGAATGCAAGTTAGTGGGATACACAGACTCCAGTTGGTGTAGTGATGCAGAGGATCGAAAATCCACAGCTGGGTATGTGTTTATGTTAGGTGGTGCACCAGTTTCTTGGAATTCGAGAAAGGAACCAGTAGTGACATTGTCATCATGTGAAGCAGAATATATAGCTGCTTCTCTTTGTGCATGTCAAGCAACTTGGATGGTGAACTTGGTCGAAGAAATCATAGGGAAGAATCATGGAGCAATTACCATGAGGATAGACAGCATGTCAGCTATCAACTTGGCGAAGAATCCAATAGCTCATGGTCGAAGCAAGCATATCGAAATGAGGTTCCATTATCTTCGAGAGCAGGTAGCAGAAGGGAAGATGAAGTTGGAACACTGCAGAACTGAGAATCAGATTGCAGATATCATGACGAAGGGAGTGCAGGTCGAAGCCTTCAGAAGACTAAGAGCCATGATGAATGTAGACAGTTTAGACACAATGAATTAGGTGGTGTGTTAAATGTAATTCATTGTTTTGATTTGATTTGATATGATTAGATTTGATTTGAATATTTTGGGCCTTTTATGTTTTGGGCTTTTGTAAACCTAAAACTATAAACAGGGTGCCTTGCTTTGTATTCAAACACAACATAGAATAGATTTCACAGTTGCAGTGTTTAGCAAGTGAAAGTTCTATAAGCAATAAGAAATTCCACAGTTGTGGGTAACACATTCTCTCCAAATATTTCTTCTCTCATTCTTCTCTTTCTTGTTTGTTATTCTTCTTCTCTTTTGTTGTTCTTGATAATTACTTGTTATTACCATTACTATCATATTGTGGGTTTGATCATCAATCTTGAGATCAAGATTGAAGAGAATTCTTCATAGGGTGTGAGGTGAATTTCCAACAATATATATATATATATATATATATATATATATATATATATATATATATATATATATATATATATATATATATATATATATATATATATATATATATATATATATATATATATATATATATATATATATATATATATATATATATATATATATATATATATATATATATATATATATATATATATATATATATATATATATATATATATATATATATATATATATATATATATATATATATATATATATATATATATATATATATATATATATATATATATATATATATCTGTGTGTGTGTGTGTGTGTGTGTGTGTGTGTGGATGATGATGTTCATATGTTGATGAATGGATATGATGATGTTGATTTTGATGATGAGATATGTTGATTACCCTTTGATTCACGTACCTTATGATATGATTGCCGCACCTTAAAAATGAGAGAACACGACCTAGCCAGAAAAGTTCTCCGATTGGACATGACAGAAGAGTCGCCACTGGACTTTATTTATTCCTAAAAGAGTGAAAGGGAAAATATCGAGAAAATCCAGGGAATCGAAAAAAAGGATAGAGCATGGTCGTCGCAACCATTGTCAGGGTTCGGAAGTTGATTATGCAAGAAAAATGTATTAGCACCCCTCACATATGTTGTACTCAATGGGAACCATCTAGGTCGTTGGCACATGAAAGGGTGTTATTTATCTAAAGGTTTATCTGCTAAAGGGAAAAAGGAATGTGTTTTATTAAGGATTCTCGTCTCGGCATTGGTCTCGTGCCTAAGTACCCTCATGGTGAAATGAGGAAGTCAGAGCTTCGTAGTTCAGCCTAAAAAATGAGTGTTTGTTGGTTGATTTTACCTTGAAAAAGGATTTTCGGAGGTGGCCCTAAGGCGCAAAAAAGAGAAGTTTGATGAGTTGATGTTGTTTTTATGATTTTGAAAAAGATTATTCTTGAATAGGATTGCACTAAAGACTATGGGTAGAGGCGATTATTCCAAGCAACCAAGTTGAACACCTTATGTCAAAATAATCAGAGTGAGTGTAGGGAACCTCCATTCTCACTCCTTCTCCACCACTTAAGGCTCGTGGCACATAATCTCAATCGTATCTTATTGTGTTTTGAATTTGATTAAGAAAGAGCCGTTTGATGTTGGATCAAGGGTTTGTTGGAATCATTATGAAAATGTTTTGGTGAATGGGCATGTTGACGGCGATGCACAAGGCAATCGACTTATAAAGGATGAATGCAAATAAAGTGTGATTGGTTGATGGTTTGATGGTAATGAAAAATCTATTGAATTGATTTATTATGAAAAGTGTTTGACGTTGGGTCAAGCTTATTTGTGATCTATTAAAAAAGTGTGGTTGATTTTATTCTTGAATTAGGGAAAGCCTAAGTAACTAGCAAGCAAGGAGAAAGCGGTAAAGTTATTACACGTTATGGGAGTGAGGATACATTTTCTCAAATGGGGATGGAATTAGCAATAAACACACAACCCAAATGATAAACTAAACGTGCACTAGAAAAGTGGGCTAGTCTTTTAGACGATCAACTAGAAATAATTGATCGAATAAGTCTTATTGTAAGAAAGTCCAAGAGTAAGCTATGAATGATGTGCAAAAGTATCCTAAGACAAAGCAATACAAGAATAGAGATAACCAATCCAAAGCTCCTTTGCTAGGGTTTCTGTACAGAGTCCCAAATCTCCATGATGTCAAGGATAGTAACCACAGCCCAAGCTTGAAAGTCTTTTAGGATTTTGATAATTTTATCATGTTTTTGTATTTTTCTTAAATGAGATTAACAAAATAAGATGAAGATGACAATAAGAATATGAGCAATAATATATGAATAAGGATATAAGGTCAATAATATAAGTTGCAAGAATATAAATGACGAAAAGATAAAGAGCAGAAATTAAAGTTAGTTGTTAGTTGTTAATTGTCATTGATCGGATGATCACTTTTATCGAGCAGAGACCAATTTATCGCTATGTTAAGTAATTGTAGCACAATCTATAAGGAAGATCATACTATGAGAGGTCGTCAATAATAATGTTTGTGTTAATACACGATGAAAAATAATATGTAGATCATTCTCCAAAAATCGTGCCACATGAAAAGAAAAAGATAATGTTCTCGTCTTAATCAAAAACTTCCATCAATTAATCGAAGGTAACCTATCATGACCCCAAAGTATGAAGAATGATCCAAATGATCATTTCCCGCAGACTTGAAATAATGAAGGTTAAACAACTTCAACAATCAATAATCTAAGATATGTAAGACTTCATTTACCAAAATAATAAAAAAAATCCAAATGAAAATCAAAATGAAATAAATAAAAAAAATCATGAAAATAATAAACAAAGAACAAATTATCACATTATAAAACAAGTATTTAAAATATTTAGAGAAAATAAAAAATAAAATACTTAGAAAAATAGAAAAAGAAAAAGAAAAAGAATGAAGGGAGAGGGGTGCGCATAGATATAAGGGTGGTGTGTATTAGAAATCATATGGGCTTCAAAATTCCATTATTCTTTAGAAAAAGTAATGGCATAGTTAACCAAAACAAACATCAAATTTTTAGAACAAGTTAAAGGCAAGGCATATTTCTCTTATTCTTTTAAAAATCAACAGATTAAAAAACAAAAAAAAAATCATCTGAGGTCCAAAGCATCACGATCATCAACCTTCACCTTTAAAAGTAAAACAAAGCAACCTGAAAATAGAGCTATGAAAAAATCGACGAAGGATGAGGCCACGGGTAGTCGACCTCTCCATGTGATTCCGTCTTCTCTCTCCGATTTGGTTCGCTTCGGTTCGTCCCTCTCTTTTCTTGCTTCAATTTTGCTCAGCTTTTGGGTCCAGGTTTGTGAATCACGATCTGGTATGTCTTCTTCTTCTCATGGTCTCTCAATCTTTCTATTTAGTCTTTGAAATTAAGTTTCTCTCTTGGTTTGTTTGTGTTGTTAGGTTGTTGTATAAAGGTTTGTGAAAAAGGGGCATTGGGTTTGTGATTTATGGTGTATATTGATGAAGAGTTGTGAAGGTTTTAGTTGATTTATGGAAAAAAAATTGTAGAGTAACAATGGTGCGTGAGGATTGGGAGAAAAATGAGGAAGATGGTCTCTATATATAGGAGAGAGGTGAGTGAAAATGTTGTGATTTTCATTGCTGTTGCTATAACACCCCATTTTATTTTAGATTATTTTTTGTAATTGAATTACGTGAAGTTGTGTGTATAATTGTGATTATGTGTGTTTTGTTGTGTTTGGGGATGCCCTTGGTGTGGGGTAGTAACCTAAAGAGTAGACCTTGAGGGTGGAGGAGTGTGTGAGCATTTGAATAGAGATTGGTGGTGTGAGAAGTAAAACTAAATATAATATATTAGTGATAATTAGTTAATTATTTAATATTAGGTGAATATTAATTTAATTAAATAATTTCTGAGAATTATTATTATTATTATTATTATTATTATTATTATTATTATTATTATTATTATTATTATTTTAATTAAATGGGATCAAAAATAATAATAATAATAATAATAATAATAATAATAATAATAATAATAATAATAATAATAATAATAATAATAATAATAATAATAATAATAGAATGAAATAAAAGAAAATGAGATATTAAGTGTGTAGAGAATTGAAGGGCGGGATTGTAATTGCATGAGGATGAGTGAAGGTAAAAGAGGAAAACCATAGTTGAGGGATTTTATAAATGATTTGGAAAATATTGGAATCAATTTCTGATTGTACATGATTTTGGAACTGAAAGTGAAAGAGGCTAGGGCAAGGAAGAGGAAGAACTCCATTAGAGAAGGGAAAAACTCATCAAATCTAAGGTAAGGGTGGAGTTCTGATCTTGTAAGGGTTAGTATGTTGAATGATGGGTAAAAGTTAGGTTTGTCTTATGGGTGGAATGTTGTTCTATGTTATGATTGCTATGAATAATTGATAAATGATGAATTTGTTAGTTGATTTGTGATAAACGATATTTTGTTAACTGATATGTGATGGGTTCTGTACCTATAGGTGTGCGTGGTGTTTCAGTTTTAGAAATTGTTGAAAGTTCCTTCATTGTTGAGTTTTGGAGTTTCGAGTCGGAAGTATGAAATTGATGATGATATGTTGTTAATACATGAGTAGAGCATGTTAGAACACAGATTGGTATTTAATTATATCTCTATGTTTTGATGATAACTCTAATGAAATTTTGTATTAAGAAAATATATACTCTAATTTTGTTCAAGTGTTTTTGTTTCAGATATTAAATTAAATATTATTATGGAAGCAAAAATGTATCTGAACAGTACTCTACGCAAAGCTCTGAAGCATCAGAAGCAAGTGATCAGAAGACTCTGAGCGCTGCTAGAAGACTCTGAAGCAGAAGCTGCAGAAGACTCTGAGCGTAGTTGAAGAGTTTGTATGCAGAGTTTCAAGCATTGTTTCAGAAGACTCTGAATGTACTTTACGCTGCAAGTACAGAGGCTCTGATAAACAAGTATGCTCTGATCAGATCACTCACGCTGAAGCACTGTTGCTGCAACTCTGATATCATTGAATCTGACCTGAAGAACAAGAAGCACATCAGAGGATCTGATGTTATTTACGTTTGAAAAGATGTTAGCACGATAGACTTGGTACTATTCTCAACGTCCTCTCCAACGAAACTATTCCTTATTTGTGATAGACACAAGGATTCAAGAAAAAGGAATTTCTCTGAACATTCCACTTCTGAGAAAGGAAAAGTCATACGAAGACAAAAGGCTACAACTACTCTACTTGCACAGTCTTCAAGCATTGGACTTTCAGCACTATAAAAGGACGTCTTCAACATCTCTTTAAGGTTAACGAATTATTTAAAAACTCATTAAAATTATTCAACAACTCTCATACAATCTTTCTTACTCAAGTTGAATAGTTTTTATTCGTTCTTAATCTAAGTGTAAAAATCACAGTTTGTGATATAGCTTTTTAGAAGCAACTTAAACACTTGTTAGTTTACATTTATTTGTAAAAGGTTCCTTAAGAAGATCAAGTTGTGGTCAGGATTTCTTGAGAAGACTAAGACAATTGTTCTTAGTGGTTGACACTGTAATCTGTTTGAATATAGTGGATTAAGTCCTTGTGGAGAAAGGCAAATCACCTTGATAGGGTGGACTGGATTAGTTGAGTTCAACGAACCAGGATGAAAATATTGTGTTGTTTTTATTGCCATAATTATTTCAAAACCTTTATTCAACCCCCCTTCTAAGTGTTTTTCTCACCTTCAGTTGGTATCAGAGCTCTGGTTCTGTTAGTGCTCTCACTTCACTGTGAACAGAAAAAATCCAGTTGAGAAAATACTCTTGATATATTTTGGTTGATACATTATGGCTGAAGCTTAAACGTCCAACAACAACAGATATGAGGGCAGAGATAGAATCAACACTAAACCCCCTATGTTTGATGGGGAGAAGTTTGACTACTAGAAAGATAGAATTGAAAGCTTCTTTCTAGGATATGATACTGACCTTTGGGATTTAGTCATTGATGGCTATATTCACCCCCACTGATGGGGATGGCAAAAAGATAGATAGGAAATCTATGACTGAAGCTCAGAAGAAAGAATTCAGGAATCATCATAAAGCAAGAACCATACTACTAAATGCTATATCTCATACTGAGTATGAGAAAATTACTAACAGAGAAACAACATTTGGTATGTTTGAATCTTTGAAGATGACTCATGAAAGGAATTCTCAAGTTAAGGAGACCAAGGCTCTAGCGCTGATCCAAAAATATGAAGCCTTCAAAATGGAGGAATCTGAATCTGTAGAAGTTATGTTCTCTAGATTCCAGATTCTCACACCTGGCTTGAAAGCTCTGGACAAGGGTTACTCCACTGCTGATCATGTTAAGAAGATCATAAGAAGTTTGCCAATCAGATGGAGACTAATGGTCACTGCTCTGAAGCTAGCAAAGGATCTGAACAAGATCACGCTGGAGGAACTGATCAGCTCTCTGAGGAGTCATGAGATTGAACTAGAAGAAGACGAACCCCAGAAAAAAGGTAAGTCTGTTGCTTTAAAGTCTAAAAAATCTGCCAAAGCTTTGCAGGCTTTAGAAGAAACTTTTGAAGAATCTTCTTCTTCTGAAGAAGATGAATTGTCCCTGTTGTCCAGAAGGATCAACAAACTCTGGAAGCATAAGCATAAGAAATTCAGAAACTTCAGGAAACCAGATCAACGTAAAGAGTCTTCTGGACACAGAAGATCTGGAAAGAAAGAGGTTGTCTGCTATGAATGCAAGGAACCTGGGCACTACAAGAATGAATGCCCAAATCTTCAGAAGGAGAAGCCAAGAAGGAAGTCTGATCATAAAAAGAAAGTCCTTATGGCAACCTGGGATGATTCAGATGCATCTGAATCTTCATCACACTCAGATGAAGAATGTGAAAACATGGCACTCATGGCTGATGTAGAAGACCATGCAGAAACATCTGGATCAGAATCAGATTCTGAGGAGGTACTTTTTGAACTTTCTAGAGCAGAACTTATTGAGAGTTTATCTGAAATGTTGGAAAACTATAGTAAGATTAAGCTCAAATACAAGAAGCGTGAAAACAATCTTGTATCTGAGAATGATCTTCTGAAATCAGAAATTGCTGAGATCAAAGCAAACAATTTGAAAATTAAAAATGAATTAGAAAAGGCTCAACAAGATTCTGAAGTTGAAACTAAGTTAAAATTTAAAAATATTTTAGAAGAATATGACTATAGTTTTCAGAAGTTTCTGGCAAGAAGCCTAGAGAGAAGCAAGATGGCTTCAATGATCTATGGTGTAAGCAGAAATAACAGGAAGGGTATTGGATATGAACCTTCTTCTGAGAAAGATTTAAATCCAACATCTGTTGATAAACTAATTATTAAGCATACTCCTCTGTATTCTACTTTTAAGTATGGTCATCTTAATGATATTAAACACACACGTTGTGGTCAGAACATTCCTGTGTTTAAACCTAAAGTTAGTCAGAATAAATCTGTTGTCAGAAGACAGAAGTTCAGACAAAACTTTAAGGCAACTAACCCTAAAGGACCCAAAAAGATCTGGGTACCTAAAGACAAAATAATACATGTTGCAGATATCTTTAGCAGCAAAGTCAAACACCAATCTTGGTACCTGGACTCTGGCTGCTCGCGTCACATGACGGGAAGAAGGTCTATGTTCCAAAGACTGAAACTTAGATCTAGAGGAGACGTCAAGTTTGGAGGGAACTAAAGGGGCAAGATAGTTGGCTCTGGAACTATTGGCAATGGTAATCTTCCTTCCATTTCTAATGTCTTACTCGTTGAAGGATTAACACATAACTTATTGTCCATAAGTCAATTAAGTGACAATGGTTATGACATAATCTTCAATCAAAAATGTTGCAAGGCTGTCAGTCAAAAGGATGACTCAATCCTATTTAATGGAAAGAGGAAGAACAACATTTATAAAATCAATCTTTCAGAACTTAAGATTCAGAATGTAAAATGTCTTCTGTCTGTTAATGATGAGCAATGGGTCTGGCACAGAAGATTGAGGCATATTAGTATGAGACATATATCTCAGATTAATAAACTCAATCTGGTCAGAGGACTTCCTCAGCTGAAGTTCAACTTAGATGCTCTTTGTGAAGCATGTCAAAAAGGAAAATTTTCAAAATCTTCTTTTAAAACTAAAAATGTTGTTTCAACCTCAAGACCATTAGAGTTACTTCATATTGATCTGTTTGGACCAGTGAAAACTGCATCCATCAGAGGCAAGAAGTATGGATTAGTCATTGTTGATGACTACAGCAGATGGACATGGGTGAAATTCCTAAAACACAAGGATGAGTCACATTCTGTGTTCTTTGACTTCTGCAAACAAGTCCAGAATGAAAAAGATTTTAAAATTGTTAAAGTCAGAAGTGATCATGGAGGTGAATTTGAAAACAAATATTTTGAAAAATATTTTAATGAAAATGGCATTGCACATGATTTCTCCTGCCCTAGAACTCCACAACAGAATGGAGTTGTAGAGAGGAAAAATAGAACATTACAAGAAATGGCCAGAACCATGATCGACGGGACTAATCTGGCAAAACATTTTTGGGCAGAAGCAATAAACACAACTTGCTATATTCAGAACAGAGTGTCTGTAAGACCTCTTCTGGAGAAGACTCCCTATGAATTGTGGAGGAATAGAAAGCCCAACATTTCTTATTTCCATCCTTTTGGATGTGTATGTTTTATGTTGAATACTAAAGAGAGTCTAAACAAGTTTGATTCTAAAGCACAGAAGTGTTTCATGCTTGGGTATTCTGAACGCTCTAAAGGCTATAGAGTATACAATACTGAGACACAGATTGTGGAAGAATCAATTCATGTTAGATTTGATTATAAGCTTGGCAATCAAAAGCCAAAGTAGCTTGTTAATTCTGCAGATAGAGAAGTAATTCTCACAAACTCTGAAGACTCAGAGGCAGAAAAGACTCAAGTGAAAGAACTAGAAGCAATGCCAGATGCAACTCCATTGGCTGCTCAGATGAACAATTTGAATATTTCTGAAGAACCAAATGTTAAAGGATCATCATCCAGAATCAATGCATCTCACCCAGAGGATATGATAATTGGAAAGAAGGACGACTCTATCAGAACAAGGTCTTTCCTCAAATCATCTGGAACGTCACTTTTTGGGTTGGTGTCTATCATTGAACCAACTTCTGTGGATGAAGCTCTGAATGATAATGAGTGGATACTTGCTATGCAAGAAGAGCTAAATCAATTCTCCAGAAATAACGTTTGGGATCTGGTTCCAAGACCAAAAGGATTCAATATTATTGGAACTAAACGGGTCTTCAGAAACAAATCTAATGAGCAAGGAGAAGTTGTAAGAAACAAAGAAAGGCTAGTTGCTCAAGGGTATAGTCAGCAAGAAGGAATTGGCTACACATAGACTTATGCTCCTGTGGCCAGGTTAGAGTCTATACGCCTACTCATTTCTTTTACTGCATAACATAACATCACTCTTTATCAGATGGATGTTAAGAGTGCCTTCTTAAATGGTATTATAGAAGAGGAAGTTTATGTTCACCATCCTCCTGGCTTTGAAAATGATAAATTTCCAGAACATGTTTTCAAACTTAAAAAATCACTCTATGGTTTAAAACAAGCTCTCAGAGTTTGGTATGAGAGATTAAGTAATTTTCTTTTGGAAAAGAATTTTATCAGAGGCAAAATGGATACAACTCTCTTCTGTAAATCATTTAAGAAAGACTTGTTAATTTGTCAAATTTATGTAGATGATATTATATTTGGATCTACCAATGTTACGCTGGGAAAAGAGTTTTCTCTTTCTATGCAGGCTAAATTTGAGATGAGCATGATGGGAGAACTCAGATTCTTTCTGGGAATCCAAGTCAATCAAACTCCAGGATGCACTTACATACATCAGACTAAGTATGTGAAGGAGCTTCTGAAGAAGTTTAACATGACTGAAAGCAAATCAGCAAAGACTCCAATGCATCCCACAAGCACTCTTGGAAAGGAAGAGGTAAGTAAAAAGGTAGACCAGAAGATCTACAGAGGTATGATTAGATCTCTTCTGTATTTGACTGCTTCTAGACCTGATATTCTATTCAGTGTTTGTCTGTGTGTCAGATTCCAATCAGATCCTAAAAAATCTCACTTAACAGCTGTTAAGAGGATTCTAAGGTATCTGAAAGGTACTACTAAGGTGGGTTTGTGTTACAGAAGATCTGATAACTATAAATTAGTTGGATTCTGTGATGCTGACTATGCTGGAGACAGAGTTGAAAGAAAAAATACTTCTGGAAGCTGCCAGTTTCTTGGAAGTCATTTGATCTCTTGGTTCAGCAAGAAGCAACCCACAATTGCGCTTTCAACAACAGAGGCAGAATACATTGCTGTTGCTGGTTGTAGCACTCAGATGCTCTGGATGAAGAGTCAGCTAGAAGACTATCAGATCCATGAGAGTAACATTTCAATCTTTTGTGGTAATACTTCTGCTATATGTTTGTCTAAAAACCCTATTTTACACTCTAAGGCAAAACATATAGAGATAAAACATCACTTCATCAGAGACTATGTTCAGAAGGGAATTATCAGTTTAAACTTTGTTGATACAGATCATCAATGGGCTGATATATTTACAAAATCCCTTGCTGAAGATAGATTTAAATTTATTCTGAAAAATATAAGTATGGATTTCTGTCCAGAATAAAATGTTTATCAAAAGAAAATTTTTCTCAGATGAAAATGTTTTAACTCTGAAGTATTACATCTATTTATTTATTGTTCATTATTTTATTTATTGTGTGCAAATCTGAACTAACAAGCCTCAGAGGATCTGAACGTTGGCTAACGTTTCATTTCTCAAAGAAGTTTCAGAAGCACATGCAAGCAAACACGTGTAACTTTGAATCTGAAAAGGTGGAGTGCACATTAATGAATTGATGTTTGAGGTACTATATTTGAATATTGAGTTTCTCGTTTTCCCCCCAATTGTCAGAATCATTAATTGCTTGAAATGATTATATTCTTTTCATTAAATGCTAAGTGTAAGCATGTTGAACGTGTGACTCTTGTGTGCCCTAATTTTTTCTATAAATGCCATAACACTTCACTTCTCACACTTTTCACTCTCTCACACTCTTGTATGCATTTCTTCTTGTTTCATTGTTTTCATCTCTCTCCCAAACCCAAAACACTCTCAAGAACATCAATGGCTACTTCTTCATCAACATCTGTTCAATTTCAACCTTCCATGGCTGCTGTCTCATCTTCAAATATGGGTGTTGTTGCCTTCAAGGAACCCATTAGAACTTTACTCACACCAGTTGATAAACTTGAGGTATTGTGTGAATCAATTGTGAACTTTGAATCTGTAGCTGAAAATGGGTATGATCTTCGTCCCATTGTTGATACACAGTGCTGGACTAAGTTCTTTGATAGGCTGATGGGACCAGTTTATCCTTGTCTGGTAAAGGAATTTTGGATCCATGCTTCTACTTGCCCTAAGTTCATTGTCTCTTATGTTCTGGGAAAAGAAATCATCATA
Source organism: Lathyrus sativus (assembly GCA_963859935.3). Classification (NCBI taxonomy): domain Eukaryota; kingdom Viridiplantae; phylum Streptophyta; class Magnoliopsida; order Fabales; family Fabaceae; genus Lathyrus; species Lathyrus sativus. Next base: position 550,905,720 of record OZ012735.1, on the reverse strand, counting down.
ATTGAAGATCTGATAAGGAAACTCATAGGCTATGAGGAAACTGATGGTGTCACTAATCTGCCAGCTGGGCGTGTGGATATGACTGATGTGTATAGGGAAGTTTGCTCATTTGGAGAAGCTTCTAACAAGGTGAAAGATCTGAAGCCAAATTACAGAATATGGGCCAAGATCTTTATGGGATGCATTCACCACAGGAAGTCTTCTAACTCTCCTGATTATGTTAACACTGATCAGATGTACTTCATGTACTGTCTGAGTCAGAGCACAAAGGTTGATCTGCCATATCTTCTTTTCAATCATCTGTGGACACACGTTAAATAGTCAAGGGAAGAGGTCAGAACCAAACATCAGAGAATGAGGAACTGGATTCCAATGGGAAGACTCATTTCAGACATTCTGACTGAGAATGGTCTGGTTGGACATTTGGTAGAAGCTGGAATGAAAGAAGAGTTAACTTCGGTAATAGAAAAACCTCTGAATGGGAAGAGTCTTCAAAGGATGAAAGTTGTTGAAGAACTCACTTCTGCACCAAATCTAATAAATTCTGAAGAGGTCACTAAAAGAATAATACCAGTGGATAATTTTCCTATGTTCTTCGCTAATGAACCAAGGGAGATTATTCTGAAGTACATTGCAGAGTGTCTAAAAGATGGAACTCCTCTACCAGAAAATCTGGTTCAGAAAGCAGGTGAACCTGCACCAGATCTTTATGAGGCCAGACACAAGAAGAAGAGGAAGGTTGTTGAAGAAGGATCTTCAAAAACCAAGAGGAATACTACTGGTGAAGCTGCTGCTGTCAAACCTAAGAGGGTCAAGAAGCAAAAGGTTAATCCTCCAGAGGCAAGTTTGGATTCTATTCTGCAAACTATCAAAGAGGTACTAACATCTGATCAAACTCTCCATGAACCTATACCATCACATTCACCTTCTCCTCCTCGTGTTTCTAAACCTAAGAAACCTTTTGTTACAGCTCCTTCTGTACCCCAACCACAAGCAACTCTATCTGAAAAGTATAACTCTGAACCAACACATTCTCAACCATATAATATTTCTCCCTCTGACAAACAAACACCTGCACCACAACAATCATCTGAAATTCCCCCACCAAAACCACAAATCTCTAAACCACTACCAGAAGAACCTACTCCACAACAACCTGAACCACAACTTGAACAAACAATCCCATCTGAACCTCAACCAGAACAACAACAACCACAAACAAAAGAACCTATTTCTTCTAACCATGAACCAGAAACTATCCAACCTTCTGAATCATTCATATCTGATTCTGAGGTTCTCGATGTTCAACCTTTGAAGATGGTGTTTGATGTCTCTTATACTTCTTGTCATTCTTCTGAATCATCTGATTCATCTGAATCTGACTTACCCCCGGAAATCAACTCATCCCCATCTCTCCGTAGCTATGAACCAAGAACATCTGAGTTTGTATCCTTTACTTCTTTCAAACCTCATCCCTCTGATCCCCTTCCCTCTGGACTCAAACTTAAACACTTTTACATTAAACCTCAAGATTCTGCTGAATCAGCTGGCCAAACATCTTCTACTCCATATCCTCGCCCTCTGTTCATTATCCCAACCTTCACAATACCATCTCCACCAGAACAACCAAAAACACCCTCTCTAGAAAACTTCCTAAGACCTAAACCTAGAATGGATGTTGTTACACTCTTTGATGGCTTCAAGAAGGAAGTGAATGTGTGGATATCCTCTGTCAAGAAAGACTGTTTGTCAAGTGTGAATCCAGATGCTTCTAAAGCTACTTGGGACAGATTCATCTCAAGGTTCAACATTGTTGCTTCAAATCTTCGCACCATTTGCTCTGATGATGCAAAGGTGAAATTTGTTGAAGTAATTAGACGAACTTTTCTGAACATGAGTAAACCTCAAGTTCTGACTCTGGAAAATGCACCTGCTGATGATCCTATGTCTGAAGATACTACTCCAGAAGCTGTTGTTGCTGAGGAAATTGTTGTGCCAAATCAATCAGCTCTGATGATTGTGGAACAAACTTCTACTTCTGAGATTCAAGAACCTGCATCTGCATCTGCAATGGTCACTGATAGTGCTCCTGCTACTGAATCTGCATCTGCACCTACTTCTTTTGAGATCAAGACTGAAAGACCAGATCTAGAAGAAAAGTTTGCTCTGCTAGAAGCCAGCAACAAAGAGATCAGAACATGGATGGTCAAGCAAGAACAAGCAACATATGAGATTAAGAATTGGATGTCTAAACAAGAGGAATCTAATTCTTAGATCACAGACCTTCTGAAGTTGATAGCCTCTCGCCAAACTTAGTTTCTTTTTCTGTTATGTTTGTGCACATGTTTGTTGTGTTTTGTTATCTTGTTATTTTCTCTGAATGTTTTCTGGATTCTATTTATTTATGAAGTTGGATGTTTCATTATCTGCTTATATATTATTTTTCTCTGTTAATCTTTTCTGTCTTAAAAAGTTTTTCTTTTTGATTATGACAAAAAGGGTGAGAAAAAGAAATTATGTTTGTTCAAATATAAACAGTTACTAAAATGAAATTCAGACATAATAACGTATAACTAACATTGAATTTTAGTCTTTCAGAACTATAACGTATCATCTGACAAAATTCATTGAAGTTACCCTGAGAATCCCCAAACCAGACTTTTATTCAAACCAAGTTTACCAGGCTCTGATAATTCAAACCAGGTTCTGATTACCAGGCTCTGATCCTAGAAGTTAACCAGGCTCTGCTCCTGGAAAGAAAATCAGTAAGAGTAAACTAGGCTCTGGTTCTAGAAAGCAAATCAAGTTATTACCAAGCTCTGATTCTGGAAAGTATATTCTAACCAGGATTCTAACCAGAGGTTTTTAACCAGGCTCTTAATCTGAAAAGTATACTCATGCAAAAAGGGAAGTATTTTCTTCTATTTAGAGTATTCATTTCAGGGGGGATTCTTTATCTCAGGGGGAGTTATATATTTATCCTTTTTATTGAACAAAATTTCCTATGTTTTGTCATCATCAAAAAGGGGGAGATTGTTAGAACATAGATTGGTGTTTAATTATATCTCTATGTTTTGATGATAACTCTAATGAAATTTTGTATTAAGAAAATATATACTCTAATTTTGTTCAAGTGTTTTTGTTTCAGATATTAAATTAAATATTATTATGGAAGCAAAAATGTATCTGAATAATACTCTACGTAAAGCTCTGAAGCATCAGAAGCAAGTGATCAGAAGACTCTGAACGCTGCCAGAAGACTCTGAAGCAGAAGCTGCAGAAGACTCTGAAGCGTAGTTGAAGAATTTGTATGAAGAGTTTCAAGCATTGTTTCAGAAGACTCTGAATGTACTTTACGCTGCAAGTACAAAGGCTCTGATAAACAAGTATGCTCTGATCAGATCACTCACGTTGAAACACTGTTGTTGCAACTCTGATATCATTGAATCTGATCTGAAGAACAAAAAGCACATCAGAGAATCTGATGTTGTTTACATTTGAAAAGATGTCAGCACGTGAATAGACTTGGTACTATTCTCAACATCCTCTCCAACGGAACTATTCGTTATTTGTGATAGACACAAGGATTCAGGCAAAAGGCATTTCTCTGAACATTCCACTTCTGAGAAAGGAAAAGTCATATGAAGACAAAAGGCTACAACTACTCTACTTGCACAGTCTTCAAGCATTGGACTTTCGGCACTATAAAAGGACGTCTTCAACATCTCTTCAAGGTTAACGAATTATTGAAAAACTCATTGAAATTATTCAACAACTCTCATACAATCTTTCTTACTCAAGTTGAATAGTTTTTATTCGTTCTTAATCTAAGTGTAAAAATCACAGTTTGTGATATAGCTTTTTAGAAGCAACTTAAACACTTGTTAGTTTACATTTATTTGTAAAAGGTTCCTTAAGAAGATCAAGTTGTGGTCAGGATTTCTTGAGAAGACTAAGACAGTTGTTTTTAGTGGTTGATACTGTAATCTGTTTGAATATAGTGGATTAAGTCCTTGTGGAGAAAGGCAAATCACCTTGATAGGATGGACTGGATTAGTTGAGTTCAACGAACCAGGATAAAAATATTGTGTTGTTTTTATTGCCATAATTATTTCAAAACCCTTATTCAACCCCCTTGTAAGTGTTTTTCTCACCTCCCGAGCATAGTATAATTGAGTTTTAGGATGTTATTTTGGTATAAAATTGGGTCTATGATGGTGGTATTTAGTGGCATAGGCTCTGGTATGAAAATCTGACATGAAATAACTTTTAAAAAAAGTGATTTTTTGAGGTTCGGAACAACGTGTGTCGACCTAATGCTACTTGAATTTAATATTGTGGAAATTTGAATAGTATGCATCGACACACAGGCCTTGCGTCGACCTATATACCCTGCGCGTCGACCTGTGTCGACTCATAGGCAAAAAAATGCTAGAAACTGTTTCGAACATAACTTTTTAACCGTTAATCCAAATGACGAACCATTTGAAGCGTTGGAAAGCTAACAAGCATAAATTTAACATGGTATAATTAGATGATACATTTTTATAATATTTTCATGTTTAATATGTTGAAGATTACGACTATTACTTGTTGTGCATGTAAAGAAATCCGGTTGTAAGTCGCAAAACTTGAATGTTGTTTTAAAGAGGTCGTTGTGGTGTTATTGGTGTAAAATGAGAATTTTTGATGATTTTATCATGATTGAATAATATATATATGTATGCCTATATTGTATGAAATACATTTTTATGCTTGTTATCCAATTTGGGCGGTGTACAATAACCATGGTGGAGGGTTGTTGTACACAATAATGTTGTTGTTGTATGCATTAATCATTGAACTGCATACATTTATGAATAAATGGTCCATTATTGGTGAGCTTAAAACACCTTTGTGTGGATTAGGCCGGTAGCTGATTCAGAGGTGATGGATCAGTGAGTGGTTATGATCCTAGGAGGAGGGGATCAGAACGGTGAACCTGAGTGTTCGTAAAAAATTGGTACCACATACATAAGCATTGAGTCAGGTGTGAGTCTCATTGAATTAGATAATATATGTTGCTATGTTTCCAAATATGTGGTGTTGTATGATTAATTAATTTGTTATCATGTGATTTTCTGTTGGTTGGTGAATAAGTGGTGATGATATTGGTGGTTAATTAATGTGAGATGTGTAGTTGGATCATGGTTGTGTTAATCTATTGTTTACCATTTAACATGCTTTGTTTTATATTATCATGATATCTCACCCCTTCTGTTTGTATATTTCCTCCACATGGGTAATGTTCAGATACTCCGCAGTAGGACTCAGGTGTGAGTTAAAGATGGAGTCTCCTTATCTTTTCTCTATAGTTGGTGTCTGCTCTGATTATAACACTGAGGAGTCGTGGGAATGTTTTTATAATTTATATTTTCTTTGAGATTGTAGACATCTCATTTATCATCTTTAACTATTGTTTGATGAATTATATGATTCCATGTTAACTTTTACATACCATGAAATGATAAACGATTTTATGATTCCGCTGCAAATAAAATAATGTTCAGGTTTTGTGTGTGGGCCGTAACATCCTAAGTTTCGTATGTTTCTTTAATTACTCTGATGTTTTATTTAAGAATATTATGGGAGTTTATTTAGGGTGTTACATAGTGATATTAGAACCAAGTTGGTCTGTCCGGCCAAGTTGTTAAGTCGTTGTTGTGTGATAGTTGACTACTATTGATGTTGTTTCCTTAACCATTGTTTGCTTTTATTGATGTGTAATAGAGAATGGATGGAAGGAATGATGTTGTTATTGTTGTTTCTTTGCAAACTGTTGCTCAGGCTATGTAGAATCAGCCTAATGCTGGTGAAAATGACAAGTTTTGGATGAACAAACTGCCTACCTTCAAGGGAAAATAAGATCCAGATGAAGCACAGACTTGGCTCAAAGAGATCAAGAGGATCTTCCGGGTTATGAGTTGTCCTGAGGCACAAAAGGTGCGGTTAGGTAATCACATGTTATTTAAGGAGGCCGATGACTGGTGGGTTAACTTCCGTCAATTGTTGGGAGCTACATGAGAAGTTATCACTTAGGCTATATTCAGTAGGGAGTTCCTGAGGAGATACTTTCCTGAAGATGTCTGAGGTAAAAAGGAAATTGAGTTTCTGGAGTTAAAGCAGGGTAACATGTAGGTTACAGAATATGCTACCAGATTCATGGAACTTGCTAAGTTCTACCCCCACTACAGTGAGGCAACTGTTGAGTTCTCGAAGTGTGTCAAATTCAAGAATGGTTTGAGGCCTGAGATCAAACAGGCGACCGGGTACCAACGAATCAGAAGATTTCCAAATTTGGTGGATTGTTGTAGAATCTATGAAGAAGATAGGAAGGCTCGATCGACTAACTATAAGGGTTGGCCGAGAGGAAAGGAAAACAACAGATGAATCGTGGAAAGCCTTATGCAGCTCCAGTTGATAAAGGTAAACTGAGATATGTTAAAGGCAAGAAGCAGAGTGGGGGAGGTGCTCCTAAGATTCCTACGTGCTATAAATGTGGTGAGATGTGTCATCACGTCAATGAGTGTAAGAGCGATGTGAAAAGTGCTACAAGTGTGGTAGGGCAAGTCATATGGTTACTAATTGCACTGAGAAGGTAGTGAATTTGCTTCAATTACAGAGAACCTGGTCATATTAGTACTCATTGCCAGAAACTAAAATAAGCTGCAACTAGAGGCAAAGTGTTCGCTCTGTCAGGAACTCAGACTTCCAGTGAAGACAGGTTGATCAGAGGTATATGTTATATTAATAATACTCCTTTGATTGCTATTATTGATATTGGTGCTACTCATTCCTTTATTTCTGATGATTGTGTAAAAAGGCTAGGCCTTAGTGTATCTATGATGAAGGGAGAAATGGTTATCAAAACTCCTGCTAAGGGATCAGGGGCTACTTCTCTTGTTTGCTTGAATAGTCTTTTGAGAATCTTTGGTAGGGATTTCGGTGTGGGTCTCATTTTCTTTCAGCTGATGAATCTCAATATTATATTAGGAATGAACTGTTTGATGTATAACCATGTCCAGATTAATTGTTTTAATCAATCAATGTGGTTTTCTACTCCTGGTGATGAGGAGGAGGTTGGTTTCTTATCTATGGAAGACTTGAAGGATATTTTAGAAGATGACACTCAGGTGTTTTTGATGTTCACATCGCTATCTGTTGACAACCAAGCTGTGATCGATGAAGTGCAGGTGGTACGAGAGTTTCCAGAAGTATTTTCGAAGGATATCTCAGATGTACCACCAGAAAGAGAAGTGGAATTTACTATTGATCTTATCCCTGGTACCAGACCTATTTCTAAGGCACCATACAGAATGTCGACTTTAGAATTAACAGAGTTAAAGAAACAACTGGAAGACTTGTTGGAAAAGAAGTTCGTAAGAACAAGTGTATCGCCTTGGGGAGCTCCGGTATTGTTGGCAAAGAAGAAAGATGGTAGTATGAGATTATGTATAGATTATTGGAAGTTGAACAAAGTGACGATTAAGAAAAAGTATCCACTTCCCAGAATAGATGATTTTGTGGATCAACTGGTGGGTTCTCGGGTGTTTAAAAAGATAGACTTGAGGCCAGGTTATCATCAAATAAAAGTAATAGATGAAGATGTTCAGAAGATAGCTTTCAGGACTCGTTATGGACATTGTGAATACTTGGTGATGCCTTTCGGTGTTTCTAATGCACCAAGTGTATTTATGGAGTATATGAATCGGAATTTTCATAACTACTTAGATCAATTTGTTGTAGTTTTCATTGATGACATTCTGGTATATTCTAATTCAGAAGAAGAGCACGTGAAGCATTTGAGGATTGTGTTGCAAGTTTTCAAGGAGAAGAAGCTTTATGCTAAGCTATCGAAGTATGAGTTTTGGTTGAAGGAGGTTAGCTTCCTTGGTCATGTTATTTCAGGAAATGGTATTATAGTGGATCCTTCCAAGGTAGATGCATTTCTACAGTTGGAAACTCTAAAGTCAGTTACCGAAATTCGAAGCTTTTTGGGGTTGGCTAGTTACCATTGTAGATTCATTGAAGGTTTTTTCAAGTTCTCACTTCCACTAACTCAGCTGACCTGCAAGGATAAGCCGTTTATATGGGATATTCATTGTGAGAAGAGCTTCGTAGAGTTGAAGAAAAGGTTGACTACAACTCCAATTTTACCCAAACCAAATGAACCTTTTGTAGTATACTGTGGTGCATCGTTGATGGGTCTGGGAGGTGTGTTGATGCAAGATGCAAAAGGTTGTAGCTTATATTTCCCGACAGTTGAGGATTCATAAGAGGAACTATCCTACCCATGACTTAGAGTTTGCTACAATAGTGTTTGTATTGAAATTTTGGAGACATTATTTGTATAGTTTGAGGTTCGAAGTGTTTAGTAACCACAAATGCATGGGGTACTTGTTTGATCAGAAGGAATTAAACATGAGGTAGCGTAGATGGTTGGAATTCTTGAAAGACTATGATTTTGGCTTGAACTATCATCTCTGTAAAGCCAATTTTGTGGTTGATGCTTTAAGTCGGGAGTCGTTGCATATGTGAGCAATGATGGTTATAGAGTTGGAACTTGTGGAGCAGTTTAGAGACATGAGTTTAATCTTTGAATTAGCACATCAGATTGTGAAGTTGGGGATACTAACAATCAATAATGATTTTATTACTAGGATTAAAGATAATCAGAAACTGGATGTGAAATTGGTGGACTTGATGGTTGGAGATGATCAAGCTGCCGAGAATGATTTCAAAGTAGACAAACAAGGTATGTTTAGATTCAGGAATAAAATTTGTATTCCCGATAATGTGTAGCTAAAGAAGATGATTTTAGAAGAAGTTCATCAGAGTAGCTTAAGTATCAACCCGGGAGCTAATAAGATGTACCAAGATCTGAAAAAGATATTCTGGTGGTCAGGAATGAAGCGCAATGTTGTGCAGTTTATTTATGCTTATCTAACTTTCTAGAAGTCGAAGGTTGAGCATCAGAGACCTGCAGGGTTGATGCAACCATTAGATATTCCAGAATGGAAATGGGACAACATTTTTGTGGATTTCGTGACGAGATTGCCAAATACTCAAAGAGGGAATGATGTTATTTAGGTGATTGTGAATAAGCTGATGAAGTTGGCTCATTTTATTCCAATTAACATCAGTTTTCCTATGCAAAAGTTGGCAGAGATCTACATCCATATAATTGTTAAGTTGTATGTAATTCCATTGAGCATTGTGTCAGATAGAGATCTGAGTTTCACTTCCAGATTTTGGGAGAGTTTGCAAGAGGCGTTGGGTACTAAGCTAAGGTTGAGTTTGGTTCATCATCACAGACTGATGGTCAGATGGAGAGAACTATTTAGTCGTTAGAAGATCTGTTTAGGGCTTGTGTTCTAGAACAAGGAGGTGTTTGGGATAGTCACTTGTCGTAGATTGAATTCACTTATAATAACAATTTTCATTCTAGTATTGCGATGACACCTTTTGAAGCATTGTATGGTTGGAGATGCAGGACGCCTTTGTGTTGTCATGAATCCGGTGAAATTGTGGTGCTTGGACTTAAATTAGTCTAACAGACTACATAGAAAGTGAAACTAATTCGAGAGTAGATGAAAGTTTCCTAGAGTAGACAGAAAAGTTATCATGACAAGAGAAGAAAGGATCTTGAGTTTTAGGAAAGGGGCCGTGTATTTTTTAGAGTCACTCTAGTGACCGGTGTTAGACATTCCTTGAAGTCGAAGAAGCTCACTCATCAGTTTATCAGTCCATATCAAATATCTGAGTGGGTAGGACTTGTTGCTTATAGAGTGGCGTTGCCACTAAGATTGTCCAGTCTGTATGATGTATTTCATGTTTCGCAGTTGCGAAAGTACATTCCAGATATGTCGCATGTGATTTCGATGGACGATGTGCAAGTAAGGGATAACCTTACTGTGAAGGCTTTACCTATGAGAATTGATGGTCATGAGGTGAAACAGTTGTGAGGCAAGGATATTGCTCTCGTTAAAGTCGTGTGTTGAGGCGTTGTCGGAGGAAATATGACTTGAGAATTGGAGAGTAAGATACGAGAGTCGTATCCTGAGTTATTTGCGTCAGGTAATTTTCATAATTTAATTATGCCCCGTTTTATTTTAAATTATTTTTTGTAATTTAATTACGTGAAGTTGTGTATATAATTGTGATTATGTGTGTTTTATTGTGTTTGGGGATGCCCTTGGTGTGGGGTAGTAACCTTAAGAATAGACCTTGAGGGTGGAGTAGTTTGTGAGCATTTGAATAGATATGGGTGGTGTGAGAAGTAAAACTAAATATAATATATTAGTGATAATTAGTTAATTATTTAATATTAGGTGAATATTAATTTAGTTAAATAATTGTTGAGAATTATTATTATTATTTTAATTAAATGGGATCAATAATAATAATAATAATAATAATAATAGTAATAATAATAATAATAATAATAATAATAATAATAATAATAATAGAATGAAATAAAAGAATATGAGATATTAAGTGTGTAGAGAATTGAAGGGTAGGATTGTAATTGTATGAGGATGAGTGAGGGTAAAAGAGGAAAACCATAATTGAGGGCTTTTATAAAGGAATTGGAAAAGATTGGAATCAGTTTCTGATCGTACGTGAATTTTTGGAACTGAAAGTGAAAGAGACTATGGAAAGGAAGAGGAAGAACTCCATTAGAGAAGAGAAAAACTCATCAAATATAAGGTAAGGGTGGGGTTCTGATCTTGTAAGTGTTAGTATGTTGAATGATGGGTAAAAGTTAGGTTTGTCTTATGGGTGGAATGTTGCTCTATGTTATGATTGCTATGAATAATTGGTAAATGATGAAACTGTTAGTTGATTTGTGATAAATAATGTTTTATTAACTGATATGTGATGATTTTGTACCTATAGGTGTGTGTGGTGTTTCTGTTTTAGAAATTGTTGAAAGTTCCTCCATTGTTGAGTTTTAGAGTTTCGAGTCGGAAGTATGAAATTAATGATGATATGTTGTTAATCCATGAGTAGAACATAGTATAATTGAGTTTTAGGATGTTTGCCTATATTGATGTCAATGTCACTGTTTTAGGTCAGTACCTACTTGCATAATTTTTGCTTACTTTCCGATGTTTGCCTATATTGATGTCAATGTCACTGTTTTAGGTCAGTACTTACTTGCATAATTTTTGCTTAATTAATTGCATGATTTTACTTAATTATCTTGCAATTTTACTATATGCTTGAAGCACTTTGTGCATATTTTTTGCTTATGTGTTAACATGAAATGCTTAGAAATGCATGGTAGCTTGTTCTTGTTAATACTTTGCAATTCAACTTGATGCATTAGATTTTTTCTTGCTTAAGGAAATTTAATCTTGTTCAACATTATTTCTCGCACTTGCTTTGATGATTTTTTAACTCGCTTAAAAGATTGACATTTATTTCTCTTTGATTAATTTATCAAAACCTTGTTTTGATTGATTAATTGCCCCCGCTCTCTCCTTTAGGATCTCTTTAGAGCCCTTCTTTCTTGATCCTGTTTCGAGTCGGACGTCTGCACAAAAAGCTGAAGCATTGTACAATAAGTTGGGTGCTAGAGAAAGAATGAGAATGGAGAATTTCTACCCTTATTCCGACTATTCTTGATAGGGGACAAATGATCTTGAGCTCAGAATAGTCACCTCTATCCCCAGACTGTGGTGCCTATTGAATCGATTCTTGGTCACTCATTCTTGCCTCAGTCTTTTCTCTCCTTTTTGGGTTATCAACCTTCTCTTGGTTCAACACCCTTTTCTTTGGTTAATCATCGCCTCTCGGTTAAAAGACCAATTTTCTTCTTTCCCAGCAAAATCGAAAGTTGTATGAATTATAGGACAGTCATTATTAATATTTTAAAAATATTTAGGAGTGTCACATTCGATAATAGGGATGCCATGTATATTTCTCTTAGATTGAGAGATGTTGAGAGATCGAGTATATATCAACGTGGTTAAAAAAAAAGGTTTCAATCAATTCTTATAAATTTTCTCCATTATAATTTATTTTTAAAAAAAAATAATACTTCAATGACATGAAAAATAACTAAAGTGAAATTCTCAAATCCACTTCTCAATCATCTCAAACTTTCCAAAAGAAAATATTTCTTGCACTTCACTAACTAAAAGTAGTGAGATCCATATAAACTTCTTTAATTTAAGAGCAAGAATGTGACAGAGTATTCAAAAGAAAATATTTCTTGCACTCCACTAAAATTCAATCGGAATTATTCAATTTAAAACATTAGCAAAAACTAATCTCCTTTTTAACGGAGGATAAATTTTTTATTTAAAAAAAAAATTATGGGACTAACATTATCTAATTTAATAATTGGAAAACTAAACTGTAAATGAATAAAAGTTTCCAATAAGTAGGCACAATTTGAATCGTTTTCATGTATCACAAATTGCAATGAAATGCTAAGTGGTCTTTAAGCAGTTCTATTCTACTTACAAACTAATATTCGGGAAGATACTGACCATTCCTCTATCCGCCGAGAAGCCTAATTTAAGAGTAAAGGGAAATGACAAAAAATGGTACCCATCATCCGAAGCTAAACATTGCCTCTTCAGTCTGAAATTAACCAGCCATGCTAATGTTGGTTGATCTTAATGACTGGCAGGTCATTGAAAATGTTCCCGTTGTAAGTTATATCAATGGGAATAAAACTCATCCAGGTTCATCTTCGATCACTCATTCTGCAATTTTGCTTGCAAACTATCCTGCTGCATTTGGTAGTTACCCTACAACTTCCAAATTAGAGCAACAGTCATTGAAGACCATTACTTCCATTGACTGCTGTTGTAAAAGCAGGTGCATCGTCCAAATGTTATTTATCATTCTTGGCCAAAGTATGCAATGTTCTTGCACTAATATGGCAGAGGTAGGATAACTAGCAAATGCAATGAGACAGTTCACAAGAAAAATGATAGAATCAGGGATTGAAGACAAACCTGACTGAATCTTGTTTCCATAGACATAACTTACAATGACAATATTTTACTTGTCAAGAGTAGTGCCAATTTAGACGTGGTGGTCAATTATGAGTTGATGGGTTAGATAAATTTAAATAGGAGTGAGAGGGGTAGGAATGAAGAGATGTGTAGATTACAAGTTTATGGTTTATGTTAATATAAATAGGGGTGAGAGGGATAGGAATGAAGAGATGTGCACTGGCCGATTACAAGTTTATGGTCTATGTTAATATAAATAGGGGTGAGAGGGGTAGGAATGAAGAGATATAGAGCGGTCGATTACGAGTTGATTGTCTATGTTAATATGTGAAAGGAGTAGGAATGAGAAGACATGGAGTGACTGATTATAAGTTAATGATCTAGGTTAGTTTAAATAAGACTAAGAGGGGTAGGAATGAAGAGATGTGAAATGGCTGATTACGAGTTGATGGTCTAAGTTAATTTAAATAGGGGTGAGAAGGGTGGGAATGAAGAGACATGAGGTGGCTGATTACGAGTTGATGGTCTAGGTTAGTTTAAATAGGGGTAAGAAGGATAAGAATGAAGATATGACGGGCATGATGACAAAGAGTATTAGATAGTCAAAGAGATACCTTACGAGTTAAGCAAGAGATATCTTACAAATTAAGCAAAATATATCTTATGAGTTAAGCTAGTGTGCAGATAAGGTAAAATTAAGGGTACTAAAGAAAAAAATCAATTAATTATTTGTTGGTAAGTAATTTTTGACTTTGGTAATTTAATATAAAATTATAAATTTTAATGTCTAATTAAAGAATTATTTTTATAAAATAAAGTTGCGGTAAAATTATAGCGCAAAGAAATAAGATAAGAGTAAATGCTATTAACAAAAATAAAATTAAAAATATTAATTATCATTTTTTAACATATATTTGAGTGGGCTACATAAAGCCCAATGAAAAGAGTCTTTAACAAGGTTACGTATATTTTAACATGACATGCCTTCAAATGGGATAAAATGATCAAAATACTCTTTTAATAAAAATAAAATAAAATTATAAAAATAAAATCAAATATTTTGGATTTTTCAAAAATATTTTAACATTTAGGATTTGTGTGAAATCTTTTGAATATACACAAGTATAGGTGGAAAATTTTCATATATGACAGAATTTTTTTTTAATTAAATAAAACTTTATATTAATTCAAAAAATTGATGCAAAACAACTCAATCTTAAAGGATCTAGTCCATCAAAAGAAAAACAAAAAACAGGAAACAAAGAACTTCATTACTTAACTAAAGCAACTTTTTTTAATTCTCCTAAGCCATAATTTTTTTTACACTCTATTATTATTATTATTATTATTATTATTATTATTATTATTATTATTATTATTATTATTATTATTATTATTATTATTATTATTATAATTATTATTATTATTATTATTATTATTATTATAATTATTATTATTATAATTATTATTATTATTATTATTATTATTATTATTATTATTATTATTATTATTATTATTATTATTATTATTATTATTATTATTATTATTATTATTATTATTATTATTATTATTATTATTATTATTATTATTATTATTATTATTATTATTATTATTATTATTATTATTATTATTATTATTATTATTATTATTATTATTATTATTATTATTATTATTATTATTATTATTATTATTATTATTATTATTATTATTATTATTATTATTATTATTATTATTATTATTATTATTATTATTATTATTATTATTATTATTATTATTATTATTATTATTATTATTATTATTATTATTATTATTATTATTATTATTATTATTATTATTATTATTATTATTATTATTATTATTATTATTATTATTATTATTATTATTATTATTATTATTATTATTATTATTATTATTATTATTATTATTATTATTATTATTATTATTATTATTATTATTATTATTATTATTATTATTATTATTATTATTATTATTATTATTATTATTATTATTATTATTATTATTATTATTATTATTATTATTATTATTATTATTATTATTATTATTATTATTATTATTATTATTATTATTATTATTATTATTATTATTATTATTATTATTATTATTATTATTATTATTATTATTATTATTATTATTATTATTTTATTTTTATTATTAATATTATTATTATTATTTTATTTTTATTATTTTATTATTATGGGTTTTAAAGAATTTTTTGAAAAGTCAATTAGAATAAAATACTTTACTTTTAAAAAAAAATTGATAAAAAATATTTTTTTTATAATATTAATTTTCTATTTTTTTAAAATATAAAATGAATTTTTATTAAAATTATTATATGAAAAAATACATTTTTTTGTAAACAAAAAAAGCACAAATATGTATAAAAAAGCGCATATTTTTCTTTTTAAAAAACACATAAACTTTCTTGAAAGAAAAAATTTTGAAATTAAAATTTCTTTTAAAAGTTTTTGGGTTTTGCGGATCTACTTAAATTTTATGGGCTTTTAATTTAAAGGGTCTATTTATTTTGTAATATCATTTAGGAGATTACTTTATCCACCCCATGAGATGAGTGTGACTAAACTGAAAATCTTAATTTGTCATTCAATATTTTTGATATGCATCTTCGGACTCACATAAAATACATATAATATTTAATAAGTGACTCATTCACTCCATATAAGTTAAAAATTATTTCAGAGATGCATTTATATAATATTTACGGAGATATATATGCAGTTTCACCCCCTGAAAGCATTTTGAACTTCACAAGTGAACCTTCCAGTGCAAATTCTCTAAATGCATATTTGGAATAACCTCTAAAAGAATTTGGGATTTTTTTTTGCCTTGACAACATTGTCCCATATTGACAATTTTTAGGCCATTTACACTAAGGACGTTTTTAGGCCAAATTGATATATTAACAGTATGCTAATTATACTAAGATAATTCAAGGATGTCATATATAAATTCAAACAATAATAAAAAATAAACATTACCATGTTACATAATTTGTTCAAAATATATAAATAAAAATACAATTGTTCTGTTACCAAAATAAAAATAAATTACTGTGTATATCTAACCCCCTGTTTCTCCTCAACCGCCTGTACCCCAAGGCATTTTGTGCCTCGAGTATGATAGCATGTACGACGATCATACCATAACTTCCTTCCTCAAAATCTCCTCTCTCTCTCTCTCTCTCTCTCTCTCTCTCTCTCTCTCTCTCTCTCTCTCTCTCTCTCTCTCTCTCTCTCTCTCTCTCTCTCTCTCTCTATGGCATCTTTTACAATTGCCGATATACAATGACAGATCGACAACAAGTCCTAGTCGTAGTCATTCCTAGTCCGCTCATATTCCAATATCTCTTGATGAGCTGATTAAGGTGGTGCTCCCGCGGAATTTGGTGCCATTTAAGGATGTGGCACCTGATAGAACCAATGGATGTAGCCCTCTACATCAACCCAAAGATCAGGTGTTGGCACCCTGCATGCCTCATCTAGTATCAGATGACTATAGAAATCACCGAGTATGACATCAAGATCCATATAGGAAATTGTCGAAGGAGAAAACATAGATAAAGGTCTTGGTATATTCTAAAGATACCCGAACTGACACATGACCCTCTCAGGCAGATGTGGATACATTAGGCCCAACCCATAACCCAAGCATCCAAAATAGAAGGCTATATCGTCCAAGGAACAAGTCTGACGATGGTTTTTGTAGGGATAGAAACATATGTCATATGCTACAATGTCAATAAACACCTGAATTATATAGCTTGATTCCCTCTGTACGGGGAAAAGGTGGAATCACATGGTCAATCCTCAATGTAGTCAATGACAGATTGCCAATCGAATATGCAAGGAAAGTGAGACATGATCCATGCTTAAAAATGGTTCATATAAATACTAGCATTGTAAAAATATTAGTAACAGTATGTCAGGTAGACAACATCAATGTATGTTTCACTTTGGTCCATAAATATTATTGTGTCAACCAAGTATATTAAGTATGAACTTAATGCATATTATTTGTGGAACAAAACCTGCTTGCCATCACCTTCGGCCTCCGCTGCTGCAACCAGGTGGTATTTGTATAATTCTACTAGCGCCTCTCGTGGCATCAAGCTCCTGTTAGGCCTCACCTTGGTCAGCTTCCTAATAGTTTACCATCAATTCAAGTGCATATGATTTGTTGATATAAGAATGGTTTAGTAATCTTCCCCTAATTGGAAGATCTAGAATGCATGACACATTATCAAAGGTGATGGACATCTCACCATGAGGGGTGTGGAAAGATGATGTTTCCTTGTGCCATCTCTCCACAAAATCCTCCAGCATGCCATGGTTAATGGTCATGTATATAGTGAAACATAAACTTACCAGCCCAGAGTAACGAACTACATCTTAAAACCATGCGTCTACATTCTGTTCTAAGTTTAAAATCTTCTTGCATGGTTTACAGATTTTAAAATTTCACACTCATCTAGTATGAAACAAATATAATGTAAAAGTAAATAAATATACATATCCTCTCACACATACCTAGCAGTGTACTCATCATAGAGAGTAAGTAAAGAGGTTCCATAGAGGCCTCATGGAAAACTATTAAAAACAAGAGCAAAAATCCTATTAGGCTTCAGGGGCTTCATAAGTTGGAGGGTGTTGCGGTGAAAATCGGATACCAAGCTATTGAATTAACTTGAACCTTAATTCTTTTACAACCGGACTTTAATTTATCCAAAGGAAAGGTCTAAAGAAAGAAAGAACCTTTTGCGCGATGTTACAACAACGCTAAGAGATTCGGGGATCGGGGGTTGGTTATGCATAGGGTAGGTATTTCACATCCTAAACATCTGTAGTACTCTACAGGAACCTTTTGTTTATTTGTATGCTAAGTTTGTTAAATATTTGCTAAGGTTTGGGTATTGGGTAAAAAAGGTGAAGGTTATGATAGATGAAGACCTAAGATTGTTTCTAAGTTTGCTCGCAAAGACATCGCGTCCTCTGCCTACGTATCCTAACTAGGATAGAATCAGAGCAATCGTAGTTCACCTCACTAGGGTTGAAGAACGCTTGATTGCGATCAAGGTTCAAAGGGGAACAAACATAATAATGCTTGTGTAGAGTTTCACAAAACTCTCTATGTCTATGTTGTAACACTCAAAGGGGGAAGTAAGTGATCATATCCATGATCCTTACATAGAGTTAACAACTCTATCCTAGGGTTCTAGTTAAAGATCACTCCTAGTAGAGGTGGTTTTTTTAGACTTAAGCAAAGTCTAGGGTCTTGTGAACTAAAGTTGAGAGATGACTTTAACAAAGTCAAAGAGAGGGTAAATGAGCTATCCATAACACAAGAGCTAATGGAAAGACTTTCCTAGGGGAGACAACTTGGATGAGAACCAAAGAGTTTCATCTCTTGGGGAATAAATACTTAACAAAGCCAAAATATGATGAATACAGGAATCATGATTACAATGAGCACATTACAATGAGCAGCTAATTCAAGTTTAGATGAATGGTTTCAAACAAGGCATACAAGCAATGTTACAAATGGCATATCTTAACGAAGATGAAAGTATATCTTGATTGATAACATCATAAAGGTGACCACCATGTGAATAACAATTTGAAGACAAATCATGTTATTGAATAGAACAAGTGTGACCACAATGTGCATAGATAACAATCGCACACAAATAAATTAGTTTAACCTCATAATTTAGGAGGAATAAACATTCATGGTAACAACCAACAAAAGGATGAAATCTCAATATGCTAACAAACATAAACACATACCAATAAATCTTACAAGATAAACATGGTATAAAGGGTAAATTAAATCGAGACGCGAGGTAATGACTTGAGAGTGAATTTATTAACAAATATACCCAAGTACTGTTGAGATAAATAATCATGAGATTTCAAATTTTTAAACGAAACTAGACATTATAAGGAAAAGTTTGCAAAAAGAAAGAGTTAAAACAGACGAAAAATGAATAAGTTATGGTCATGTGAAGTTTTCCTTTTAATTCATGAAATAAAATAAATAAGCAAACTAATAAAAAGAAAAGGGCATGGGTGGGGATTGAACCCACGCCCTAGTGTTTACAAACACACAAACTTACCACTGGGACGCGCACGCGCGTGTGTAAGGAGGTAGGAAGAATGAAAAAAAAGGTTAATACTGAAAATTGAAAAAAAATAAAACAAAAGGGTTCGACCTCCACCCGGATCGAACCCTGGTCATGCTGGTAGAAGGTCATAAGGCGCGCAATGGTCTGCCACTGGGGTGGCTGTTACATCCATTAATTGGATGGAAACAAAAAACATACATAGCATAAATTGGTTAATTTCTGGGCAACAAACACAACCAAAAAGCAAGGGGCGTGAAAGATTGAAACCAAACCAAAACTCCATGGAATTTAATGAATCCTTAATCAATCTTGAGTATTTTTCAATGAGGAATTTAAAGGCATGGCTTAATTCTTGAAATGACACCCACAACTCTCAGTACAATTGATCATGCAAAATTAAATTTTGGGATGTATTTAGAAATTTCAAAAACCAAGACAGATGCAGGTTAAAATGGTTAAGGGTCTGAACAAAGATCAAATATCATGCTAGTAATGAATTCTAACAGGAAGAGCCTAAACCTCCACCAGATTATGCAATGATGTTCATACTGCAAGCTTAGATGCAAAAACTTGGCATTTAATCAAAGTAGAACAAGTGATGTCAAAACAAATCTCCATAATCCCCACCATAACAGAATGAGAATTCAATGAATGAGATGGAGCTTTGGTGAAAACAGCAGTTATTAAACTTTGGAAAGAGATTTGCAGAAGAATAGTCATCAAAAACATCATTCATCAATTGCCTTGATGGTGACAGAATTTAAACCTCATGCCAACAACAATTTTCCACAGTAAGGCAGTATCTCAAGAGATTGACAAAAATTAGCAACAATGTTCAAGTAGAAGCTTAGCAATACCAACAGTCTACACAATGATAAATGAGGCATGCCTATCCTAAACATGAGCTGATGGGCTGCTATTCCTAACAGTAGGTCTGAACAGAACCAAATATCATATCAATCAAACATTAACTCCAAACCTGCCAAGCATTCTAGACACAAAAATAAACTACCAGCTCTAAGTGCTTCCAGTGGAATAGAGCAGATGAAAATCAAACACAATGACCTATTAGTAAGTTGGACATAATCCAATCAGCAAACCAACACAAACTGTTAACAACCCTAGTTATGTACAAACAGGTCCTAAACACCAATAAGAATCCAATTATGAATGAGCCTCTCCTAAAATAAAATCAAACCAAAAAAGTGAAATGTGTGTAGTTGCTGATGCAGATTTTGCAAGTGAGGTGGTGAATTCATGAAACAGGCTTAACCAAAGTGAACAAACCATACCAACATTCTCAAAATATCATTTAGAACGTGTCCATACCTTAAAATTATCTCAAAACATTAGGGAAAGAAAATTCACATGTCATTTGCTCATTCCACACAAAGAGCCACAAAAGTAATGTTGAAACAGAAATGGGATGAAATGAGATCTAGAGCATACCACATACAAACATTGAATACACATGTGCATGAGCCTAGTATCTAAAGTAAACATGGAATGTATGTAAGAGAGACAAGACCATCAAGCTGCAACTTTGTATTATACATGAGGGGGGCAAACTGATATACAACTAGCTTCTAGACATATGGACACATACACATCCCAAACATAACCTTAGAAGAATCCAAACATTTGCAACAGATGGAACAAAAACATAATGGCATTTGAATTGTGAACATGATGTGGGTAGTGTGAAGTTAAACAGTTTAAAAATTACAACTCAAATCAGTTTGGTCTCCTCCTTTACACATGCTGCAGGTGTGTATTTGTATGGTTCAAATGATTAAAGTGTGTACACAACAGGCTATTATGTGGACTGGTGCTTAAAACTAACTCAAGTGTTCTTACATCATGCAATGTGATGTCACAACAGGAAGTTCATACATTATGGAGCCAAACAAAATCTTAAAGTTTAATAAGACAGATTAACACAAAAGAGAAATTTGATAACAATCAATGCTGAAATGCAAACATCATACTTAAATCGAGCTAATGAGAAAAACTGGCATGGTATAATGAAACAAGTAGCAAGACTGATGTAACTAAAGACATCAGAACACAAACAGCTTTCTTTTAGTATGAAGATGAAATTTGGCAAACAATTAGTTATGGATAAAAACCTAGCTAGTCATCATGGATTAATACAGCATCAGATGCTTACTTGTCTAGAACTTTAATTAAGCATGCTGATAAGTGAAATGACCAACCTAACATGGCTCTTACAGCAAATCAAGAACAAAACAACAAAAAGCAAGAAAACGGGTTGGATAAATTATTCCCTTGACCTTGTTCAAAATAAACTGGTCTACTCCAATACCACAGAGACAATGCTTATAAAACTGATAACTCATGGTGAGTTATTATGAGTTGACAAACTCTGATGAAAAATCATTCTTAACAGCCTACCAAGAAAAACTTCAACATATAAACATGATTAAGAAGGGCCTTTTCATTGGAAACAGAAACAAACACATTTCATAGGTAAACAGAAAGCAAACAATCAATTTAAATAGTTTCAACAACCTAGCCACAAACTGTTAAGGTCCAACCTATGAACTACTGTGATGCCACAACCTATTTAATCCAACTGAGATACAAACTGAGGCTAAACATGTGCAACCATAATGCAAAGTGAATATATATTTATGACAGCAATGACTTGGTTACAAGCTCCAAACAACCCTCTTAGGTAGAA
Source organism: Lathyrus sativus (assembly GCA_963859935.3). Classification (NCBI taxonomy): domain Eukaryota; kingdom Viridiplantae; phylum Streptophyta; class Magnoliopsida; order Fabales; family Fabaceae; genus Lathyrus; species Lathyrus sativus. The sequence continues at coordinate 550,883,840 of OZ012735.1, read as the reverse complement.
ACCTAACAGTAATTGTGTAAACTTACAACAGCAAAAAAACTAGTAATAAGCCTCTAGCTCAGGTATGAAGAAACATGACCTATATATCAATGTTTACACATTTCAACAATTCTAGCAGCAGTAGGACTATATTGCCCTAGTGGCAATCTACATAGGTTGACAAACCTGAAGAAAAACAAACTCAAGCAAGATCAAAACAGCTTTATGAACATGTTGCTAAATCTTAACAGATCCATATCACCATACATCAAATGAGAAAGATGCAACATATTTCTTCATTGTGATGTAGACATCTAACTTTCAAAACAGTAGAGCAGGTTTATTTTAAGGACAAATAACTGAAACTTGTGGTATCAATCATCAACCAATTCTGCCTTTTTTGAAAATGTCTTGAATGTACTAAAACACATAATATGAAAGTTAGGTTTGGAACAAAACACTTTGTGGACAAAAGGTACAATACCAGTAGGAGTCAATTATGTAACATCAAACACAAAAGATAAGTAGCCAACAATGATCATGATAGTATTTACAGCATGCTAACAAACTCCACCCAAACACAAACTTAAGCAGCAATCCTTAGGAACAGAATTTTAATACCAAAGCATAAATGTGGCGCAAATCACTCCTAAACAGAATTTAAACTACCTCTAACATGACAATGTTAAGGTCTACTCCAATTAAGTCTTGACAGTAAAATGATTTTGATAATAGTTTTAACATAACAATGCAAAACATCAGAAACTTGCCTCAAAACACATTTTGCCAAAGTAATAAGCATACACATATTATTCTAACAGCCACTAATACAATATATTGACTTCACAAGCATGGGATAGCAATAGTACATAACTATGACAGTATGCGTGCATAAGAAAAAAAACAAGCAACAACGAGTTTTATGTCATGATAATGGATAGGATGATTTTAGACACTACATACCTGTGATGATAAACTTAAACAAGCAAATAAACACTCCTAGAAACCCAGAGATTTGTGCTTCATTTTTTGTCTTTAGCTTTTCTTCAATTTTAAGCCAAAATGCAACTTATGAGCTAGTTGATGAGATATACTTTTCCAATGATCTCCAACACTTTAGACAGTTGAGAAATGGTATATTTGAGGTGTTAGAGTGTTTGGAACTTCAAGGAAGTGCTTGGAACAAGTTTTGGTGGATTTAATGGCTTTTGGTCAAACTAGTGAAGGATGAAAGTTGACTTTTTGATTTTTTGAGATTTTTAGTGGTTTGATGGATTGCACACCTTCTATATGTTATTTAGGAAATGTGTGGATGATTTTTAAGGTGGTGGAAATGCTAAAAATGAAAATGGCATGAAAGTTGTGAAATGCCCATTTTTGGTGTTTTGAGCTTTTCTTCACTTACAAGCAAAGAGAGAATGAGAAGGAGAGCTGTAATGCTTGGTGTTTTTAAGCAACTCTGGTGTGGTTTGAAGATGGTGAGAGTGCCTCTATTTATAGGAGGGATGAGGGTGAGGGTAGCTTGGTAACTTCCATTGTTGGAGAGATTTTCATGATATTTCTTTGAGAAATCTTGCAAGATCTTTGTGGCAGCCATCTTCACATCAGCTCCAAGGCTCTATGCAAGCAAATGGCAATTGGAGAGATGGCTGAGGTGATAGGAGAGAGTCCTTGCTGCTACTGTCATAATGTGGGAGGAAAAGTTTCTCTTTCCTTCCACAAAAAATGATTATTATAATGCCTACTTGCTCCAACTTGCTTGGCACATCATTTCAATCCTTTTTCCTGGTTTTCTATCCATTAATACCTCATATTATCAGATTGCAACATAATCCAAGGGTGGAGAGTGGTTGGAGATGAAAAATTCTGATTTTGAGAAGTTGGACCAAGTGGATTTCAAGTGTGGCAGGCCCAAATTCAAGGCATCATAACTTCCTGCTCACAAATCCTTTTGAGGAGTTCTTGCACTTTTAGAAAGCCCTTGTGTAGCTCTACAACTTTCATGTTTTAGGAATTTCCAAATTCTTGATGGAACTGGGTTAAAAAACCCCTTAAAGTTAGCAAAAAATAAGTTTGGATGCAGCCAGATTTTGAAAAATCCACTAAGTGTTTTGTACTAAAAAGATGATTTTGATGATAACTCCAATTCCATGCATTTTCTGAGAGTGGACTAGTATAGGACTTTTGTAGGACTTGTTAATAGCTTTCCGACGAGCTTTGAACCACTTCAATCGGGTGTGCGGTTAGGGAGTTAGGGTTTAGCCCCTTTCGAAACCCTAATTTCCCGTTTTTTCAATTACTCTCACGTCTTTGATCCGATGATCATGAAAATTGATATGTAGGTCCCTCATGACATAAGGAACAACTTTGCTTCACCACTTGAAGTCCAATTCCTAAAACTTGAGGGGGTTGACTTTTCGGTCAACCGTACGATCAATCGGCGATTACCGAACTGTCTGTTCATGTTTCGGAGCTTCCAAGACTTTGAAACTCTTTGAGGGGACTTCACTAAGCCATATGAACTTTTTAAACCATACTTTTATCTTTGAATTATTTCCCGAGTCTAAAGTCAAACTATAGTTGACTTTTTCAACTCGCAAAACCCTAATTGGGTGCCTTGAACTGCACTGCACCCCATCTGTGGGTGATTACTTCAAATTGAACTCACACATGGCCCAATATGGTACTCTTGATCTTATTTCATGAATGATTCATCCCAAAGAAATGGTTGCCCAATCCTCGAATCCTTCGATTTTATCAGTACGGAGCCCCGTTCCATCTGTGTCTTGACAAAATACACTCTGAAACTTGTTAATGTTAGATAAATAAATGCATATGATATGAAGAGGATATAAGGGGTCAAAATTTGGGGTGAAACAGATGCCCCTATTTAAATATCTTCACTAGATGGTAATGAGAGATGACAATCCTCATAGAAATCGTGTGAAAGGTATTTAAATATAGCAAACCAGAAATTTTGTCCCTTAGATCCGATGATATGCAAAAGGACAAATGTGATCATGCCATGAATCTAAATGATGTCATATGATGCTTGAATGTAAGACAGATGCGAACACATGAGTAAAATAAAAAACGGCGAAACGACGAGTAACCACTCACGAGGACCCAACACACTGGGGAAAGATTCAGAGCGAAGTAAGCAAGATAGTTCAAACATGACTAATGATGTTTGTTCAAGGGAATCTTTCGCGCAGGGGACACAAATTCCACCAGGGAAGACACATCTTCATTGAGGAGAGGAGATACGAACCTCACTGGGGATAACCAGATGAGGAAGTCCACCGGGGAAGATCACAATTCTTCACTGGGGCTACGGAAGAAAAGAAGCGCAAAATTCACTGGGGAAGAAACCCACTGGGGAGGCACAACTTCACCGAGGGAAAAAGATGGGACGGAGACACGAATCTCACTGGGGATAACCAGATGAGAAAATTCCTATAACGAAGAGTTCAAACGGGATCTTCAGGGAAAGGTTAGAAACAAGACCGGACGCGCCGGGGAAACTAGTGCCCACTAGTTCTCCGAGACTCGACTGGAAAATCAAAAGCTTCAATGGGGAAACCGGTGACGACCAGAACAACTTCAACTAGTGTTAGTCTCCATTAGACTTACTGAGGATGATGGTGATGACCAATCCAACAAACGGTTTTCAAAAAGTGCAAAATACCACTAGACTTCCTGGGGATATGGTGACGACCAAATCAAAGTTCCAATTACAATTGGGAAATCTAAACAACATTGATAAAACACATGACTTCAGTTGGGGAAGTTGGTAACGATCAACTTGTAACAATTAGCTTTCAAGCAATGCCAGTAACTACTGGACTTAGAGTAGACTGGTGATAACCAAATCAGGATATACCAATAACAACTAATTCTGGATAATGTCAGTAACCACTAGACTTAAATGGAGAAATTGGTAACGACCGAGTCCCAGGAGACCAATGACCATTGGATTTTCATAGAGTTTGGTAACGACCAGACCAAAGTGGTGATAACAATCTGATTTAAGCGATGCCAATAATCATTGGACTTATTGGTAACTGGTGACGACCAAATCCAGGGGTATACCCATAACAACTGGTACTGGATACTGCTAGCGAAAACTAGGTTTTCCAAGCAATGCTAGTGACCACTAGACTTACAAAGATTAGTAATAACCGATTCAAAAGCCACCAATAACAATTGGATCTGAAGGTAATACTAGTAACTACTAGATTCAAAAAGACTGGTAATAACCAAATCAAACAGGTACCAATAACTATTGGATTCCAGGCGATGCCAATAATTATTGGACCTTTTAGGGAATTTTGGTGACGACCAACTCAAGTATCAATGACCATTGGTTTTAGAAGGCAATACTAGTAACCACTAGATTTTTTAGCAAAGATTGGTGAAAACCGAATCAAAAGGGCTCCAATGACGATTGGTTGGCTTTATAACAGAATCAGTGACGACTGGGTTTGGAAAATTGCTGGTGACGACCAAACTACTGTACCAAACGTAGTTAGTTCTGAATACCTGCTAGTGACCACTAGTCTTTCAAAGTTTGTTAGTGACAACCGAATCGAAGGTGAAAGTTGGTAATAACCCCCTGTTCGTATAAATTAAACATTGCTAGTCACCACTAACTTCCCAGAACAAAAATAAGGAAACCCCAGGGTGTCAACTCTAAAACGAACTTGTAACAACAAAACGAAGATAAAGGTGACGACCAAAGGACCTCGACGATGGGAATGCAAACAAATGCGTATGCTATGCATGATGCTGTATGCAAGACACAGAACGACCCTTAGGGACAAAGGAAAATCCAATAAAGAGGGAACTCGTCACGCTGAGCTTCAAAATGCCTCAAGCCAGGCGACACTTCCTTCCTTGGTGCAAATAACGATCTTTTCTCAGTAATTTTCCCCGTAATCTTGCAAGGAAGAAGTCTTAGCTTAATAGCTAGAGCTGCTATCGGACGTATTTATCTCGATCAAAAGTAACAACGATTTCCACAACTTCAAGAACTGTGTAATATCATCATATTACCTTTGGAACTTTTCAATCATTTTGTCAAATCGTGCTTTCTTCTTTCTTCTTTTTAAAACAAGACTTAGGTTTTTCAAAACACTTTGCTTTTATAAAAATTCTTATTAACAAATAAGTGAAATTGCATAACAAAAATAGCAGATCATAACAATGATTTGGCCAAAAAGAGAACTGATTTTATTGATAGACAAGAACTTTACAAAAGGCAAAGCCTTGGGGATTTTAAAAGTTTTGAAAAAAATGGCAACAGAAAAGATTACAGAATCCCATAATAATTTGGTTCTCCCGACTGCCAGTTCATTTGCTTTGCTGCTTCTGACGGGAACAACAAGCTTTGACCTTTCTTCTAATACTCTGCACAGGAGTCTGCCCCAGCGTCCGTCATCTTTCAAACACTGGGCTTTTCTTGTCGAGTCATTGAAATCCTCTTTCTATACATTCCGTTTTCAGGCGTAGTATTTTCTTACTGCGTCCGAGTTGATGGGATACTTGAGTGATTCGCCATCCATGGTTTCGAGAATCAGAGATCCTCCAGAGAAAACAGACTTCACAACAAAAGGGCCGTCGTAGTTGGGCATCCACTTGCCACGCATGTCTTTTTGTGTAGGTAGGATTTTTCTAAGCACCAGTTCTCCTTCTCTATACTCTTTGGGACGAACCTTCTTATTGAATGCCCGGGCCATCCTTTGTTGATAGATTTGACTGTGACACATGGCCGTCATTCTTTTCTCGTCGATGAGATTCAACGAATCAAATCTTTCTTTTATCCACTCGTCTTCATCCAACTCTGCTTCCGTCAAGATCTTCAAGGAAGGTATTTTGACTTCAATGGGTAGCACCGCGTCCATCCCGTACACTAAGGAAAAGGGAGTTGCCCCTGTCGAAGTGCGTACTGATGTCCGGTAGCCGTGCAAAGCAAATGGTAACATCTCATGCCAATCTTTGTAAGTTACGACCATTTTTTGTATTATCTTTTTGATGTTTTTGTTTGCAGCTTCAACTGCGCCATTCATCTTAGGTCTGTAAGGGGACGAGTTATGATGTTTGATCTTAAAACCGTCACAAAGTTCTTTCATTGTTTTGTTGTTTAGATTCGACCCATTGTCAGTGATGATCTGGTTAGGGATACCATATCGGCAGACAATCTCCTTTTTAATGAAGCGTGCGACCACTTGTTTTGTCACATTTGCATATGACGCTGCTTCCACCCATTTGGTGAAATAATCGATTGCGACAAGGATGAAGCGATGGCCATTAGAGGCTTTCGGCTCTATTTCCCCGATCATGTCTATGCCCCACATTGCAAAAGGCCAAGGTGACGTCATCACATTGAGAGGATGTGGAGGGACATGCACTTTATCAGCATAAACCTGACATTTATGACACTTTCGAGCGAAGAGTATGCAATCCGTCTCCAAAGTTAACCAGAAGTAACCCGCTCTTAATATTTTCTTAGCCATGGTGTGGCCACTTGCATGGGTGCCGAAGGTCCCTTCATGTACTTCGACCATTATGAGATTCGCCTCATTTTCATCGACGCATCGGAGTAAGACCATATCATGGTTTCTTTTGTACAAGATGCCATTGCTGATGAAGAATCTAGATGACAACCTCCGTATCGCTCTTTTGTCAATTGTGGACGTGTCAGCGGGATACTCTTGGTTTTGAAGGAAATTCTTGATATCATGAAACCATGGCTTCTCCCCAAATTCTTCGTCTATTGCCATGACGTATGCGGGTAATGTCCTTCTTTCGATACGAATCAGAGGTGCCTCATTGACAAACTGGACTTTCCACATGGATGCCATCATGGCCAACGCATCGGCAATGTGATTTTCCGCCCTTGGTACGTGCTTGAAGGTAATTTCATCAAAATACTTAGCCATCTCTAGGATGTGGGTCTTATAAGGAATCAATTTTTCATCCCTGGTTTCCCATTCCTCTTTGAGTTGGTATATCACCAAAGCAGAATCACCAATTACTTCCAAAATTTTGATACGGAGATCAATGGCAGCCTCCAATCCTAGGATGCAGGCTTCGTATTCCGCTATGTTGTTTGTACAGGAGAAACAAAGTCGGGCTGTGACCGCAGTGTACCCTCCAGTTGGATTTTTTAGAACAGCTCCGATGCCATGTCCATTTTTGTTTGACGCTCCGTCGAACATCATCTCCCAACGGGATCCCGGCTCGGGACCTTCCTCTGGACCAGGCTCTGGTTTCGTGCGCTGAATATACATCACATCTTCATCAGGAAAATCGAACTTGAGCGGTTGATAATCCTCCATAGGATGCTCTGCAAGGTGTTCTGACAAGATGCTCCCTTTGATGGATTTTTGAGCAACGTACTGGATATCATATTCTGATAGGAGCATATGCCATCGGGCTAATCTTCCTGTCTGAGCTGGTTTCTCAAAGATGTACTTGATGGGGTCCATCTTAGAAATCAGCATCGTAGTGTGGCAAATCATGTACTGCCTCAGACGTTTAGCAGCCCATGCCAACGCACAACAAGCTTTTTCCAGAGGAGAGTAACGACTCTCGCAATCAGTGAACTTCTTGCTTAGATAATAGATTGCATGTTCTTTCTTCCCTGACTCATCAGTCTGGCCCAAGACACAGCCCATCGAACTTTCTAATACGGTCATATACATGAACAAAGGCCTTCCAGGTACCGGGGGAATCATCACTGGAGGTTCTTGCAAATACTGCTTGATTTTGTCGAACGCCGCCTGGCAATTTTCATTCCATACCACTGTTTGATCCTTTCGTAACAACTTGAAGATCGGTGTGCAGGTAGGAGTCAGATTGGAGATGAACCTGGAGATGTAATTCAAACGTCCAAGGAAGCCTCTAACTTGTTTCTCAGTTTTAGGAGCAGGCATCTCCTGGATTGCTTTAACCTTGTCAGGGTCTACCTCAATTCCCCGCTGACTAACGATGAAACCAAGTAGCTTGCCTGAGCGAACTCCGAAGGTGCATTTGGCTGGATTTAGTCTCAATTGATATTTTCGGAGTCTTTCAAATAGCTTCAGTAGATGATCCAAGTAGTCTTATTCACTTTGGGATTTTGCAATCATATCGTCCACGTACACCTCGATTTCTCTGTGCATCATATCATGAAATAGTGTGACCATAGCTCTCTGATACGTTGCCCCTGCGTTCTTCAAACCAAAAGGCATTACCTTATAACAATAGGTGCCCCATGGTGTGATGAAAGTTGTTTTTTCCATGTCTTCTGGATTCATTTTTATCTGGTTATAACCCGAAAATCCATCCATGAATGAGAACACTGCAAAGCTTGCCGTGTTATCTACCAAAGTGTCAATATGTGGTAACGGGAAATCATCCTTCGGACTTGCTTTATTTAGATCTCTATAGTCGACACACATCCTGACCTTTCCATCCTTCTTCGGTACTGGTACAATGTTGGCCACCCATTCTGGATACTTGGATACTGCTAGAAAGCCAGCATCTATTTGCTTTTTGACCTCATCTCGGATTTTAAGTGCCATGTCTGGTCTCGACCTGCGAAGCTTTTGTTTGATCGGAGGACATTCTGGTTTCAGGGGGAGCTTGTGCATGACAATGTCAGTATCCAACCCTGGCATATCTTGGTAGGACCAAGCAAATATGTCAACAAAATCTCTGAGGATTGTTATCAACTTGTCCTTGATTTCTGGCCTTAATGACGCCCCGATCTTGACTTCTCTTCTGTCCTCTTCTGACCCTAAGTTGATGACTTCCGTCTGCTCTTTATGGGGCTGGATATAATCATCTTCGTACTCAGCTATTCTCTTTAACTCTTCTGGGACCTCTATCTCTTCTTCGTTCTCTTCTTCGGCTTGAAAGACAAATGAACCGCTAGTAGAAGGAACCGAATGATCATAGGATTCTGTGGTTGATGGGGGTATTCTGCATGTTTTATTTAGGAACAATCAGGCACTCACACAGACATGCAGATGAAGGGTGGTTTTTATTATTATTTTTTCCAAGAGAGATTGCCATTTTTTCCAAAAAAGAATGAAAGTGATGCGTAAACAAATAACAAGAGTTTTAACAAAAACACTTTTCATTAATGATTTTCAATTTGTGCAAAGTGGCCCAATACAAAATAATTTGCAGGTCTTGGGCAAGACCAGAAATTTTTTTAAAGAAAAACACGAAGCTAACAGGCAGAATGAATTACTCTATAGGTAAAAGGATGGGAATTTCCACAGCCTCCCAATTGCGCAATGCTCCTCCTCCTCTAGTTATCAGATGGTCCAGATTATCGTCCTCATCTTCAGCAATAATGGCATTGACTTGCACACCGCCGCTGATGAATATCTCTTTTAAGGACTTCTTCCTCACGGTGCTTTCTTCTGGCTCGCCTCCCGGAGTTGGTTTGTAACCCAACCCTTGTCGGTCATTCTTGGCCCGAGTATTGACTTCGATGACCTCTCCCCATCCCAGTGGGACTCCGGCTTTCAGTGCCGCCTTAATACTTTGAGCAGAGGTAAATAATGGCCTTTGGGTTATGTCTGATTCATCTACTAGAACAGCGTGAGCTATTTCTAGTGCTTGGAAAGCTGTCTCGAGAGAGTCTTCATCAGCCTCAATATACCGAAAAGATGACAAGTTGCTTACCATCAAGTCCTCTTCTCCATGGACAATGACTAGCTGGTCATTTACAACAAACTTCATTTTTTGGTGGAGCGTGGAGGTGACAGCGCCAGCTGTATGAATCCAGGGTCTTCCCAATAAGCAGCTGTAAACCGGATTTATGTCCATCACCTGGAAGGTGATTTCAAAGATTTGCGGTCCAATTAGAATAGGGAGATCAACTTCTCCTATCACGGTTCTCCTAGATCCGTCGAATGCCTTGACTATAAGAGAGGTTGGTCTCATGGTGGCGCCTTGATATGCCAACTTGGCCAAAGTTCTTTTAGGCATTACATTGAGTGTTGACCCAGTATCAACAAGAACTCGGGACATTGTATCCTCTTCACACTTGACTGATACATGCAAGGCACGATTGTGCTTACGCTTCTCAGTCGTTAGGTCATTATCATCAAAGCTCAAAGTGTTGCAGGCAGTGATATTTGCCACAACGGAGTCGAACTGCCCCACTGTAATATCTTTAGTGACATGGGCCTGTGTCAGGATTTTGAGTAATGCCTGGCGATGTGCTGGGGAACTTAAAAGCAAAGCCATGACCGAGATCTTGGAGGGTGTCTGATTCAATTGGTCCACCACCTTATAATCGCTTCGTCGAATGATTCTCAAGAATTCTTCTTCATCGTTCTTGAGACTTTCTTTTCTTTTAACTAAAGGTTCTTTGGCGGTGGTTGTCTCCGGAACAGGCTTCTGAGGAACAGGCGTCTTTTGAACGGAAACTGCTGGTGGAGGAGTCTCGTTGTATGTTCGAGGTTGATAGACACGACCACTCCGGGTCATTTTGCTTCCACCGGCGATGTTGGCCACACTTACTGGTTTCTTTTCTTTGAAAATCCCTTCACACCATGAATAGTCTTGTTTTGGTGTCACGGCTCTTGGGCGAGGCTGGAATCCTCCCCTTGGCTCAAACCTAGTCTGTCCTCTCCCGAATTTCGGGGGTTCGTCATCATGAAATACTGGCCGAATATTCTTGTAGTTTTTGTTACTGTTATCATCTCTGAACCCAGCTCCTTTGTTGGATTCTCCTGGTATGTTAAACACAGGTTCGATGACTGCCACATCTTCTTCCTTTTTCCGGTGGGCAATTTCTATCATTCCCTGTTCAATCATAGCTCGAATATCCTTTTTCACAGCGTCACAACCCTCAGGATTCAGCATACATTCTTTGAAATCTTCGTGAGATGTCTTGAGTAACCACGCCTGAGAGAGGCGTTTGTGCAGGTCTGCTAATGGCACTTTGATCTCACCAACAGTAATAACTTTCTTGTCTTCTGACCCCTCCCCTTCTTCAGTAATGGCATTGACTCCACCATGATTGGGAAGAGGGTTGCTTTTAACATTGGGCGGATTATCTTCGAAGGATAGAGTTCCCTTTTCAATAAGCTCACGAACTAGGTGCTGAAGGGCGAAGCAACCTTCGAGACTGTGGCCTGGAGCATTCTCATGAAATGGCCAGCGTGCATTCGCATCATAATAGAACGGGAGTGGATTAGGTGGAGCACCCAATTTTCTTGTTTTAACCAACCCTCTTTCTACTAGCATGGGAAATAGGTCGGTGTAACTCATTGGAATAGGATGTATCTTTGGCCTATTTGCTGGATAATTTGCCCTCGGGGCCCTGTTCTGAGGTTGTTGACCCTGCGGTTGCTGGTATTGTTGTTGATTACTGGTGCGATACTGTTGCTGACTGCTAGGTTGATGCTGGTGTTGGTTGTTGAATGCCCCAGGTTGGGGACCATGCTGCGAAGAAGGCTGAAAAACCGGGGTCACTGCCGCTATATATGATGGTTGGTACTGTTGGTGGAGGCTTCGAGAGCTTTGTACTTTCTTTCCATATGTGATTGCGCTCACCTCTCCCTCTTTCTTTTTGTGGAACGAGCTGACTGGCTTCTTTGCCGTGTTGGCGCTTGAAGTAACATTTGAAGTAGTCACTTTTCCGCTTTTCAAACCCGCTTCTACCTTAACCCCTACTGTCACAATATCAGAGAAATTTGTTGTTACGCTGCTGATCAAACGCTCATAGAATTCGGGTCGAACTGTATCTACAAACCAATCTGCCAACTCCTTCTCAGTAAGAGGAGGCTCTACTTGTGCTGCAGTTCCGCGCCACCTTTGCGCATACTCTTTGAAGGTTTCGGTATTTTTCTGCGTCATGTTGAGAAGCTGACGGCGGTCAGGAGCTAGGTCCATGTTGTACTTGTACTGTTGAATAAAAGCATCTGAGAGGTCTTGGAAACTGTGAATCTTAGCTTGATCTAAACCGAGATACCACTTGGCCGAAGCCCCTTTTAGACTATCTTGGAAACAGTGTACTAACAGTTTATCATTTTCAATATGCGGAGCCATCCGCCTACAGTACATGATTAAGTGCTCTTTAGGACAAGTGGTCCCTTCATATTTGTCGAAGATCGGTATTTTAAATTTCTGAGGGAACACTAATCCAGATACCAGACATAGATCCTTGGCATCAGATCCAAAGACATGATTTCCTTCAATGGCCCTCATCCTCTTGGCCATGATGTCCATCTCTACCCTTAACTTTTCGTGCTTTTCGTCCTCAGCTTCGGATCCATCGGGTATATCAAAGATTGGCTGTTGATTGGCGAAGACTGGTCGTACTGTGGTAGGTCCACCTGCCGTAGTAAAAATGGGGTTTCTGATTGTTGAGTCGAACAACGGATTGAGGCCTGAAGACTGCATGTCGTTGAAAGGTGGCACAAAATCCCGGGACATGCCATAGGGAAACTCCGCTGAAGTAACAGGGGCCATTGTGACGCTGGCTGCTGCTGTGGCAATTTCGGAGATCACGGTAGGTTGTGTATCCATTTTTGCTTTGATCACGTTGAGGGCTTCCAAGATTTGGTTGACGTATCCTTTGATCCCCTCAATGTCATTATCCATTCGGTCGAACCTTTGATCGTTATCTGCCATCTTCTTTTGAGCTTGGGATCGTGTGTTGTATCTGTGGGTACTCAGCGTGACTCCTTATCTCCTTTTTCTGTGCAAGAACAAGAGATGAGCTGCGGAACCCCAAATGCAAGATTGATGTAAGATGACATGCAAATGCGGATGCATAACCCATTCAAGGAAACTCAAAATTTTTCAATTACGAACAAAAAGTTAGACCAACATGTAACAATGTGCTTTAAAAAGCGTTTTTCATTTGATAGCTGGAAATCTATTACAATAGAGTGGTCTTTGCTAAAAAGCAAGACTTTTCTTACAATGAAAGTAAATGCAACAAACAGGATTTCAATCCTTTTTTAGGGAAAGCAGGGAAATGGCGAAACAAAAACCAATCTAACAAGACGACCCCTCTCCTTCTTGGACCCTGACATGAACTTGATCCTGGCGGATAATCTCCCACAGGTCTTCGTTTTCCCTTTGCGCTTTAACCAAAGCGTATTTCAGTTCTTCCCTAGTCGCGGGGACTTCAGGTTCCATAGTTATCTCATAGTCGTGAGTGTAGAACATAATTAAAGCAATCTCCTTTGACCATAGCAGGTACCCCCTGGTGGTTAGGCAACTTGCATTCTCCATTGGAGTTGGGGCCATGAGGTGTGGATCTCTTTGAGCGTATTGGGCATTAGCTTCTAGTTCTTGGTTGCGACCTGTCTCATAGAAGCGGGGCCTCAACAGTTCTGGTTCAGGCTCTGGCCCGGTAGAATACCCGTGTTGACGCCTAGCAAGGATAGGATTATAAGTGATCACCCCTTCTATCCCAATGAGAGGCACATTGGGGAAATCTCCGTAACTGGAAATCATGATTTGGTCGCCGATGCTAGTGTCGTACCAGGTGATATCATGGTGTCTGAGAGTGACAAGTTTAGAAACCCAAGCGCTTTTGGTAGGAAGCCTCCAAAGGATATGGGTCCTTGGCAGATGAGAAGTAAACCAATGGTCGAGTAGTGCAAGACAGCATGAGAATCGCCCACAATCATACAAAGCAAAACGGTGGATGACCACATAAGTATCAGCCAGTATTGTGTTGACCGGACTTTTGAGGATGAAGAGACGTATCGCTTCCTCGCTGATGAAGTCGTAATTGCTTGGGAACAGATACAGTCCATATATTAGTAGTGCCAAAATTGCCTCAAAAATGCCCAGGTTTCGACTCTCATAGTGATACTCGGCCATTTCCATTAGAGGCCCGGCATCCATTCCATACCACCCTCCTTTCGCCCTCATTGGTGGTAAGTCTTCCAGCTTGATATGCAGGGCTTTGGCTAAGTCCTTCTTCTTTGGTTTTCCATAAGGGAGTGTAAGAGTCCATGGGATCTTCAAGTAAGCATTATACTCTTCGAGGGTCGGGAGTAACTGAAAATCCGGAAACACAAAGCAGTGGTAAGTTGTATGATAGAACTCCACCAGGGCTTGCAACATGGGCTCATTAATCGGAGCGCTTATTAATGGCAATAGATCCCCATATTTGGCTATGAAAGCAGCAGGATTTCGGACAAGTCTGGTTAACATTCTTAGACGGCCCAATCTCAGATCCGGGACTCGAAGCATGTCTCTTCTTACCATGTTGTTGCCTGCAAAGAAAAAGTTGAATTTCCTTGAATGGTTAGAAGAAGTGTGAATGCAAATGCACATGATTGTCATGGAACTCAGATATTTTTGAACATCGGAAATCGTCATTTCATTAATAAACAAAACAGATTACAAAACATCATTTCCTCTTACAAGAGTTTTAACTAAACAATTTGGCGCAATCTATCAAGGTTCTCCTAGCAGCCTGAGTTTGAGCTTCTCGATTTTTCTTTCCAACTGAGTCTTCTCAATGATGAGTCGGTCCACAATTATCTTCCATGGATTAGACTGAGGCTCATAAGGCTCATCTAGTGCTTTCCTCTTCTTACAAGAGAGGATTTCTTCATCTTTTGACTGGAGTTGTTTCCGGAGCTCCGTATTTTCTTCAATGACTATCTGATACTTGTGCTTCCAAGCTTCTTCAGTTTGCTGTGCTTTGACCAAAGCAATTTTCAACTTTTCTTCTTCAGACATGAAGACCAACGGGCGTTCTTCCTTTAAGGCCATAGGCTCTTGTTTAGGATACGGCATCTTTAGTGTGACGGCTCTTTTCCGAACCCATTGGAGGTAAGGTTCTAAAGAAACACAGTTGAGTTTTCCAAGATCTTTCTTTCCTTTTTTATGCAGTCGCTTCCAAGCTTCTAGAATTTTCTCTTTTAATCCTTGACTGTCTTCCCCTTCTTTGAAGAAGATGCTTTCTACTTGAACACTTTTGGGTTTGTCTTTTAGAGGGTATCCCAATTGTCGGCGGGCAAGTATCGGATTGTAGCTGATCCCTCCATTAATGCTGAGAAGAGGTACGTTGCTAAATTCCCCACAACTGTCAATAATTATTATTCCATCATAATCACGACTATACCAATCAATATCAGAATGGGTAAGAGCCATGATCTTTTGTGACCACCATCCTTTCTTTGGATCCCAAAAAGCGTTGGCTTTGGGTAAGTGTGAAGTGAACCATTTGTACAATAAAGGAGCGCAACAAGTGATCATTCCTCCACCATGGAAGTTTCTCAGATGAACAGAATGGTACGCGTCTGCTAACAAGGTAGGCACAGGGTTCCTCTTTAAGAAAATTTTGATGGCATTGAGGTCCACAAAATTCTCAAAGCTTGGAAACAAAAATATACCATAGATGAGTAAGGCGAGGATAGCCTCAAATGCATCCATGCTTAGATGATCTGCATAGTATTGAGCTTTCTCAACCAAGAATTCTGCTTTTAACCCAAAGACTCCCCCTTTTGTAATCAGATTCTTTTTTATATCATCCACTCCCAAACGTGTAGCTTTGGCGATATCCTGCTCTTTGGGGTCCTTCTCTACAATCGGAAAAGGAGATTCTTCAAGAATAGGCAACCCAATTAACTGCGAATACTCTTCTAGTGTGGGTACTAGCTGATAATCAGGGAATGTGAAGCAGTGGTAGAGCGGGTCATAAAACTGGAGAAGAGTAGAGAGAAGTCCGCCATCCATCTTTATCTTCAAGAGTAGCAACAGTTTCCCGTATCGGCTTTGAAATCCCTCTGAATCTGTCACCAAGGTGCTCAATCCTTTCAAATCATCTAGGTTAAAACCCTTGTAAGTGTACTTCAAAGTTTTCTTTCTTTCACTGTTCATGACGACCTCTGATATTTACAAACAACAAAGTCTGAGTTCCATGAAACCATATGATGATATGATGACATGATGATATGAAAACACAAACAAGATGCATATGCACACAACGCAGGTTTAGGGTTAAGGACAAGCATGAGTTCAAAGGTCTACCCATCCCCAAAGATTGTGCTATGGATTGATTGTACCTGCCGAACGGGTTCTACAAAGTTCCCAGAGTCATCAACCCATCTTTCGGATATTATCGACTTCCCAAATTACTTGGTAATTGATAATATTCTCAAGAGAATCTTGTCTGAGTGTAGTATCGCGTATCGACTACTTCGGAAATACTTCCTTATAGTCATCGCACTACGTCCTAATAAGGCCAAAGTGGGGTAGAATGTATTCTAAAAGTCCACAGTGTCATGGGCTCCTTCGTTGAAAGTAGCATTGTTTTCACGAATACTCGATCAACAATACTAAAACTTTCAAGAGGGCCTACACTGAGCGGTGGTTTCTCAAGTTAGCTTGGTCGGGAATCAACTCCCTATAAGCCTTCTTGAATATACCACCATCCTATCATAAGTGCACTCAAGTCCGGGTATAGGACCGTCTCACCACTCAAAGCACCCAATACCCAACACACAAACAAATATATTGACAAATATACATGTTAAGCAAATATTCACAAATATAGTATACAATTAAACAAAATAGGCCAAACCCTCAAGTCCTAAGCCATATCCCCAGTGAAGTCGCCATTTCTGTTGCGGTGAAAATCGGATATCAAGCTATTGAATTAACTTGAACCTTAATTCTTTTACAACCGGACTTTAATTTATCCAAAGGAAAGGTATAAAGAAAGAAAGAACCTTTTGCGCGATGTTACAACAACGCTAAGAGATTCGGGGATCAGGGGTTGGTTATGCATAAGGTAGGTATTTCACATCCTAAACATCTGTAGTACTCTACAGGAACCTTTTGTTTGTTTGTATGCTAAGTTTGTTAAATATTTGCTAAGGTTTGGGTATTGGGTAAAAAAGGTGAAGGTTATGATAGATGAAGACCTAAGATTGTTTCTAAGTTTGCTCGCAAAGACATCGCGTTCTCTGCCTACGTATCCTAACTAGGATAGAATCAGAGCAATCGTAGTTCACCTCACTAGGGTTGAAGAACGCTTGATTGCGATCAAGGTTCAAAGGGGAACAAACATAATAATGCTTGTGTAGAGTTTCACAAAACTCTCTATGTCTATGTTGTAACACTCAAAGGGGGAAGTAAGTGATCATATCCATGATCCTTACATAGAGTTAACAACTCTATCCTAGGGTTCTAGTTAAAGATCACTCCTAGTAGAGGTGGTTTTTTTAGACTTAAGCAAAGTCTAGGGTCTTGTGAACTAAAGTTGAGGGATGACTTTAACAAAGTCAAAGAGAGGGTAAATGAGCTATCCATAACACAAGAGCTAATGGAAAGACTTTCCTAGGGGAGACAACTTGGATGAGAACCAAAGAGTTTCATCTCTTGGGGAATAAATACTTAACAAAGCCAAAATATGATGAATACAGGAAGCATGATTACAATGAGCACATTACAATGAGCAGCTAATTCAAGTTTAGATGAATGGTTTCAAACAAGGCATACAAGCAATGTTACAAATGGCATATCTTAACGAAGATGAAAGTATATCTTGATTGATAACATCATAAAGGTGACCACCATGTGAATAACAATTTGAAGACAAATCATGTTATTGAATAGAACAAGTGTGACCACAATGTGCATAGATAACAATCGCACACAAATAAATTAGTTTAACCTCATAATTTAGGAGGAATAAACATTCATGGTAACAACCAACAAAAGGATGAAATCTCAATATGCTAACAAACATAAACACATACCAATAAATCTTACAAGATAAACATGGTATAAAGGGTAAATTAAATCGAGACGCGAGGTAATGACTTGAGAGTGAATTTATTAACAAATATACCCAAGTACTGTTGAGATAAATAATCATGAGATTTCAAATTTTTAAACGAAACTAGACATTATAAGGAAAAGTTTGCAAAAAGAAAGAGTTAAAACAGACGAAAAATGAATAAGTTATGGTCATGTGAAGTTTTCCTTTTAATTCATGAAATAAAATAAATAAGCAAACTAATAAAAAGGAAAGGGCATGGGTGGGGATTGAACCCACGCCCTAGTGTTTACAAACACACAAACTTACCACTGGGGCGCGCACGCGCGCGTGTGTAAGGAGGTAGGAAGAATGAAAAAAAAGGTTAATACTGAAAATTGAAAAAAAATAAAACAAAAGGGTTCGACCTCCACCCGGATCGAACCCTGGTCATGCTGGTAGAAGGTCATAAGGCGCGCAATGGTCTGCCACTGGGGTGGCTGTTACATCCATTAATTGGATGGAAACAAAAAACATACATAGCATAAATTGGTTAATTTCTGGGCAACAAACACAACCAAAAAGCAAGGGGCGTGAAAGATTGAAACCAAACCAAAACTCCATGGAATTTAATGAATCCTTAATCAATCTTGAGTATTTTTCAATGAGGAATTTAAAGGCATGGCTTAATTCTTGAAATGACACCCACAACTCTCAGTACAATTGATCATGCAAAATTAAATTTTGGGATGTATTTAGAAATTTCAAAAACCAAGACAGATGCAGGTTAAAATGGTTAAGGGTCTGAACAAAGATCAAATATCATGCTAGTAATGAATTCTAACAGGAAGAGCCTAAACCTCCACCAGATTATGCAATGATGTTCATACTGCAAGCTTAGATGCAAAAACTTGGCATTTAATCAAAGTAGAACAAGTGATGTCAAAACAAATCTCCATAATCCCCACCATAACAGAATGAGAATTCAATGAATGAGATGGAGCTTTGGTGAAAACAGCAATTATTAAACTTTGGAAAGAGATTTGCAGAAGAATAGTCATCAAAAACATCATTCATCAATTGCCTTGATGGTGACAGAATTTAAACCTCATGCCAACAACAATTTTCCACAGTAAGGCAGTATCTCAAGAGATTGACAAAATTAGCAACAATGTTCAAGTAGAAGCTTAGCAATACCAACAGTCTACACAATGATAAATGAGGCATGCCTATCCTAAACATGAGCTGATGGGCTGCTATTCCTAACAGTAGGTCTGAACAGAACCAAATATCATATCAATCAAACATTAACTCCAAACCTGCCAAGCATTCTAGACACAAAAATAAACTACCAGCTCTAAGTGCTTCCAGTGGAATAGAGCAGATGAAAATCAAACACAATGACCTATTAGTAAGTTGGACATAATCCAATCAGCAAACCAACACAAATTGTTAACAACCCTAGTTATGTACAAACAGGTCCTAAACACCAATAAGAATCCAATTATGAATGAGCCTCTCCTAAAATAAAATCAAACCAAAAAAGTGAAATGTGTGTAGTTGCTGATGCAGATTTTGCAAGTGAGGTGGTGAATTCATGAAACAGGCTTAACCAAAGTGAACAAACCATACCAACATTCTCAAAATATCATTTAGAACGTGTCCATACCTTAAAATTATCTCAAAACATTAGGGAAAGAAAATTCACATGTCATTTGCTCATTCCACACAAAGAGCCACAAAAGTAATGTTGAAACAGAAATGGGATGAAATGAGATCTAGAGCATACCACATACAAACATTGAATACACATGTGCATGAGCCTAGTATCTAAAGTAAACATGGAATGTATGTAAGAGAGACAAGACCATCAAGCTGCAACTTTGTATTATACATGAGGGGGGCAAACTGATATACAACTAGCTTCTAGACATATGAACACATACACATCCCAAACATAACCTTAGAAGAATCCAAACATTTGAAACAGATGGAACAAAAACATAATGGCATTTGAATTGTGAACATGATGTGGTGCTCAAAACTAACTCAAGTGTTCTTACATCATGCAATGTGATGTCACAACAGGAAGTTCATACATTATGGAGCCAAACAAAATCTTAAAGTTTAATAAGACAGATTAACACAAAAGAGAAATTTGATAACAATCAATGCTGAAATGCAAACATCATACTTAAATCGAGCTAATGAGCAAAACTGGCATGGTATAATGAAACAAGTAGCAAGACTGATGTAACTAAAGACATCAGAACACAAACAGCTTTCTTTTAGTATGAAGATGAAATTTGGCAAACAATTAGTTATGGATAAAAACCTAGCTAGTCATCATGGATTAATACAGCATCAGATGCTTACTTGTCTAGAACTTTAATTAAGCATGCTGATAAGTGAAATGACCAACCTAACATGGCTCTTACAGCAAATCAAGAACAAAACAACAAAAAGCAAGAAAACGGGTTGGACAAATTATTCCCTTGACCTTGTCAAAATAAACTGGTCTACTCCAATACCACAGAGACAATGCTTATAAAACTGATAACTCATGGTGAGTTATTATGAGTTGACAAACTCTGATGAAAAAGCATTCTTAACAGCCTACCAAGAAAAACTTCAACATATAAACATGATTAAGAAGGGCCTTTTTATTGGAAACAGAAACAAACACATTTCATAGGTAAACAGAAAGCAAACAATCAATTTAAATAGTTTCAACAACCTAGCCACAAACTGTTAAGGTCCAACCTATGAACTACTGTGATGCCACAACCTATTTAATCCAACTGAGATACAAACTGAGGCTAAACATGTGCAACCATAATGCAAAGTGAATATATATTTATGACAGCAATGACTTGGTTACAAGCTCCAAACAACCCTCTTAGGTAGAAACCTAACAGTAATTGTGTAAACTTACAACAGCAAAAAAACTAGTAATAAGCCTCTAGCTCAGGTATGAAGAAACATGACCTATATATCAATGTTTACACATTTCAACAATTCTAGCAGCAGTAGGACTATATTGCCCTAGTGGCAATCTACATAGGTTGACAAACCTGAAGAAAAACAAACTCAAGCAAGATCAAAACAACTTTATGAACATGTTGCTAAATCTTAACAGATCCATATCACCATACATCAAATGAGAAAATGCAACATATTTCTTCATTGTGATGTAGACATCTAACTTTCAAAACAGTAGAGCAGGTTTATTTTAAGGACAAATAACTGAAACTTGTGGTATCAATCATCAACCAATTCTGCCTTTTTTGAAAATGTCTTGAATGTACTAAAACACATAATATGAAAGTTAGGTTTGGAACAAAACACTTTGTGGACAAAAGGTACAATACCAGTAGGAGTCAATTATGTAACATCAAACACAAAAGATAAGTAGCCAACAATGATCATGATAGTATTTACAGCATGCTAACAAACTCCACCCAAACACAAACTTAAGCAGCAATCCTTAGGAACAGAATTTTAATACCAAAGCATAAATGTGGCGCAAATCACTCCTAAACAGAATTTAAACTACCTCTAACATGACAATGTTAAGGTCTACTCCAATTAAGTCTTGACAGTAAAATGATTTTGATAATAGTTTTAACATAACAATGCAAAACATCAGAAACTTGCCTCAAAACACATTTTGCCAAAGTAATAAGCATACACATATTATTCTAACAGCCACTAATACAATATATTGACTTCACAAGCATGGGATAGCAATAGTACATAACTATGACAGTATGCGTGCATAAGAAAAAAACAAGCAACAACGAGTTTTATGTCATGATAATGGATAGGATGATTTTAGACACTACATACCTATGATGATAAACTTAAACAAGCAAATAAACACTCCTAGAAACCCAGAGATTTGTGCTTCACGTTTTGTCTTGAGCTTTTCTTCAATTTTAAGCCAAAATGCAACTTATGAGATAGTTGATGAGATATACTTTTCCAATGATCTCCAACACTTTAGACAGTTGAGAAATGGTATATTTGAGGTGTTAGAGTGTTTGGAACTTCAAGGAAGTGCTTGGAACAAGTTTTGGTGGATTTAATGGCTTTTGGTCAAACTAGTGAAGGATGAAAGTTGACTTTTTGATTTTTTGAGATTTTTAGTGGTTTGATGGATTGCACACCTTCTATATGTTATTTAGGAAATGTGTGGATGATTGTTAAGGTGGTGGAAATGCTAAAAATGAAAATGGCATGAAAGTTGTGAAATGCCCATTTTTGGTGTTTTGAGCTTTTCTTCACTTACAAGCAAAGAGAGAATGAGAAGGAGAGCTGTAATGCTTGGTGTTTTTAAGCAACTCTGGTGTGGTTTGAAGATGGTGAGAGTGCCTCTATTTATAGGAGGGATGAGGGTGAGGGTAGCTTGGTAACTTCCATTGTTGGAGAGATTTTCATGATATTTCTTTGAGAAATCTTGCAAGATCTTTGTGGCAGCCATCTTCACATCAGCTCCAAGGCTCTATGCAAGCAAATGGCAATTGGAGAGATGGCTGAGGTGATAGGAGAGAGACCTTGCTGCTGCTGTCATAATGTGGGAGGAAAAGTTTCTCTTTCCTTCCACAAAAAATGATTATTATAATGCCTACTTGCTCCAACTTGCTTGGCACATCATTTCAATCCTTTTTCCTGGTTTTCTATCCATTAATACCTCATATTATCAGATTGCAACATGATCCAAGGGTGGAGAGTGGTTGGAGATGAAAAATTCTGATTTTGAGAAGTTGGACCAAGTGGATTTCAAGTGTGGCAGGCCCAAATTCAAGGCATCATAACTTCCTGCTCACAAATCCTTTTGAGGAGTTCTTGCACTTTTTAGAAAGCCCTTGTGTAGCTCTACAACTTTCATGTTTTAGGAATTTCCAAATTCTTGATGGAACTGGGTTAAAAAACCCCTTAAAGTTAGCAAAAAACAAGTTTGGATGCAGCCAGATTTTGAAAAATCCACTAAGTGTTTTGTACTAAAAAGATGATTTTGATGATAACTCCAATTCCATGCATTTTCTGAGAGTGGACTAGTATAGTACTTTTGTAGGACTTGTTAAGAGCTTTCCGACGAGCTTTGAACCACTTCAATCGGGTGTGCGGTTAGGGAGTTAGGGTTTAGCCCCTTTCGAAACCCTAATTTCCCGTTTTTTCAATTACTCTCACGTCTTTGATCCGATGATCATGAAAATTGATATGTAGGTCCCTCATGACATAAGGAACAACTTTGCTTCACCACTTGAAGTCCAATTCCTAAAAATTGAGGGGGTTGACTTTTCGGTCAACCGTACGATCAATCGGCGATTACCGAACTGTCTGTTCATGTTTCGGAGCTTCCAAGACTTTGAAACTCTTTGAGGGGACTTCACTAAGCCATATGAACTTTTTAAACCATACTTTTATCTTTGAATTATTTCCCGAGTCTAAAGTCAAACTATAGTTGACTTTTTCAACTCGCAAAACCCTAATTGGGTGCCTTGAACTGCACTGCACCCCATCTGTGGGTGATTACTTCAAATTGAACTCACACATGGCCCAATATGGTACTCTTGATCTTATTTCATGAATGATTCATCCCAAAGCAATGGTTGCCCAATCCTCGAATCCTTCGATTTTATCAGTACGGAGCCCCGTTCCATCTGTGTCTTGACAAAATACACTCTGAAACTTGTTAATGTTAGATAAATAAATGCATATGATATGAAGAGGATATAAGGGGTCAAAATTTGGGGTGCAACAGAGGGTCAACGGGAGACACATTCCATCGGGAGTTCAAGGCATGAGACACGTGATCTTGTGAATCCTGAGACACGTGGCCATGTTAAGTCGATATTAGGAAAATTCATGGCCTCGGGCACACTTCCCTCTTCCTATAAACGAACGCATGTTGGGATACACAACTGTGCCTTAACCTGTCCTGGTTCTTAGCCATTGTTCCTATAAAACAAAATAGAAAACAACATTAAAATCAAGATAAGTATAATTCGGAGATGCATCTCCGTATAATATAAAATAAAAAATATCCACACAAAAAAACACTCGGAGATATATAACCGTATAACAAGAAAGACAATACAATCTAGAAAATTTCAAAAAATAAAGACAATTCCCTAAAATAAGGATGTTAATGGGGTGGGATGAAGGGGAGGGATACATTCCCGTCTCAATCTCCCCCCTCGAATATATTTCCCATCCTCGTCTCGGATCCCCTCCATAAGGGGATTTTATTCTTCATCCCCGTCCCCACGGATCCCCGTGAATTTCCACGATTTATGTAGAGATCCATAAACATAATTGATTAATCTATTATTTTTAAGAAAATTAATAGAAAAATTTAAAAGCTAACCACAAGAAATTAAGAAACCAATAGTCTAAGATAAATATATTAATTTAATAATAGTTAATCTATACTTTTAAGAATCATGACCAAAAAAGTTTCAAACTTAAAAAAATTTAAAATAAAAATTCAGATCTCTCTCTCTCTCTCTCTCTCTTTCTTTCTCTCTCTAACATCATATATATACGTGTTTTAAATTTGTTTATAAAATAAGTTATATATAATGACAAATAAACCTACATAGAAATTAAAAAAAATTATATTAATTAAGGATATTGTGGTATTTTAGACGGGGTGGGGTATATGTTCGCCGTCCCCGACCCCAAAGTGCCTTCGGGGAAATTTTGTTCCCCGTCCCCACTGGGGAAAATTCCTCATCTTTGGGGTCCCAAATGGGACAATCCCCGCGGGTATCCCCATTAATGGATGCAAGTTGACATCCCTACCCTAAACACCAACACATTTGTAGGCATGTCTAAACAAAGTACTTATTTTGAGTGTAACTAAAAACTAATGCATATATATATATAGTGTAAATGCATGAGTTTATTATACTTAATTTATTAAAATATCTGGTGTAAATTCATGAGTTTATACATGGTATATTAATATATCAGGTGTAAATACATTCAACACTAGATAGTTGTGAAATTTTGGTAGTTGTAGGGGTGGCACCAGATTCTTGTAAAATTTGATAGGTAAAGTTTTTTTAATTGTTTTATTTCTTTTGTTTTAGTGAGACGAAGAGGAAGATATGATATAGTCATGCCTAGATTAAGCAACAAGGTTGTTATTGATGTTGCAGAGAGCTTTCAAAGAGACAAAAGTGATGCTATTGAAGGTCATTTATGCACTAGAATGGGTAAATTAGCTCCCACTGGTTCTCACAATAGGAGGATCAAAGATACTCAATGTCTAAGTACTATCAGATGTAGAGATGGTAGAGTTGAATGCTTCAAATTCGACACTTAGGAGGCATATGTTTTTGTGTCTGATCATGTTTAGTCAGAGGAGTTAAACACGTGACTCCACACACAAGAGGTGGTGAATTGTGAGGGTTTGAAAAACGACAATTTAAAATAAAATTATTTTTAGAATCAAAATTTAAAAATATTTTCAAAAGAAATGTTTGGATATGTAGTGAAAAATCAATGTAAAGAAAATGAGCGAAAAATAAAGAGTTATGGAAAGAAAGATGGCACTCGAGATTTATAGAGGTCCGGTCTAAAATAAGTGAACTACTCCTCTCCCAAAACATTAATATTAAGAGTTTCCAATAATTCTTATAAGCTTTTAGCATGTTATGATACACGAGTAAAGCAATGAACTATGGAAAGAAACGGTTAGTCTTCAAACCAAACACGAACAAAGCTTCGAGCGGTTATTCTCTAAGCCAAACCGATATTTTATACGGACTTACCTCGAACTGAGGTGGAGTTTTCAATTGGTTATCCTCCGAACCGAACCGAGGTTTTATACTGTACTAAACATGAACTAAACCAAGATTTTACACCAGGATGATGTCGAACCAACAAAGCTCTTACACTGGGATAAGCTGAAGAACTGATAAAAAGATTTTTCACCAGTTATCTTCAGAAACCCAGAAACAGAGACTTTTCTTAAGTTGCTAAACTCATGAACCGAACATGGGCTTAATAGTAATCCCTCAAATAAACACTTCCTAAGGAAGAAATATTCACTCAAGAGGAAAAATAAATCTTGGTGAATTTTTACAATATTTCCCTTTCCAAAACAACTTCCTCAATTAAACACAAGAACCTTTCTCAAATTGCTATGGCTAAATTTATGTGAGTGAATTTGAAAATATATTAGAGAGAGAAAAAGAGCGAGGAAGGTGAGATATCTCATGTTTTTGGATGATGAAAAATGAAAGAAAAAAACTCTACTAACAGGCTAAAGGATGGTTTAAAAATGAAAATGATCCATGAATAAAATTAATTACCTAATCAATTAGGTTTTTAATCTAATCAATTAGATGACATAAATAATTATTTGTTGTCCCCATTTTGAAAGGTTTTGATAAAGAGTTGGTACTATTTATTATTAAAATGTCACAATCAATTATAAACTCATTTAGCCCTTATCTAATTGATTAGGTACTTGGTCTATTCGACTAGAGAGATGAAAAACTTTCCCTAATCAATCTGACAACTCACAATTCATCTTGTTAGGCTTAAAATCAATTTAAGGTGATTTTATTTTAAAAATGGAGGCTTTAATAAGAGTTTTTGTAAGTGTTTTATTTAGCCATAATACTTTACGAAAGTCCCCTAGTGTTTTTACAAAACATTGATCTCTCTGACACAATGAGGCAAGCTTTCACACTTTATATGTTTTACACTTTGAAGCTTCAAGTATTTTGTAGGATAAACTAATCATATAAGCACTTTACTTGATTCTTCTTAGAGATGAGGTTTAATATGTCTTCAAGTCGGACGCCATCACCATAGGATATCACACTGATCATTAAACCCTAATGCTTTAGCTTTATTATGAGGAGTAGCATAACCAACCATTGTGTGTATCTTTGATCGCTTGAAACATCATTAGCAATTGATTGTATTTATATGTTGTTATCATCAAAGTCATGTTACATCTTCATGAGTTGTCATCAAAGTAATATTGCATCTTTATGAGTTGTCATCATCAACACCATGATGTTGACAGGACTAGGCATGTCTTGTTTAAAGTTGATCACTTCCTAATTAAAACCGCAAGCACATAGTTCCACAAGAGGCGCATGCATATTTGATGGATCAGGATGATATACATGTTTTTCACAATGGTCCCGCAATTAAAGGGTTTTGTGAAGAACCCTCTGACCTTACATTTATGTATTAATTGTTAGTTGAAAATAATTGATGGTTTATGCTTTAATTTTTACAGGATTGCATCCCATTGAAGGTCCCCTACTCATGGTCTGAAGCTGAATAAATTTTCGGCAGTGCATATGCTAGAGGATGTTAGGAGATTGGTAGATATTGTTGGCTTAGTGTCGTAGATGTATTGTTCACTCATGATGCTTTACACTTCATTATTATTTACTTTTGTTGAGCGAATTCATATGGAGACATCTACATTTCATCTTAAATTTAGTGATATGACGATTACCATGGAAATTATCTCCAGCCCATTCCATCTCCCAATTGTAGGTAACTTTTTTACCTCTCTATTGACGAACGTCGTGATTGCAACTATAAGTGCAGAGGCATACTTGGGGGTTATACAAGGATCATATTTGAGGAGTTCAGGTTTAATTTGGATGCTCATTTTCATCTCTTGGATATGGAAGACTTATATGTCATTGATGGAGCATCCTATGTACCATAAGACCGCCTGGGTATACATGTTGAATCTCATTAGATACACTATTTTGGGAAATAAGTCGCATGTCTACATTGATGCGAAGTACATATCCTTATTCATTAACCTTGGATTTCATAGTTGGGCATGAGGTTGTGCTGTAGTAATACTACTCTATCATACTACTGGAGAGGCTACTACATTTGAGAGAGGCAACTTGTTGGTTATATGAGCCTATTTTAGGTATAAACAATTACTATGTGTTATTTATATGTTTTTTATGTTTAAATTGTATGTTTAATTTATTATGTTTAAATTGTATGTTTTATTGTAGCTTTAGATATACAAATGTTTACCATCCATTTGTGACATATGTGATCGAAGTTATATCATAGATGGCTCCCCACAGGCCATGAGATGAGGCCTCAAGTATTCTCATCCAGGCATCTTTCAAGAGTACATATGGAGGGTCGACACTCTGATCCTAGATGATGTAATTTGTGATAGACGTGATCGGAGTTCTATCACAGACGGCTCCCCATGGGCCATGAGATGGGGCCTTAAACACTCTCATCCAGACAACTTTTTGGAGTACATATGGATGATCTAAGCTCTGGTCTTATGTGATGTCACTTGGACACCGTACAATGACCATAAAATGCATTAAAACTTTGATGATATTGAATTATTTTCAGGCTATCAACGATGAAAAAGTATTGTTACTGATTATTTACCTGATAGGTGTCTCCTCTAGTTTGACCATGTCCAGGGAATATCTGACTAGTCTCTATCGTACTATCTAGTGTTTATGGATGGTTTTGTGCTTACACAAAGAGCAGTGCTAATGGTTTTGTGCTAACATGGTGGCGAACACATAGAAGTTGTACATATATATGTAAGTTCATGCACCATTTTTTTCATCACCTTTTTATCAACAATATATAAGACGTTGAAATACTTATTCATAACTTCACATTCATCATTTAAGTCCAATTATGTCCCACTACATTCTTAAATAACCTCATATTCTTCAATATGTAGTTTTCTCCAAAATACTTAAATGGAATCTAAGGGAACATGGTCACTTTGTATTTAAAGAGATGTACGTTCACATGCATAAGGTAACCCATGCATTGTCCTAATGAAGCATCCACATGTAATTTTGTCAACACCAACTCTTTTCACTTGTTCAAACTCTTTCGCAATGTGATGTTTATACTATCTTGAGACGAAGCCATGAAATTTCGAATAAAAAAGAGTGTTATGTTGATACTCAATGTTCCGGATTTTTTTTAAAGGATGCTTTAATCGCACATAGTTTCATCTTCAAAATGGTGTTGACTGCATCCCAGCTTCTGCACAAATATCCTTTACTAGTAGTCAACATGTTTTTTAGTCTCCCATAAGCAGACTCAAATTTATAAATAGTATTAAAGAAACATGTAAAAAATAAATTTTAATATTTGTGTAATAATATTAAATTCATGTGAAAAAGTACTTGTTTGTTATTGTGGCCCCTAAGTAAGTGACTTGATAAGTCCATGCAACAACAAATTTCTCTTTATTGAATAACAAACATGTTTGGTAAACATAATCATCAAAGGAAGAGATATTTGTGGATATATGTGCTTGAAGGTACTACAAATATGATGCTTTAATCCATTGAGTGATCATAATGGTTTTTATGATGGCCCCATTGTTTGGTGGAATCATGATGATTAATCTATTGCTTGATAATGTCTATCCTTGGTGATAGTTTTCCAACTCTCTAGTGATGGTGATTAACTTGAAAATATCTCAAGCCTTATCTAGTTGAAGATTAAAGGGTCCAATAAAGTTCTTATATGATAAGTGCATTTGGAAAAATAACTTGAAGCTTAATAGTATTTACACAAGCATCGTTGAAAATGATGGATTTGAGATTGCAATTGATAATTTATGCGATATAAAAATCAAATACAAATTAAGCGAAGAGTAATCTGCAAAAAGATTTTAAACAATTAATTAGTTGCGTGATGAACTATAAAAATTGAACACAAATTAGACTAAGACTAGTCAATAAAAGATTCTAAACAATTAATTCATTGTGTTATGCAATATAAAAGTCGAACACAAATTAGGTGAAGAGTAACCTGTAAAAGATTCTACGCAAATAATCTCGAAATAGATAATTGTGAGTAGTGTCGATTTAGACGTGATGGTTGATTACGAGTTGATGGTCTAGCTTAATTTAAATAGGGGTGAGAGGGGTTGGAGTAAAGAGATGTGTAGTGGCCGATTACGAGTTGATGGTCCGTTTTAATATAAATAGGGTTGAGAGGGGTAGAAATGAAGAGATATGGAGTGGTCGATTACAATTTGATGGTCTATGTTAATATGTGAAAGGGGTAAAAATGAAGAGACATAGGGTGACCGATTACAAGTTAATAACTTAGGTTAGCTTAAATAAGAGTGAGAAGGGTAGGAATGAAGAGATGTGGAGTGGTTGTTTACGAGTTGATGGTTTAAGTTAATTTAAATAGGGGTGAGAGGGTGAGAATGAAGTGACATGAGGTGGTTGATTACGAGTTGATGGTCTAGGTTAGTTTAAGTAAGGGTAAGAAGGATAAGAATGAAGATTTAAAATTTTTTAACGTTAACACCCTTTTTTTACTTAGTAATTTAAAACCTCTTAAAAACTCAATTTCCAAACTTAAAATTTAACCTTAATTGGGAATTAAATTTATGTAATTAAAAAATTAATTTTTTTATTATAATTTAAAATTTAATGCTAACAAAGTGTAAATTAACTTAACATAATAAATAACGTAACTTAAAAATTAAGCTCCTTTTGTAAATTAAACCCGTTTTTGTAAATTAACCCTAAAACTTCTAAAATAAGGATTAATATTTTAATGTCGCAATTAGTCTTAAAACCTTTTCTAAAAAATTGCCTAACATTTCGCTTTTCAGTTTCGAATTGACCTTGCCCGTTCATTCTCATTTAACTGTTAATCTCGTTCCATGCATTATTTCCCAGTTGTACAGTTTGTAACAGTTTTTTTCGTTTCATTTTATGGTTGTAATTTATGCGAGTCTATCGTCGCATTATATTTCGTCATTTATTTTTGCATTTTTTCATGGATGTAATTTATGCGAGGCCATGATCGCGGTTATTTTTATTTTTTGCATTTTGGGGATTTGTAATTTACGCGAGTGATCATCGCGATGCTTTCTTTACCGCTTTCATTATTTTCCGTACTTTATTTATGTCGTATAATAATTTGCCATTTTGCACGTTCTTACCGTTAATTTCCTCCTTCCGAAGGATTAGGTCTAGCCATTTGACCGCCGAGTCAATAACCTTAATTTTTGACCGTTTCAAAAACCCTAATAGCCTAGGTGTCCCGCCATGGACGAAAATGCCCTTTACCCTAGCATTAGGTCAAAGAGTCGTCGTACTCTGTTTAGGGTTTCCCGCCGTGGAATCCCTAATTTAACCCTAATTTAATTAACAAATTCAACATAGAAATAGGAGTTTCAAAACTCCACGTAAGCGTGTCCTTAAGATACGTTTACTCCCCTTAAAACCTTGACCACAGTCAAGAAGTTTCTAACCTCCCTCTCGAGGGGAACTACGATTACTCTGATTCCATTCCCTATCCAGGATACGTAGGCACAAGATGCAACGTCTTGCCGAGTAAACTTAGGACTAACCCTTAGGTCTTTAGGTCACTCTACCCCTTAGCTCGATATATATTAAAACAGATAATAAAAATAAAAAAAGCATACAATAAACAAAAGGTTCCTGTAGAGTACTACAGAAGTTTAGGATGCTAGTACCTTCCCTAAACTTAACTAACCCCTTATCTAGGTCTCTCCCCGCATTGTGTTTACGATGCAAAAATAGGTTTTCCCTCTTTTGACCTTTTCCTTCGGATAAATCAAAGAGCGGTTGTGAATTAAAAATTGCGATTCAAATTAATTAATAATTTTATATCCTATTTCCACCGCAACAGAAAATGGCGACTTCACTGGGGAAATACCACAATCTTTTAAGGGTTATCCCTATTTTGTTTATTGTATGATATTTTTCATTATTTATTCTCTTGTATATATTATTAGTGTGCCTTGCTTGGGGGGTACCCTGTTATTGTGAGATAAGTCCTAACCCGGACTTGAGTGACCTTATTATAGGAAGGTGAGATATTCGACGAGGCTTGCCGAGAGTGAGTCCCGACCAAGTTAACTCGAGAATCACCGCTCAATTGAGACCCTTTCGAAAACGGTTCGGTTGATCGAGTTAGTTGTGAAAACTTTTACTATTTTCGATTGGAGTCTATGATATTGAAGACCGTAGTACCTTAACACCACTTTGGCCTTATATAGGATGTAGTGCGGGAACTATGTGGGAGTAGTCCTACAATAGTTGCTACGCGATACTACACTCAAAAGAGGTTCTCTTGAGAATATTATCGACCTCCGAGTCAGTTGGAAAGTTGATAATATCCGAAGGAGGGACTGATGACTTTGGGCACTTCTTAGAACCTTGTTCTGCAGGTACAATTAACCTTAGTACATACCTTATTGGGATGGGTAGACCCTAACTCCTTGCACATACCTTTAACCTAGAACTTTGTATATGTGCATTGCATTCATTAAAACATTACATTGTATTACATTTCATGGAGTTCAAACCTTGTTTATGAATATTGCAGGATACCATGGATTACAAAAAAAAAACACTTTGAGATATTCTTTTAAAGGACTTAAGTTAGATGACCTAAGGAAGCTAGGATCTTCGGTTCAAGATCAACAAAGGATCCAGAAACAAGTATGGAAGGCCGTTATTTTTCTTGAAACCTCAAGTAGACGAAGGTTTCCTTTCGACTTTGTTACAGTTTTAGGATCCAGATTATCTTTTCCTTACATCCCTCGAGTACCAGCTCTTGCCTACCCTAGAAGAGTACTCTCAATTGATGGGGTTACCAATTCTGAAGGAGTTTTCGTTCCCTTTTTTGGAGAAAGACCCTAAAGGACAAGACCGTTGCTAAAGCCATATGCTCGAAGTTCTCCGACATCAAGGACACTAATCACCAACAATTGTGAAGACTTTTCCAACGTACCCTTGTTTAGTTTTGATGAAGGATTTATTTTCCTCTAACTCTCGATTTACCATTTGAAGATAGGCTCATCCTCAAAAAGGCCTAGCCCGAAGAGCAGAGCAAGGGGCAAAATAGGAAGCTTCCTTAGGATCATTATTAGCTTTTATTTAGCTATTATGCCAAGACTTTTCTAAGAATGTTATTCGTAATCCGTTTTCAAATTAATAAATAAAGTTTTGGTATTCTGCGATATTCGTAAATATTTGAATTCCATGAAATCATTTCATTCGCATTTCGCATTTTTTGTATCATATTTTTGTATCACATGTGTCTCCCGGTTTCTCATACTCGGTTCCCTCGCCTTCCAATTCCGTCACCCTGAGTCCTCCGCATCAGTACAACACTAGAGTCCAAGCTCGAAAAATGATGGAAGAACAAGCTCAAGAGATCGACCGTGTCAGCCATGAACTCGAAGATCTTCGAGGAAGTGTGGGGAAGATTATCGAGATGTTGCAAGCCCTTAAGGTGAAGATGGATAATCAACCTACCGTTGTTTATGAAATTACCGATACTGTTGTGGATCCTCAACCAGTTGTTACTGCCGAGAACATACCTCCTCAGAATCGTCAATCAATTTCAGTGAATCCTACTGTTGCTCAACCAGTTCGACGAGTTACTCTTCCGAAGTGCAAAACTCCGAGCGTTGACCACCATAAAGGACCTACACGTCCGAGGAATCGCTCGATGGCTAATCATCAACCTTGGCAACCTCAGCAGAATTATGTTCAAGGTTATCCAATTCAGTATGCTCCACAACCATATGTAGCTACTGTTGCACCTCCTTTTAGTCAGCAATTTCCTACATATCAGCCTGTGCAACCGGCTTCGGTCTATCAGCATCCGGTTTATCAGCAACCTCCTATTTATCAGCCTGCACAAGCTCCTGTCAACTGTCAACGAGTGCCCAACGCTCCCGTGTGCCAACCATCAGAGGAGACGATACCTCGTCAAAATAGGAGACCATACAAGCCTTGTCCTCCGATCCCAATGACGTTCACTGAGTTGTATCCTTTCTTAGTGCAACAAGGTATGGTTGTTACCTGAACTTTGGGTCCACCTCCCAATCCGGTACCTGTCAATTACAACGCCGCCGCTCATTGTTTATTTCATGAGGGTGCGCCAGGTCACGATTTTGGAAGGTTGTTACGCGCTCAAGAGCATTGTCAGAGATTTGTTGGAACAAAAGATATTGTCTTTCGATGATCCTCAACCAAGGATCAAGACTCCTCTCAAGGTTTTCAACATATCTCAGCCAGCTACCTCTCCTGTGAATCTGCCAAAGCCGGTGGTTATTCAGAAGCCTAGTCCACTTCATTTCAGCAGTCCTCGAGATGATGTGACCCCGAACGACTAAGAATATGGGAAAGTTAGTCTGAAGGAAGATTCAAAGACTGATACTGAAGCAATGACAGACGTAGCTGGGGCAAGCAAGACGACTCCTTCCAGTGAGGCTCCGCCAGAGGAAACCACTACCATGCCGGTCTCAGACGCGAAGACTTCATAAACACATCTTGAAGGACTTTGAGACATTATATTTTGATTATTTATATGTTTATTTTCTTTGATTAAGCATAATTATCATGTACGAACTTGTTTATTTTGGAATAATTAATGCATAATGTTTGTTTTGAATAAATCCATTCGTTTCACTCACAAAAATATTTTTTCATAAACTTATAATGCCAACTTTACCCGATCTCTTGCTTTGATTGGGAGGAGAATGATGAACCAAAAACATCAAATCTCTTGTCGTATGCTTTCGATTGAAACCCGCTGATGATGTAAGGCATTGCTTCAAATCCCAAACACTGGAGATATAAGGATGATAACCCCTTTTTACCCCCTTTGAGCCTTGAAGTAGGAGTTTTCTTCTTTTCCAAATTAAAACCCTCATCTTAACCTGGGGCAGGGTAGTTTTTCAGTTAAATCGATTGAGCGCTCAGACTCTCAAAAAGGAGGAGTGAACCTTCGGGAATTTATCCTTAAACATCCTATGGAGTTAGAAGTCAATGACTATCCCTAAAGAGTGGGGCAGCCACAAGCCTTTCAAAAGAGTCACACGACTTAGTCGACAAAAATAAAAAATATATAGCCCGATAAGTCAAAACCTATGAAGGAGACTTAGGCAAAACTGGGGCATCCCGCTGGACTCCAAAGTCAAATCCAAAGACGCCGCCCAGGCAAAAGTTAGGGAATGAAAAAGATATAATAAAAACAAGGGATTACCATAAAGAATCCCCAATAAAGAGAAAAGTCGTGAAATTCAAAAAACCAAAAAGACGATAGGTAAGTGACTGACAGGTCCAAAGCCTCGATAAGTTCTCGACCATATCAAATTCGATTGAGATATGGGTGCTCGTATCCCATTAACTGAATAGGATTGGAGAACATCACGAAGAATGGGTGGGTGCAAATAACATTTTGAACCTTTATCCTTTGTTTCTAAACCGTGAACCAAGCCACGATACAACCTTTAAAAGACCTAATTGAAGTAGGAATTCTCTTGAAAGCATACTCAACGAGATAGCATTTCCTGACTCCTACGAGTTATGCTCAAAAATTCATGTTGGCATTATAAATTAAACTTATATCCTAACTAGTGATTTCGGTAACGAGTTACAGCGATATCTTTTTCAAAAACAAAAATTTCAAGACAAATATATTGTTACATTGATAGTTTCAGGATAGCATTTCACGCGTGTCGGTTTTGCCTGATATCTTAGAAACTTACATATAGATGTCACAAATCCTGCTAAACAGGGGCAGATGGTTTCGTGTTTTCTCATCAATGTGAGTCTGACATTCTTAAGAGCTATTTTTGAAGACTCAATCATGTCACCGTCGATCTGAGCCAGTTACGTCGAGATCTGATAAATCTCTCCAAGAGTTGGAAAACAGTGGGGCATCTGGACTCCATGTTTCTCTGTAAAATCCTCTTGAGCTGACTTTTCCTCACGAAGCAGGTACTCTGGGGCATGATATTTTCAAAATGGCGACTACGACAAAGTCCATTGAGATAAAAGTTAGCTTTGTTTCACGACATTCTTCGTGCACCCGATGGATTTTACTCCCGGCGGTCTTCATTCCCTAGTAAATCTCATCGTTGCAGAATCTACATATTAACCATTGCCTCAACACAGTCCCCAGAGAGAATTTAAGCCAACACAGTCCCCAACGATACTATAAGCTGATAACACTTTGGGCTGAGCCGGTAATCTCCAAGACAGCAGAGATCATACCAGCATCTTCCTAGTAACAGTCCCCAGCGAGACATTAAGCTGACAACACTTTTGGGATCCATCCGATAAATCCCCAGTGATCTCAAGACTACAGAGATATCCCTGGTATCCTCCAAGTGATATATGTTCTTGAAGACCCGTTCTCAGTGGAAGCATATGTTCCTCAGTAAAATCGCATTCCTCGGGAATATTCCCCAGGAGGTTTCCATATTCTCCCCAAGAATGTCTGGTGATTTCTCCCCAGCAAGTCTGATGAGCTCTCTGCAGGGAAATTTGATATCGTTTATCCCCAGTTGGATGTACCTTTTCCCCAGGAAGCCGAAGTATTATTCCCAGGAAGTTGCTACGCTATCTCCATGAAGTTGCCTAATTCCACATCTTCCCCACGAATCGGGTATTTATTTTATCCCCGAAAATCTCCGATCCCAAGAGTTCTTTGGCTGATTATGGTTCATGATAGCAATCCCTCCCGTGAAGTCATGACATCATATCCTCGTGCAGAGGTCATGGATCCCCAGTTGAAGTCGTGACATCATACTCTCCAGTGAAGACGTATCCCCATGTGGAAGTCATGATCTTTTCTTCCCAGGGAAATTTTAACTTTGAAGCTAGATTCGGTCTTACCATCAACTATTCCTATCCTCTAATAGATGTATTGTTGCAGAGGTCACCGGGTATTCCTGTCGAGATGTTTATTTCATCTCATGTCTCCTCTCTCATCTGTTTTGTCAGCATAAGCATAAGCATGAGCATTACATACTCATTTTCATTTCATTGTCATACACATGAACATACACATTCGTATACACTTTGGCATACGCATTAGCATTTGCATGCTTGCTATTTATCGTCATCCTTGTCGTTACCGCCGAGTAACTGGGTTTGTCCGCTCTCTCCAAGTAGATCGTCAGCCCTAAGCATAAAATACCTACTTGTTTCCAGTTTCCCCACAGAGTTCAACCCTCATGGACGATGGTTATTTCCGTTACCTTTCCGCGTTAAGATAAGGTAGTCCCCATTCGAGTTCGTTTCCTCAATGGAGTTTTGTTTATCAGTTCTTTCTAGCCCAATTCTAGATCGAATTTCAGTCATGTCGGTCGTCGAACCTACCTGGACGTGCATTTATTTTGCGCTATCTTTCAAGAAAAGCATTTACAATCCTTTACAGATATGCGACAGTTCTCGCCTGAGAAGCTTATCACTACATTGCACAATAGACAAGCAACAGTCCCAGCCGAGGAGCTTATCACCTACCTTACACTTTACAATACACTCTACAATTGATCTTCTCATACAAGGAGCTCATTATTACATTACAGTGATCTAGATGTTTGTCGTCATCACAACACTCTTGACAATTTACATTACAGTGATCTAGATGTTTTCCATCATCACGACCTTCTTTACAATTTACGTTACCTGCTATCACTCAGTGATTTAGATGTTTGCCATCATCACGACTTTCTTTACAATTTACGTTACCTGCTATCACTCAGTGATCTAGATGTTTGCCATCATCACGACCTTCTTTACAATTTACGTTACCTGCTATCACTCAGTGATCTAGATGTTTGTCATCATCACGACTTTCTTTACAATTTACGTTACCTGCTATCACTCAGTGATCTAGATGTTTGTCATCATCACGACTTTCTTTACAATTTACATTACTTGTTACAACCTCTACAAGCAGTTCTCACCCGAGAAGCTTATTATTGCCACTCTTGCAAATAAGCGGCATTTCTCACTCGAGAAGCTTATCCTATCTTCGTTATGACTTGCAGCAAATGGCCATCTCCAGCGAGCAGTTTGGTTTCCATTTCCCGTATCATTTTGAAGAAAGGGGAGGTTTGAGCGGAATCATATTCAGGAGAGTGTGAATCTTGAAGTATGAGGAAGTTCAGTTTACCCTTTAGTAAAAGAAGGAGCAGAATCATATTCAGGAGAGTGTGAATCTTGAAGTATGAGGAAGTTCAGTTTACCCTTTAGTAAAAGAAGGAGCAGAATCATATTCAGGAGAGTGTGAATCTTGAAGTATGAGGAAGTTCAGTTTACCCTTTAGTAAAAGAAGGAGCAGAATCATATTCAGGAGAGTGTGAATCTTGAAGTATGAGGAAGTTCAGTTTACCCTTTAGTAAAAGAAGGAGCAGAATCATATTCAGGAGAGTGTGAATCTTGAAGTATGAGGAAGTTCAGTTTACCCTTTAGTAAAAGAAGAATCTGCATCATATGTTCAAGGCGTCGACCTTAGATATGAGGAGGTTTATTAATTAGATAAGCAACAACCTCTTTATTTGAGAGCTTATCCAGTTTGGCATATAAGTCCCTTCCAACGATAAGTGGCTATTCTCTCTCGAGAGGCTTATCAGGGCATTTCCCATTAAAGTCCATTTATTTTGGCATACAGTCGGTTTTACCCTGTATATTTTCTACGGATTCCTAAATTCCGTCTGATCCTGTCACGAGGGAGAGTTTCCAGAAGCTCAGATGTTATTCTTTGCTCAATGCTCCAGCATCTTGTTAATCGATCCTACAGTCGTGCAGATCCAGTTTTATTTTTTACTTTAGAATATCAGTCGGTCACGCCTGAACCTGTTGAATAATTACTCCTAGATTTCCCCCAGTGGAGGTCGTCTCATTGGTGTCATCTCCATTGAGGATCTCGCTCTTACCTTTCCTTTCTAAAGGTGAAAATTGGTCATGCTAGCACCAGTTGACCATCATCGTTAGAATTCCCCCAGGGTCGTGCTATCACCCAGTGCGTCGTATTCCCCAGTTTGGTTCGTCGTGTCTTTCCCCGATGTCATCGTGTTATCTGCATCTCTGCATTTACCATTTCATCATACGCATCATACTAAATTCATGGCATTGTCAGCATTATAGTTTATTTCCGTTTTGTCCATAGCATTGCATATCACTGCATTTAAGGGCAAAATTTTTGGTTATCTATATTTAAATCCCTCCCCCATGATTTCTCGAGCCTTCGTTGCTCAAATCATCCGGTGAAGCTATTTAAATAGGGGCAACTGTAATACCCCAAATTTTGCCCTAAGATTAATCGTTTCATCTTGCATCCCATTTCATTGTGCATTGCGTTTAAACTAACCACTAACGGGTGGTGCAGTTGTTTGATTGTTGCAAGAAAATATCATGTGGGGCGCTCTTTTAGTTTATAGGGTTTCTAGTGCCACTTTATTTTGAATGAATAAAATAGCACAATTGGCAAGAGACCCTGTGTAAGGAGTTGTGAGTGTGAGAGGTTGAGAGTTCCATATTATTCATAAAAACATCCAAAAATCATAAAATTTAAAATATTAGAAAAGATTTTATTCCTTTAAGTTTGTTTTAGTTTGTTTTTTTTAACTTTGACTAATTATTTAAGTTGAGATTTAAAGTGGGCATTAGGTTAGAGTTAACCCTAATTTGTTACCTATATAAACATAAGTGAGGGGAATCCTAAGTCGATCATACCGCGGCTTTGAATATCCAGAATTTAATTCGACAATGGTAATAACTCCGAGGTAAACTTTCTGTCGCATTTCGGATGGTTGTGTAAACATTTCTTTGCTGGTTTTGATTCAGCTACGGGGTACGGTAAGTTCTGTCTTGACTTTGGTTCGATTACGATGCAGTTGTATTTATTTCAATTATTACTATGTTGTTTGCCTTTTACATATTAAGCTCCCTGGTTTAATTTATTTTGATATAGTATGGTTGTTATTATTACACCATTCAAAAGTTTGCTACTATGTTATTATTAACACTGTGGTAACATCGGCGGTACCGCATCAAGGACCAGGAACTGAGCCCACGTAATGATGAAGGTGACTACATCAGGTGCCAATCTCCTCATTTCATTAATCTTTGTTTTTTCTTTCAATAATAAATAACTTAATTAAATAAAAAACTAATTTAAAACTTTTAAAACATTTTTTAAACTTGATAAAAATCATTTTAGAACATTTTTTATAACTTCAAATTAAACCCATTTTTAAAACTTAATTTTTTTTTAAAGAAAACCTTTCTAAAACTTATCTAAGATATTTTTAATAATTCAATGTTAAGATTTAATGTAAAACAAAAAAACTTAAGGAAAACCATTTTTTTAGAGGCTTAATTCATCATCACTTTTTACCTAAAATTAAAATCAACTTGTAAATTAAACAAAAATAAATTAAAATTTTGTCTAAAAAACATTTTCTAAAACTTCAACTTAAACTTATTTTAAAACTTAAACTTAACCCTTATTTTTACAAATTTAAAATTGAGATTTAAAATTTTTTAACGTTAACACCCTTTTTTTTTTACTTAGTAATTTAAAACCTCTTAAAAACTCAATTTCCAAACTTAAAATTTAACCTTAATTGGGAATTAAATTTATGTAATTAAAAGATTAATTTTTTTTATTATAATTTAAAATTTAATGCTAACAAAGTGTAAATTAACTTAACATAATAAATAACGTAACTTAAAAATTAAGCTCCTTTGGTAAATTAAACCCGTTTTTGTAAATTAACCCTAAAACTTCTAAAATAAGGATTAATATTTTAATGTCGCAATTAGTCTTAAAACCTTTTCTAAAAAATTGCCTAACATTTCGCTTTTCAGTTTCGAATTGACCTTGCCCGTTCATTCTCATTTAACTGTTAATCTCGTTCCATTCATTATTTCCCAGTTGTACAGTTTGTAACAGTTTTTTCGTTTCATTTTATGGTTGTAATTTATGCGAGTCTATCATCGCATTATATTTCGTCATTTATTTTTGCATTTTTTCATGGATGTAATTTATGCGAGGCCATGATCGCGGTTATTTTTATTTTTTGTATTTTGGGGATTTGTAATTTACGCGAGTGATCATCGCGATGCTTTCTTTACCGCTTTCATTATTTTCCGTACTTTATTTATGTCGTATAATAATTTGCCATTTTGCACGTTCTTACCGTTAATTTCCTCCTTCCGAAGGATTAGGTCTAGCCGTTTGACCGCCGAGTCAATAACCTTAATTTTTTACCGTTTCAAAAACCCTAATAGTCTAGGTGTCCCGCCATGGACGAAAATGCCCTTTACCCTAGCATTAGGTCAAAGAGTCGTCGTACTCTGTTTAGGGTTTCCCGCCGTGGAATCCCTAATTTAACCCTAATTTAATTAACAAATTCAACATAGAAATAGGAGTTTCAAAACTCCACGTAAGTGTGTCCTTAAGATATGTTTACTCCCCTTGAAACCTTGACCACAGTCAAGAAGTTTCTAACCTCCCTCTCGAGGGGAACTACGATTACTCTGATTCCATTCCCTATCCAGGATACGTAGGCACAAGATGCGACGTCTTGCCGAGTAAACTTAGGACTAACCCTTAGGTCTTTAGGTCACTCTACCCCTTAGCTCGATATATATTAAAGCAGATAATAAAAATAAAAAAAGCATACAATAAACAAAAGGTTCCTGTAGAGTACTACAGAAGTTTAGGATGCTAGTACCTTCCCTAAACTTAACCAACCCCTTACCTAGGTCTCTCCCCGCATTGTGTTTACGATGCAAAAATAGGTTTTCCCTCTTTTGACCTTTTCCTTCAGATAAATCAAAGAGCGGTTGTGAATTAAAAATTGCGATTCAAATTAATTAATAATTTGATATCTTATTTCCACCGCAACAATGGGCATGACGACAAAGAGTATTAGGTTGTCAAACGAGATATCTTACGAGTTAAGTGAGAGATATCTTACGAATTAAGCAAAAGATATCTTATGAGTTAAGCAAGTGTGCGTATAAGGTAAAAGTGAGGTTACTAAAAAAAATCAATTAATTATGTGTTGGTAAATAATTTTTGACTCTAGTAATTTAATGTAAATTTTATAAATTTTAATGTCTAATTAAAAAATTATTCTTATAAAAAGAAGTCGCGGTAAAGTTATAGTGTAAAGAAATAAGATAAGAATAAATGTTATTAACAAAAATAAAATTAAAAATACTAATTATTATTTTTTATCGTATATTTGAGTGGGCTACATAAAGCCCAATGAAAATAGTCTTTAACAAGGTTATGTATATTTAATATGACTCGCCTACACATGGGATAAAATGATCAAAATGCTCTTTTAACAAAAATTAACTTAAATTATAAAAGTAAAATGAAATATTTTAAAATTTTCAAAAATATTTTAACATTTAGGATTTATGTGAAATTGTTTGAATAAGATAAGAATGAAATTGTTTCAAAAAAAGTCATATATGACAAAACTTTCTTCTTTTTTTTTAATAAAAAAGAACTTTATATTAATTCAAAAAAATGATACAAAACATCTCGATCCTAAAGGATCTAAAAGACAAAAAACAAAAAACAGAAAAAAAAAAAAAAAAAGAAAAGAAGTTCATTAATTAACTAAAGCAACTTTTTTTAATTCCCCTGAGCCATAATTTTTTTGACATTCTATTATTATTATTATTATTATTATTATTATTATTATTATTATTACTATTATTACTACTTCTATTACTACTACTACTATTACTACTACTACTATTATTATTATTATTATTATTATTATTATTATTATTATTATTATTATTATTATTACTATTATTATTATTATTTTATTATTAGTAGTATTATTATGATTATTATTATTATTATTATTATTATTATTATTATTATTATTATTATTATTATTATTATTAGTATTATTATTATTATCATCATTATTATGTTTATTATTATTATTATTAGTATTATTATTATTAGTAGTATTATTAATATTAGTATTATTATTATTATAATAATTACTATTATTATTATTATTATTATGGGTTTTAAGGAATTTTTTGAACATTCAATTAGAATTAAAGATTTTATTTTTTAAAAAAAATAAAATTTGATTAAAAAATATAATTTTTTATAATATGAATTTTCTATTTTTTAAAATATAAACTGAATTTTTATTAAAATTATTATACAAAAAAATACATTTTTATCTAAACAAAAAAAGCACAAATATGTATAAAAAACACAATTTTCTTTTTAAAAAACACAACAAAAAAAACTCTCTTGAAAGAAAAAATTTTGAAATTAAAAAACCTTTTAAAAGTTTTTGGGTTTTGGGGATCTACTTAAATTTTATGGATCTTTAATTTAAAAGGTATATTTATTTTGTGGTATTATTTAGGACATTACTTTATCCACCCTATGAGATGAGTGTGACTAAATTGAAAATCTTAATTTTTCATTTAATATTTCTTATATGCATCTTCGGACTCAGTAAAATGCACACAATATTTTATAAGTGACTCATTCACTCCATATAAGTTAAAAACTATTTCGAAGATGCATTTGCATAATATATATGAAGATGTATATTACAATTTCATCCTTGAAAGCATTTTGAACTTCACAAGTGAATCACCCACTACAATTTTGTAAAGAAAAGGATTGGACACGCATCTCCATAATTCTCTGAGGTGACTCTCTAGATGCATATATGGAATAACCTTTAAAAGAATTTGGGATATTTTTTTGCCTTGACAACATTGTTCCATATTGATAATTTTTAGGTCATTTACACTAAGGACATTTTTTAAGCCAAATTGATATATTAACACCATGCTAATTATACTAAGATAATTCAAGGATGTCATATATAAATTCAAACAATAATAAAAAAATAAACATTACCATGTTACATAATTTGTTCAAAATATACAAATAAAAATACAATTGTTTTATTACCAAAATAAAAATAATTTATTGTGTATATCTAACCCCCTGTTTCTCCTCAACCGCCTGTACCCCAAGTCATTTTGTGCCTCGAGTATGATAACCTATACGACGACCATACCATAACTGCCTTCCTCAAAATCTCTTCTCTCTATGGCATCTTTCACAATCATTGATATACCATGACAGATCGACAATAAGTTTCAGTCATAGTCATTCCTAGTCCGCTAATCTTCCAATATCTCTTGATGAGCTGATTAAAGTAGTACTCCCGCGACATTTGGTGGCATGTAAGAATGTGGCACCTGATAGAACCAATAGATGTTACCCTCTACAACATCCCAAAGAATAGGTGTTGGCACCCTGTGTGTTTCATCTGGTACCATACGAATATAAAAATACCGAGTATGACATCAAGATCCCTATAGCCAACTGTCGAAGGAGAAAACATAGATAGAGGTCTTGGAATAATCTAAAGATACTCGAACTGACGCATGACCCGCTCAAGCAGATGTGGATACATCAGGCGCAACCCACAACCCAACCATCCATAGTAGAAAGGCTATATCATCCAAGGAACATGTCTGG
This sequence comes from Lathyrus sativus, assembly GCA_963859935.3. NCBI lineage: Eukaryota > Viridiplantae > Streptophyta > Magnoliopsida > Fabales > Fabaceae > Lathyrus > Lathyrus sativus. The sequence continues at coordinate 550,839,751 of OZ012735.1, read as the reverse complement.
CGATGACCTTTGTATGGATAGAAACATATGTCATATGCTACAATCTCAATAAACACCTGAATTATATAGTCTGATTCCCTCTGTACGAAGCAAAGGTGGAATCACATGGTCAATCCTCAATGTAGTCAATGACAGATTGCCAACCGGATATGCGAGGAAAGTAAGAGATGATCCATGCCTAAAAATGGTTCATACAAATACTAGCATTGTAAACATATTAGTAACAGTATGTCAGGTAGACAACATCAACGTATGTTTCACTTTGGTCGACAAATATTATTGTGTCAACCAAGTATAGAAATTATGAACTCAATGCACATTGTTTGTGGAACAAAACCTGTTCGCCATCACCTTCGGCCTCCGCTGTTACAACCAGGTGGTATTTTTGTAATTCTGCTAGCGCCTCTCGTGGCATCAAGCTCTTGTTAGGCCTCAACTTGGTCAGCTTCCAAATAATTTACCAACAATTCAAGTGCATATGATTTGTTGGTCTAAGAATGGCTTAGTAATGTTCCCCTAATTGGAAGATCTAGAAGGATTGACACATTATCAAGGGTGATGGACATCTCATCATGAGGGGTATGGAAAGATGATGTTTCCTTATGCCATCTCTCCACAAAATCCTCCAGCATGCCATGGTTAATAGTCATGTATATCTAGTGGCGCATAAACTTACCAGCTCGGAGTAACCAACTACATCTTAAAACCATGCGTCTATATTTTGTTCTAGGTTCAAAATTTTCCTGGCATGGTTTATAGATTTTACAATTTCACACTCAATTAGTATGAAGTAAATATAATGTAAAAGTAAATAAATATACTTATCCTCTCACACATGCCTAGAAGTATGTTCATCATAGAGAAGAAGTAAAGAGGTGTCATAGAGGCCTCATGGAAAACTATTAAGAACGAGAGCAACAATCCTGTTAGGCTTCAGGGGCTTCATAAACTGGAGGGTTAACAGGAGACACATGCCCTCGGGAAGTCAAGGCATGAGACACGTGACCTTTTGAAGCCTAAGACACACGGCCATGTTAAGTCGATGTTGGGATAATTCATGGCCTCTAGCACACTTCCCTCTTCCTATAAACGGACGCATGTTGGGATACACGACTGTGCCTTAACCTGTCCTGGTTTTTAGCCATTGTTCCTATAAAACAAAATACAAAACAACATTAAAATAAAGATAATTATAATTCGAAGATGCATCTTTGTATAATAGAAAATGAAAAATATCCAAGCAAAAAACACCTAGAGATATATAATCGTATAACATGAAAGACAAAATCTAGAAATATTTAAAAAATAAAGACAATTCCCAGGGATGTTAATGAGGTGGGGGGGATGCATCCCCGTCACCCTCGAATATATTTCCCATCCTCGCCTTGGATCCCCGCCACAAGGGAATTTTCTCCTTCATCCCCGTCCCCACGGACCCCCGTGAATTCCCACGGTTTATATAGAGATTGATAAGTGCTAAATTGGAGTAATATTGAGTGTGAATAATTGGCACTTATTGGCTTAATTCAACCAATAAACCTCAACTTTTGTGCATATATTGTATAGTTTACATTATAGTTTATATATCATGTTATCGTGTAAATATGATTGAGTTTAATAGTTTTTCTCTTATTTTTGTAGGTATTCAAGCAAGGATATTTTTCATATTTATGTAGAGCATTGAATAAGCTTTCTGACGCTTCCGATCGGGCCTCAAACGAGGTTAAGAGTCAAAAGTTATGAATAAAACAAGTGCAGGTTTTTGCTGTACTGTCAGCTCTCGCCCCAAGCTCGCCGGGCAAAGCTGAGGTGAACCAGAAATTCCAAAATCTGCAGAAAAGACCGTCTTAATTCGCTAGGAAAACCACGGCTTCGCCAAGCGAATTTTCCTAGGCATAAACATATTAAAAGGGCTAAAAACACTTTTTTTAGGTTATGTTTGGGGTATTTGTTCCCAACTCATCAAACCTTCATTCTTGAGTAAATTTAGCTTAGAAACAACACATGGAGTGTGCATCTTAAAGATCCGGAGTCGAATCCACTTCAATACGAGTTGACAGACCGTGAGATTTGTGTTCTTCTTCTCTCTTCTCTTTGTACCCTCTATTTGTTAGGGTTTTGTATGTAAGTTTATCTTGGTTGTATGTATATTTATGGATCTTTGTATAAAATCTCTTTTATAACTCTTTATCGATGGTTATCTTTCATTTTTTACTTAATGGGTTTGGATTGCTATAGACTTATACGATTCGAACTCGATCTAAGATGAACACCTGTTAGATTCTAAACTCTAAACATAAATTTAGGTCTAATATTCATGTGGGTATCAAATTTTAATGCTCCGTGTTGTTGAGTTGCGTGAGACATCACCTATGAGACAATATGGTTAATCTCTCGACTTTGTGTTAGACATAACCTCTGTAGTGAGCGATACGTGATGGGTAGAACGAAATACAACTCTTGACGAGTTTTCTCATGTCTTAAGAATGTATTTATTTTCTTGTTTTATGTTTTTCTTTTTGCACTTTTATTCTAAACCATTTAAACCTAAACTCAATAACATTTAAATTGTCGAACGACAGTTCAATAACACTAATCTTTGTGGACACGATAAATTTCCCGAAAAATACTTCCAAATCTATTGTTGCTTGCCGCTTTACTGCACCATCAAAATGGCGTCGTTGCCAGGGATTTGTTTTTTTATTGGATCACATTGCGATAGTTTATTTGTTATTGAGTTTTGTAGATATCGTATATATTGTCTATTTTCACTTGTTTATATTTATACTTGTATATGTTTACCATATATATAAATTTTACATGTTTTGCATACTTGTGAATATAGTGTATATATTTGTTTCTCTTCACATTTGCCAAAAGTGTGGTTAGATGTGTAATTCTGGTTAGAGCTCGAAGAGATGAGAGCAAAGGCGTGAGTGAAAGCATTTGGCTCTTCTGAAGCATCATTCTGGTTTGTGAATAATAGGCGTCGAGCTTACGACGTAAAACAAGCATATTATATTGTTGTTAGTTTCTTTATTATTTTTATTGTATTAGTATAGGTAGTGTGGTGAATTGGTTAAATAAGTTGAAATTAGACCGATTCTTAAAATTCTCAAATCTTCACTTTTCAACTTGTTTAATTCAATTTCACCCAGTCTTTTAGTATGTTCATAGTAGTTGTTTTAATATGTTAATTTTTGTGTTTGTCCAAGAGCTTGTTTTGAGTAGCTTAAGGAAATTTGAGGTGATTTTTCTAAGTTTGATCGTTTCAACTTGCGAATTCATGGTAATGGTGTTGTTTAAAGTTTGGTACATTTCCAAGGTATGTGTTTATCGCTTTCTAGAATATAACATGTACATGAAACTTAGGCTTTTTACAAATTTCATGCCATTCATTCTTTTGTACTACTTGTTCATGAATTGAATCACTTTAGTTCCTACCCCAATTGTGAGGAAGCTTTCCATTATTCATATATGCGCGGAGTACCAACATTCTTGTTTTAGCTAGATTTTATTATGTTTAATCTTTTATTTGTATTGATTATATGAACGCATGAAAAGGATCAAGGCACTTGTTTCACTTTGAGCACAACCACTTGGCCAAATAGTCAATTCACCCTGTGAGTGCGTGAGCATTTGTTAAACCTCTTTGGGCCTTTTTGTCAATATCCATGTTACATTTGAACTTGATACTTGTCTATGAGTATTAGTTCACTTTTTTGAATGGATGTTAATTATTTGTTTTCTTGAACCCTCAACCATGTGTTGTTGTTTGAATTTTTACCTTATCTTAGAAAGTAGGGAGTATTCACACATTGATGTTGGTTGAATTCAAGTTGGAGAGAACAATGGTTGCTCACTTAAGTTGTTGGTTGCTACGCGGTTGTGAATAAAAAAAGAAAAAAGAGAAAAAGAAAGAAAAGAAAAAAAAGAAAAAAGCTTTGAAAAACAAAAACAAAAAGAGAATCAAATAATTATGCTAATAAGTAAGGTGTGTTTGGTGTAACACTTGGGATGAAAGAAGAAGTTTGATTGAAATTTTGTGTTTGAACTTTTGAGAGTTGATCACTCCTGTGATACCCCAAATTTTGCCCTAAGATTAGTCGATTCATCTCGCATTCCATTGCATTTTTGCGTTGCATTTAGCCAGTCACTAACGGGTTTGTGCAGTGTGTTGATTTTGCAGGAAATAATCACGTGGCGTGCTCTTTAGCTTATGAAAGGCAAAATGGTCATTTTATTCGCAGTCGGTGCCCATTTGTGAATCTGAGTTGTAGTCAGGGGATTTTAAACCGTTTGGATTTGTTGTTGTGAGGCGAGTTGGAAGAGTCGTGGAGGGTTTAAGCCAGATGAATTAGATCTGTTCAATTCATTTGGATGAAGTTAGTCGGAAAAATGTGGTCATTTGAGTTAATCGAGCAGTGTGGATTTATTCTAATAAGATTCTTCGTATAAATTGCCGGAAGGATTAGTCGGAAACGTAACAGAGACGAGAAGTAATCGAATGAAGTTTCATTTCATTTTTATAAAAAAATTGTCGTGTTTTATTTCATTTTAATAAAAAATATTATGATTCATTTCATTTTAATGATAAAAATATGTTTTATTTCATTACATCAAAAATACAAATAAAAGAGATTAATTCATTATTAAAAGTTATTATTCATTTCAATTATTAGAAGTTATTATATTTTATTTCATCGTAATAAAAAAAACTATTGTGCTTTACTTCATTTTAATATCAAAAATAATAACTTTTATTTAGTTTTTACATCTTCATTTCATTTTAAAATGTCATATTCATTTTTTTTTATATATAATGTTTTTTATTTCATGTTAAATATTAAAAGAAAAATAAAAATAATAAAGTTTGTTTCATTTAATCCAAATGATTAATTTTATTATATCAAGACAAATTTCTTTACAATATTAGAATAAATAAATTTACAAAAAGAATAAATTACATTTTTTTTTCTAGTCCTAATTTCCTAAAACTTTGCCGATTTCTTCGAGTCTCTGACTTTTCTCCGAACCTGCAAGTCAACAAAACAGATGATTTTATCGGTTAGATTTTTATCCGATACCCTCAGAACCAATGTTATCATTGGGTATGTCGGGAGGGTAATGGATTGCTCCGTCGCCAACCCCCAACTTATTTGGCAACTTCGGGCCAAGAACTGGCAATAATCTGCTCAGATTAAGGCAACCAAAGAGAGAAAGAAAAGTGATTATGCAAAAAAAAGTGGTTTGCTTATTGAAAAAGTGATTTTAAATAATTACTTTTGAAAAGAACTTATTCGAAAAAGATGGATTTGCCAAACGTAGCCTTAACAACATTTCCAGAAGGAAACCAAATCCCACACAGATCAAATAAGTCAAACCACGAAGCCTGAAAAATTTCCTGAAAAATCTCAGTCAAAACGTAATGAGTTCATCACAACAAACAAACTTTCAAAAATCATAAGCGTCCAACGAGTCTCTGAAAATCTTAATAACAAAACCGTGAAAAGAGCAAGCCAACAAGAACGCCAGAAAAGTCGCCAAAACGAGTCAACCACAATTTTCACGGATTCCAGAAAATCGTACATCCGTAAACACCAAGCCCACAATCACAAAACCTACCTTATATAAGGAACATCAGAAAAGCATCAGTTTCATCAAGAATATCATAAAAAATCGGAAGAAAAACCAAAAAGCGAACCAAAAACCAAGACGGCGGCACGATAAAGCTCAGATTCAGATAAACCAAAAAGGGTTTCATCATCATCATCTCAATCGAAAGAAGAAGAAGAGTTTTTAAAGTACAAACGTGAAACATCATCAGCCGCTGGTTGGAAGGGCGGATTCAGAGACCGTACGGTCCTCATCATCATCTCACCTTCTCAAATCATCATCATCACCATCGAATGAGCGAAGGAAGGACTCTGGATCGCTTCAAACTCGCCAAAAGAGTGAGTAATCCGATCCATTTTGCCATTACTTTCCGTTTTTGTGATTTTTCAGGTGAGAAGAAAGAGGAAAACGCGACATGCAAGCGGAAATGAAGAAGAGAAAAGCTTCGGATGTACATCCATGGCCGCCGCAGACAACAAGAAAGGGAAGAAGATAAGGGTTTGAAAAAACCTAATGAAGCAATGGGTCATGATATATACCACCCTTTTTTTCTCAATTCTGTCTTTATTTTCATTTTTATAGTTAATTTATTATTTATTTGTTTAGTAGCTTAATAATAATAATTATCATCATTGCCTTGTTTAATTAATTTTCCTTTAATAAATTTGAATTAACAAAAAAAAACTTAATTTTTTTTTAAAACTAAAAAGTCATTCATCATAAAAATAGAATTCAAATTTTGATTAATTTTTTTATAAACTTAATGCAAAAATTAAAAGCATTATTTTAAAATTTTAAAAAGTCTAACTTTAGACCCATTTTTTTAAATTAAAAACAATTTTTAAACTTAAAAAAAAACATTTTAACATTAAAATTAAAACATTTTTTAATTAGAACAAAAATTAAAACAAACTGTTCTTCATCAAAACCTTAAAATTAAACAATTTTCTTTAATGAAATTAAAACAATTTTTTCCTTAGTAAAAACATTAAAGTAGTTTCCTCCCGTTGAACACAAAGATCCGAATTCTTGACCTAGCCGTTTCAATTTTCGTCTAACCCTCATTATTTCTTATTCATTTCAGCTTATTAATCCTTCATTTATTCGTATTGTTGTTGTTTCAATTGTAATCATGCGAGACCATCGTCGTAGTTATTGTTGTTTATTATTTTCGGTTGTAATTTATGCGAGGCTATCGTCGCGATTTGTTTCCAGTTCTCTATCGTTTTACGCTTTCTCGTATTTCATTTATGCCATATAATCCGTCACTTGCACTATTCACCATCGAAAACCTTCCGAAGGATTAGGCCTAGCAGTTTGACCGCCGAGTCAATAGTCCTCTCCTTTGACACATTAAAAACCCTAATTGCCTAGGTGTCCCGTCGTGGACGAAAATACCCTTTACCCTAGCATTAGGTTTAGGAGTCGTCGCACTCCATTTTAGGGTTTCCCGCCGTGGAACATTTAGTTTAACCCTAATTTCAATTCAAGTATTTCCAACTTAGAAATAGGAGTCGCCGCACTCCACGTAGGTGTTTTCCTTAAGAACACTTACTCCCTATTGAAACCTTGACCACAGTCAAGAAGTTTCTAACCTCCCTATCAAGGGGAACTATGATTACTCTGATTCCATTCCATACCCAGGATACGTAGGCACAAGATGCAAATCTTGCCGAGTAAACTTAGGACTAACCCTTAGGTCTTTATGTCACTTTTAACCCTTAGCTCAGTATATACCAAAGCAAATAAGAAAGTAAAAATAGAAAACTTAAGCAAAAGGTTCCTGTAGAGTACTACAGAAGTTTAGGGTGCTAGTACTTTCCCTAAGCTTAACCAACCCCTTACCTAGAGCTCTCCCCGCATTGTGTTTATGATGCAAAAATAGGTTTTCCTTCATTTGACCTTTTCCTTCGAATAAATCAAAGATCGGTTGTGAATCAAACATTTGCGATTCAAACTAATTAATAGTTTGGTATCCTATTTCCACCGCAACAGAAAATGGCGAATTCACTAGGGACACCATAATTTTTTTAAGAGTTACCCCTACTTTGTTTATTATACGCTACTTACTTTATTATTTGTTTGCTTGTATATATAACATATTTGTTGTACCTTGCTTTGGGTATCTATTTTGTTGTGAGATAAGTCCTACACCCGGACTTGAGTGAACTTATTATAGGAGGTGATATATTCGACGAGGCTTATAGGGAGTTGAATCCCAACCAAGCTGACTTGAGAATCACCACTCAGTTGAGGCCCTTTTAAAAGGTAGTTCTGTTGAACGAGTAATCGTGAAAACACTTACTATCTTTGATTGGAGCCTGTGATACTGGGGACCGTAGTTACCTCAACACCACCTTGACCTTATCTAGGATGTAGTGCAAGGACTATGAGGGAGTAGTCCCAAAATAGTTGCTACGCGATACTACACTCAAAAGAGGTTCTCTTAAGAATATTATTAACCACCGAGTCAATTGGGAAATTGATAATATCCGAAAGATGGACTGATGACTTTGGGCACTTCTTTAGAACCTTTGTTCTGCAGGTACAATTAACCCTATAGTACATACCTTTTGGGATGGGTAGACCTTGACTCCACTCATATACCTTTAACCTAGGATCTTGTGTGTATTTGTGCATTGCATCCATAAAGCATCACATTGCATTACATTCCGTTGAATTCAAACTTTATTTATGAACATCGCAGGATACCATGGATTACAATAAGAGAAATACTTTGAAATATTCTTTTAAGAATCTTAAGTTGGATGACCTAAGGAAGTTAGGAGACTTGGTTCAAGATCAAGAAGGATTCTGAAACAAGTATGGAAAGTTGTTATCCTTATTGAGACTCCAATTGAAGGAGGGGCTTCTTTCCACTTTGCTACAGTTCTATGACCCGGATTATCATTGCTTTACATTCCCAGACTATCAACTCTTACCTACTTTAGAAGAGTACTCTTATTTGGTCGGTTTACTTATTCTGGAGGACTCACCTTTCCCTTTCTTGGAAAAGGACCCTAAAGAGCAAGACATTGCTAAAGCCACATGCTTGAAGGTGTCCGACATCAAGGGCAATATGGTCGCCAAAGGCGGAACTGTTGGGTTACCTACAAATTTCCTAATCAAGAAAGCCCAATATTATGTCGAACATTTGAGCATGCCTACCTTTGAGACAATCCTCGCCTTGCTTATCTATGGAGTGTTGTTGTTCCCTAGTTTTGAAGGATTCGTTGACCTTAAAGCCATCAAAATATTCATGAAGGCTAATCCAGTACCAAATTTATTGGGTAACACTTACCATTTCGTACATCTCGGAAACTTTCATGATGGAGGAATGATCACCTGTTGTGTACCTTTATTATACAAGTGGTTTATTTCGCACTTGCCCAAGTCTACTTCTTTTTTGAGTCTTGACAAGGGACTTTGGTCACCAAGGGTCATGATGCTAACACACTCGGACATTAATTGGTATAATCGGGTGTATGATGGAATACTAATTATTGACGGTTGTGGAGACTTTGCCAACGTACCGTTACTTAGTTTTAATGGAGGAATCAGCTACAATCCAGTTCTAGCTCGCCGACAGTTAGGATATCCCTTGAAGGAACCACCTAAAAGTGTGCATGTGGAGAAAATCTTCTTCAAAGACAATAAAGAACTTCAAGATCAAATTGTATCCGCTTGGTGTCATTTGCACAAGAAAGGAAAAGAAAGTCTGGGAAAGCCGAATTGTGTGTCCATGGAGCCTTATCTCCGCTTGGTCCTAGAAAGAGCCATCAAGCTGAAGATGCCTTACCCTCACCAAGATCCTTTGCCTCCAAGAAGGGAACCTATCCTAGTGTTCATGTCCGAAGCTGAAAAGTTGCAGATCGCTTTGAAAAAAGCACAACATGAGGCAGAAGCATGGAAGAACAAATATCAAGTTGTCGTCAGTGAGAACGAAGAACTCCAAAAGCAGCTTGAGTCGAAGAATGAAGAGGTGCTTTCCTACAAGAAGAGAAGAATCTACGAGGATTTATTGTCCTCTGACTCTCTGCCTACTCGTTGAAGTTGTGGACTACGCTTCCTTAGGGCTTTCTTAGCTTTTATTTAGCTATTTTTTGTTAAGAATTTTTTTAAGAATATTTATATGTAATCCATTTTCAAATTAATAAATAAAATCTCGTTGGTATTTCATGATATTCATAAATATTTGAATTTCATGAAATCTTTCATTCGCATTTTGCATTTTAGCATCATATTTTTGCATTACATGTGTCTCCCGGTTTCTCATAGTCGGTTCTCTCGCCTTCCAGTTTCGTCACCCTGAGTTCTCTGCATCAATACAACACTAGAGCCCAAGCTCGAAAAAGGATGGAAGAACAAGCTCAAGAGATGGACCGTGTCAACGATGAACTCGGAGATCTCCGAGGAAGGGTAGGACAGATTATGGAGTTGCTCCAAGTCATCAATGCAAGGATGAATACTCAACCTACTGTTGTCTCTGAGATTAACGCTACTGCTGCAGATCCCCCACTGACTGTTACCATTGAGAATGCATATCATTATGGCCTTCCACCCGGTTTCGTACCTCCTGTTGTTCCATCAGTTCCACAAGCGGTCCCTGTTGTGCAACCAGTTCAGCAAGTTGTGCCTTTGGCTTCCGAACCTCCTCGAGTAGTTCCTACTTTCTCACCAGCTACTGTTCACACTCGTGTATAGCCCTATCTCAATGAGCCTGTTTATGAGATTCTTGATGATAATGATGAGGGAAATGAGTGCCATGATAGGCTTCGGGAGAATGTTGAAACTATTGAGAAGAGATTGAGGAAGATGGAAGGGGACCAGATCTTTGGTGTTGCTGCTAGAGATGTCTGTTTGGTTTCTGGTATGGTTATTCCACCCAAGTTCAAAATTCCGAACTTCGATTGCTACGAAGGCACTATGTGTCCTAAAAATCATCTGATTATGTACTACCGCAGGACGGCGGCCCATGTGGAAAATGATAAATTGATGACTCACTGTTTCCAAGATAGTCTGAAGGGTGCTTCCACCAAATGGTACTTGACTTTGGATCAGTCTCGCATCAGGTCTTTTCAGGATTTATCCGATGCTTTTTTTAAGCACTACAAGTACAATATGGATCTGGCTCCTGACATAAGACAATTGTTGAGTATGGCTCAGAGGAGTTCCGAGACATTTAAGGAATATGCTCAGAGGTGGAGGGAGATTGCTTCACAAGTTGAACCTCCTTTGACTGATAAGGAACTAGCTGATTGGTTTGTTGACACCGTTCGTCCCGAATTCTATGAGAGGATGGCGGGTAGTGTGACTACGAATTTCGCTGACATTGTTGCTGTTGGGGTAAAGGTTGAATTGGCTCTGAAGAGTGGAAAAATGACAGGTAGTTCTGGAAGTTCAAGCTCAAAGGACTAAGCTAAGAAGTCTTCTTTCAATTCTCAGAAAAAGAAGGAAGGTGAGACTCATATTGTATCTTTAGGTAAAAGAAGAAATCAACAGTATCAACATCCACCGCAGTATGCTCCACCTCAAGGTTATCCGGTTCAGTATGCTCAACTGTCGTATGTAGCTACTGTTGCACCGTTATTTAATCAACAAGCTCAACAAGCTCCCGCTTATCATCCTATGCAACAGGCTCCTATTTATCTGCCTCTGGTTTATCAACAAGCTCTCCCTATATACCAACAAGCACCCAACGCTCCTACCACTCAGCAGCCGAGGAGTCAGGCACCTCGTCAAAATGCTCCGAATAGGAGACAATACAAGCCTTGTCCTCTGATTCCGATGACGTTCACCAAGTTGTATCCGTTCTTAGTGCAACGAGGTCTGATTACTACCCGAGCTCTGGGTCCACCTCCCAATCCTTTGCCTGCCAACTACAATGCCGTTGCTCATTGTTTATTTCATGAGGGTGCACCCGATCACGATTTGGAAAATTGCTATGCTCTGAAGAACATTGTCAGAGATCTGATGGAAAAGAAGATTTTGTCCTTTGACGACCCTCAACCAAATGTCAAAAGCAACCTTCTGCCTAACCATGGGGCTGTTAACGCCATTGATGATTCATCCGACGAAAATTTTATTCTTGATGTAGCTCAGATCAAGACTCCTCTCAAGGTATTCCATTTGAAGTTGTTTGAAGCCGGTTTAGTATCTACTTCTCATGCTGACTGTGCAAGTTGTGAGGTTCGTGTTATGGGTTGTGTTGTGGTTCAGAAGGATGTTCAGAAATTGATCAACAATGGTTTTATACAAGTGGTTAACAAGGTGAAGAAGGAGGAAGTTGATGCGATTGAGCCTATCTTCAACTTGCCAGAACCGAAGGTTAAGGTGCCCGTGTTTAATCTGCTAGGGGCCAATTCTGCCAAGCCAATGTTCAATATATCAAAGCCAGTTGCTCCGATGGTGGATCAGCCGAAGCCAATAAGTATTCAGAAACCGAGTCTGTTCCCTTTCAATGATCCTAAAGCTGTACCCTAGAAATATGACGTGACCATGGTTGACAAAGAATCTGGTAAGGTCATTCCGAGGGAAGAAGTGAAGACTCATAGTGAAACCCTGACCAATATAGCTAGGGCAAGTAGGATGGCTCGCATTGGTCGCATTTATACTCCCCGTTTCAATGAGGCTCCGCCTAAGGAAACGACTACCACTACTGTTGTGTCTGCCAAAGATAAGGGTAAAGGGACAGTCGCCAATGATGAAGATGCCGAGTTTTTGAGGATCACTAAGAAGAGTGATTACAAGGTTATTGATCAGCTTAATCAGATTCCTTCAAAGATCTCTATCTTGTCTCTGTTGATGAGTTCACCCGCTCATAAGGCTGCTTTGCAAAAGGTATTGACTCAAGCTCATGTCGCTCAGGACATTACTACCGGCCAGTTTGATAGTGCGATTGCCAATATTATCGCCTGTAATACTCTCAGCTTTAGCAATGAAGACCTACCGAGAGAAGGTCCAAATCACAATCGTGCTTTGCATATATCAGTGAAGTGTGAGGAGGATAACTTAGCGAGGGTGCTTGTGGATACTGGTTCATCTTTGAACGTCCTACCCAAGAGAGTTCTTAGCAAGTTGGCTTATAAAGAGACTATGGTGAAGCATACTTCGTTGATTGTCAAGGCTTTTGATGGTTCTCGTAGATCTGTGATTGGAGAAGTGGAACTTCCGATTCTGATTTGTCCGCATGTTTTCAATATCACTTTCCAAGTCATGGATATCAATCCCAATTACAGTTGTCTACTCGGAAGACCTTGTATCCATGCCGCTGAGGCAGTAACTTCAACTTTGCATCAGAAGGTGAAGTTTGTGGTCGACGACAAGCTAGTTATTATACATGGTGAGGAGGATTTAATGGTCAGTAATCTATCTTTGTTCCGTTATATTGAGGTTGATGAAGACGCGTTGGAAATTTCTTTCCAAGCACTTGAGATCGCCAACGTTGTTTTAGTGGAAGTTGAAGAGACTGTGGAGGGCCAGAGTAATCCATCTTTTGCATCCTTGAAGAGTACCAGATCAACAATCGACAGGGGCATTCCTGAAGGTTAGGGAGAGGTAATCAACATCAAGACCAAGACTGATCGCCACAGATTGGGTTACAGACCAACTCGTGATAAAGCTTCTACAAATGTCAAAGAGCGTCCAAAGTTTTTTCAAGAAGTGTTTGTCAGTGGAGGTTTTCAAGTTAATGCCATCAGTGACTATGATGAAGACGAAGATCTGAGCAACCTGGTATTCAAGAGCGATGCAACTTTGAGCAACTGGGAGGCTATAGAGATTCCTGTTATTTTTCCTGTTTCAAAGCAATTTAACATTTTCATTTGTATTTTCACATCCATAGCTCTGCCCAAGGCTATTGGATTGCTTTGTAGGGCCACCTTTCAGTTTTAAAACAATTATTAATAAATGCATTTTGTTCTACTTCCACTTTGTTCTAATTAGCGTTTTTCGTTTTCACCTTTTTAAAATGAAATTGGCAATCTTTTCAAAAACTACAAAATAAAGCATTTCCACTCTCTTGCATTTTCATTGAACATTTAATAAAATAAGCCTTTCAACATGAAGTGACATTACAACCTTTGTTGAATCCAATGACTCTACTATCACTCCTTGTTGCGGTGAAAATCGGATATCAAGCTATTGAATTAACTTGAACCTTAATTCTTTTACAACCGGACTTTAATTTATCCAAAGGAAAGGTCTAAAGAAAGAAAGAACCTTTTGCACGATGTTACAACAATGCTAAGAGATTCGGGGATCGGGGGTTGGTTATGCATAGGGTAGGTATTTCACATCCTAAACATCTGTAGTACTCTACAGGAACCTTTTGTTTGTTTGCATGCTAAGTTTGGTAAATGTTTGCTAAGGTTGGGATTGGGTAAAAGGTGTAGGTTATGATAGATGAAGACCTAAGATTGTTTCTAAGTTTGCTCGCAAAGACATCGTGTCCTCTGCCTACGTATCCTAAGTAGGATAGAATCAGAGCAATCGTAGTTCACCTCACTAGGGTTGAAGAACGCTTGATTGCGATCAAGGTTCAAAGGGGAACAAACATAATAATGTTTGTGTAGAGTTTCACAAAACTCTCTATGTCTATGTTGTAACACTCAAAGGGGGAAGTAAGTAATCATCACTATGATTCTTATTTAGAGTTAAACAAACTCTAACCTAGGGTTCTAGTTGAGGAACACTCCTAGTAAAGGGGAAGGTTGCTCATCAAGATATCGCATCTTGTGCCTACGTATTCTCATTTTCCAATGAGAAATCAGAGCGGTCGTAGTTCGGGCTCGAACTAAGGAATCAATTGGTTCTTTCCAGACCAAAAGAGGGGAAGGTTCTATCCAGACCTATGAGTTTATATCCTATTGGTTCTATCCAGACCAAAAAGGGGGTTAAGGCTCGTTCGAGGCCAATGAGGGTATTGAGCTATCTATGACCCAAGGGTCAATAGAGAGACTTTCTTTTGGAAGGGAGGAGATGAGGCAACTTGGATGAGAACTAAAAAAGTTCCATCACTTGGGGAAGAAATAATTAACAAAGTAATCAATACTTTAAACAAAAGGGGCATGGTTACAACCAAAGATCATGTATCTTAACAAAGATGAAAGCATATATTAACAAAGATTAAAGGTATATCTTAACAAAGATTGAAGGTAACAACCATATGTATCGATGACAATCAAATACAAGCAAATTAGTTTAACCTCATAATTTAGGAGGAAAGCAATATGAAATCATGGTAACGACCAAGGGAGAGTACCCTAGCATGTTAACTAACATAGTATAAATGAGAATGAGTGAATATCATAACACAAATGATCACGGTGAAAAAGAAATCCATCTGCATACGCGAGATAACGATCTCAATACAAAGGAAACTTACAAGCAACCAAAAGGAATGAAAATATGAACAAACATGGAATTAAAAAATATCACATGAAATTAGGCATCAATAAAAACACAATGCAAAAAGAATGGGTTCAAAATGATGAAAAATGGATGAGTTATGATTTTTTGAAGTTTGGATGAACAAAACATGAAAATCTAAATGATAAAAGGAATAAAATGCACATGGTAAGACAATGAATCAAACAAATTTGATTATTTAAACATGTTAACAAAATTTTAAGAATAATACAAGATCAATCTCACAAGGAAAATCAAGTTACAAGTTGAAAATTTTCAAGATCATCATGGTAAAAAAAACAGTCATGGTAACATGTGGAATGCAAGTGGAAAGTTCACATTTATGAGTTTTAGGTTTACCTCTTGAAGCAAGCTTAAGCAATAAGAAAACCAGAGATCTTGAGAGCTCTTCCAAGATCTTGTTACATAAGTGTGGAAGTGACTTGGATAGCTTCAATACATCATACTTTATGTGTTTGAAGTGTTTCTTGAGTTGGAAGAAGTTTGGAAATGGCTTTGAAAGGTGTTTTTCAAAAGCAAATTTTGAGGGATTTTGGAAACTTAATGAGATTTTGTAAGAACTTGTGATTGTGTAAGAAATAAATTTCTAGCTGGTTTCTAGCATGGAACTTGTGTGTTTTTGATGTAGTAAGTGAGTTCTATTTATAGCCAAAGGCCTTGAATCAAAGTATGGGCAAAAGTGAAGCAAATTGTCAATTTTAACCTTCCATCATGAAAATCTTTGAGTTTTCCAATGAAATCTTCACCTTTATCTTTAAGCCACTCTACTAAGATATTCCCCATGCCCTATAGATTTTTTCATCATGCTTCATAGGATAGGAGGTGACTTGTTGAATTAAAGTTGATGATTTGACAATGGTAGCCACCTTTTTTCTCTTTCTTCACTATTCACTTTTGCAACTTGCATTAAATAATGATTTCCTTTAATATTTGTGCCATTTTCGTGGGAATTGATATTAAAATGTTAATTATCAATTCAAACATCATAAATGAGGTTTAGCCTTTGATAAGCATCAATTTGGAGAGGTTTTAGAATAAAAAAACTCATGCTGACCTAGTTTTGCGAATGTGAGTTTTTGCCAACTTGTGGATCTTGGTTCTCTCTAACCAGTAAGAGTTATGGAACCCACTTGTACTTTTTAAAAAGCCCCAATTAGGTACTACAATATTGATGCTTGTGTTAGGAACTCATTCCTCTTGAAACTAGGTCAAAAACCCTTGTGTGGTTAAGGAGTTATGACTTTGCCCTTTTTTAAAACCTTGATTTCCCAACTTTTTGATTACTCCTCAATCCTTGATCCGATGGCCATGAAATTTTATGGGGAGGTGTAATATGACATAAGGAACATTTTTGATTCACATCATGAAGTCCAATTCCTTAAGATTGAAGAGTTGACTTTTTGGTCAACCGTACGATCGATCGATGACTATCAGACCGTTTGTTCTTGTTTCGGGACTTCCAAGACCTTGAAACTCTTTGAGGGGACTTCAATAAGCCTTATAAACTTGTTGGACCAAAGTTGCATCATTGAACCTTCCTTTAAATCCAAAGTCAAACTACGGTTGACTTTTCCTGCTCGAAAACCCTAATCGGGTACCCTGAACTGCACTGTGCTTGATCTGGGGGTGACAACCTCCGATTGGATTAAAACATGACCCAATGTGATATCTTTGACTTTGTTTTATGGAGAATCAATCCAAAACATTGATTGATCATACTATTGAAGTCTCGATTTTTGACGGTACGGAACCCTGATTCATCTGCATCTTGACAAAGATAAATTTGAAATGGGTTAAGGTTAGTTAATCAAGTGAGTATGATGCTACAATTATGATGAGGATCTAAGGGGTCAAAATTTGGGGTGCAACAGTTGCCCCTATTTAAATATCTTCACTAGATGGCAATGAGAGATGACAATCCTCATAGAATCGTAGTGAAAGGTATTTAAATATAGCAAACCAAAAATTTTGTCCCTTAGATCCGATGGTATGCAATAGGACCAATACTGAAATGCAATGAGTTCTAAATGGTGTTTTATGATGCTTGAATGCAAGACAAATGCAGACACACGAGCAAATTTAAAAGAACGGCAATACGACGAGTAACCACTCACGAGGGACCCAACACATTGGGGAAAGATTCAAGACCAAGTAAGCAAGATAGTTCAGACATGACTAAAGATGCTTATCAAGGAAATCTTTCACACAGGGGACACAAATTTCACCAGGGAAGACACATCTTCATTGGGGAAAGGAGAAACGAATCTCACTGGGGATAACCAGATGAGGAAGTCCACCGGGGAACATAACAATTCTTCACTGGGGAAACGAAAGAAAAGAAACGCAAACCACACAGGGGAAGAAACCCAATGGGGAAAACTTCGCTGGGGAACAAATCCACTGGGGAAGGAAATCCTCACCGGGGAAAAGACGGAATGGAGACACGAACCTCGCTGGGGATAACCAGACGAGAAATTTCCTATAACGAAGAGTTCAAACGGGATCTTCAGGAAAAGGTTAGAAACAAAACCGGGTGCCGGGGAAAACAGTATCCACTAATTCTCCAAGACTCGACTGGGAAAGCAAAAGCTTCAACTGGGGAGACTGGTGACGACCGGAACAACAAATAGCTTCAAACAGTGCTAGTTTCCACTAGACTTACTGGGGAAGGTTGGTGACGACCAATCCAAAGTACGGTTTCCAAAGAAGTGCTAAGTACCAATAGACTTCCTGGGGATATGGTGACAACCAAATCGAAGTTCCCATTTCAATTGGGAATTCCAAACAATACAGGACTTCAGCTGGGGAAGTTGGTAACAATCAACTTTCGGTACCAATAACGATTAGTTTTCCGGTAATGCTAGTAACTATTGGATTTTCAAAGAGTTTGGTGACGACCAGGAAGCACAAATATATCCCTCAATACCTTAGGAACAAAAGCCTAACATCCTCAATACATTAGGATATAGAAGAGATACAACCCTCAACACATTAGGATTGGACGAAGATCCTCAAAACATTAGGAAGGAAATTTGAAACATCTTCAATACATTAGGATACAGAAAACTGCACATCCTTAATACATTAGGATATGAAAGCTGAACATCCTCAATACATTAGGATATGAAACACTTCATGCAAACGCAACCACTTTAGTCTCTGGGAACTTCTGAACTCGGGATCCAAAGTATACATCTCCAAAGGTACACAACCTGTGCTTCGGATGGCAACAAACATTTTCCAAAGGTACGAGACCTGTGCTTGGAATCAAACAATACATCTATCTCCAAAGGTACACAACCTGTGCTCGGGATAGAAACAAGCCTCTTCCAAAGGTACAAAACCTGTGCTTGGAGTTAAACAATACATCTCTAAAGGTACGAAACCTAAGCTTGGGATCAAACAATTCATCTATCTCCAAAGGTACTCAACCTGTGCTTGGGATAACAACAAACATCTTCCAAAGGTACAAAACCTGTGCTTGGAATCAAACAATACATCTATCTCCAAAGGTGCACAACCTGTGCTCGGGACAGAAACAAACCTCTTCCAAAGGTACAAAACCTGTGCTTGGAATCAAACAATACATCTATCTCCAAAGGTACACAACCTGTGCTCAGGATAGAAACAAACATCTCCAAAGGTACAAAACCTGTGCTTGGAATCAAACAATACATCTCCAAAGGTACGAAACCTGAGCTTGGGATCAAACAATTCATCTACCTCCAAAGGTACTCAACCTGTGCTTGGGATAGCAACAAACATCTTCCAAAGGTACAAAACCTGTGCTTGGAATCAAACAATACATCTATCTCCAAAGGTACACAACCTGTGCTCGGGACAGAAACAAACCTCTTCCAAAGGTACAAAACCTGTGCTTGGAATCAAACAATACATCTATCTCTAAAGGTACACAACCTGTGCTCAGGATAGAAACAAACATCTCCAAAGGTACAAAACATGTGCTTGGAATCAAACAATACATCTCCAAAGGTACGAAACCTGAGCTTGGGATGGCAACAAACATCTATCTCCAAAGGTACACAACCTGTGCTCGAGATAGAAACAAGCATCTCCAAAGGTACGAAACCTGAGCTTGGGATGGCAACAAACATCTATCTCCAAAGGTACATAACCTGTGCTCGGGATAGAAACAAACATCTCCAAAGGTACGAAACCTGAGCTTGGGATGGAAACCATCGTGACTTAGTTTGGAATGATACACAACCAAATTGTCAGTATTCGTCGTCCATGGGTTTTCATAATGCTAGTTACCAACGGGCCTTACTTGAAATATGATTGGTCACCACCAAATTACTTATATCAGTATCCACTGGATTTTCAAACAATGCAGGTCACAACCGTGCGTCGACATCCTTAAGATAAACTTCTCAAATGTGACTGCCATTTATCACTGGTGCAGGTTAAGCTTCTCTACAGAGACTGCCACTTACCGCTGAAGACAATTAAACTTCTCCGAAGAGATGCCATTTATCGTTGAATATGGTTAAGCTTCTCCTAAGAGATTGCCACTCACCACTGAAGACGATTAAACTTCTCCGAAGAGACTGCCATTTATCACTGATGAAGGTTAAGCTTCTCCTAAGAGATTGCCACTCACCACTGAAGACGATTAAACTTCTCCGAAGAGACTGCCATTTATCGTTGATGAAGGTTAAGCTTCTCTACAGAGACTGCCACTCACTTGTTGAAGACGATTAAACTTCTCCGAAGAGACTGCCATTTATCGTTGATGAAGGTTAAGCTTATCCCAAGAGACTGCCACTCACCTGTGAATACGATTAAACTTCTCCGAAGAGATTGCCATTTATCGCTGAAGATGATAAGCTTCTTGTCAAAGATTGCCACTTATCTGTGAATACGATTAAACTTCTCCGAAGAGACTGCCATTTATCGCTGAAGACGATAAGCTTCTTGTCAAAGATTGCCACTTATCTGTATTACCATGTAAGATGTTCTTCTTGATAGATAGTGCAAAATAATTGCACATCTAGGTAGGTTCGGCGACCGACAGGGACTGAAGTTCAATTTAGGATCAAGCTAGAAAGAAACTTTCAAACAAGACTCCAACCATTGAGAAATGAACTCGAATGGGAACCCATCTTATCCAATCATGGAAAAAGATAACTGAAGCAACCATCATCCACGAGGATTAAACTCTGTGGGGAATTGATAAAGGATGGACATTTTATGCTTAAGGGCTGACAACTCTATTGGAGAGGGACAACATACCCATTCACCGAGGAGGGAATCAAAGTGAAACAGGAACAAGTGACAACCAGAGATAGCAAAAATGCACGGATGTTATGCATATGCTTTATGCCATGCTTATGTTTATGCTGACAAATTAGACAAAACAAAACTGGAGATGAAATAAGCATCTCGACACGGAGACCCAACCAAAATTGGACATCAAAGGGATGATCATGAAGAACAACAATTCCACTTCAAAGTTACAACCATCTCTGGAAGAGAGTAATCTACTTCGGACACAACATCATGACTTCACTTGGATTGCCATCATGAGTTTGAATTCTTTGTTGAAGGAAAATCACCAAGGGAAGTTCCAAGATCAACTGAAGTAACAACTTAATCAGAGAGCTGACAAAGGGTATCATGAGACCAAAATCTTTCTGCCCCATTGATAGTATAACAATCCTCTTTCAGTGAGCAACGGCTATTGTGACAAACAGTCTTTAACCTTTTCTGCCCCAGATTACATGGTCTGTGGGAAGAAACCATCGAGAGAACTAGCATAAAGATGCTTCAATGTTTTTAAACTCTTATAGAGAGAGATTTACAAATCTCGACGTGATTGCCCCAGTTTAACGGTGCTTGCACAACAAAGTCTCGGACTGTGGAAGTAACGACTGGGGAACAAACTTGCCCCTGCTAGCTGGTAACTGCAAAAGGTTTGCCCCAGACTAAACTGTTCATTGAGAGCTTCATCTGATCTTGACCTGGTTAGCTTTGATTAACTGAACGTTGTAACAAATGATTAACAAATCCTTCAAATTGATTGCCTCAGGCTGAGCTTCCTTTATCAAATCAAATTCCCTAGCTGACAGCGTTTGTAGGGATTCCTTTGACATTGGATCGTCTTGCACACAATGTTGTTCATTAAAAATTGGCAATTTTCAATGTAAAATTCATGCAATCTTTTGAAAACATTTTTTAATGAAACACACACGGCGGAGTGATCAAGTGATCAAAGCGAAAGTGATCCAATCTTTTTACAGATGATGGATAAAGTGATTAACACACACAATTAACAAAGATCATTAGGAGTCAGGTTATCCAACCTTGCTGTAATATGCTTTCAAAACAACTTTACCTCAATTAGGTCTTTTAAGGGTTGTAACGTGGCTTGGTTCATGGTTCATGAAACAAAGGATAAAGGCTCAAAGTTATTTGGTCCCACCCACTCTCCATGATGAACTCCAATTCTACGCTCAGTTAACTCAAACTATACATTCAGGTTCTTACAGGCTTAAGAATTGGACTGATGATAGTTGGTGATGGCTTACAAACCTAGGGTTGTCACGACTCCCTCATAGTATTTGATAGCTTTTTGCTATTTGAGGATTTTTTTAAGAGTGATAACTCTTACAGCATTCCCCTCTTTTGTTATCCCTGACTTTTGTCTGAACTGTTTTGTTCGAATATACAGTCAACGGGATGCCCCATTTTTGCCTAAGTCTCCTTCATAGGTTTCGACTTAGCGGGCTTCTTCTTTTTTCTTTTTTCTTCTTCTTTTTTTTTGAGAAAGGAGGTGACCACCTAGTTTAATAGCTACGGCGAACCATCATCGTCTTTTGAGCTTCGACATTTGCTTGCTGTGTACGAAGAAAAACCTGAGTGCACCATCTTTATATGAAAAATGCCTTGTTATGCACATATCTTCAAGTTAACTGAGAACTACCCGCCCCCAGTTTTGAAATTTAAGGTTTTTGTTTTTGTAAAGAAAGAAAACTCCTACTTCTAGGCGCGAAGTGGTTAACGAGGGATTATCTTCCTTATTTCTCCAGTGTTTAGGGATTGAAACAATGCCTTACATCATTGGCAAAGTTAAATTGAAAGCATATCAACATCAGTTATGGATATAGTTCTCATCATCCTCCCCAATCTTTGCTTTAAACAACAGTTCAGTAAAGAAAAGAAATTTTTGCATTTTTCGTTATCTCATAACAATGAAAGGAAAAAGAAAGAGTGAAACTAATGGACTTAATCAAAAGATGCACAAACATTTCATAAATCTTGCCAATTCAAAATGAACAACAGCTTACAAGCAATTCAAATGCAAAGAAAACACAACAAAATGCTGAAACAGTCTACAGCTGCCAGTCTTAGGGAACAAAATTCAAATTTTAGGCCCATGTGGGGAAACACCTTCAACCACTACTTGCTCCTTGTGATATAGAATTATGAGGGGTCTCACGGGTCCTTTGCCTTTGGATTTAGGAATTGCAGCACAGTCATTTGATTTATCCTCCTGAGGTTTCAGCAACTCTTGCAGTCTCAATTTAAAACCTTCACACTCTTCAACTAGGTGCCCTGTTGTCCCAGTATGATATCCACATTCTACTTCTGCATGGTCTTCCTCGAGGATCAAGTGTTTGTCAATGATTAGCTCTTATACAAGATAACCCAATGCTATACATGCATCTAAGTTGTGTCCTTCAGCTCCTTTGTGAAATTCACAGTTCAGGTCCGCATTATGCCATGGTCCTGGCACATGATTGGATAATCGTGGAGTCACTAGTGAGTTCTGAATCAGTAGCGGGTAAAGTTTGCTTAACGGTACTGGAGTTGGTCTACCGCAAGTCTTATTTTTCCTGACATGATTTTTCTTGTTCAATCTCCGGCTTTGAGAACCTTGAGGAGGAACAAACACCGACTGGTGAGAGACTTCAGTTGAACGCCCTAGTGCCCCAGTATGATAGTCCCATTTAGCGTTGGTACCACAGTTCAGAGGGTAAGGAGGAATTACTGGTTTCAGCTCCTTTGGTATTATCAATTCGCCTTGGATCAAGTCTGGCAATATCTGACTGTATGACATTGGAAACAAACTCTCTGATTTCCATGGTCTTTGTTGGGCATGCTGACGCGATTGACGGTTATCTGGTGGTTGATACTGAGAATGTCCTTGAGTCAGAGGAATCATCGGAGATAATGCATCCCTAATTTCTCTGGACGTCACATGGTCAAGGGAACCCTCTTCTTTCATCATGTTCTGTAATGTCTCTAGAACCCAATTCATCTGACCTTTGAGAATTCTGATGTCCTCCTTCAGCATTTTCTGGGCTTTCAAAAGTCCCTCAATTGTTGCCATTTGTCCTGGATATATGCTAGGTATCCCTTCTCTATCTCTGATCAAAAGCGACACAAGGCTGAGAAATGCAAATGCATAATGCAAATGCAATGAGAAAGCAAGCTGGTTTTACAAAACTCAGAAGATTGACTAAGTTAAAAGCCCTCATTTCATCAATCGTTGGAAAAGTTACAACTTCTTTTTTTTTAGAATACCAGAGATCGACTGAGTTTTACAAAATTAGTTGCGACATGATATGCTTATGGTGATATGGTGGGATGATGCACACACAACACAAAGGCAAGTATTTACAAATACAATGTATATGCAGACACAAAGGCTCCCTAGCATGGGGTCAAAGGTCTATCCATCCCCAAGGATTTGTATTATGAGTTGTTTGTACCTGCCAAACGGGTTCTAACACGGTTCCCAGAGTCATCAACCCATCTTTCGGATATTACCAATTTCCCAAATTACTCGGTAATTGATAATATTCTTAAGAGAGTCTCGTCCGAGTGTAGTATCGCGTATCAACCATTTCGAAATTACTCCCTTATGATCATCGCACTACGTCTTAACAAGGCCAAAGTGGGGTGAAAATGTAATCTAAAGGTCCACAGTGTCAACGACTCCTTTGTTGAGAGTAGTAATGTTTTCATGAATACTCATTCAACATCACTAACTCTCAAAAGGGCCTACACTGAGCGGTGGTTTCTCAAGTTAGCTTGGTCGGGAATCAACTCCCTATAAGCCTTCTTGAATATACCACCATCCTATCATAAGTGCACTCAAGTACGGGTATAGTACTGTCTCACCACTCAAAGCACCCAATATCCAACCACAAACAAATATATTGACAAATATACATGTTAAGCAAATATTCACAAATATAGCATATAAACAAACAAAATAGGCTAAACCCTTTGTCAACTCCCCAGTGAAGTCGCCATTTCTGTTGCGGTGAAAATCGGATATCAAGCTATTGAATTAACTTGAACCTTAATTCTTTTACAACCGGACTTTAATTTATCCAAAGGAAAGGTCTAAAGAAAGAAAGAACCTTTTGCGCGATGTTACAACAATGCTAAGAGATTCGGGGATCGGGGGTTGGTTATGCATAGGGTAGGTATTTCACATCCTAAACATCTGTAGTACTCTACAGGAACCTTTTGTTTGTTTGCATGCTAAGTTTGGTAAATGTTTGCTAAGGTTGGGATTGGGTAAAAGGTGTAGGTTATGATAGATGAAGACCTAAGATTGTTTCTAAGTTTGCTCGCAAAGACATCGTGTCCTCTGCCTACGTATCCTAAGTAGGATAGAATCAGAGCAATCGTAGTTCACCTCACTAGGGTTGAAGAACGCTTGATTGCGATCAAGGTTCAAAGGGGAACAAACATAATAATGTTTGTGTAGAGTTTCACAAAACTCTCTATGTCTATGTTGTAACACTCAAAGGGGGAAGTAAGTAATCATCACTATGATTCTTATTTAGAGTTAAACAAACTCTAACCTAGGGTTCTAGTTGAGGAACACTCCTAGTAAAGGGGAAGGTTGCTCATCAAGATATCGCATCTTGTGCCTACGTATTCTCATTTTCCAATGAGAAATCAGAGCGGTCGTAGTTCGGGCTCGAACTAAGGAATCAATTGGTTCTTTCCAGACCAAAAGAGGGGAAGGTTCTATCCAGACCTATGAGTTTATATCCTATTGGTTCTATCCAGACCAAAAAGGGGGTTAAGGCTCTTTCGAGGCCAATGAGGGTATTGAGCTATCTATGACCCAAGGGTCAATAGAGAGACTTTCTTTTGGAAGGGAGGAGATGAGGCAACTTGGATGAGAACTAAAAAAGTTCCATCACTTGGGGAAGAAATAATTAACAAAGTAATCAATACTTTAAACAGAAGGGGCATGGTTACAACCAAAGATCATGTATCTTAACAAAGATGAAAGCATATATTAACAAAGATTAAAGGTATATCTTAACAAAGATTGAAGGTAACAACCACATGTATCGATGACAATCAAATACAAGCAAATTAGTTTAACCTCATAATTTAGGAGGAAAGCAATATGAAATCATGGTAACGACCAAGGGAGAGTACCCTAGCATGTTAACTAACATAGTATAAATGAGAATGAGTGAATATCATAACACAAATGATCACGGTGAAAAAGAAATTCATCTGCATACGCGAGATAACGATCTCAATACAAAGGAAACTTACAAGCAACCAAAAGGAATGAAAATATGAACAAACATGGAATTAAAAAATATCACATGAAATTAGGCATCAATAAAAACACAATGCAAAAAGAATGGGTTCAAAATGATGAAAAATGGATGAGTTATGATTTTTTGAAGTTTGGATGAACAAAACATGAAAATCTAAATGATAAAAGGAATAAAATGCACATGGTAAGACAATGAATCAAACAAATTTGATTATTTAAACATGTTAACAAAATTTTAAGAATAATACAAGATCAATCTCACAAGGAAAATCAAGTTACAAGTTGAAAATTTTCAAGATCATCATGGTAAAAAAACAGTCATGGTAACATGTGGAATGCAAGTGGAAAGTTCACATTTATGAGTTTTAGGTTTACCTCTTGAAGCAAGCTTAAGCAATAAGAAAACCAGAGATCTTGAGAGCTCTTCCAAGATCTTGTTACATAAGTGTGGAAGTGACTTGGATAGCTTCAATACATCATACTTTATGTGTTTGAAGTGTTTCTTGAGTTGGAAGAAGTTTGGAAATGGCTTTGAAAGGTGTTTTTCAAAAGCAAATTTTGAGGGATTTTGGAAACTTAATGAGATTTTGTAAGAACTTGTGATTGTGTAAGAAAGAAATTTCTAGCTGGTTTCTAGCATGGAACTTGTGTGTTTTTGATGTAGTAAGTGAGTTCTATTTATAGCCAAAGGCCTTGAATCAAAGTATGGGCAAAAGTGAAGCAAATTGTCAATTTTAACCTTCCATCATGAAAATCTTTGAGTTTTCCAATGAAATCTTCACCTTTATCTTTAAGCCAATCTACTAAGATATTCCCCATGCCCTATAGATTTTTTCATCATGCTTCATAGGATAAGAGGTGACTTGTTGAATTAAAGTTGATGATTTGACAATGGTAGCCACCTTTTTTCTCTTTCTTCACTATTCACTTTTGCAACTTGCATTAAATAATGATTTCCTTTAATATTTGTGCCATTTTCGTGGGAATTGATATTAAAATGTTAATTATCAATTCAAACATCATAAATGAGGTTTAGCCTTTGATAAGCATCAATTTGGAGAGGTTTTAGAATAAAAAAACTCATGCTGACCTAGTTTTGCGAATGTGAGTTTTTGCCAACTTGTGGATCTTGGTTCTCTCTAACCAGTAAGAGTTATGGAACCCACTTGTACTTTTTAAAAAGCCCCAATTAGGTACTACAATATTGATGCTTGTGTTAGGAACTCATTCCTCTTGAAACTAGGTCAAAAACCCTTGTGTGGTTAAGGAGTTATGACTTTGCCCTTTTTTAAAACCTTGATTTCCCAACTTTTTGATTACTCCTCAATCCTTGATCCGATGGCCATGAAATTTTATGGGGAGGTGTAATATGACATAAGGAACATTTTTGATTCACATCATGAAGTCCAATTCCTTAAGATTGAAGAGTTGACTTTTTGGTCAACCGTACGATCGATCGATGACTATCAGACCGTTTGTTCTTGTTTCGGGACTTCCAAGACCTTGAAACTCTTTGAGGGGACTTCAATAAGCCTTATAAACTTGTTGGACCAAAGTTGCATCATTGAACCTTCCTTTAAATCCAAAGTCAAACTACGGTTGACTTTTCCTGCTCGAAAACCCTAATCGGGTACCCTGAACTGCACTGTGCTTGATCTGGGGGTGACAACCTCCGATTGGATTAAAACATGACCCAATGTGATATCTTTGACTTTGTTTTATGGAGAATCAATCCAAAACATTGATTGATCATACTATTGAAGTCTCGATTTTTGACGGTACGGAACCCTGATTCATCTGCATCTTGACAAAGATAAATTTGAAATGGGTTAAGGTTAGTTAATCAAATGAGTATGATGCTACAATTATGATGAGGATCTAAGGGGTCAAAATTTGGGGTGCAACACTCCTGACTGGGATTCACCCATTTATCATGCTGAAGATGAGGGTGAAGAAGATTTTGAAGTACCTGCGGAACTGACCAGATTGGTTAAGCACGAGTACACAGAACTTCAACCGCACAAGGAGCAGGTAGATTTGATTAATCTTGGCACAAACGAAGACAAGAAAGAGGTCAAGATTGGTGCAGTACTTGGGGCTGAGGTCAAGCAGAGATTGGTCAAGCTTTTGAAGGATTATGTTGACGTGTTTGCATGGTCGTATCAAGATATGCCCGGTTTAGACACAAATATCGTAGTTCACTAGTTGCCACTTAAGCCAGAATGTCTGCCTATCAAGCAGAAACTTCGAAGAACGAGACCCGACATGGCTTTGAAGATTCGAGATGAGGTTAAGAAACAGTTGGATGCAAGTTTCCTTGCATTTGCAAAGTATCCTGATTGGGTTGCCAACATTGTTCCAGTGCCCAAAAAGGACAATAAAGTCAGAATGTGTGTAGATTACAGGGATCTGAAGAAAGCTAGTCCAAAGGACGATTTCCCTCTGCCTCATATTGATACACTTGTCAATAATACAACTAGTTTTGCAGTCTTTTCCTTTATGGATGGTTTTTCCGGTTATAATCAGATCAAGATGGATCCAGCTGACAGAGAGAATACTACATTCATTACTCCTTGGGGAACCTTTTGTTACAAGGTTATGCCCTTCGGCTTGAAGAATGCATGGGCAACATATCAGCGCGCCATGACAACTCTCTTTCATGACATGATGCACAAAGAGATCGAAGTTTATGTGGATGATATGATTGCCAAATCTCATAACAAAGAGGAACATTTGGTTCATCTGTTGAAACTGTTTGAACGACTCAGGAAGTACCAGTTGAAACTAAATCCTGCTAAGTGTACTTTTAGTGTTAGATACGGAAAGTTACTCGGTTTTATCATCAGCCAACAAGGAATTGAAGTAGATCCTGACAAAGTCTGAGCCATTCAAGACATGTCTGCTCTGTGGACTGAAACCCAAGTCAGAGGTTTTCTTGGATGTTTGAACTACATCACCAGGTTTATCTCTAAAATGATTGCTACTTGTGAGCCGATATTCAAGTTGCTTTGCAAAGGTCAGACTGTTGATTAGAATCCCGATTGTCAGCACGCGTTTGAAAAGATTAAGGATTATTTGCAAGAGCCTCCTATCTTGATCCCTCCTGTTCCTAGAAGACCACTCTTCATGTATCTTACTATTCTGGAGAATTTTATGGGTTGTGCACTTGGGCAACACAATGAGACTGGGCGAAAAGAACATGCAATATACTATCTAAGCAAGAAGTTTATCGATTGTGAAAACAGATACTCACTTTTGGAGAAGACTTGTTGTGCGCTAGCGTGGGCTGCTAGGCGTGTCAGGCAATACATGATTTGCATACTACCTTGTTGATTTCGAAGATGGATCCAATAAAGTACATTTTCAAAAATCCTTCTCAGACTGGAAGACTTGCCCGTTGGCACATGTTGTTATCAGAATATGACATCCAGTAGGTACCTCAGAAAGCTATCAAAGGAAGTATATTGTCAGATTATCTTGCAGACCAGTCAGTTGAAGATTATGAGCCTCTCAAGTTCGACTTTCCTGACGAAGACATTATGTTAGTAAAGGATTACGAAGAACCAGGTCCAGAGGAAGGTCCCGAACCAGGTCTCTGGTGGAAGATGATGTTTGATGGTTCCTCTAATTATAGTGGGCATGGCATAGGCGCCGTTTTGATGAATCCAAAAGGTGGCTATACCCCATTTACAACAAGGTTAGACTTTGAATGCACGAACAATATCGCCGAGTATGAAGCATGCATTCTTGGCCTTGAAGCGACTGTTGACCTCTGAATCAAACTTCTCGAAGTGAGTGGAGATTCAGCTTTGGTCATCCACCAGGTGAAAGGTGAATGGGAGACCAAACATGAGAAACTAATCCCTTACAAATCCTACATTGTTTAATTGATTAAATACTTCGATGAGATCAAGTTCGAACATGTTCCAAGATCTGAGAATCATATTGTTGACACCTTAGCCATGCTAGCATCCATGTGGAAGGCCAGATTTGTCAATGACTCGCCACTCATTTGAATCAAACGTAGAACTGAGCCTGCCTACTGTCTGGTGATTGAAGAAGATGAGACTGATGAAAAGCCTTGGTTTTAAGACATCAAGAATTATTTGCTCACGCAAGAGTATCCAGCTGATGCTACTCAACTTGACAAAAGGACTTTGAGAAGACTGGAATCCAAGTTCTTCATCATCAATGACGTGCTATACAAACGAAATCACGACATGGTGCTGCTTAGATGTGTTGATAAACGTGAAGCAGACATGTTACTCTAGGAGATTCATGAAGGGACGTTTGGAACTCATGCCAACGGTTATGCTATGTCCAAGAATATCTTGAGGGCTGGATATTACTGGTTAACTATGGAATCCGATTGCATCCAATATGCCAAGAAATGTCACAAGTGCCAAGTCTATGCCGACAAAATGCATGTACCTCTAGAATCATTGAATGTTCTAACTTCCCCGTGGCCTTTCTCAATATGAGGCATTGACATGATTGAGGCAATTGAGCCAAAAGCTTCTAACGGTCACTGGTTCATTCTAGTTGCTATTGATTACTTCACCAAGTGGGTAGAAGCTGCTTTCTACGCCAATGTGACCAAGCAAGTAGTTGCCCGATTCATCAAGAAGGAAATTATATACCGTTATGGAATTTCGAGTCGAATCATAATTGACAACGGTACCAATCTGAATAATAAGACTGTGAAAGAGTTGTGTGACAATTTTAAGATTGCGCACCACAATTCACCTCCTTACCATCCTAAGATGAATGGAGCTGTTGAAGCTGTAAATAAGAATATCAAGAAGATCCTGCAAAAGATGGTCAAGAATTACAAGGATTGGCATGAGATATTACCATTCTCTTTGCACGAATACAGAACTACAGTGTGAACTTCAACAGGGGCAACCCTTTTCTCATTGGTATATGGAATGGACGCTGTCCTCCCCATTGAAGTTGAGCTACCTTCTTTAAGGGTATTGAGGGAAGCTAAGCTAGATGAAGCCGATTGGGTTCAGGACATATTTGACTAGTTGAATCTTATTGACGAGAAGCGCTTGACAGCTATGTGCCATGGTCAGTTATACCAGAAACGGATGAAGAGAGCCTTCGACAAGAAATTCTGAATCTGTGAGTTCCGCCAAGGAGAACTTGTACTCAAGAAGATCTTGCCAGTTTAAAAGACATGCGCGGGAAATGGATGCCCAATTACGACAGCCCATTCGTTGTTAAGACAATCTTCTCTGGAGGATCGCTAATTCTTACAACAATGGATGGTGAAGAGCTCGCATATCCTGTGAACTCTGATGTAGTCCGAAAATATTATGCCTAAAAGGAAGTCATGATATTGTACCCCCAAGTAGATTATTTTCTCCCCAGAGAAGTTGGACTCCGAAGCCAGATTCGGTTATACCATCAACTTTTCCTATCCCTTGATAGATATACTGTTGCAGAGGTCGCCGGGTATCCCGTCGAGATGTTTATTTCATCTCATGTTTCCTCCTCTCACCCGTTTTGTCATCATGTGCATGAACCTAAGCATTGCATGCTCATTACATTTTCATTTCATATACCTCGACATACGCATTAGCATTTGCATGTTTGCTATCCTTGTCATCCTTTGTCGTTACCGCCGCGTAACCGGGTTTGTCCGCTCTCTCCAAGTAGATCGTCAGCCCTAAGCATAAAATACCTACTCTTTTCCAGTTTCCCCCACAGAGCTCGAACCTCATGGACGATGGTTATTTCAGTTATCTTGCCGCGCCCGGATAAGATAATCCCCATTGGAGTTCATTTCCTCAATATTGTCTTGTTTGGCAGTTTTTCCAACTGGCCCTAGATCGAACTTTAGTCATGTCGGTCGCTGAACCTACCTGGATGTGCATTTATTTTGCACTATCTTTCAAAAAGAGCCTCTTACAACGCCTTTACCGATAAGCTACCGTTCTCGCCCGAGTGTTGCACCCCAAAATTTGCCCTACTGTTTTAACCTTACCTGGATTTTGTTTCTTTGCATTTTCGCATTTTTACATTTGCATAGCATTCGTCCTTGAGACGGGGGATCAAGGTTTTCCCGTGGCTCAGTTTTCATCTCAGTGCATGAACCTGAATAGCAGCGTCAGAGTCTTGGCATTTATTTTGTCCAGCGGTCGGGCGACCAATTTTACTTTATTTTGCAGGGTATTTTCAACTCAGAAAGCAGCATTCAGATTATCACAAGCATTCTCACAATGATAATATTCAAGAGCAAGATTCGGAAGCTTAACAGAGCTCAAAACGGCAAGAAATGGGCGAACAGGCCGGTTTCCCTCCAAAAGGCGCCAAATTCAAAATTTTGAAGGTGTTAATCGGTTAACACATTTGGTTAATCGATTAACCAAGTCAAAATTAGGGAAAATTAGGACTTTTAAAGGTGTTAATCGATTAACACATATGGTTAATCGATTAACCAGTGCAATTTTTGCCTCTGCACGTGAATTGTGAAGAAAAACCACTTTGGGGTCCAATTTTGATCATTTGAAAATTCAACTTTACACTTGGGAAGGATCTAGAATCATCTTGAATTTTGGTTAATCTCATTTCCCTCCAAACTCCCATTCCTCATTCCAAAACAAATTTCACAAATCATATTCCAAACCTCTCATTTGGATCCAAGCCTAAGTGATATTTAAGTGATCCACTCCAAACCAAAGCAATCTAACTCTCATAATTTCCATTTCATTTTCAGAATTGATCTCATTCTCTCTCAATCTTCCAACTCCAAAACCCTCACCAAAGATCTTCTCATTGAAATCATTGATTCTTCATTGGAATCCTTGATTTCTAAGAGCTAAACCTTCATCCATTCCCTCCATTGAATCAATTTCTTCATCCAATTTTGGTGCAAAATTGGATCTGAATCTGGAAGTGATTTTGGAAGTGATTATTTGGTTTATTTTGGCTTGATCTTGGTGAATGTTCATTGTTACTACAAGAATTCAATTAGATCTTGAAGTTTTTCGAATTTCTCACTTGGATCTATTCAATTGGAGTTGAATCAACAATTACAGAAGCAAATCTCCGCTTCGTAGGTTGGAATCCTAGATCTATTGTTGTTTCAAACTTATTTTGCATGATCATATGGATTTTCATCTTTGATTGATTTGATTCATTCTTGATCCATTTGATTTGTGATCTTGTTGTTTAAATGTGTTTACACCTTGTTTAGATCACTGTTTTATGGTTTAATTTCGTGCACAATTGTTTGTGAGATCATGTGGATGTTTGCTTAAGTGATAAGTTGCTGAAAAGTGCTTTTCTGCTGTTGGAACAGTTTTAATCGGTTAACCTATATGGTTAATCGATTAACCGACTCAAATATTCAAATTTTCACTCATTATTCAATGGTTAATCGATTAACCCCTGGTGTTAATCGATCAACACTGTCCTAGCAGGTCTGTTTTGCTGTTTTTCATGCTTGTTATGGTATCGTTTTACTTCGAATCTTCATAGATCAGTATGATGTATTAGAAGTAAGATGTTTTGGATATATGTCATTGTTCTTGATTGTTTAATCATGATTTATTCGACACGCGCGTTCGATTTCCACTTGGATGCCTACTTTCATAGTTTGTCGTTCAAAGTGATGTTCATCTTTTGTGCTTGCATATTCATGTTTGCTTGCCTCCTTGAATTTGTATTTCCACTTGTGTTTTGCATCTTTATTTCTTGCATTAATGAAGGTCGAGATGTGATTGTGGTGGTGTTTACCCCACACTTTGTTCCTCCCTTTGCTTGTGTGTTGCATTGCATGTTTGCATCTCTCATTTGTGTTTGATCTTTCTTCTTCCTTTGTCTTTCTTGGCCATGTTCCCCTAGGATCTAACCTTCCTTGTTTAAGGTTGGTTATGATAGACATTAGGACTTAATCCAAGCATGCTGACATTAGGGGTAGATGTTTCCCCTTTCAATCCTAACCTTAGGACCATTTTGCATGACAACGTTAGGGCCGAGTTTCCCCTTAGACCTTTTGTGTGTCTCTCTCTTTCTCATCTCAAAACAATTCTAACTCATCTAATAAATACGATGAACATTGTGCGCTATGAGCCTTAAGCTACATGGGGAATGATGAGTGAGGGGTCTCCTCTCGCTTGTCTAGAGTGTTTAGTGTACGTCCCGTTTGGGGGCGATACGATGCATTTTCCCCTATGTCATAGTCTTTAGTGCAACGTGAATCACAAACCGAATTAATTCACTTCACTAAAAAACACAAAACAAAACATCAAACCTTTTTTCCTTCGGGATTAATCGAAAACCTTTTTCAGAAAAGAGTGTTGTTAAGCTTTGGTTCTACCGCAAACAGGCGTCGTCCCTAACTGCTGGAACGGAGGTTTAACCCTACTCGGTTAAAACACTTAATCAACCTGTGGTTTCGTGTCAGCCCGAACTATGTTTGCTCTGATTTCTCATACCAGATGAGAATAACTAGGCACAAGACGCGATATCTTAGCGAGCAACCTTCCCCCCACCTTTCTCCCGTAGTTAGCCAAACTACGTTTACTCTGACTTTCCCATTGCACGAGGGAATACGTAGGCACAGAGCGGTGATGCTATGCCGAGTCTCTTTTCTTTTCTTTTGTCCCTAAGACCTTTAGCTAGATAGATAAACACCCTTTTAGATAGACAACAAGCGTGGATCCCGTTGAGTACGACGGACGTGAGGGGTGATAATACCTTCCCCTTGCGTAATTGACTCCCGAATCCAGGACTTGGTTGCGATGACCTTGTCTTTTACTTTTTCGTTAGGTTTTTCCGATCATTTCCTTTCCCTCTCTTTGGGATAAATAACGAAAGGTGGCGACTCTTCTGTTTTCCGCCGGGTGTTTTTCGCAGTTGCGACAGCTGACGACTCTGCTGGGGAATTCTTTTGCAGTCTTGCCTTGCTTTTTGTTCTGGCTGTCTGGGCTCCCCAGCAGCTGGCGACTCTGCTGGGGATTGCGATGGTTCCCTGTGCGAGTCAATCCTAGCGCTTGTCTGTTTGCGTCTTTGGGTGTTTATTTTTGTGCAGTTCTTTTGCTTTATGTACATTACATGTTGTATATTATTGCATATGCATTTTATTATCATGTTATGTTGTTGTTGTGTTGTGGGGTGGGTTGTTCCATTGAGAGATAAGCCAGACCCAGGCTTGAGTACACACATAGGATTAGAGTGGAGAGTAGCAGGAGCTTGTGTGGCGTTTGGCCATGCAATAGCTTGTGTGGAATTCACGTTCAGACAATGTTTTTCTTTGGAAATATTCTATCCTACGCGTCTGGTGCAGTTGAGGGAATATTGACTTAGAGAGACTGTCGACTCTAGAGACCATTCATTTGGGGGGTCATCTAAGTGAGGCCGCTTCGTTAGACTATGATGCCAAACCATAAATGGTGAATGTATCATTGTTTCTCGAAAGTATGTGACGCTGATAACCCGCATAGGATGCTGAACCTTATCAAATTAGGTCCATGCATGTGAGAAGGGATGGGTTATGTAGGAAACTTGACTTCCAGCCAACCCGGTATTCTGGTTTTCTCTCCAGAGCGAACTTATCCAGTCAACATTACAGCAATTTTTCAGAGCTATGTGGGATCTTTGATCCCTTGTTTGTTGCATCAGCATTTTGCATTGCATTGCATTTTCATTTCATTTCTGCATGTCCATCCTCAGCCAGAGCAGGGAGCTTACCCATCTTTTGTCCAACCCGTAGTTGATTTCCCGACATTCTCATTGGATTTGAATTATCTTCTGGTAGGATCATGAACTCAGGAGAGCAGAATTTGGTTGTTACAAGGGCAATGTTTGAATTGATGATGAATCAGCTAGACTAACTCATGGAAGCCATGATAGCTATGACAAGAGGAGAAGCCAATATTCAGAGGACTCCAGTGAACAATGTTGCTCAAGCCCAGCCTGTACAGATTCCTATTGTACAAGAGCGTACTATTGCCAGAGATAGAGATTCATCTTCTCTTCATGACACGGACTATCAGAATTTCACTTTCCCTGTACCAAATTCTCAAAGGGTTGTTCCAACGATTAATGCTAAGGACCCACAGACTGTTGAGTTTTCTGAGTAGATGTCACTTATTGGAGGAAAAGCTTGGCGCTTTAATGAGTCGTGATAATCTGAATGCTTCGAGCATGTGTTTGGTGTCAGGCCTTGTGATACCTTTGAAGTTTAAAATGCCAAATTTTGAGAAGTACAAAAGGGATACTTGTCCGAAGCAGCATCTGGTGATATTTTGTAGAAGAATGACCTCACATGTCCATAATGACAAGGTTATGATCCACTGCTTCCAAGACAGTCTGAGTAGAGCATCGTTGAGTTGGTATATGCAGTTGGAAAGTGGTTGCATCTAATCGTGGTCAGATCTAGCAAATGCCTTTGTGAAGCAGTACAACTACAATCTCGACATGAATCCCAGCCGCATGCAGTTGCAAGAATTATCTCAGGCGGACAATGAATCCTTCAGAGGATATGTGCAGAGATGGAGAGAATTTGCAGCTCGTGTTCGACCATCACTTCTGGACAGAGAATTAGTTGGCATGTTCATGGATACTTTGCAAGGCCATTACTTTGATAAGATGATCGATAGTGGAGCAGCAAACTTTGCTGACTTAATGATAATGGACGAACGCATCGAGAGCGGACTCAAGAGTGGGAGAATTCGAGTCACCTCAGATATCTCCATTTATGAAAGCGAATCATTTGTCAGTTCTCAAGAGGATTGGGAGAAAAAAAGTGATGTTATCCCAGAATCTCCAGCACCTCGGATTCAGTTTTCAGACGTTTCGAGTGTTCAGAGTCAACAGTCATATCGTCATCAGCCATGTAAGCACGCCCGACAAAGACCAAGGAAGTCAAAGAGGAATTTTACTCAGTTGTCGGTATCGTACAGTCAGTTGTTTCCGGATTTGATCAAGAGTGGATTAATAGTGTCGAAGGAAATTAATCCCGCAATTCCGCCATATCCGCCCGGGTTTGATGTCAACACCCACTGTGAGTACCATGCTGGGGCATGGGGGCATTCAACTGAAGACTGTAAGGTGCTTAGAATCCAGGTTCAGACTCTGCTGGACTCCAACAGGTTCTCAATCACGCCTCAGGGTATTCAGATCAACGACCTTCCTTCGTCTAGTCGCGTGGGTTCGGCAGTTCATGTCATGGAAGAATTCACCGAGAGCAGATGTTCAGAGGAGTATCAGACTGACTTCAACAAACAATTCTGGAGATGGCTGGTTTAGCAGCAAATCAATACTTGAAAGCTTGGTTCCCAAAAGCTGGCAATCTTTTTATCATGTCATTTCTTTGCATTTGTAGTTTCTTTCCTGTTAAAGTGAAAATCTCATATGTAAAACTTGTATTGTTTTAAATTGATAATGATAATGAAATGAATATGCATGTTTTGATTTAATCCATTTGTGTTCACTCTATACTTTTTATTGATGTCAAATGCTTGTTTAAGCGGAATCCAGGGAGGATGACGAAGTTGAAAGATGCGCAAGCCTCCGATTGTATGCTTTTGAGTAAAACTTGTTGATGATGTACAGGCATTGTTTCAAATCCCTAAACATCAGAGATATAAGGATGATAATCCCTTTGTCAACCCCTTTGAGCCTAGTAGTAGGAGTTTCTTTCTGAAAAATGAAAAAACCCTCAATCTTAACCCGGGGCAGGGTAGGTGTCAGTTAATTTGATCAAGCATCCAAATTGCGAAATGAGTTTTCCCGTTCGAGGACTAATCACACCTCTATAGGTCGTACCTAAAAAACCACAGTGGTTATCCATTACCGACCAAGGATTGAAACAGTCACAATCCATTTAACAAGTCATACAAGCCGGTGTCACACAATTTGTTCCAAAAAAAAGGATCAGAAGAAAAAATCTAAAGAAAAAGCCCGCTAAGTCGATAACTTGAGAACAAGTGGCTTAGGAAAAAAATAGGGCATCCCGCTGGACTTCGAAATCAAAAGAAGCTCAAAAGAGCCAGTCCAGGCAAAAATAGGGAAATAAAAAAATGATGGTGAAAGAAAAAGTCGTGTGACTCCAGGCACCAAAAGATAAAGCGAGTGACTGTCACTCCAAAAACTTGTGGTTTCCTGAACCATCACTCCTATCATTCAACCTTTGAAAGGTGGGCGCTAGTGTCGAATTAACTGAATATAGGATTGGAGAACATCAAGGAGAATGGGTGGGTTAAAATAAATTTTGAGCCTTATATCCTTTCTTTCAAACCGTGAACCTGACCGCGTTACAACATTCAAAAGTCCTAAGTGAAGAAGGTTTGTTTCGAAAGCATACTTCGGTAAAGACCGCGTCGAAACTGAATCCTAAAAGGATTCCTCTTACCATGTTAGTATTGATGTTGACATTCTAATGAGTGATTCATTCACTGTATGTCACAAATTTTTTCCAGTGAACAAACTTGGATTTCAAAACGTCATATGCCTTGCATTAATATATCTTTTGTGTAGAACAATTTATTTTACTTTCGAGTAAGCACTTGAATCAGGAGAGTTTCTACAGTGGAATGTTTTGATCAGGATAAGATGTAGAGCGTTTATGTACTCCGCCGAACCGGGGCAAGTTATCAAATGATCATGTCATGAGAGTCAGCCATCCAAAGGTCAGCAAATCTGGGGCAATCAAGTTGAGAGTCAGCAAATCTTTTCGAAGATCAATCAGACAGGGGCAAAGTTACTTCGAAGACTCATTTTGAAACAGAGCATCTCCAGAACACGAAGTCCCCCAACAAGCTGGTGTATGTGGTCATTTCCCCAACAGAGAAGGGAGGCTGGCATTATCACCTAATGGAGTGAGTGTCATTTTGGGTTATCATTTCTCTCTCCCCACTGAAGTCTCCATAAATAGTAGGTTTCCCCGGCAAGGCACAACCTAATCATCCTTGGTGTTTCCTCAGCAAAGGGAATTCCTCATGGAGAGGCAGAAGATCGAATCTCAGTGATCTCCCCCAGAAGTCGTCTGTTGTCCCTACTATCCTGCAGAATGGAAGTTTGGTTGGGATACCAAGCAGGGTTGTGATCCCAAAGACATTTCAGTTTGTCATCCCCAGCGAAGTTGGCTTCGTCTCTTCAGCATTTATTTTGCTGAAGTGGTTCTTTTGCGTCCAGCTTTCCCCGGCAGCCTGAGCCTGCATCTGCATTTTTGCATATAGTTATCATATTTGTATTGCATCCTCAAATGCGTAGCATTTCCATTTCGTATGGAGAACTACACCATAGAAAAAAACATCTCAAGCATGTGCATGCAAAGCATAAGCCAGTTTTTGTTAGCCTTGCGTGGCAACATGAATCACTCTTCAATCGAGACAATGGTATATCTCCAGCAGCCTGGTTCAGTTAACTCAGTTGCTTGCTTACTCTTGGGTTCCAGATCATACGTCAGTCGCACTTTGTCCATCAGCCCTCTAATGATGACATCCCCCAGCAGGTTTCCTTCTGTCAATTCCTATTGACGAAGTGACATTTTGGATATGGATGGGATTTTCCTTCTTCGTCATATTTTGGATATGGATGGGATTTTCCTTCTGTCAATTCCTATTGACGAAGTGACATTTTGGATATGGATGGGATTTTCCTTCTTCGTCATATTTTGGATATGGATGGGATTTTCCTTCTGTCAATTCCTATTGACGAAGTGATATTTTGGATATGGATGGGATTTTCCTTCTACCAATTCCTATTGACGAAGTGATATTTTGGATATGGATGGGATTTTCCTTCTGTCAATTCCTATTGACGAGTGACATTTTGGATATGGATTTGATTTTCCTTATGTTAATTCCTATTGACGAAGTGATGCTTTAGATGATCTTCCTTCTGTCGATTCCTATTGACGAAGGGGTTCTGAGATTCACCAAGGTATTTTGGATTTTATTTCTGACGAAGTGGATTTGGATTTAGTTTTCTCTCCGCCTACCCTTAGACGATGTGGTTCTTTGGATATGGTTTTCTTTCCGTCGATTCCTATTAACGAAAAGATTGAAGTTCTTTGACGTGATCGGTGGGTTTGGCATTTCTTTCTGTCGATTCCTATTGACGAAAGAGTTCTAAAAGTTTGCTGATGTGATTGTTTCGAATATGATGTTTGCTTTTCGTCTACCATTAGACGAGATAATATTATAGATGGCTTTCTTTCTGTCAATTCCTATTGACGATAGGATCTTCGGGTGGTGTATGGCTCTCCGTCTGTCAATTCCTATTGACGATGTGAGTTTTGAATAGGGTTTTCTGTCTGTCAATTCCTATTGACGATGTGAGTTGTGGATATGGTTTTCCGTCTGTCAATTCCTATTGGCGATGTAAACTTTGGATATGTCTTCCTGTCTACTCTTAGACGAGGTGATCGTTGGTTGAGACTTATTTCCGTCGATTCCTATTGACGAAAGGATTCTAAAATTTGACGATGTGTTTACTTTGGGTATATTTTATTTCTGACGACATGTGACTGGGCTCCAATTGCATTCCAATCATATTGCAAATTTCTGGGTTCTTTTTTGTATTCAATCACCTTCTACCTTGAATGTTTGAAAGTTGTTCGCTTTTCATTCCTTCAGGTCTAAGTCGATTGAATAGGGGCAGCTGTTGCACCCCAAAATTTGCCCTACTGTTTTAACCTTAGTTGGATTTTGTTTCTTTGCATTTTCGCATTTTTGCATTTGCATAGCATTCATCCTTGAGACAGGGGATCAAGGTTTTCCCGTGGCTCAGTTTTCATCTCGGTGCATGAACCTGAATAGCAGCGTCAGAGTCTTGGCATTTATTTTGCCCAGCGGTCGAGCGACCGATTTTACTTTATTTTGTAGGGTATTTTCAGCTCAGAAAGCATCATTCAGGTTATCGCAAGCATTCTCACAATGATAATATTCAAGATCAAGATTCAGAAGCTTAACGGAGCTCAAAATGGCAAGAAACAGACGAACGGGCAGGTTTCCCTCCAAAAGGCGCCAAATTCAAAATTTTGAAGGTGTTAATCGGTTAACACATTTGATTAATCGATTATTCAAGTCAAAATTAGGGAAAATTGGGACTTTTAAAGGTGTTAGTCGATTAACACATATGGTTAATCGATCAACCAGTGCAATTTTTGCCTCTGCACATGAATTGTGAAGAAAAACCACTTTGGGGTCCAATTTTGATCATTTGGAAATTCAATTTTACACTTGGGAAGGATCTAGAATCCTCTTGAATTTTAGTTAATCTCATTTTCCCTCCAAACTCCCATTCCTCATTCCAAACCAAATTTCACAAATCATATTCCAAACCTCTCATTTGGATCCAAGCCTAAGTGATATTTAAGTGATCCACTCCAAACCAAAGCAATCTAACTCTCATAATTTCCATTTCATTTTCAGAATTGATCTCATTCTCTCTCAATCTT
Source organism: Lathyrus sativus (assembly GCA_963859935.3). Lineage (NCBI taxonomy): Eukaryota > Viridiplantae > Streptophyta > Magnoliopsida > Fabales > Fabaceae > Lathyrus > Lathyrus sativus. The sequence continues at coordinate 550,798,724 of OZ012735.1, read as the reverse complement.
CCAACTCCGAAACCCTCACAAAATCTCTTCTCATTGAAACCATTGATTCTTCATTGGAATCCTTGATTTCTAAGAGCCAAACCTCCATCTGTTCCCTCCATTGAATCAATTTCTTCATCCAATTTTCGTGCAAAATTGGATCTGAATCTGGAAGTGATTATTTGATTTATTTTGGCTTGATCTTGGTGAATCTTCATTCTTACTACAAGAATTCAATTGGATCTTGAAGTTTTCTGGATTTCTCGCTTGGATCTATTCAATCGGAGTTGAATCAACAATTACCGAAGCAAATCTCCACTTCGTAGGTTGGAATCCTAGATCTATTGTTGTTTCAAACTTATTTTGCATGATCATGTGGATTTTCATCTTTGATTGATTTGATTCATTCTTGATCCATTTGATTTGTGATCTTGTTGTTTAAATGTGTTTACACCTTGTTTAGATCACTGTTTTATGGTTTAATTTTGTGCACAATTGTTTGTGAGATCATGTGGATGTTTGCTTAAGTGATAAGTTGCTGAAAAGTGCTTTTATGCTGTTGTTTTCTGCTGTTGGAACAGTCTTAATCGGTTAACCTATATGGTTAATCGATTAACCAACTCAAATTTTCAATTTTTCACTCATTTTTCAATGGTTAATCGATTAACCCCTTGTGTTAATCGATTAACACTGTGCCAGCAGACCTGTTTTGCTGTTTTTCATGCTTGTTGTAGTATCGTTTCACTTCTAATCTTCATAAATCATTATGATGTATTAGGAGTGAGATGTTTTGGATATATGTCACTGTTCTTGATTGTTTAATCATGATTTATTCGACACACACGTTCGATTTCCACTTGGATGCCTACTTTCGTAGTTTGTCGTTCAAAGTGATGTTCATCTTTTGTGCTTGCATATTCATGTTTGCTTGCCTCCTTGCATTTGCATTTGCTCTTGTATTTTGCATCTTTATTTCTTGCATTAATAAAGGTCGAGATGTGCTTGTGGTGGTGTTTACCCCACACTTTGTTCCTCCCTTTGCTTGTGTGTTGCATTGCATGTTTGTATCTCTCATTTGTGTTTGATCTTTCTTCTTCCTTTGTCTTTCTTGGCCATGTTCCTCTAGGATCTAACCTTCCTTGTTTAAGCTTGGTTATGATAGACATTAGGACTCAATCCGAGCATGCTGACATTAGGGTAGATGTTTCCCCTTTCAATCCTAACCTTAGGACCATTTTGCATGACAACGTTAGGGTTGAGTTTCCTCTTAGACCTTCCGTGTGTGTGTCTCTCTCTCTCTCTCTCTCTCTCTCTCTCTCTCTCTCTCTCTCTCTCTCTCTCTCTCTCTCTCTCTCTCTCTCTCTCTCTCTCTCTCTCATCTCAAAACAATTCTAACTTATCTAATAAATATGATGAACATTGTGCACTACGAGCCTTAAGCTACATGGGGAATGATGAGTGAGGGGTCTCCTCTCGCTTGTCTAGAGTGTTTAGTGTACGTCCCGTTTGGGGGCGATATGCGACGCATTCGCCCCTATGTCATAGTCTTTAGTGCAACATGAATCACAAACCGAATTAATTCACTTCACTAAAAAACACAACAAAACATCAAACCTTTTTTCCTTCGGGAATAATCGAAAACCTTTTTCATAAAAGAGTGTTGTTAAGCTTTAGTTCTACCGCAAACAGGCGTCGTCCATAACTGCTGGAACAGAGGTTTAACCCTACTCGGTTAAAACACTTAATCAACCTGTAGTTTCGTGTCAGCCAAAACTACGTTTGCTCTGATTTCTCATACCAGATGAGAATACGTAGGCACAAGACGCGATGTCTTGGCGAGCAACCTTCCCCCCACCTTTCGCCCGTAGTTAGCCGAACTACATTGACTCTGACTTTCCCATTGCACGAGGGAATACGTAGGCACAGAGCGGCGATGCTCTGTCGAGTCTCTTTTCTTTTCTTTTGTCCCTGAGACCTTTAGCTAGATAGATAAACACCCTTTTAGATAGACAACAAGCGTGGATCCTGTCGAGTACGACGGACGTGAGGGGTGCTAATACCTTCCCCTTGCGTAATCGACTCCCGAATCCAGGACTTGGTTGTGATGACCTTGTCTTTTCCTTTTTCGTTACGTTTTTCCGATTGTTTCCTTTCCCTCTCTTTGGGATAAATAACGAAAAGTGGCGACTCTTCTGTTTTCCGCTGCGTGTTTTTCGTAGTTGCGACACCGAGAAGCTTATCATTACATTACAACAAGTGGTATGCAACAGTTCTTATCCAAGAAGCTTATCATCATTACATCTTTCAACCATGATTAGCTACCGTTCTCGTTCGAGAAGCTTATCATTACATTATAGTTATCGTTACATTTTACAACCGATCAGCGACTGTTCTCACCTGAGAAGTGTATTATTATATCACTACATCTACAACAGCAGACAAGCAACAGTTCTCAACCGAGAAGCTTATCATCATTACACTCTATGATCTCGATATTATCATGTTTTACAACAATTTTCTTTACAATTTACATTACATGTTACACCTCTACAAGCAATGCTCATCCGGGAAGCTCATCCTTGCTACTCTTTGCATATGAGCAGTATTTCTTGCATGAGAAGCTTATCCTATCTTCATCATGAGGAATAGAAAGTGGCCATCTCCATCGAGAATCTGGTTTCCATTTTCTTTTCATCTTGAAGTGCGGGGAGGTTTGAGCTGAATCATATTCAGAAGAGCACAGATCTTGAAGTATGAAGAAGTTCATTTTATCCTCTAGTAAAAGAAGAAATTGTATCATATTCAAGAGAGCATCGATCTTGAAGTATGAAGAAGTTCATTTTATCCTTTAGTAAAAGAAGGAGATGAATCATATTCAGGAGAGCATAGATCTTGAAGTATGGGGGAAGTTTATTTCATCCTTTAGTAAAAGAAGAAGCTGAATCATGTTTTTGCTCATGGAAGCTTATTTTTATCAGATGGGCGACATTCCCTCTAGTGGAGCTTATCAATCAATCTATTCATATATTATCCCCAGATAAACAACAGTCTCTTTGTTTGAGAGCTTATCCAGTTTGGCATTTAAGTCCCTTCCAACGATAAGTGGCAGTTCTCTCTCGAGACGCTTATTAGGGCATTTCCCATTAAAGTCCATTTATTTTGGCATACACCCGGTTTTTACCCCGTATATTTTCTACGGATTCCCGAAAATCCCGTTCGATCCCTTCACGAGGGAAGTAACCAAAATCTTGGATATTATTCTTTGCTCAATGCTCCAGCATTCCGTTTACTTGATCCTACAGCCGTGCAGATCCAGTTTTACCTTTTATCCTAGAGTATCAGCCAGTCACGCCTGAACCTGCTGAACAATTACTCTTAGGTATTCCCCAGTGGAGGCTGTCTTACCGGTGCCATCTCCATTGAGGATCCCTTTCTTACCATTTACCTCTAAAGTGACAATTGGTCGTGCTCACACCAGTTGGCCGTCACTTTAGAATTCCCCCCAGTGTCGTGCTGTTTCCCGGTGCATTGTATTCCTCAGTGTGGTTCGTTCGTCCCGTCTGTCCCCTGTGTCATCGTGTCATTTGCGTCTTTGCATCTATCATTTCCATCATACGCATCATAATAGACTCATGGCATTGTTAGTATTATAGTTTATTTTTCGTTTTGTCCATAGCATTGCATATCACTGCATCTAAGGGCAAATTTTTCGGTTATCTATATTTAAATCCCTTTCACCATGATTTCTCGAGCCTACGTCGCTCAAATCGTTCGGTGAAGCTATTTAAATAGGGGCAACTGTAATACCCCAAGTTTTGCCCTAAGATTAGTCGATTCATCTCGCATTCCATTGCATTTTTGTGTTGCATTTAGCCAGTCACTAACGGGTTTGTGCAATGTGTTGATTTTGCAGGAAATAATCACGTGGCGCGCTCTTTAGCTTATGAAGGGAAAAATGGTCATTTTATTCGTAGTCGGTGCCCATTTGTGAATCTGAGTTGTAGTCAGGGGATTTAAAACCGTTTGGATTTGTTATTGTGAGGCGAGTTGGAAGAGTCGTTGAGGGTTTGAGCCAGATGAATTAGATCTCTTCAATTCATTTGGATGAAGTTAGTCGGAAAAATGTGGTCATTTAAGTTAATCGAGCAGTGTGGATATATTCTGATAAGATTCTTCGTATAAATTGCCGGAAAGATTAGTCAGAAACGTAACGGAGACGAGAAGTAATTGGATGAAGTTTGATTTCATTTTTATAAAAAAATTGTCGTGTTTTATTTCATTTTAATAAAAAATATTATTATGATTCATTTCATTTTAATGATAAAAATATGTTTTATTTCATTACATCAAAAATAAAAAAAAAGGGGATTAATTCATTATTAAAAGTTATTATTCATTTCAATTATTAGAAGTTATTATATTTTATTTCATCGTAATAAAAAAAGCTATTGTGCTTTTCTTCATTTTAATATAAAAAATAATAATATTTATTTAGCTTTTACGTCTTCATTTCATTTTAAATGTCACATTCATTTTTTTTATATATATAATGTTTTTTATTTCATGTTAAATGTTAAAAGAAAAATAAAAATAATAAAGTTTGTTTCATTTAATCCAAATGATTAATTTTATTATATCAAGACAAATTTCCTTACAATATTAGAATAAATAAATTTACAAAAAGAATAAATTACATTTTCTTTTCTAGTCCTAATTTCCTAAAACTTTGTCAATTTCTTCGAGTCTCCGACTTTTCTCCGAATCTGCAAGTCAACAAAACAGATGATTTTATCGGTTAGATTTTTATCCGATACCCTCAAAACCAATGTCATCATCGGGTATGTCGGGAGGGTAACAGATTGCTCCGTCGCCAACCCCCGAGTTATTTCGCGACTTTGGGCCAAGAACCGGCAATAATCTGCTCAGATTAAGGCAACCAAAGAGAGAAAGAAAAGTGATTATGCAAAAAAAAGTGGTTTGCTTATTGAAAAAGTGATTTTTAAATAAGCACTTTTGAAAAGCACTTATTCAAAAAAACTGGATTTGCCAAACGTAGCCTTAACAACATTTCCTGAAGAAAACCAAACCCCACACGGATCAAACAAGTCAAACCACGAAGCCTGAAAAATTTCCTGAAAAATCTCAGTCAAAATGTAACGAGTTCATCCCAACAAACAAACTTTCAAAAATCATAAGCGTCCAACGAGTCTCTGAAAATCTTAATAATAAAACCATGAAAAGAGCAAGCCAACAAGAACGCCAGAAAAGTCGCCAAAACGAGTCAACCACAATTTTCGCGGATTCTAGAAAATTGTACATCCGTAAACACCAAGCCCACAATCACAAAACCAACCTTATATAAGGAACATCAGAAAAGCATCAGTTTCATCAAGAATATCATCAAAAATCGGAAGAAAACCCAAAAAGCGAACCAAAAACCAAGACGGCGGCGCGATAAAGCTCGGATTCAGATAAACCTAAAAGTGTTTCATCATCATCATCCCGGTTGAAAGAAGAAGAAGAGTTTTCGAAGTACAAACGCGAAACATCATCAGCTGCTGGCTGGAAGGGCTGATTCAGAGACCGTACGGTCCTCATCATCATCTCACCTTCTCAAATCATCATCATCACCACCGAATGAGCGAAGGAAGGACGCCGGATCGCTTCAATCTCGCCAAAAAAGTGAGTAATCCGATCCATTTTGCCATTACTTTCTGTTTTTGTGATTTTTCAGGTGAGAAGAAAGAGGAAAACGCGACATGCAAGCAGAAATGAAGAAGAGAAAAGCTTCAGATGTACATTCATGGCCGCCGCGGACAACAAGAAAGGGAAGAAGATAAGGGTTTGAAAAAACCTAATGAAGCAATGGGTCATGATATATACCGCCCCTTTTTTTTTCAATTCTGTCTTTATTTTCATTTTTATAGTTAAAATATTATTTATTTGTTTAGTAGCTTAATAATAATAATAATAATAATAATAATAATAATAATAATAATAATAATAATAATAATAATAATAATAATAATAGTTATCATAATTGGCTTGTTTAACTAATTTTCCTTTAATAAATTTGAATTAACAAAAAAAAATTAAATTTTTTTTTAAAAAAACTAAAAAGTCATTCATCATAAAAATAGAATTCAAATTTTGATTAATTTTTTTTATAAACTTAATGCAAAAATCAAAAGCATTATTTTAAAATTTTAAAAAGTCTAACTTTAGACCCATTTTTCTAAACTAAAAACATTTTTTAAACTTAAAAAAAAACATTTTAACATTAAAATTAAAACATTTTTAATTACAACAAAAATTAAAACAAATTGTTCTTCATCAAAATATTAAAATTAAACAATTTTCTTTAACTAAATTAAAACAATTTTTTCCTTAGTAAAAACATTAAAGTAGTTTCCACCCGTTGAACACAAAGATCCGAATTCTTGACCTAGCCATTTCAATTTTTGTCTAACCCTCATTATTTCTTATTCATTTTAGCTTATTAATCCTTCATTTATTCGTATTGTCGTTGTTTTAATTGTAATCATGTGAGACCATCATTGCAATTATTGTTCTTGTTTATTATTTTCGGTTGTAATTTATGTGAGGCTATCGTCGCGATTTATTTCCAATTCTCTATCGTTTTACGCTTTCTCGTATTTCACTTATGCCATATAATTCGTCACTTGCACTATACACCATCGAAAACCTTCTGAAGGATTAGGCCTAGCAGTTTGACCGCCAATTCAATAGTCCTCTCCTTTGACACATTCAAAACCCTAATTGCCTAGGTGTCCCACCGTGGATGAAAATACCGATTACCCTAGCATTAGGTTGAGGAGTCGTCGCACTCCATTATAGGGTTTCCTGCAGTGGAACATTTAGTTTAACCCTAATTTCAATTCAACTATTTCCAACGTAGAAATAGGAGTCGCCGCACTCCACGTAGGCGCTTTCCTTAAGAACGCTTACTCCCCATTGAAACCTTGACCACAGTCAAGAAGTTTCTAACCTCCCTCTCGAGGGGAACTACAATTACTCTGATTCCATTCCCTACCCAGGATACGTAGGCACAAGATGCGAATCTTGCCGAGTAAACTTAGAACTAACCCTTAGGTATTTATGTCACTTTTAACCCTTAGCTCAGTATATACCAAAGAAAATAATAAAGTAAAAGTAACAAACTTAAGCAAAAGGTTCCTGTAGAATACTACAGAAGTTTAGGGTGCTAGTACATTCCCTAAGCTTAACCAACCCCTTACCTAGAGCTCTCCCCGCATTGTGTTTACGATGCAAAAATAGGTTTTTCCTTCATTTGACATTTTCCTTCAGATAAATCAAAGATCAGTTGTGAATCAAACATTTGCGATTCAAACTAATTAATAGTTTGGTATCCTATTTCCACCGCAACAACTCCCTTAGGTTTAGGCAAGTTTTTGTTTGGATTAGCTTTAGGAATTACCCTTTGTTTGTTAACCCAACCACATTACAACCTTGAAAATCCCTTGTGATTCTTGCCTTTGCATGTTCAATATGAACTTTTGGATGAATGCATAATTTAGTGTTTTGTTTGCAAGATTGCTGTGTGAGTGTTAAATTTCGCATTTTGTGTGTTTTTCATCCACTGATGAATTTTTGTTAGGTGTGATTCGTGATTGAACTCGTGTTGTTTTAGAATGTTTGGCATGATTTTTGTATGTTGCGCTTGTTTTGTGGTTATGTTGTCGTTGTAGTTTAATGGTAAGTATGTTGCCTTATATGTACCGTTTTCGTTTGAACCATTGCATTTGTTTTTTATTGTTAAAACTTGTGGTTGCATAGTTGTTTGGATGTCACTTTTAATTCTTTGATTTGATTAATTCTTATTTAGGGAAAAACAAGTTTAATTTGGGGGGAGTTTTATAAGTTCTAAATTGGAGTGATATTGAGTGTGAATAATTGGCACTTATTGGCTTAATTCAACCAATAAACCTCAACTTTTGTGCATATGTTGTATAGTTTACATTATAGTGTATATATCGCGTTATCGTGTAAATATGATTGAGTTTAATAGTTTTTTTTCTCATTTTTGTAGGTATTCAAGCAAGGATATTTTTCATATTCATATAGAGCATTGAATAAGATTTTCGACTCTTCCGACCGGGCCTCAAACGGAGTGACGGTTCAAAAGTTATGAATAAACAAGTGCAGGGTTTTGTTGTACTGTCAGCTCTCGCCCCAAGCTCGTCGAGCGAAGTTGTGGCGAACCAGAAATTCCAAAAGCTCCAGAAAAGACTTAATTTGTCGGGCGAACCGAGGCTTCGCCGAGAGAATTTTCCTAGGTAGAAACACAATAAAATGGCTAAAAACACATTTTTTTTAGGTTATCTTTTGGGGTATTTGTTCCTAACTCATCAAACCTTCATTCTTGAGTAGATTTAGCTTAGAAACAACACATGGAGTGTGCATCTTGACGATCTGGAGTCGAATCCACTTTAATAGGAGTTGATAAACTGTGAGATTTGTGTTCTTTTTCTCTCTTCTCTTTGCACCCTCTATTTGTTGGGGTTTTGTATGTAAGTTTATCTTGATTGTATGTATATTTATAAATCTTTGTATAAAATCTCTTTTACAACTCTTTATCGATGGTTATCTTTGATTTTTTACTTAATGGGTTTGGATTGCTATAGACATATACGATTCTAACTCGATCTAAGATGAACACCTGTTAGATTCTAAACTCTAAACATAGATTTAGGTCTAATATTCATGTGGGTATTAGTTCTTAATGCTTCGTGTTGTTGATGTGAGGGCAAGTTGTCTCGCAACACAGGCCTCCAAGTTTTCGATGATGACAAATTAGAAGCATCATGCAATACTTCAACATGTTATACTTCTTTTTCATTGTTAAACCATTATACCTTAATATGAGTCATAACTGAATGTGGCAGGATGCACAAAATGGCGAAAGTTGTTATTTTTGCAGGTTTCTAAGCAGTGAGTCGACCATACAGTCGGCGCATGAAACCTGGCATTTCTCACGGCTCAGCGCATGGAAGCAATGCATCGACCGTACAGTCGGCGCATGGGTGTTTTGATTTTCCACGGATCAGTGCATGAAGACATGCGTCGACCATGCCACTCAACGCATGAAGCTGTGTATTTCCCACGGGTCAGTGCACGCCGACCCTATGGTCGACCGTTCGCGCGCTGTGCAGTTTTTCTTGCTGTGTTTTAAAATTCTGTTCAGTTGACTGTTTTGGTTATTACTATAAATAGAGTTTTGCTTATTTTTGACAACTAACAATTGAAATCTTGAGTAAATTGTCAGGGCAAGAAACGTGAAATAGGTGCAACATATTTCTTCATCTTCATCCTTCAAACAACACACAAATCCTCAAATATACACAATCATTTTTGCTGTGATTGGTGTCTTGTTCAAGGGTGATAAGGTTCGAACGCGTTGATTGAAGATCCGGTTCGAGTGGAAATTGGGGCAGGTGTTTCTTGCAGAAAACCTTGAGGGTTTTACCCCTCAAGACTAGAAGGTTTTGAGGGCTTTTGCTACGGAATAGTTCGTTCAACATTCAAGCAAGTGCGAAGGTAATTGATCAACGGAAGGTTCATCAGTTTAGTAGCTAGGGCGTTGAAGTGTTGAAGACTTTCCGGGTTTTGATTTGTTGGTGTCTAAGATCAGCCGAGCCGAAGGTTTGAACAACGAAAGGTTTTTCATTAAGGTGGCTGGAATCGGAGATCATTCACAACAAATTGAAGGGCTTGATTCATCTTGAATCAAGGTGCAAGAAGTGATAGCAAGCATCAACATCATTTGAGATTGTTTGTATCATTGTCTATCAACTCTTGTGTAAACTGTTCATTCCAACAGGTGATATATATTCAATATATCTCAATTCTAATTTTAGAATTGAGGGCAGACGTACCCCGAAGCGAGGACGACGGGGGAACTGCCTCATCAAATCGTGTGTTCTTTAGTTTCTGTCATTTTCAATTCAGCTTATAAAATAAGTGATTCTAGCTTAAGTGATTATTGTCAAACTGTGATACAAATTGAGTAAGGTGTTGAAACTCTGTTTTTAACTACTAAGTACAATAAAAATATTGTACTAGGGCATTTCCAATCTCTTACTCAACATAAATATCCTTTGAGGTATTTGTGCACACAAACTGTTCGACAAAAGTCCTGAACTAAAATTGTCTTATTTTGCTTCTAGTTTTTGTGTGCCTTGTTTGTCATTGGAACTAGGTAACCTTGCAAATTGAAGTAAATAATTGATAAGCATAGTTTGTGTTGTGATTCTATTTTTCTGAATTGTCATAAATCCATAGGCTTACGTATATCCGGTTTTCCAATAACCGTTCGTTTTAGACTATATTTTTCCTCGGCCGCTTCCGCACTTAAAAACATTTTTAAAACCAATTTCAAATTGGTAGCGCCGACTCAAATTTTAATTGGGGATCTATTCAACCCCCCCCTTCTAGATCCGTGCCATAGTCTAACAAGTGGTATCCAGAGCTCCGGTTATTCGATGCTTCAAATACAACGAGATAGAAAATGGCAAACGAACCTAAAGGGGCGTACAATAGGGCTCCTGTTTTCAACGGTGAAAATTACAGTTATTGGAAAGACTGTATGCGTGTGCATATCAACTCCATAGACAGAAAAATATGGAACGTTATCCTTAATGGTCCAATAGAAATTACTATGACCAATGCGGATAATGTAGTTGTGCCAAAGCCTGAAGCACAATGGACCGATGACGATGAGAAAAAAATACAATTATGATTGGAAAGCTAAAAACATCTTAATCTCCTCATTAGGTGTAGATGAATACTATCGTGTATCCTATTGTCCTACTGCTAAGGCCATGTGGGATTCACTACAAATAGCCCATAAGGGGACAACCGATGTTAAGTTAGCTAGAATCAACACTCTTATACAAGAGTTTGATCTCTTTTTCATGGAGCAAGGGGAAACCATTGCCGACATGCAAAAGAGATTTACTCATCTTATCAATCCCTTACATTCATTAGGTAGGCCTATTTCCAATGATGTTGCTACTAATAAAGTCTTGAGATGTCTTAACAGGGAATGGCAGCCAAAAGTGACCGCCATCAAAGAGGCAAATGATCTTACCATATTAGATTTGACAACATTGTTTGGCAAATTGCAAGAGCATGAACAGGTACTCTTGAGCCTAGACCAACGTGAAAAGATGGAAAAGAAAGACAAAGCGAAGGTGAGTGAAAAGAAATCGATAGCTCTCAAGACTTCCTCCTCGAAGTCTCAAGCAAAAGAGCAAAATGATTATTCCTCGAGCGACGAAGAAGAAGAAGACAGAAGCGAAGATACGGGGTTGTTTGTTAAAAGGTATAACCGTTACGTAAGGAAGAACGGCATACAACATTCCGAGAAGAACTTGGTAAACTTCCGGGAACAATCAAGACACTCCAAGGATGATGACTCGAAAGGTAAAAAGACTAGAGGGACGTGCTACAAGTGTGGAAAGCCCGGTCACTACAAACTGGACTGTCCAATGAATAAAAAGGGAAAGGACAAGGAATCATCAAAATCACACAAGAAATCATCAAAGCAGAGGAGAGCGTACATAGCATGGGAAAGTGACAGCGACTCTTCCTCCTCTGATTAAAGTTCTAGTGATGAAGAAGAGTCCGTGAATCTATGCCTCTCCGCCAATCAGAAAAATAAGAAAAAACAGGTACGTAACTCTAAATATGACAAGTCATCAAATATGTTGCATTCAGAATTACTAGCCGCATTTCATGCCTTACATAATGAAGCAGTTGAAGCCTTCAAGAAACTTGCTTCTAATAAGAAAATCTTTACGTATTTAGAGCATAAGGTTAAAGAGTCCGAAAAGAAATTAGAGGACCTAAAGGCTTCCATTGTGAAAGGCAATGAATCGGATTGTAAGGACGATAGAAACCCTTTCAACTTCGGGTGTGGCACTTGTCATATTTGGCAAGGTGAGGTTAGACACCTCAAGGCCAAATTAAACAAGGCACTCGAGCCTAAAATTACATTTGCTATTGATAAAAAGGATTTTAGAAAAAGTATGATTAATCCATACCAAAAATATGCATATGTAATTAGGGATCAAGCAAGTGAAAGTGTCTCTAAAGTTGATTTTGCTTGCTTATACTGTTGCAGGAAAGGCCACTCCATTGGTAAATGCCGTTTTAGAAGATTTCTTGTTCCTAAAGGCATCTACCAATGGTTGCCCAAATGCAACCATTTTGTCGCTAACCTATTAGGACCCAATATGCCATTGGGTACCTCCTTGTGCTAATTATGTTTTGACAGGTGAAATGTGTCGAGACCACCGAGAGAAGATGGGTTCTCGATAGTGGGTGCTCAAGACACATGTCTGGAGACATATCCTTATTCATAGACTTTGTGGCTAAGAAGAAAGGGTATGTAACTTATGGTGATAACAACCGCGGAGCAATACTAGGCAAAGGTAGTGTAGGTAATCCCGCCTCTGCTATGATTTCCGATGTATTGCTTGTCGAAAACCTTAAACATAATCTGCTTAGCATTAGCCAACTGTGCGACAAAGGATACAATGTATCCTTTTCAAAAGATTGTTGCAAAATTGTACATGAAAATGATAAGAAGAATATGTTTAATGGTTTTAGAGTAAACAATGTATATATGCTTGACTTAAATGAAGTATCATTAACAAGCGACAAATGCCTCATAACTATGAGTGAAGACTCATGGCTATGGCATAGGCGTTTAGCGCATGTTAATTTTGACTTACTCAATAAGGTAGTCTCAAAAGACCTAGTCTTAGGACTTCCCAAAATAAAGTTCACCAAGGATCACCTTTGTGATGCTTGTCAAAAAGGGAAGCAAACGAGGATCTCATTTAAATCCAAAAAGATAATTTCAACAACGAGACCTCTTGAACTTCTACACATGGACTTGTTTGGGCCGTCTAGGATCAAAAGTCTAGGAGGAAACTATTACGGGTTCGTAATAGTGGACGACTTTTCTAGGTTTTGTTGGACCATCTTCTTAGTAAGTAAAAGTGATACATTCGCCGCTTTTGAAAAGTTTGCTAAGCTTTCCCAAAACAAGTTAAATACAAACATAGTGTCCATAAGGAGCGACCATGGAGGTGAGTTTGAAAATCATTTGTTTGAAGAATATTGCGGTAACCATGGTATTGATCATAACTTCTCCGCTCTATGCACTCCTCAACAAAACGGGGTTGTGGAGCGCAAAAACCATATTTTAGAAGAATTGGGAAGAACAATGATTAATGAGAGTGGTTTACCTAAATATTTTTGGGCCGACGCCATTAGCACGGCATGTTATGTTTTGAATAGAGTACTTATTCGCCCCATTCTAAACAAAACACCGTACGAACTCTTAAAAGGGCGAAAGCCAAATGTCTCTCACTTGCACGTGTTTGGATGTAAATGTTTTGTATTAAACAATGGTAAGGAAAACTTGGGCAAATTTGATTCCAAAGCCGATGAAGGTATATTTCTCAGATACTCTCACTCGAGTAAAGCATATAGAATATATAATAAACGTTTACTTGCTGTAGAAGAGTCTGTGCATGTTACCTTTGATGAGTCCTACCCGAGAAATGTCGGAAAGGAGAGTGTTGTTCATGGTGCAGGTACATCCACTGAAGACATACTCAAAAGTGGCGAGATAGGGATTGATCAACCTGACGAAGCCAAAGTTGAGGAGGATAAGGATGCACACCGTGATGCAACAGAGGAAGTTCATCCGCTTTAAAACGACGATCTTCCTCATGAATGGAAGTCATCTAAAGACCATCCTATTGAAAACATTATTGGAGACATCACAAAGGGTGTAACAACTCGTGCTAAGCTAAGTAATTTCTATTATTACTTCGCTTTCGTGTCACAAATGGAACCTAAAAATCCTAAGGAAGCCCTACTCGATGAACATTGGTTTCTGTCAATGCAGGAGGAACTAAATCAGTTTACTAGAAATGAGGTTTGGGACCTTGTCCCTCCTCCACGAGGTCATCGAGTAATCGGCACCCGATGGGTGTTTAGGAACAAGCTGGACGAAAACGGGGTAATAACTCGTAACAAGGCGCGTTTAGTCGCGCAGGTGTATAACCAAGAGGAGGGCATCGACTATGAGGAAACTTATGCTCCTGTTGCCCGACTCGAGGCTATACGCCTTCTTCTTGCTTTCGCATGTGTGAAAGATTTTAAGTTATTCCAAATGGATGTCAAGAGTGCGTTCCTTAACGGGTACATAAATGAAGAGGTCTACGTTGCACAACCTCCGGGTTTTGAATCTCATGAGTACCCCGATCATGTTTATAAACTAAAACGGGCGTTGTATGGTCTCAAGCAAGCTCCTAGAGCTTGGTATGAGCGCCTAAGTAAATTTCTACTTGATCAAGGTTACTCAAGAGGAAAGGTTGACACGACACTCTTTATTAAACGTCAAGGAAAGCACTTGATATTAGTTCAAATCTATGTTGATGATATAATCTTTGGATCTACTAACATGAATCTCGTGAGAGAGTTTTCTGTTCTTATGCAGGGTGAATTCGAGATGAGTATGATGGGAGAGCTCACATACTTTCTCGGCTTGCAAACTAAACAATTCAAGGAAGGAACTTTCATGAGTCAAACAAAGTATTGTTTGGATCTTCTCAAGAGATTTGACATGGCAAAATCCAAGGCCATAGACACCCCCATGCCTACATGTGCAAATTTGAATAAGGATGAAAGCGGTAAGGACGTAGAGGTAAAAAGGTATAGAGGTATGATTGGATCACTTCTCTATCTCATTGTGTCGCGTCCTGATATTATGTTTAGCGTGTGTATGTGCGCAAGGTACCAATCATGTCCTAAGGAATCCCACCTAAAAGCTGTTAAAAGAATACTTCGGTACCTATCCGGTACTCCAAAGTATGGTTTGTGGTATTCCAAAGGTAGTGATTGTTCGTTGGTAGGTTATTCCGACTCCGACTTTGCGGGTTGCAAATTGGATAGGAAAAGCACTAGTGGTACGTGTCACTTGTTTTCAAATTCTTTGGTTAGTTGGCATAGCAAAAAACAAGTTTCAGTTGCTTTATCAACCGCCGAAGCGGAATACGTTGCCGCCGGTAGTTGATGTGCTCAAATCCTGTGGATTAAGCAACAATTATTGGACTTTAATCTCAAACTTGAACGTATTCCAATTCTATGTGACAATACCAGTGCTATTAATCTTACCAAGAATCCGGTATTGCACTCTCGCACTAAACATATCGAAATTCGACACCATTTTCTTCGAGATCATGTTGAGAAAGGTGACGTTGTATTTGAACATGTTGATACTAAGAATCAACTAGCGGATATTTTTACTAAGCCTCTAGCCACTGAACCTTTCTTTCATATTCGCCGAGAACTCGGTATTCTCGACATTTCGGAGCGGGAGTCATAATTTGCTTATTTCAGCTTATTTCATTCACATCTATATTTTGTACTTCTAACAAACTTGATGTTTTTGCAAGTACAAGTATGTTGTTTATCAAGCTTATCCGGCATTGAGGTGATATTGTTCCTCTTCCTTCTCTCTACATACAAGTTTTCTTTGTGATCTCAAAGTAAAATATGTTAACTGTGGTGCATATGTGAATCATCTGTTGTGTATTTAATTGCTTGATTAAACATTTTTTTGTGGCATTATTGTCTGCATTTATTAAGCATCATGCCATATGAAACTAGGCAAAATTCTGCATTTTCAGGTCTTGAGTCGACCATACCAGAACAGAGGTCGACGCACTCTGTTTAAATTTTAAATTTATTGAAAATTTTACAGCATGCGTCGACGCATGCAGAGCTATGGTCGACGGCTCGCTGAAAATTTCAGTTTTATTTTTTTGCCTGTTCGTTTCAGCTCTCCTCATTTAAGGCAGTTACATGCATCCACTCATATTCCTAGGGAGTTGCATCTATTACCCTCCACTACTCCTTCTTGTCTCTTCCACTCTCCAACAAACCCTAAGTTTCACTTAAAAAGTGGGAAACCATTTTCTGAACCCACAACACCTCTCATTTCAGAATCCTCCCATTTCACATTTCTACCCATGGCTTCCTCTTCTCATAGACCCACCAAAAAGAGGTCAAGAGGGTCAACATCTGCCTCAATACCCATTACCCCCGAATCACTTGTTCATCCATCCCTCCGTGAAAACTTCAACAAGGATATTGGTCGAAGAAAGGTTGTAGGCCAACATGAATTCTACGAACTTGTCGCCGAACGCATGCATCTTGGAGAAATCATGACCTATCTCACATATCACGGTATTGAGAGATTTCTTGAATGCAATGCCAAGTACAGTGAAGACCTGGTACGTATATTCTATACTGGTCTCAATGATAAATTTCATGGTGAAAATTTCCACTCCGTTATCGGACCCACTCAGGTATCTCTAACTTCTGAAATTTGGAACAAATATTTTGATATGACTGTGGAGGAAAATGAACCTCCTCTAGCTGAGGTAACTGATTCACGCACAATTGAAGGTTATGAGTTCAAAACTGCACTGAATGGTATGCTTAAGCGACCCTATCCTGCCCACATTGTGAACAGTGCTGCTTTTCCATGATCTGTCACTTCTGGAAAACTCAAAACTTCAGCAAGAATTCTTCAGCGGATTGTGGCGCGCATTCTGCGGCCCAAACAGGGTGGATTATCAAGGGTGGAACAGGCTGAAGTTCATCTCATACATATCCTGGGTTACGGTATCAAAATCAACTGGCCATATTACATTGCGAGTCGCATGTATGAATTGCGTGACTCCAAACGAAGTACGGCACTTGCCTATGGATCTTTCATCCAAGAGGTCCTCAATTATGCAAATGTGAACTACCCCTCCTTCGCATACACTTCTATTTCCGCTGACAAAGAATTCAGTCCAAAAGTTTTCTCAATGATGGGATACGTCTGGATTCGCAAATACCAGAAGTACAAATTCTATCGCCGCTCAAATATGCCTCAGTCCGATTCATCAAGTGAAGAGAGTGCAGATGAGTCCGAAGGTGAAGAGAATGAAGTAAGTGCAGATGGTTCAGATGAAAGTGAAGAAGAACAAGAACAGGATACACAGGCGGCTGACACAGTGCAACCATACCAAGCGGATCATACAGAACGTCAAACATATGAGCCTCCAGACAACTATCAAGAGCCGCCACCAAATTCCAACCTCAATAATGACTGGACTCCTTACACGGGTCAACAAGAAACTGACAGTGAGGAAAATAACCAAGGCTGGGGTGAATGGAAATACATTGGGTGGACCACACTTGGGAGATTTTATCAGCCCTATCAACCTAGCTCTGAGGCACCTCCTTCTCCTCAACATCCATCCAACAACTCCGACATTCTGGAAATGATGCAGTCCATGCAATTAGACCAACGTAACTTCATGACCACTATGCAAGAACAGCAACAGAATTTTATGAGAAATCAGGATGAACGGATGGAACAAGTTCGCTCTGAGCTGCAAACTCAAAATGAGCGGCTCAGTGGAATCTCCACACAGCTGGATGCTTGCTTTGAGATTCTCGTTCACTCTCATCAAGCTGAAGCACGGGCAATTACTGAGAGTCTCGACTTCCTGAACAACATCACTGAAGAGTTCACTGATTTGGCTCATCCTCAACGCCATCCCCATTACTATGAGAGGCGTGGCCGTGGTCGTGGACGTGGACGGGGTTATTAGCTTGTGTTCATCTTAGTATGGTTTCATTTGCTGTTTTGATTGCATGTATCATGGTTTCTTTCGTTGTTTTTTTTTTGGTCGCAAACTTTGTTATGGTGTTTTGTTTAATTTCTAAATTCTGTCAAGACTTTATGTGCTGCTACTTTATGTTCTATCTTCGTTTCTTATCAATATTATGTATCAGTATTGGTGTATGTTTAATTATTATCTGTTGGATATATTGTATGGCTTTTCTTGATTTTATGTTAGATATATTGTTAATCCGTCAAGACTTTATAGTTCTCCGTTTCTTTTTGATGTTGTCAAAGGGGGAGAAAAGCGTCAACCACCACCACAACTGCTTTGACTGAAAAAGAAAGGGGGAGAGCGTACAACTATGTTAAAGACATCGCATGTAGTGTGCAACAGGTTGTCATCATCAAAAAGGGGGAGAATGTGAGGGCAAGTTGTCTCGCAACACAGGCCTCCAAGTTTTCGATGATGACAAATTAGAAGCATCATGAAATACTTCAACATGCTATACTTCTTTTTCATTGTTAAACCATTATACCTTAATATGAGTCATAACTGAATGTGGCAGGATGCACAAAATGGCGAAAGTTGTTATTTTTGCAGGTTTCTAAGCAGTGAGTCGACCATACAGTCGGCGCATGAAACCTGGCATTTCTCACGGCTCAGCGCATGGAAGCAATGCGTCGACCGTACAGTCGGCGCATGGGTGTTTTGATTTTTCACGGATCAGCGCATGAAGACATGCGTCGACCATGCCACTCAGCGCATGAAGGTGTGTATTTCCCACGGGTCAGCGCACGCCGACCCTATGGTCGACCGTTCGCGCGCTGTGCAGTTTTTCTTGATGTGTTTTAAAATTCTGTTCAGTTGACTGTTTTGGTTATTACTATAAATAAAGTTTTGCTTATTTTTTACAACTAACAATTGAAATCTTGAGTAAATTGTCAGGGCAAGAAACGTGAAATAGGTGCAACATATTTCTTCATCTTCATCCTTCAAACAACACACAAATCCTCAAATATACACAATCATTTTTGCTGTGATTGGTGTCTTGTTCAAGGGTGATAAGGTTCGAACGCGTTGATTGAAGATCCGGTTCGAGTGGAAATTGGGGCAGGTGTTTCTTGCAGAAAACCTTGAGGGTTTTACCCATCAAGACTAGAAGGTTTTGAGGGCTTTTGCTACAGAATAGTTCGTTCAACATTCAAGCAAGTGCGAAGGTAATTGATCAACAGAAGGTTCATCAGTTTAGTAGCTAGGGCGTTGAAGTGTTGAAGACTTTCCGGGTTTTGATTTGTTGGTGTCTAAGATCAGCCGAGCCGAAGGTTTGAACAACGGAAGGTTTTTCATTAAGGTGGTTGGAATCGGAGATCATTCACAACAAATTGAAGGGCTTGATTCATCTTGAATCAAGGTGCAAGAAGTGATAGCAAGCATCAACATCATTTGAGATTGTTTGTATCATTGTCTATCAACTCTTGTGTAAACTATTCATTCCAACAGGTGATATATATTCAATATATCTCAATTCTAATTTTAGAATTGAGGGCAGACGTACCCCGAAGCGAGGACGACGGGGGAACTGCCTCATCAAATCGTGTGTTCTTTAGTTTCTGTCATTTTCAATTCAGCTTATAAAATAAGTGATTCTAGCTTAAGTGATTATTGTCAAACTGTGATACAAATTGAGTAAGGTGTTGAAACTTTGTTTTTAACTACTAAGTACAATAAAAATATTGTACTAGGGCATTTCCAATCTCTTACTCAACATAAATATCCTTTGAGGTATTTGTGCACACAAACTGTTCGACAAAAGTCCTGAACTAAAATTGTCTTATTTTGCTTCTAGTTTTTGTGTGCCTTGTTTGTCATTGGAACTAGGTAACCTTGCAAATTGAAGTAAATAATTGATAAGCATAGTTTGTGTTGTGATTCTATTTTTCCGAATTGTCATAAATCCATAGGCTTACGTATATCCGGTTTTCCAATAACCGTTCATTTTAGACTATATTTTTCCTCGGCCGCTTCCGCACTTAAAAACATTTTTAAAACCAATTTCAAATTGGTAGCGCCGACTCAAATTTTAATTGGGGATCTATTCAACCCCCCCTTCTAGATCCGTGCCATAGTCTAACAGTTGAGTTGTCTGAGACATAACCGATGAGACGATATGGTTGATCTCTCGACTTTGTGATAGACATAACCTCTGTTATGAATTATACGTGATGATATTGATGAGTGATTTAGGTTACGTGCATTTGATCCATATATTTTTTAGTGCATGATGGGTAGAACGAAATACAACTCCTGACGAGTTTTCTCATGTCTTAAGAATGTATTTATTTTCTTGTTTTATGTTTTTTTCTTTTGCACTTTTATTCCAAACCATTTAAACTCAAACTCAATAACATTTAAATTATCGAACGACAGTTCAATAACACTAATCTCTGTGGATACAATAAATTTCCCAGAAAATTACTTCCAAATCTTTTGTTGCTTGCCACTTTACCGCACCAGCAGAGATCCATAAACATAATTGATTAACTTATTATTTTTAAGAAAATTAATAGAAAAAATTCAAAAGTTAACCACAAGAAATTAAAAAACTAATCATCTATGATAAATATATTGTTTTAACAATATTTAATCTATGCTTTTGAGAGTCAAGACCACAACAATTTCAAACTTAAAAAATTTAGAATAATCATTCATATCTCTCTAACATTATATATATATATATATATATATATATATATATATATATATGTGTGTGTGTGTGTGTGTGTGTGTGTGTGTGTGTGTGTGTGTGTGTATGTGTGTGTGTGTGTGTGTGTGTGTGTGCGTGTGTGTGTGTGTGTGTGTGTGTGTGTGTGTTTTAGATTTGTTTATAAAATAAGTTATATCTAATTACAAATAAACCAACATAGAAATTTAAAAATATATATTAATTAAGGATATTATGGTATTTTAGACGGGGCGGGGTATATGTTCTCCGTCCCCAAACCCAAAGTGCCTTCGTGGAAATTTTGTTCTCCATCCCCACTGGGGAAAATTCCCCATCTTTGGGGTCCCAAATGGGAAAAATCTCCGCGGGGATCCCCATTAATGGATGCAAGTTGACATCCCTACCCTAAACACCAATAAATTTGTATGCATGTCTAAACAAAGTACCTATTTTGAGTGTAACTAAAAACTAATGCATTTTAAATAACATATTTACCTAATACATACATAAAACCTCAATAATATAAAGAAAATGAGAAACTTACCGATTGAGAGTTGTTGTGCGAAAGCTTGAATGGAGTGAATGGAATCTACTGAGATTAATTGCATGCAGTTGAAGTAGTGTTGAAGTTTAAAAAATGGAACACTTGAATCTTTCTCAAAGCTATTTGAAGGGTTTGTGAAAATCTAAGAAATGAAGAAGGAAGGGGAAGGGTTTGACGTGAGATATTTTAATAAAAGCTCGTCTGAAGACGCATCTTCGTAAAACCCTCTGAGCATAAAACATTGAATTTAAAATAAGGGTTATTATAGAGATACATCTCCAAAAATACTTTTGAGTAAAAACTCGGGTGGCTCACTTAGGAAAACTTTGGGGGGTGTAATTTGGATGCATTCAGAGATGAATCTTAGGAATCTATGGCCTTTTGTAACTTTTCACTGTGGCAAACTAGCACCCCATAGGGTGGGAAAAGTAACCCCCATAATTTGTTCTCAAAATTTTAGACCCTTAAATTTTAAGGGACTTATAAATTAGGCATTAGTTTTTAAAAATCCCATAAATTAACAACTATATACACAAGTAATAAAACTTTTTTTTTTTCGTTTTATAAGTTTATACTAGATTTTATTCTAAAGGCTTAATACTCTTTTTGGTCTCGTATCTTAACTTCGAGGTTTATTTTGGTCCATTAACTCTTTAAAATGTTCCATATTAGTCCTTTTTGTCTAATTAGCAACAAATTTAGCGACTTATTTTTGAATTTTTTTTCGTCGCTAATAAGATAAAAATGACTAATATAGAACGTTTTGAAGAGTTGTGAGACTAGTATGGACCTTTTTAAAATTAAGGGAGCAAAATGAACCTCGAGGTTAAGATACGGGACCAAAAAGGGTATTTTCTCTATTCTAAATCATGAAAAATATGGTATAAATGCATTAAATGTATGAATTTATATTGAATTTGTAAAATACTTGGTGTCCAATATTTTGTATTATACCGTATTTTAAACAAATTTGATATAAATAAATATGGTTATACCATTTTTGTTAATATATATGGTGTAAATACATGAGTTTATACTCGATTTATTAAAATATCTAGTGTAAATTCATGAATTTATACATGGTTTACTAATATATCAGGTGTAAATACATACAACACTAGATAGTTGTGAAATTTTGGTAGTTGTAGGGGTGACACCAGATTCTTGTAAAATTTGATAGGTAAATATTTTTTTAATAGTTTGATTTATTTTGTTTTAGTGAGACGAAGAGGAAGATATGGTATAGTCATACCTAGTTTAAGCAACAAAGTTGTTAGTGATGTTGCAGAGAGCTTTCAAAGAGACAAAAGAGATGCTACTAATGGTCATTTATGCACTA
Source organism: Lathyrus sativus (assembly GCA_963859935.3). Lineage (NCBI taxonomy): Eukaryota > Viridiplantae > Streptophyta > Magnoliopsida > Fabales > Fabaceae > Lathyrus > Lathyrus sativus. The sequence continues at coordinate 550,776,393 of OZ012735.1, read as the reverse complement.
GAGTGGGTAAAGTAGCTCACACCGATCTCACAATAGAAGGATTAAAGAGACTCATTGTCTAAGTACTGTCATATGTATAGAAGGCACGTGCTTCTGTGCCTGATCATGTTTAGTTAGATGAGTTAAACACGAGACTCCATATTCAAGAGAGGGTAAATTGTGAGGGTTTGAAAAACGACAATTAAAAAATATATATTTTCAGAATCAAAGTTTAAAAATATTTTCAAAAGAAACATTTGGATATGCAGTAAAAAATCAATGTAAAGAAAATGAGCAAAAAATAAAGAGTTATGGGAAGAAAGATGGCACTCGAGATTTATAGAGGTTTGGTCTAAAATAAGTGAACTAATCCTCTCCCCAAAAATTAATCTTAAGAGTTTCCAATAATTCTTATAAGCTTTTAGCAGGTTAGACACACGAACAAAGCAATGAGCTATGGAAAGAAGTGGTTAGTCTTCAAGCCAAACACGAACAAAGCAATGAGCTATGGAAAGAAGTGGTTAGTCTTCAAGCCAAACACGAACAAAGCTTCCAGTGGTTATTCTCTAAGCCAAACCGATATTTTATACGAACTTACCTCGAACTGAGCTGGAGTTTTCAACTGACTATCCTCCGAACCGAACTGAGATTTTATACTGCACTAAACATGAAATAAACCAAGATTTTACACCAGGATGATGTCGAACCAACAAAGCTTTTACACTAGGATAAGCTGAAGAACTTATAAGAATATTGTTCACAAGTTATCTTTAGAAACCCAGAAAGAGATATTTTTCTTAAGTGGCTAAACTCATGAATCAAACATGGGCTTAACACTAATCCCCCAAACAAACACTTCCCAAGGAAGAAGTATTCACTCAATAGGAAAAGTAAATCTTGGTGAATTTTTACAATATCACCCTTTCCATAACAACTTCGTAAATTAAACACAAGAACCTTTCTCAAATTGCCATGGCTAAATTTATGTGAGTGAATTTGAAAATATTTTAGAGAGAGAAAAAAAGTGAGAAAGGTGAGATATCTCACGTTTTTGGATGATGAAAAATGAAAGGAAAAACCTCTATTTACAGGCTAAATGATGGTTTAAAAATGAAAATGATCCATGAATAAAATTAATTACTTAATCAATTAGGTTTTTAATCTAATCAATTAGATGACATAAATAACTGTTTATTGTGCTCATTTTGAAAGGTTTTGATAAATATTCTTTCTATTTATTAATAAAATGTCACAATCAATTATAAACTCATTTAGCCCTTATCTAATTGATTAGGTACTTGGTCTATTCGACTAGACAAATAAAGAACTTGCCCTAATCAATCTAACATCTCATAATTCATCTTGTTAGGCTCAAAAGCAATTTAAGGTGATTTTATTTTAAAAATAGAGGCTTTAAAAAGATTTTTTGTAAGTGTTTTATTTAGCCATAATACTTTACAAAAGTCCCCTTGTGTTCTTACAAAACATTGATCTCTCAGACACAATGAGGCAAGCTTTCACACTTCATCTATTTTACACTTTGAATCTTCAAGTATTTTGTAGGATAAACTAATCATATAAGAACTTTACTTGATTCTTCTTGGAGACGAGGTTTAATATGTCTTCAAGTCGGACGCCATCACCATAGGATATCAAAGTGATCATTAAACCCTAACGCTTCAGCTTTATTATTAGGAGTAGCATGATCAACCACTGTGTGCATCTTTGACCGCTTGAAACATCATTATCAATTGATTGTACTTATATGTTGTTGTCATCAAAGTCATGATACATATTCATGAGTTGTCATCAAAGTAATGTTACATGTTTATGAGTTGTCATCATCAACACCATGATGTTGACAGGACTAGGCATGTCTTGTTTAACGTTGATCACTTCCTAATTAAACCTGAAAGCACATAGTTTCACAAGGGGCGCATGCATATTTGATGGATCAAGATGATATACATGTTTTTCACAATGGTCCCGTAATTAAGGGGTTCCATGAAGAACCCTCCGACCTTACATTTCCAGCACAGTATGTCGATCATGTTGCCTTCAGATTAATGCATGGATACACACACACACACACACACACACACACACACACTAATTTAAGTTGATTTTATGTATTAGTTGTTAATTGAAAGTAATTTATGGTTGATGCTATAATTATTACAGGATTGCCTCCCATTAAAGGTCCCTACTCATGGTCTGAAGCTGAAGAAATTTTCGGTAGTGCATATGCTAGAGGAAGTTAGGATATTGGTAGATATTGTTGGCTTAGTGTCGTAGATGGATTGTTCGCTCATGATGCTTTACACTCCATTATTATATACTTTTGTTGAGCTACATCATTTAGAGACATCTACATTTCATCTTCAATTTAGTGATATGACGATTACCATATACATTATCTCTAGCCTGTTCCATCTCCCAATTGTAGGTAACTTTTTTACCCCTCTGTTGATGAACGTCGTGATTGCAACTACAACACAAGGATCATATTTGAGGAGTTTTGGTTTAATTTGGGTTCTTATTTTCATCTCTTGGATCTGGAAGAATTATACGTCATTGATGGAGCATTATATGTACCATAAGACCACCAGGGTATACATGTTGAATCTCATTAAATTCACTATTTTGGAAAATAAGTCACAAGTCTACATTTATGCGAAGTACATATCCTTATTCATTAACCTTTAATTTCATAGTTAGGCATGAGTTTGTGTTGTAGTAACGCTACTCTATCATACTATTGGAGTGGCTACTACATTTGAGAGAGGCAACTTGTTGGTTATATGAGCCTATTTTAGGTATAAATTGAAGGCTCTAAAGATTTGAATAAAATTTTGGTAAAACGTGATGTTGCACAAGATGTTCCAACATGATGAAATATGCTAAAGGAAGACATGTCAGTTAAGATGTCCTAGCATTGTGGACTCAACATCCTGGTCTGGTGCAACAGGTTTGTTACAGATCTATCCCAAGATTTAAGGAGCAACCAGAACATGGATCAATGGAAGATTAAACAGATACTTCGAAGCCCATTGACAACTGAAGGCTATAAAAGGAAGACCAAGACCTAGGGTAGAATAATAATTTTTATTAAGACTTTTGTAAAGTAGAAAATAAGGATTTAGGTTTTTGAGAGTCGTGTACTTTCTTGTGTTGTAAGTCACCCTTTGTATCGACTGATACATTATGATAGACATAGTTTTACAGATTCATAAACTTGTAGGTAATGCATTGTGTATTGTTCTTGGATGAAGCTTTTAAGAAAATCCACACATGTTTGTTAGCCAAGAGTCTTGACTGAATATTGTATTGGAAGGAATGTCTTTCAATTGAACATTCTGATGTTGTTGCTGAAGATTGTAACTGTTAAATATCACTAAGGTGATTTAGGAATTGAGATGGGGTTCTCTTATCTAGATGGTGATTTTTAGATAGAATTATACTGGGTAGTGATTAAGTGAGGAGTTATATACGAGGGAGTTTAGCTCTAAATTTATACTGATAATAGTGAATTCATTCTTGGCTTGGTAGCCCCTAGATGTAGGTGATTTGCACCGAACTGGGTCATCATATCATGTGTTATTATCATTTTGTTATATTATATTCAATATATATCTATAATCTAAAGTACATGTTTTGACAGATGTTAAAACGTCTGTCATGACACGGTTTTGAATTTGAAGGTTCAACGTGTTCTTGATTTTGAGATAACAAAATGTTTCTGTCTTTGTTTAGTTTTTAGCAGAGATCAATGTCTCGACATCTCTTAGGACATTTGTGATATGCTTGCCAGAATTTCATAAATAATTACTATGTGTTATTTATATGTTTTTTTATGTTTAAATTGTATGTTTTATTGTAGCTTTAGATATACAAATGTTTACCATCCATTTGTGCCATAAGTGATCGGAGTTATATCATAGATGGCTCCCGGCAGGCCACGAGACGGGGCCTCAAGTATTCGTATCCAGGCATCTTTCAAGAGTACATATAGAGGATCGACACTTTGATCCTAGATGATGTCATTTGTGATAGACATGAACGGATTTATATCATAGACGGCTCCCCACGGGCCATGAGATGGGGTCTCAAACACTCTCATCCAGACAACTTTTAGGAGTACATATGGAGGATCTAAGCTCTGATTCTATATGATGTCACCTGGGCATTGTCGAATTACTTTCGGGCTTTCAACGATGAAAAAGTATTGTTATTGATTATTTACTAGATATGTGTCTCCTCTAGTTTGACCATGTCCATGGAATATCTATACTAGTCTCTATCATACTATCTAGTGTTTATGGATGGTTTTGTGCTTACACGAAGAGCAGTGCTAATGGTTTTGTGATAACATGGTGGCGAACACATAGAAGTTGTACATAGATACGTAAGTTCATGCACCTTTTTTCATCGCCCTTTTATTAACAATATATAAGATGTTGAAATACTTATTCATAACTTCACATTCATCATTTAAGTCCAATTATGTCCCACTACCTTCTTTAACAACTTCATACTCTTCAATATGTAGTTTCCTCCAAAATACTTGAATGGATTCCAAGGGAACATGATCACCTTATATTTAAAGAGATGCAAGTTCACACGCATAAGGTAACCCATGCGTTGTCCTAATGAAGCATCCACATGTAACTTTGTCAACACAAACTCTTTTCACTTGTTCAAACTCTTTCGTAATGTGATGTTTATACAATCTTGATATGAAGCCATGTAATTTTGAATAAAAAGAGTTTTATGTTGATGCTCAATGTTCATAATACTTTTTCGAAAGCACTACTACAAAATACACATTCGGTAACATAATGCTACTACGGTTATGTTGTCCGCCGTTGTAATATCGCAAACTGGATGCGCCTGATATATTTACTATTTTTTGAAAGCTATTTAATTACGGTTGATATGAATAACTGTGGTGATAAAGTAAGTGTTACAAGCTTTGAATCCTGGAAACTACATTTTTCCATTTTTCCTATTACAAAAAGTGTGTGTCACTTTAGTTTATAAATAAATAAAAAATTGAAAATTATTTAACCACAATTTTACTATTCAACCATGATGAAAAGTGATATTTTTTAGTATAAAAGCAAGAACAACCTTTACTCTTCCCAAAAGAGAGAAATGACTATAATGATGATTGAAATTTTTCTTCATTTCTCAAGACGGTCACAAGTCATTCAAGAATATCAACCATTAGAACTAATCATTGCAAGCATTAAATTATCAGATGTTTCATTTTCAACCTCTTTTATAAATGCACACTTTCATATAATGAATTTTCACATCTTCAAATTATGCTTCTTAGCTTCCTATAAGAACATGAGTTCTCCATCTGATAAGGCTAAGAAAATCATCTCAACAGAAGTCATTATTGAGAACAAAATCATCACCATAGTACAACTCCATCAGTAGTCAACTGAGAAGGTCCATCCATTTGGGTCGATTGCTGTCAGGGATGCACTGAGGGTGAGGAAGGCCAAGAAAAAGAAGATGCTGAAGAAGAAGAAGAAGAGAAATGTGCCGAGAAAAATTGTTTACTATGACTCAGATGAGGGTAATAAGGAGCGAGTCGTATATTGAGAAGATTCATGTAGTGCTAGATAGGCATGGCAAAAAAACTCGGATCCGTCGAGGCCCACCCGGACCCGCCCCGAAATTAGCAGGGAAAACCCGGTTTGAGTGGGTACGGGTGCGGGTGCGGGGAAAATCCGACTTTTAATTACGGGTACAGGTGTGGGGAGACACTAAGACCCGCCCGCACCCAGCCCCGCCCCGCCTCCGAATAATGCATTTAGTTTAATTCTCTTATTTTACTTATTTTAATATTCATTTATTAATTATATTTTTAATTAAATTATTAATACCTTTATTGCAATTAAAATAATTAAATTAATTAAATTAATATTCATTTATTAATTAAAATTTTAATTAAATAAATAAATAATTTATTAAAATAATCAATTTTTTAATTAAATTATTAATTTTTATTGCAATTAAAAAGAAATTAATTTTTTTTTCGGGTGGGGGCGGGGGCGGGTGCACCCGTTCTCTACTGGGGGCGGGTCTGGGCGGTAAATTTTTACCCCTGATTGGGTTTGGGGGCGGGGGTGGGTGTGTTACATGGAGCCGGGTGCGGGTATAGTAAAACCCGTCCCCGGCCCACCCCGTTGCCATCCCTAGTGCTAGAGGATATTGTTCCAATCTGGAAAAAATTATGTAATGAAAAACAAATATGTTTTATGTACTATTTCCTTGTGGACCTCTTTGTAGAACTTCTTTATTATTGTTTTATGTACTCTTTCCTTTTGATCAATGAAAAAGTGAAAACAAAAAAAAAACAGTATCACAACCAACAAAAATAACAACAACAACAACAACAATAATGAAGAATAAAAATAACACCATTAAAAAACTCTCTCACCATTATTTTTCGGTATGTTGTTATTGTTGTTGCTTTGGTTCATTAATGTTGCCCATTCTTCCTATTACAAAAAACTTGTGTCACTTAAGTTCATAAGTAAATTAAAAATTAAAAATTATTTAACCATGATTTTACTATTCAACCATTATAATAAGATCTACATTTCATTGTGGTTGCATCACGGTTTTTCTTGTCAACTGTAACACCCCACTTCCCAAAATTAAATAAAACACAAATATTTCAATTAAACATCAGAGTTTACTTTTAAAAGTGGGATATCACATTCGAACAGTTCAACATAACTCTTCATTATATGATTTTCAAATTAAAGCAGCGGAAAATTATCGTTAACCATCGCTCACGGCCATCCGCCAAAATACACAAAAGTATTCATTGACAAGTTCGTCAAACATGATACGTCACATGAATTAACAAATTTATCATAAAACAAATAAACTCCCAAATCCCGTGCTACGTATCAGAGCATCCTAAGACACGACTCGCACACCACTATCCAAGCTAGCTAAGTACCTGGATTGTCTGTACTTCTGAAGAAGCACAGACCACAACAACAACAAAAGGGTGAGAAAACATGATCAAAATTATCGGTAATACAGTACATGAAATAAAGGTAGTAATCATATAATTCATCACCCAATATTCACCAAATACAACCTACTGTCCAACATCAACACAACACACCATAATGCAAATATGCAACTCAACACCATGCATGCGGTATCGACTCATTGGTTCATTCAATCGAACCCTAGATAGATCACATACACCCCATCCTTGGCCATGATCTATCCCCACTATTATTCGCAATGGAGTACGGATGAATCACATACATTCCTCTTGAGCAATGATTCGTCCCACCAAACACCATGATATGCATAACACCAAATGCACAACAAATAACTCAAGCACACTAAGTGCTCACAATCCTCTGATCACATCACCATACAGTATATACATATTACACACCAATTTAATCATTTCAATATTCTAACATAAACCATTGCATAATCAAATCAAATCATACACACCAATATACAACAATTAAACCCAAGCACACTATGCGCACACGATCCTCCTGATCACATCATCAAACATCATACATACGTATTGTTCATCATTTAATTATTTTAATTAAAGTCACACGATTCCCCTGATCTCATCACCATACATCATATATATATATATATATATATATATATATATATATATATATATATATATATATATATATATATATATATATATATATATATATATATATATATATATATATATATATATATATATATATATATATATATATATATATATATATATATATATATATATATATATATATATATATATATATATATATATATATATATATATATATATATATATATATATATATATATATATATATATATATATATATATATATATATATATATATATATATATATATATATATATATATATATATATATATATATATATATATATATATATATATATATATATATATATATATATATATATATATATATATATATATATATATATATATATATATATATATATATATATATATATATATATATATATATATATATATATATATATATATATATATATATATATATATATATATATATATATATATATATATATATATATATATATATATATATATATTACACGTCGATCAATTATGTTAATCAAATTAAATAATAGGGAAATCTACATTTGAACACCGAGTACACACGATCCTACCGATCACCTCACTGTGCATCATATATATACATATATATGTTTTACCCACCAATTAATTATATCAGTTAAATTCAATATTTCCTAATTTCACCTTTCAACACCAAGTATACGCTCTTCACCTCTAAACACCATACCTATCTCACAACTCAATCTACTTATTCCAATTAACTTTGATCACTACATAATTTCACCTTTTAATGTCAAATATACACTCTTCACCAATAATCACCATATCTATGCTGGTCACAACTCAAGGAATACTACAAGATAACAGAACCACCCTCATCGTACAAAATCACAATCTGCTGTCATGCTCGCTGGCTCATTCGCTTAGCGAAGCACTAGCGAATGCTCGCTAGCTGCTCACTTAGCGAAGGCAGACAATAGCTACTAGAAAGGTTCTCTACTCAACTCGCCTAGCGAATGCTCGCTACTAGCTCACCTAGCGAAGGTGCTAGCGAGCGTCTGCGATCTCTCAAAACTCTCACTGTCTAACAATGTCTTCTTGCTCAATTCCAAGCCTATCACTCTATCTCCATATCCCATCCTATTACCACTACAACCAGTACACACTACTCTAGTCATTATTTTATCAATTTATCTCCAGAACCCACATCTATGTCCATCATCAGAACTAGAGAAGTTACTCAGAACCTCCCCAAAATCACATCATACGTGCACCCATTCATCCATGGCAACAACAATCATAAACACATCAACATGCACACCAATTTCATCATAATCAACAACAATCAAAGACATATCAACATAACAAACATATTCATTAAATCCCTACGGGGTTAAGGAATCCCCTCTACCCAATTTCATGTAAACACCAATCCCAATCAGTTTCTCCCCCTTACCTCGATTAATGCTCCGACTGACGAAGAACCTGAAGAATTTTTAGCCCTAGCCTTTTTCTCTTCCTCTTCGTTCTTTCTCTTCCATCTCTCTCCCAAATTGGTTTATCGTGTTATATCCTCCTTCTCCCCAAAATCCCCTTTTATATTACTCATTCCAATAATAATAATAATGATAATAATAATAATAATAATAATAATAACAATAATAATAATAATAATAATAATAATAATAATAATACAATATTACTATTATTTATTAAATTATTATCATTATTCATTATATTATATTAATATTAACTCTATGGCTTAATAAAATAATCCTTATCAATTAAAGGCACCCACCAACGCGCTCAGACACACTCCCACCCAAGGACACGCCAAAAAGACTAAATAATTAAAATGGGTGTTACATCAACCGTGATGGTAAGTGATATTTTTTATTATATAAGTGAAAGTATCTGTCGTTCAGTACATAACATTTGTTTCTCTCAACAGAAAATCCTAACATATCTCACTCTTCTCTCTCATAACATAACCCTAACATCCATGTTACTCTTTAAACATACTTCAACCTTCAGATTCATCTTCACCAATCGCTACCTTGAGGTTCGTTCATTAAACTTATGCTTCGATTTTATTTATGTTTCTTGTTAAAAATGGATTCTCATTTTTTCAGATTCATCTTCATCTCCTTAACAAAATGCATACTTTGACTATGGTACATATGGTTTGTGTTGCTATGAAAAAAATACAAGAAGTATGAAGCTATTATGTAAACTTCATTTACCTTGTACTTCTTTTTCATAGCATCATAAACTAGATGAACTTCATAATTTGTTCCAGTTCAACAATTAGTTTCAAAAAAGGTGCGTTCTTGAAACATTTTATTATACTTGTGTTGTTGTATTTTGTTGTTGTTGATTAATATTCTCAGAACTTCATAACTTGTTGTTGTTGTTTATTATTTCTTGCGTTCTTGAACTTTTTATTTATTTTGTTGTATGTTGTTATGTTGTTGATAAATGATGTGTTGTTGATTAATGTTTTTAGAAACAAGAATAAAACATTGCTAAGTCACAAGAAAGAGGCTCCTTGTGACTTAGCAATGTTTTGTTCTTTAAATTCTTATGCAGGTTGCACAGTAGATGAAGTCGTGTTTATTATATGCTATGTAGATTGTTTGTTTCACTAACTCTTTAATGAAAATACATTTAATTTAAATTGACATAGAAACTTATAATCTAAAAATTAAGTTGTATATGAAAACCAACTTATATCAATCAATATTTTCCGAATTGCATGTGTCTCATCATTCATCTCACGTTATTTAACATATAGAATATGGTACAATGACCTGATTTCTTTATTGCATCTATATCTTCTCTTATAGTTTAATTTGAATAACAATAAATTTTTGGCTAATAAATTGATGTTATTCAAATTAAACTAGAATAGAAGGAATCAATGTCATGAAGGACTTATACCATTAAACCATATTCTATATGTTAAAGAGCGGGAAATGAATGATGAGACACATGCAATTTGGAAAACAATGGTTGGCTTAAGTTGATTTTCAAGAATAGTTTAATTTTTAAATTATATACTTCTTCATCAATTTGAATGATTGTATTTATTTAGTGAGGTGTATGGAAAAACAAACAATCTACATATTATATAATAAACTCTTGGTACTTATAACAATAATTATATATTTTATCCATGATGAAATGTTATTTACGTTTCAAATAAATTGTTGCATGTGGGTTTCGAACCGAGTACCTAAATGTATATATCACAATGGTTGATATAAGTTGAAGGTGTGAGAAATACACAAGAAAGGGGGGGGGGTTGAATTGGGTATTTACTCCATTAATACTTTTTCTTGGTTTCTTCACTTGTTGCTTTTTATAGAGTTCTTAACAAATGCATAGTGGAAGCATATATAATAAAGCATAACACAAGTAAAGAACACATGATATATCCTGGTTCACTTGAGTAAATCTCAAGCTAATCCAGTACACCCTTCCAAGGTGATTTCGCCTCACTCAAGCAAGGACTTAATCCACTATAACCAAACTGATTACGGTTGCACAAGCTAACTGCAGATGACTAACAAATAGACAACGACACATTCAGGGATCCCTTAGGATATAACGTTCATTGACATCCAATAGAATCTGATCAAAAAGGATCTCCTATTAGACTTCCACAAATGACAACTGTCACTTGTCATCTCAAGTATTATGATCTTCACAAGATCACTTGAGGAACCACTAATTCTAAAATGAATTTGTGTTGCCGGAGATTACATGATTGCTTCTTATCAAGTAGATTACTCCTAATTAAGTACAAGGCAAGTATTGGGCAACAACTCCTTGCTTCCTAATACAGAAACTAATCTAAAGATAAATCTCTATAAGATTATGAGAACATTAGTTTCCATATGCTTAAAATATTTTCTTATGTGAGAGTTAAGGCTTCTTTTCATTAAGCTTTTCTTTATCTTTCTCTGTTCGCCACATGCTTGCTAGCATGTTAGCGTTGCTTTTCTTTAGCAGCTCCAGCTGCGTAATTCACTCAACAACAGCATCATTTGAAATAATCAAATGATCTTCTTTTATAGTGCAGCTTTGTGAGGGTAGAAATGTCATCTCTAATTCCAACGGTTATATCCCAACGGATAGAATAAGCTCACGTGTTGGAACAGTGACCTTTGCTTGTAACCTTAATATCTCAACATTGGAAACCACGCTTATAAATAGTACCAATGTCTTTGTCATAATGAAATGTTTGCATGCATTGTACTGTAGTCTTCTTGACTTGGTTATTCTGATGATTCATCTGATGAGTAGTTCAGTAACTACTTTGGTGTGAATGCTTCAGCATCAGAGTTGTTTAAAGCACATGTTTATCAGATTTAATAGCAACAGCTTATCTGATGAGTAATACACCTCTGTCTAGGTGAATTTTCTTCTAATACAATCTTCAACTTCGGAATCCAGTCTTCAGCATTCCAAGATCTAAGTTTCCTTTGAAACGGTCTTGAGAATCTTAATGACTGATTCTTCAGAAATCATGTCTTCAAAATCTTCAAAGTCTTGATCTTCAGAACCCTTAAGTCTTCAGAGTCTTTCTGCACTTGGTCTTCAGAGCCTTCAGAACTTCAAGTCATCAGAGTCTTCAGAGCTTGGTTCTTCAGAGGACTATATCTCAGATGCGTTGATAGCTTTCAGATCAGATACACTTCTCAGAGTAGAATCCACAAGAGAATTGCAACTACAATATACAACATCTTTGGATCTTTCTGATTATGATCGGATACAGAGCCATACTTGCTTCTTCAATACGCTTTAAATGTTTTCAGATCAGATGCACTTCTCAGAGCAGAATCCGCAGGAGCATTGCAACTGCAATATACAGCATCCTTGGAACTTTCTGATCGTGAACAGATACAGAGGCAAACTTGCTTCTTTAATAAGCGTTTTATGTCACGTCACACAAAGTAACTCTCATATTGTATTAGCTGCACACGTTGATGTTGTTTGTTTGATCTTATATATTTAATTATCATGATCTGCACATAACAAACATTAGAACATAAAATGGTTCTTTCATAAATACTTAATTGTTATCATCAAAACATAGAGATAATCCTGTAGAGACAAATATTGCTCTTACAATCTCCCCCTTTTTGATGATGACAAAAACATGTATTTTGATAGAACATTTTATACAGGGTAATCACCAAGCATTAACATATTCAGAGTTTCAAGCAACAACTCCACCTGAATGTGTTAACCTCAAAATTTCATTTTTGCTTGTTCAGAGACTTACTTTGATCCCAAGACTCACAAAATAGAAATTTTGATATAATAAAAATATAATAGAGTAGAAGGAATACTTCCCTATGGTCTATCAAAGCGTAAGTTTTTAGCATCTGGACTTGTTCAGCAGAACTCCATCTTCAGATCTTTAGAACTTGTTTTCTTTAGATACTATATCAGAGCCATATGACTTCAGAGCCTTCCTGAGTTTCAGACTAGGTGAAAATCAAATATCCTGACTTGTGAACCTTTTTAGGTGAACTCCCCCTAGCTACAATAGGTCAGATATTTTAAATCTTCTGAGCTTGATACAACCTTGATTCTTAGTCTTTTGAAGCTAATTAATTCTGAGTCTGATACCGATTAGTTTAATACTGAATCTGATACTAATTATTGGTTCTGAGTCTGAAACCAATTCTTGCTTCTATGAAGATTTCTGATTCTTATGTTTTGATTATCATAATCACAGACAGTCTACATCTTCTGAACATTAGGATTCCAGATGACTTTAACTTTCATCCTCTGAACAGTATTGGGTCCATCTGATTCTGAATCTATGTTCACAAAGTGTATAACTTCTATTAAATGAACTACCAGTTCATTTGAACTCAGAGTTCTTTCATTTGACCTGTCTTTAGAATGCCTAGTGAACTTGTTCAGAGTTCCTTGGTAAAACATCAAACATACAATTAGTAGTAAATGCAGTTTATATCAGAGTTGATGTTTTGCATTCTCTTTAGGTTATATCAGATTATATTCTATTTCTCCAGGTTATATCAAAATCATTTTCTATTTCTCCCCCTTTTTGACATCATCAAAAAGGTGAGTTTTCATTAAAAACATGATTTTAAAAAAAATATACTATTTCTCCCTCTTTTATATCAGAATTAAAAAAATTAATAGAGTCAAGAAATAAAACCTGAGTGCCAAATTCTTATAGAATGACATCTTTTCCATAATTTGTTGAAGCATGCACAAAAGAGAGTTGTTGACAAGTTTATGTTTAGCAAAGCTTTCTCTGAAAACTTGTTGTTCTTTCTTCATAGCTTGTTGATATTCTTGAATCTCACTATCGTCATGTTCTCAATGTACAAGAGTAGTTTCCGAAGAAGAACCAACTACAACAACTTGCTTAGCCTTCTCAGCATCTTCAGCTTCTTGTGTCAATCTGACAGTTTCTTTTCTTGAATCTTCCTCTGCTAGAATTCTCGCTTCTTCAACATCTCTTTCTTCAGCTTCTTTTTGCTTCTCATAAAGAAGTTTGAAGTTTCTTATCCTTTCTAGCTTGTCTTCTCTTTCCTTAACCAGATGAACTTCAGCTTCTAGTGACTTTGAAAACATATTCTCTTGGAACAGATGCAGATGATGAGAGGAGCTCTCAGAGTCAAAACTTTCATTTTTCTGAGAGCTCATATTCCTTTGAGATTCTGAGATCTTCAGAGTTATTCTTTTTCTGAGAGCTTTCCATTCTGACTTTTATCTTTCTTCATCTTGTTTCTTCAACATCAAAACACTATACTTCAGAAGTATCAGAGTTTGATTTGACAGAACTTCTTCTTATTGAATCTTTTATCCAGATCTTCCAGATAATCCAGATCTTTAGATGATCTACGACATCAAATTTGCTCAGAACTTTAGAAGAGCATCTTTGACACCAATAGAAGGTAATGTGCAAAAAATGCATTCTGATTCTTCAGTCTTATGTATATGATAGTTCTCTAGCTGATTCTTCATCCAGAGCATCTGATACTTCAACAAGCAGCAACAACATATTATGCTTCTGCAGTAGAGAGGGCTATTTTGAGTTGCTTCTTGCTGTAACAAGGATTAGATTGTCTGACAGCTTTCAAATGTGCTCTTGCGTTCAACTTTGTCTTCAGCAAAATCAGCATCACAGAAACCTACTAAATTATATTCAATTGATTTTCTTTTCTTTTCCCAGAGTATACTTTGAATGTATGAGAGTCTTAGTTGGCTACTATCTGACAGATTAATCTTCTTTCTGCTATATTCTTCTTTTGAATCATAATGACTTCTTCAGCTTCCTTTCTTTTGAATAGAAACATATCTCCTCTGATGTTTGTATCATCTCGAACAATAGTTATGAATTCCAGATTCTTCCTTTGGTCTTCATCTTCTGATCATCCATCTTCTGATATCAATGATCACACCTCTTTATCTTCTTCCAGACAAATCATAAGAATTTATCCCTTGAATAGACACAATTGTTCATCACAAACTTATCATCAAACCAAGATGTATTTCTGGCATCTATTTGAATGATAATCTTGCTCTTTATCAACAGACATCAGATCATCTGATGGTGACTTCTTCTGCTAACCCGCCTTTGGTTTCTGATTCCAATCTTGCAACCAAATCAATCTCAAGTTCATACTTCACCTCAATCCCAAGAGTTCAGAAGAAGGTGAACATCAACAAATACACTCATGTATCAACAACTTCACTGAACAACTTTCCTTTCAGATATATCTTAAGAGATTTTCAAAGCTTCACTTTATCTTCTGAAGAGATTCTCTGTACCAGACTTTCTAACCATAACTATTAGAGTTATGTTAGTTAGTCCTTCTTGTTATTGACATTCAGTCTTTGCCCAGAAGAGATTCATTAACAGATGTTAACTCAATAA
Source organism: Lathyrus sativus (assembly GCA_963859935.3). Classification (NCBI taxonomy): domain Eukaryota; kingdom Viridiplantae; phylum Streptophyta; class Magnoliopsida; order Fabales; family Fabaceae; genus Lathyrus; species Lathyrus sativus. The sequence continues at coordinate 550,760,850 of OZ012735.1, read as the reverse complement.
TTGACATCAACCCCAGAAGAGTTTGTCTAGAGAGTTTGGGACTGATGTGGTTCAGATACTGGATTTTATTAATTTCCATAATAGATTCTTCTGACTGTGAAGTTGCAATTCTACTAATCTTGATCAGCAACTATTGAGTGAACAGATATGGAAATGTTTCCTTGCATCAGATCCTCTGATGAAATTCCATCTTCTTCTTATCAGAGTAAGCTTCATATCTTCTGATGAAGTTCTATTTCTCCCCTTATCAAAGTAATCTTCAGATCTTCTAATGAAGTTCCAAAGTAAGCTTTAGATCATAGCATATTTTTGCTCTATAGACATTCTTTGTTGCTGACGCTTCAGAATCATGCGTGTATAGATTCTCAGAGCCTCTGCAGTTGTAGTGTTGAGTTTGTACTCACAGAGTCTTCTGAATCTACTGAATCTTTATACTCTGCGCACAGAGTTTTCTGAAACGTTGCTTTCAACCAACCGCTCAGAGTCTTCTGTAGAGTTTCTTTCTCAAAGTCTTCTGTAGCTTTGCTTCCTCAGAGTCCTCTATAGCTTCGCTTCTTGTAAAACACTCAGAATCTTCTGAAGTGTTGTGGCTTAACGTTCAGATCATTCTGTAGCTTAGCTCTTTTAGAGTCTTCTCTTCTTTTGAGTGCTAGATGAATGCATGGGAGTCTTTAGTTGGCTTTCTTTCAGTTAAATTAAACTTCTTCAGAAGCTCCTTCACATACTTCATCTGATGTATGTAGATGCCTTCTGGAGTCTGACTGACTTGAATGCCCAGAAGGTATCTTAGCTTTCCCATCATGCTTATTTCAGCTTCTGCCTGCATACACTTAGCAAACTCCTTTCCAAGTGTAATATTTGTTGTTCCAAAAAATAATATCATCTACATAAATCTGACATATTAAAATATCTTTCTTAATTGATTTATGAAAATAAGTGTTATCAATCTTTTCTCTGATAAAATTATTTTCCAGAAGAAAATTACTCAGCCTTTCACACCAAGCTCTGAGAGCTTGTTTTAGGCTATAGAATGATTTTTTTAATTTATAGAACGTGTTCTGGAAATCTTTCATTTAAAAAAAACCAGGAGGTTGATGAACACATACTTCTTCTTCAATTAAACCATTTAAAAAGTATTTTTAATATTCATCTGATTGAGATAGATGTTATTCTGAGCAACAAAGGAAATTAACAAGAGTATGGATTCTAACCTTGCCACAGAAGCATATGTCTCTGTGTAGTCAAAACCTTCTTGCTGACTAGCCTTGAAGATATGAGGAAGGATCTTGCTCTTGTGAGAGGAGCCAGTAACAGCATCTGAAGTAGGATCTTCTAAATTTCTCTTCTGAGCTTATCTCATATCCTTTGGTTGCGTTCTGCAGTATCTTCATAAACACATCATCCATCTGATTTCTGAGAGACATCTTTAGAGCACATATATTCTGATCTTCAAGATTTAGAGCATTTATTTTGTTAGCATGACTCAAATGTAGATCCAGTCTTGATTCAATTATCATCAAACTTAGATGCATCAAATGACACAGTCTAAATGACAATTTTGTTCTTACAATGCTAAGCTAACTTGCACAGAGTTATTTCAACCAGAGTTGACAGTACATTTGCTTCTGAAAAGAATGTCAACTGACTTATTCATTATGAACAACACCAGTGACTTAAATCCCTTTTAAAAACAGATTGAATGACTTCTGTCATTGTACCTTTCTGAACAGCTTGACTTCAGGATCCAATCATTATGAACTTCTGAGAAAGAATGTTTGATATCATTTGACCAATTAAAATTTGTTCAACTGAGATAAAATCTCAAGTTAACAGAACTTAATTGTCCATGCTACTTCTAATAAAATCTCAGAGTTCATCTTACATCATATTCATGATGAGTTAGTGAACTTCTTTACACAAAACATCTACAGATTTCTTTGAAGCTTCTCAAGGACAACAACATTCTGATGCCTTGAATCAGGAGGATCATTGCTTCAAAATTTGAATTATCTCTGTTCCAGCCCTTTTCAGCAGACTTTATTTTGAAATTCCTATGAGTCAAATTCATTAGCCAACAATATTTCTTTACTTACTAAAGATAATTCCCAATGAGCTTTTCATGAGAAAGTCAAGAGTGGACTAATCTGTTTCTTGAAAACATCTCATACTCAGATAGAAATAATCGTCAGCAAACAAGATTTCTTGCTTTCTGATGATTTGATCTTTTTGAGCGAATACATTGTATATCCAAACGTATTACAAAATAAGCATTCAACAGAAAACTTCTTATCTGATGAATCTCTCTTGTTAGCTGATTCTTCAATCTTCTTCCAAGCTCTAGTGGAGAATATTTTGTTGTTGAAAACTTTAAAACTTCAAACTTCAACTAATCACTGACTTGCTCAAGATAACCCATTTGATTACAATTTCAGCACTCATTTTCATCAAGAACTGATATTTGACTGAAATTGTAAGAGAAGTGAAAAACCACCAAGAGTATTTCTTCACACGTCTTTAGGATCTTTTTCTGACAATGTTAGGTGTTTGATATCCATCAATAACAGAATTGGAGCTCTGATACCAACTGAAGGTGTGAGAAATACACAAGAAAGGGGGGGGGGGGTTTAAATTGGGTATTTACTCCATTAATACTTTTTCTCGGTTTCTTCACTTGTTGCTTTTTATAGAGTTCTTAACAAATGCATAGCGGAAGCATATATAATAAAGCATAACACAAGTAAAGAACACATGATATATCCTGGTTCACTTGAGCAACTCTCAAGCTAATCCAGTCCACCCTTCCAAGGTGATTTCGCCTCACTCAAGCAAGGACTTAATCCACTATAACCAAACTGATTACAGTTGCACAAGCTAACTGCAGGTGACTAACAAATAGACAATGACACGTTCAGGGATCCCTTAGGATATAACGTTCATTGACATCCAATAGAATCCGATCAAAAAGGATCTCCTATTAGACTTCCACAAATGACAACTGTCACTTGTCATCTCAAGTATTCTGATCTTCACAAGATCACTTGAGGAACCACTAATTCTAAAATGAATTTGTATTGTCGGAGATTACATGATTGCTTCTTATCAAGCAGATTACTCCTAATTAAGTACAAGGCAAGTATTGAGCAACAACTCCTTGCTTCCTAATACAGAAACTAATCTAAAGATAAATCTCTATAAGATTATGAGAACATTAGTTTCCATATGCTTAAAAGCTTTTCTTATATGAGAGCTAAGGCTTCTTTTCACTAAGCTTTTATTTATCTTTCTCTGTTCACCACATGCTTGCTAGCATGTTAGCGTTGCTTTTCTTTAGCAGTTCCAGCTGCGTAACTCACACAACAACAACAACATTTGAAATAATCAAATGATCTTCTTTTATAGTGCAGCTTTGTGAGGCTAGAAATGTCATCTCTAATTCCAACAGTTATATCCCAACAGATAGAATAAGCTCACGTGTTAGAACAATGACCTTTTCTTGTAACCTTAATATCTCAACATTGGAAACCACGCTTATGAATAGTACCAAGGTCTTTTTCATAGTGAAATGTTTGCATACATTGTACTGTAGTCTTCTTGACTTGGTTCTTCTGATGATTCATCTGATGAGTAGTTCAACAACTACTTTGGTACGAAAGCTTCAGCATCAGAGTTTTTTAAAGCACATGTTTATCAAATTTAATAGAAGCAGCTTATTTGATGAGTAATACGCCTCTGTCTAGGTGAATCTTCTTCTGATACAATCTTCAACTTCAGAATCCAGTCTTCAGCATTCCAAGATCTAAGTTTCCTTTGAAACAGTCTTGAGAATCTTCATGACTGATTCTTCAGAAATCATGTCTTCAGAATCTTCAGAGTCTTGATCTTCAGAACCCTTAAGTCTTCAGAGTCTTTCTGCACTTGGTCTTCAGAGCCTTCAGCCTTCAGAAATTTAAGTCATCAGAGTCTTCAGAGCTTGGTTCTTCAGAGGACTATATCTCAGATGCGTTGATAGCTTCTAGATCAGATACACTTCTCAGAGCAGAATCCACAAGAGCATTACAACTGCAATATACAACATCTTTGGATCTTTCTGATTGTGATCAGATACAGAGCCATACTTGCTTCTTCAATACGCTTTAAATGTTTTCAGATCAGATGCACTTCTCAGAGCAGAATCCACAAGAGCATTGCAACTGCAATATACAACATCCTTGGAACTTTCTGGTCGTGAACAGATACAGAGGCAAACTTGCTTCTTTAATAAGCTTTTTATGTCACGTCATACAAAGTAACTCTCATATTGTATTAGTTGCACACATTGATGTTGTTTGTTTGATCTTATATATTTAATTATCATGATCTGCACATAACAAACATTAGAACATAAAATGGTTCTTTCACAAATACTTAATTGTTATCATCAAAACATAGAGATAATCCTGTAGAGACAAACCTTGCTCTTACATAAGTAACCTTTGTAATAGGTAGCGCACGTCCTGCCTTATTATCACGATTTCGCGACCGTGGTGGAAAGCACCAGACATACAATCACCCCTTACCTCACAACGATTGGTCAGGCATCTGTGGTATCCCTTTTCCAACCGTTGTGGTATGGCTTTTCCGTAGTAGTGAAGGATACTTTAATCGCACTTAGTTGCATATTTAACATGGCATTGACTGCATCCCAACTTCAGCATAAATCCCCTTTACTAGTAGTCAACATGTTTTTTAGTCTCCAATAAGCAGACTCAAACTTATAAAATTGTATTAAATAAATATGTAAAATATAAATTAATTTAATATTTGCATAATAATATTAAAGTCATATGAAAAAGTACTTGTTTGTTATTGTGCTCCCTAAGTAAGTGACTTGATTAGTCTATGCAACAACAAATTTCTCCTTATAGAGTGACAACCATATTTGGTTAACATAATCAGCAAAGGAAGGGATATCTGTGAATATATGTGCTTGAAGGTATTGCAACTATGATGCTTTGATCCATTGAGTGATCATAATGGTTTTGATGATGACCCCGTTGTTCGGTGGAATCGTGATGATTAATTTGTGGCTTAATCATGTTGATCCTTGGTGATAGTTTTTCAACTCTCTAATGATGGCGATTAACTTAAAAATATCTCAATCCTTATCTAGTAAAAGATTAAAGGGTTCAATAAAGTTCTTATATGATCAGTGCATTTAGAAAAATAACTTGAAGCTTAAGAGTTGTGAAAGATAAAAACTGTGAAAGCTCGTATGGTCGTGTATGTCCGAGTGACTACAGTATTGTAAAGTTACGAGAGCAAATCCTAAATTATTAAGGCTACTATCACACACACACACACACAAAACCTTTTTGAAGCCTCTCTCATTTTATAAAATTACCTAAAAATATTTTAAATGCCTAACTAATGGATTAAATAAGTGTTATAATCAATTAGAGACCTCTTTTACAAAGGATAATCGATTAAAGCTCAAGGATAATTGATCATTTCATTTTGTAACGCCTAAAATCAATTATTTCCACTTTGGAGTTCCATAATTGATTATGGGATCAAATGATCGATTATTGAATTCAATTTGATCCATGGATCGTTTCGTTTTGATCCAAATATTTTCCTACATAAATGAGGCTTCTCCTTATTCCAAAATACACCAAAATTCATAATTCTCTCATTCTTTTCTTCTTCTTTAATCTCCTTCACTATTTTCTACATTTTCTTCCACTAAAAGTTATCTTAGTACCTTGTGAGTGAAAACTACTTGTGTAAACATTTGTACTGGTGTCATGCTTTATTTGGTTGATTCAAGAGTCTGATTCTTTTTAAGGTTCTTGTGTTTGGTTATAGAGATAAACATGTTACAATTTCTATTTGGTTCTAGAACTTAGCCTGGTAAACGTTATGTTTGGTTCTTGAGTTTAGCTGATAAAGTCTCTACTCAATTTGTAAGCTTAGGTTTGTAAAAGCTCTTGCTTGGTTGAGGAGATCAACATGTGTAAAATCTCTTGTCTCGCTTGTAACAAAGGTTCGTGGATATAACCAGTAAAAGCGTAAGTTATTATTAAAATTCTAAAGGAGAAATTCTTGAGAAAATACTAAGAAAAAATTCATCTGAACCTCTATAAATCTTCACGTCATCTCTCTAACCCTCCGTATTTATTTTTTCAGTTTATATTTTGTTCATTAGAATTACTTCCGTTTTATTTTTCACTTCGTTTCTCTGTTATATTACCATACTAACACAACTTGCTGTTTTTAGTAATTAATCTTAAATTAACCATGAATTTTAAATACCATAATTCACCCTCTTCTTGTGCTTGGAGTCACTTGTTTAACAATATCAACACATACTAGCTCAAAATATTCCAAGTGTTGCTCATATTGTTTGAATACATGATCTTATTCCATAGTTCTATCACATGCTTTGTCTATTAACCTTAACAAACTCCTTGCACCTTGCAACGACATTTTTTACAACATGAAAAACACATAAGAGGTAGATCGATGATGGGATAAGAACTTCAACGATATTCATCAAGGAAAGTCCTTGATCAATCACCATGACCTTGGGAAATAACTTTTCAAATATGAACAACTCCTTAAGCTTCTCTAGTGCCTGTATAAAATTTTCCTCCCTTTCATGTTTCAAATAAGCAAACCCAACAAAGAATGTCAACCAGTTGATGTAATACTAACAATCTCAAGTAGTGGTAGCATATACCCGTTGGTTTTATACGTACAATCAAAAATTAAAATTTAGTTAAACATGTTCAAAACCTTCACTATTTCAAGATGAGTCCATAATATATCACCTACAATGTTTGAGTTCTCCCTGTTTATAGTCTAACACAAATATATTTCATTATGAGTTAAGCTCAACAAATGTTTCATTTTTGTTGATTGACCTCTAATAATAGACTTATATGTAGCTCTTGCTATATACATTTTCCTGACACTTGTTCAGATTCTCAACATTCCTATCTTTTAATGCATCCATTATGTACTTCGGTGGCATGTTGTATTTTTTCCTGTCATTCGCAAATTGTCTTTCTTTAAGTTTTAGATGACCTAATATGTTATGTCTTTCTAAATCCTCAGATAGACCATGATTTTGAATACCACATCTAACCTTTATATTCTAACCACAACCACTTTGAACAAATCCAATCGAAATGGACACTTAAACCTTCTACTAGAAATTATTCTGAATACCATATCTACTCTTTATGTTCCTACCACAACTGCTTAAGACAAATCTCAATAAAAAAGGACACTTAAACCTTCTACTAGAAACAACTTCTGACTTTCCTTTATTCTTGTGATTTCTTTCCATATTACAGCCTAGAATTGACTTTTCTTTATTCTTGTGATTTCTTTCCATCCTACACCCAAGAGTCAACTTGTCGCTCATGCCTCCTAACCTATTTGTTGTATGAATTTTATGGATCTCTTCCACCCGAATTCTGAAAAAATTTCTTCTCTCTCTTAAAGCCCATTTTATTTTCGATCTTTTACTCTTCTCGTTGAGTCGTGCTTGTAAAGCAATCCCCACTTTAGCTTTATCATTTCCTCTCTCGTCCATTCTTTGCTCATGAGCCTCAAGAGAGCTCTGAAGCTCATCTTTTCAATGGTGTAAGGTCCTTCGACTCTTCGATATCCACTACAATGTTGTCGAATCTTGAAGTTAAAAAATGCAAGATCTTCGAACAACATTCTGCTCCAAAACAGTTTCTTCACACGCCTTGATTTGATTCACCAAACACGTAATATGCATCACGTAATCGTTGATCGTTTCCTTCTCTTTCATTTGCATTAATTCGAATTTCCTCTTGTGAGTTTGTAACCTCACCACCTTTGCTTTAACAGCCCATGCATAATATTTTTCCAAGATCTCCCAAGCTTGCTTTGCCGACTTGCAATCGCCAACTTTTTCAAAGTTGTCACCATCGACACAAGAATGAATCAAGAAAAGTGTCTTGTAATCTTTCTTATTTTTTTTCCTTGAATGTAGCCTTCTGAGCATCTGTAGCTTCTGCCCCAAGTGGTGTGACTATATTGTTGATCACCTCAAGAACTTCTTGATACCCAAACAAACTTTCATTTGCTTGGGTAACTTGTCATAATTCTTCTAATCAAGAATCAGAAGGTTGGTGGGGATTCTATTATTGGAAACATTATTCATTGTTGCAGCAAATTAATGGATCAGAACCAGGGCTCTTGACGCCAAATGTTAGAACATACAAAACTTCAATGGTGAATCAATGGAAAATTGAGTTAATTTGGAGAAGATGAAGCGAGAAAATAGAGAGAGAGAGAGAGAGAGAGAGAGAGAGAGAGAGAGAAAGAAAGAATTAAAATTGACATTAACCCCAAATGGGAGCACTGAAGGTCATTTATACAACAAGTACAAAAGTTAGGAAAAGTCAAAACAACTTAAAAAATATGCTAATTACATAAAAAAATGCCCAATGTAACTGGTTACCATATTTGAGGTAACTGGTTACCACACACGTCTCTAGCCACTATTTCTAGTGTAAAAGCATGTAATCGGTTCCACACATCTGGTAACCGGTTACCACAACTGAAAATGCCAAAAACTATTTTCAACAGTATTTTTTCATGTCGTTCGCAAACTGTTTTTCTTTGAGTTTTAGATGACCTAATATGTTATGACATTCTAAATCCTCAGATATACCATGATTTTGAATACCACATCTAACCTTTATATTCCAACCACAACCACTTGGAATAAATCTCAATCGAAATGGACACTTAAACCTTCTACTAGAAATTATTCTGAATACCACATCTAATCTTTATGTTCCAACCAAAACTACTTAAGACAAATCTCAATCGAAAAGGACACTTAAACCTAGAAGTAACTTCTGAATTTTCTTAATTTTTGTGATTTCTTTCCATCTTACAGCCAAAAACCAAATTGTCTTTTCTTTATTCTTGTGGTTTCTTTCCATATTTCTGACTTTTCTTTATTCTTGTGAATTCTTTCCATCTTACAGCCAAAAATCAACTCGTCTTTTCTTTATTCTTGTCATTTCTTTCTATCTTACAGTCAAAAATTTAAATTGGCGTTCATGCCTCTTCACTTATTTGTTGTATGAACTATAGGAGAGTCATTATTAATATTTAAAAATATTTAAGAGTGTCATATTCGATAGATAGTAGGGGTGCCATGTATATTTCTCCAAACTTGAGAGATGTTGAGAGATCAAGTATATACGGACATGGTTTAAAAAAAAGGAGGTTTCAATCAATTCTTATAAATTTTCTCCATTATAATTTAAAAAAAACAATACTTCGATGACATGAAAAATAAAGTGAAATTCTCAAATCCGCCTCTCAACCATCTCAAACTTTCCGAAAGAAAATATTTCTTGCACTCCATTAAAAGTAGTGAGATCCATATAAACTTCTTTAATTTAAGAGAATGTATATGACAGAGTATTAAAAAAAATATATATTTCTTGCCCTCCATTAAAATTTAATCTGCATATTATTCAATTAAAAACATCAGCAAAAATTAATCTCCTTTTTAATGGAGGAGAAATTTTTTACTTAAACAAAAACTATGGGACTAACATTATCTAATTTAACAATTGGAAAACTAAATTGTAAAGGAATAAAAGTTTCAAATAAATAGGCACAATTTGAGTCCTTTTCATGTATCAAAAATTGCTATGAAATGCTAAGTGGTCTCTAGCAGTTCTATTCTACTTGCGGTATCGCCGCATTTTCTCACTTTTCCAAACATGTTCTAAGATAGAATAGAATGGAAAAAGTTATGTTTCAAAATCAGCAAAAGCCAAGAGAATGCAAATGTAATCATTCACTCAAACCTTATGATGATACAAAGTTATTAAAAACAAAAGTTAGTAAAATAACAAAATCACAGACTATCAAAATGCATGCTGCTCCATTTCACAGCCCAGTTGGAAGAAAATTTAAATTAAAAAAATGAATAAATTGAATTATACTATACTAGGTGAGGATGAAGTGAGGGAGATGGCCATTAGTATTTGATATGTGCCTTGATTAGTTCTTCAAGCTTCAGTTCAAGCTTCAGACACAAAGATCTTTCAATATATCTTTCAGAAATTGCTGCATAAAAATGTAACCATTAGAGGCAACACAATATTAGTTAAACACATGCACTATAATAAGCACATACAAACAAATCTTCAATATCCAAGCTGTGTGCTTGGAAGAAAAAAATGTCCAATTTAGAACAAATGTTCAAAGCAGCAGTAGCAACATACTTCAGGTTGGTCGGTTACTTGTATGAGGTTTCTTAAACTCCAATTTGGTTTCCTATCAAATGTTGGATATCATAGTAGCAAGATAAATATCACAAAATTAAGAGATCAAAGAATAGGAAAATTTACACCGAATATTTACGTGAAAAACCAACATGTCAAAGGTAGAGAAGAGACTGTCAGAAGAAATTTCGGAGCTTACAAAGAAAAAGTGGGAAATAGAACGTTTGGAGAGGTTGTTAACAACGTGAGGGATAAACCTGGCTCTGATCAACTTAAGAAGCCTTTTGTTCACTTGAAGTATAATGTTTCAGAGGAGTTGGATAGGTTTAAAAAGGCTTACGTGGGAGTGGTTATTAACCCAGGGATGGCTTACAACATTCAAACTTCTTTTGAGATTGAAGGGTATTTCTCTATCAAGGTTACACCCTTAGGCGCGAACTTTGCTTGCTAGAAGAGAGTGATCCGAGAGAGATCAGAGACCTTATCAGAGAAGTTGAATCTTGGTGGAAACAATGTTTTTCTAAAAGCAGGGAATGGAAGGAAGATGTGGTGGGCATGGAAAGAGTTACATGGTTGAGATGTTATGGCATCCCATGCCATGCTTGGAACTTTACGTTTTTTGAAATGTTGACAAAAACGGTAAGAAAATACATTTGTATCGACGAAAACCATTGAAAAGAGAGTTCATGGACGTCGCTAGGATCATGGTCAAATCAAATTGTGCAATTGTCATTAATGAAGTTTTCAAGGCTCAGATCAACAAAGAAGTTTTTAGTATAAAAATGCCGGAAGATTCCAATGGACCATTGCGCATTTCTGTTAAGATTCAACAAGAAATTTGATTAACTATGCTTCTTCTTCTGATTCTGAGGGCTTGTGAAACAATCTTGTTGAAGAGAAATTAGATGTCGAAGAATGGAAATCTGAAGAGTTCAATGGAAATAGTGTTTCTTTGGAGGAGTCTTGTTCTTCTCCGGCCAAAACGATGATTGAGGAAAGGCTAGTTTTAGCCTTTGATGCTTCGAATAATTCGAAAGTGGAGAGGTAGCTGAATCTAGTGATAGAGTCCTAGTCTTTGATGCAACATTTAAGGCTGCAAAATTAGCTTTTAAAGGACACATGGATTCTGCTGTAAGGTTGGATAGCGACGGGTCTGTTGAGCAACCTATTCCTCCTTTTAAGGTTGACTCTGGCAGATCTTTGGAAAATGGGAAAATTGACCAGGCTAAAAAGGTTAAACTTAGAAGCATTTCTGAAATTATTGGGCCGGTGAGATGCAATTCTAAGAAAAAAGTTAAGAGGTTGTTGGGCCTTAATTCTTCGATTGGGTCCACTGAGATGGAGGATCCGATAGAAGACTACTCTCAGCCATCCTACTTTGACTCTTTGAACAAAATCCTTAGGCCTTCTTTGCGCCCTAACTCAAATTGCATTTCAATTTTTATAGAGGCTGAAGAGGAATCTGATAACTTCTTTGCTGGAGCTATCATGTGCTGCTACCAGACTCTGACGTCAGATGTTGTAATCTCAAGTTTTGGGACATCATGGAGAGCAAGGTAGGGCATAATATTTGGGAGTTGTGGCGATAGACAAAACAAAGGATTATCAAAGGAAGATAGCAAAAATGGAGAGAGTGGATAGAGCTAGATTTACAGGTCAGAAGGAGCTTAACAGAAGTGACAAATGATTGTGGGATCTCTGAACATTAGAGGGGGTGGAAATTCTACCAAGAGAAGAAGAATTAAGCATATTATTTCTTCTAGGAAAGATGACATTTTCTTCATTCAGGAATCAAAATTAAGAGAGATGGACGACTCTATTATTAGAAGTTTTTGGAATCACAGCAAAGTAGGTTGGTCTTTATAGCGGGGCACAAGGTCAATCAGGAGGCATTATCACTATGCGAAATAAGGAAATTATTAAACCTATTTGTTCCTTTAGAGGAGAAGGATTTCTTGGTCTTAAACTGGTTTGGAACAAAGATATTTTCTATGTTTTTAATATTTACTCAGCTTGTGGTTTTACTAATAAAAGGAGGTTATGGAGAAAGTTGATCAGGTTAAAGAGTAGATTAAATGATGGGTCTTGGGTTGTCGGAGTAGACTTAACGTGATTTCGAATCTTGTTGAGAGGAAGGGCAGGAGTTCTGTAGCCAGAGGTTCTGAACATTCTGAATTTGAAGCTTTCATTTTCTAAATAGGTCTCGTTGATCTCCCTGTAACAGGTAATAGATTTACTTGGTTTAGTAGAGATGGCAAATCTATGAGTAGATTGGATAGATTCTTAGTTGATGATAGTATTATCCATAAATGGGGTTTGGTTAATCAATCGATCAGCAAGAGGGACATTTCAGACCACTGTCCGATATGGATGAAAAATTGCTCTATAAATTGGGGTCAAAAACCTTTTAATTCCAACGATTCTTGGTTTAACAATCCTGGGTTTATCAAGTTTGTCCAGAAGGAATGGAAAGGTTTCGACATTCAAGGGAGAAGCGACTTCGTAATTTAAGAAAAACTCAAAGCTTTGAAAGCTAGCTTGAACAAATGGAGTAGAGAAGTGTTTGGATTGGTTGAGCTTAAATTAGAAGATGTTGAGGCTTTAAATTAGGCAGACGTGCAGCTGGCTATGGATGATGTTTCATACACTAACCAGGTGGTCAAAAACATATATGAAGTTTGTAGATCAATTTGGAGAAAACTTTACTTAAAGGATAACTTACTTTTTCATAAGGCCAAAGTTAATTGAAGAAGGAAAGAGATTTAAATATGAAATTCTTCCACAACTGGATTAAGGGAAGACACGGGAGAAAATATATTGGATAGGTGGTAACTGACCAAGGCTTTGTCGATTCAGTTGAGGGAGTGAAGTTTGTTGTGAAAAACCACTATGCAGAGCTTTTTTCTGAAAATGATCTTAACAGGCCAGTTTTGGATGGATCTAGTCTGAGAAAGTTATCTGAAAATCAAGTAGTTTTCTTGGAAGCTTTTTTCACTGAGATCGAGATTAAGGTTGTTGTTTGGAGTTGTGATGGATCGAAGAGTCCGCGTCCAGACGTATATAATTTTGTTTTTATCAAGAATTGTTGGTCTATTTTGAAGGAGGATATTGTTTCTTTCGTCATAGAATTTCACTCAAACGCTTACCTTCCTAAGGCGGTATCATCTTCTTTTCTCATGCTTATTTTTAAAGTTGTTCATCTGTTGAAATTAGGAGACTATAGACATATTTGCTTAGTTGGGAGCTTACATAAGATTATGGCAAAGTTGCTAGCGGATAGATTAAAATGTATTATTGGAAGTCTTATCTCTCCTTGTCAAACCGAGTTTGTGTCGGGTAGGAAAATTGTGAGACATTGGATCGAACTCTAGTGTGGTCGAAGTCTGTTCGCAAGTAATGCGTGTTGTAGTCGAAGTTTGTTCTAACATGCATGAGTAAATATTGCTAAGGTTGAGCATGAGTAAATATTGCTAAGGTTGTTAGCATGAGTAAATATTGCTAAGGTTGTTAGCATGAGTAAATATTGCTAAGGTTGTTAGCATGTTGAATTGGGTCTTGCTTGTAAGTTCAATTGTTTAAGTTAGCTTGTACCCTAAGTTAGCTTGTAATGGGTAATTGTTAAAAAGCCCATTAGGTTAGTGTGCTATTTTATTATAAATAGGATGTTAGTTTCTCAATCTTGAGAATAAGGAAAAATAGGAAGATAAAATCCTAATTTCAAGGGAGAGAGGTTATTTTGTTATTCTTGTATACTTGTAATCTTGTTCTAAGAGAAAGGAAAGAATAGCAGTTTAATCACCAATCCCTTGTTGTTCCTTGTTGTTTTACCTTGTTTTCTTTGTTAACCCTAACCCTTGTGTGTTTCTTGATAAGAAAGAAACCGTTTATACTTTGTTTAAAGGTATCCGATTCACAACAAATTGGTGCGGTGAGCGTGGAGAAGATGCCTTCAACAAAGTATGAGATTGAAAAGTTCACCGGAGTGAACGACTTCGGTCTGTGGCGCTTAAAGATGAAAGCCCTATTGGTTCAGCAGGGTTGTTTGGAAGCGTTGAAGGGTGAGGCAGCCATGGACGCTGCGTTAACGGCAAAAGAAAAGACGGGAATGATCGAGAAAGCCCACAGCGCAATATTATTGAGCCTTGGTGATAAGGTTCTTCGACAGGTATCAAAGGAGACTACAGCATCGGGATTATGGGTGAAACTTGAAAGTTTGTACATGACCAAATCTCTGGTGAATCGACTATACCTGAAGCAAGCTTTATATTCATTCAAGATGAGTGAAGACAAAGTGTTGGCTGAGCAGTTGGATATGTTCAACAAGCTGATTCTTGATCTTGAAAATATTGATGTGAAGATCGATGATGAAGATCAAGCACTATTGCTGCTGTGTGCTTTGCCCAGAACACATGCTCACTTCAAAGAAACTCTCTTGTATGGAAGGGAGTCCCTGACCTTTGAAGAAGTTCAATCAGCCTTGTATTCTAAGGACTTGAACGAACGAAAGGAGCATAAACCTTCGACGGTGGGCGAAGGTTTGGCCGTTAAGGGAAAATGCTTGCGAAAGGATGGTAAGTTCGACAAGAAAAAAGGTAAAACTCAACAGAAGTCTTATAGTGGCGAAACATCTAGTATTCGATGTTACCACTGTAAGAAGGAGGGTCACATAAGAAAGATGTGCCCTGAACGCCTGAAAGATCATGGAGGTAATGGCAATGCAGCCATTGTTCAAGATGACTTCGACTCATCTGATGTTCTTGTGGTTTCAAGTGGCGACTCGAGGAAAGAGTGGATTATGGATTCAGGTTGCACTTGGCACATGACTCCAAACAGAGAATTGTTCGAGGAGCTATGTGATCAAGATGGTGGATCTGTGCTGTTAGGAAACAACAAATCTTGCAAAATTGCAGGTATTGGATCTGTGAGATTCAAGCTCCATGATGAGTTAATAAGGTTATTGACTGAAGTCAGGTACGTACCTGACTTGAAGAGAAATTTGATTTCTCTTGGTGAATTTGACAGAAAAGGATATGTTTTTCAAGGAGAGAAAAGTATCCTAAGAGTCATGAAGGGGTCGAAGGAAGTCTTGAGAGGCGTGAAGAAACAAGGCTTGTATACCCTTGAGGCTGAGGTTGTAAGTGGTTCGACAAATGTTGCATCCACGAAATCTATGCCGAAGACAGAATTATGGCATATGAGATTGAGCCATGTCTGCGAAAGAGGCCTGGTCGAATTGGGGAAGTAGAACCTGCTAGGAGGTGACAAAGTCGAAAAGTTGGAATTTTGTGAATCTTGTGTATTTGGTAAATCCTGTAGGGCGAAGTTTAACAAAGGCAAGCAAAGAACACATGGATCTCTGGATTACATTCATGCTGATCTTTGGGGGCCTGCAAGGAATCCTTCACACTCAGGTGCAAGGTATTTTCTATCCATCGTTGAGGACTATTCCAGAAAACTATGGGTATTCATTCAGAAGACGAAGGATGAAACTTTTGAGAATTTCAAAAGTTGGAAGATTCTAGTCGAAACTCAGACTGGCAGAAAGGTTAAGAGGTTGAGAACCGACAATGGCCTTGAATTCTGCAACGAAGCTTTCGACAGTTACTGTGTTGGGTCTGGGATTGCAAGGCATAAGACTGTAGCAGGTACTCCTTAATAAATGGCTTAGCTGAGAGATTCAATCGAACAATCCTTGAAAGGGTTAGATGCATGTTGGTTAGTGTTGGATTGAAGAAGGTGTTTTGGGCGGAAGCTGTTTCGACAACAGCTTACCTGATAAATAGATGTCCCTCGACTGCCTTAGGAATGAAGACACCTGAAGAAGTTTGGTCGGGACATCCACCTAGTCTCGATAGACTGAGAGTATTTGGCTGTATGGCCTATGCTCATATTAGGCAAGACAAGGTCGAACCTAGAGCTCTGAAATGCATGTTCATGGGATACCCTGAAGGAGTCAAAGCTTATAGGCTATGGTGCCTAGAGCCAGGTCACAGGAGGTGTATCACCAGTCGAGATGTAATTTTCAACGAAGCAGAGATGGCTTTCAAGAAAACTGATGATGCTGACGAAGTGCTAGAACAGAGAGAGATTCCTATTGAGGTGGAGCATGTTGATGCTGAATTGCTTACCCCAGATGAAGTCGAAGAAGACACAGAAGATGTTGTCGAAGATGAGGAGACTGACAATGACTACCTGCTAGCAAGAGACAGGTCAAGGAGAGTCATCAAGCCACCTCAGAGACTTGGGTATGCAGATCTTATAGCTTATGCCTTAATCTCTGCAAGTGAGGTTCTAGACGAAGAACCTAGAGACTATAAGGAAGTTATGAGGAATCAAAAGAAGACAAATTGGTCTTTGATGTATGATATGGTCTGTACTAGACCCGACATAGCATATGCAGTAAGTCTTGTAAGCAGGTACATGGCGAATCCTGGAAAGGCTCACTGGCAAGCATTGAAGTGGATTTTAAGGTACATAAATGGGTCTCTGAATAGAGTCCTAATTTATGGTGGAGCCTTGGGTGAAGATAGTAAAGCAGTAATCGAAGGATATGTCGACTCTGATTATGCAGGTTGTATGGATTCTAGAAAATCTATCTCCGGATATGTGTTCACTATGTTTGGGACAGCAATCAGTTGGAAAGCAACACTTCAGAAGGTCGTTGCCTTATCAACCACTGAAGCGGAGTATATTGCTCTAACTGAAGCTGTGAAGGAAGCAGTGTGGCTTGAAGGTTTTGCAAAGGAGCTAAAACTTCAAGGTCGAGTTATCACTGTTAAATATGATAGTCAAAGTGCAATACATCTGTCGAAGAATTCAGCCTATCATGAGCGAACCAAGCACATTGATGTGAGGCTGCATTTCATCAGAGGGGTAATCGAGCGTGGAGAAGTCCAAGTGCTGAAAGTTTCGACAGATCATAATGCTGCTGATATGATCACCAAGACATTGCCCAGTTGCAAGTTTTTCCACTGTATGCAGTTAATAAATCTGCATGAAGAAAGCTAGTTTCTTGATGTTATAGAGTTAAATCCAAGGTGGAGATTTGTGAGACATTGGATCGAACTCTAGTGTGGTCGAAGTCTGTTCGCAAGTAATGCGTGTTGTAGTCGAAGTTTGTTCTAACATGCATGAGTAAATATTGCTAAGGTTGTTAGCATGAGTAAATATTGCTAAGGTTGTTAGCATGAGTAAATATTGCTAAGGTTGTTAGCATGAGTAAATATTTCTAAGGTTGTTAGCATGAGTAAATATTGCTAGGGTTGTTAGCATGTTGAATTGGGTCTTGCTTGTAAGCCCAATTGTTTAAGTTAGCTTGTACCCTAAGTTAGCTTGTAATGGGTAATTGTTAAAAAGCCCATTAGGTTAGTGTGCTATTTTATTATAAATAGGATGCTAGTTTCTCAATCTTGAGAATAAGGAAAAATAGGAAGATAAAATCCTAATTTCAAGGGAGAGAGGTTATTTTGTTATTCTTGTATACTTGTAATCTTGTTCTAAGAGAAAGGAAAGAATAGCAGTTTAATCACCAATCCCTTGTTGTTCCTTGTTGTTTTACCTTGTTTTCTTTGTTAACCCTAACCCTTATGTGCTTCTTGATAAGAAAGAAACCGTTTATACTTTGTTTAAAGGTATCCGATTCACAACAAAAATGATGGATGGTGTTGTGATCGCGAACGAAGTGGTGGACTTGGCTACAAGGGAAAATAAGGATTGTGTCCTTTTCAAAATAGATTTTGAAAAAGCTTACGATTGCGTAAGTTGGAATTATATGCGCTTTATGATGGCTAAGATGGGTTTTGGGAGGAATTGGTTGAGGTGGATGGAGGCGTGTATCTTTAATTCTCACTTTTCCGTTTTGGTAAACGGCAACCCAACTATGGATTTTTAGCCCAAAGAGGATTACATCAAGGAGACCTTCTATCTCATTTTCTTTTTGTAATCACTGCTGAAGGTCTATCTAGTTTAGTGTACAAGGTTGTGACAGTGGGCAAGTGTAAGGGATTCAGCGCAGGGAGTGGTACTTCGGTGGAAATGATCCAATTTAAGGACGATACTTTAATTCTGGGCGAAGGAAGTTGGAAAAACTTATGGAGTATTAAAGCCATCCTCAGGGATTTTGAGCTCATTTCGGGATTGAAGGTGAACTTTTTTAAGAGCAGGATCATCTACATCAATATTAGTGAACATTTCCTCTTGGCTGCAACCACTTTCTTATCTTGCAAGATGGAAAACTCTTCTTTTAAATTCCTAGGTATCCCTATTGGCATAAATCCTAGAAGGATCATAGCGTGGAAACCGATTATTAAAAAAATTTAAGAATAAGCTGGCTCTCTAGCAAGGTTGGTTGTTATCTATGGTGGGTAGAATTACTCTTATTAACTCGGTGTTGTCAAGCCTTCTAGTTTTCTAGTTTTTGTTTTATAAAGCTCTGAAGTCAGTTCTGAAAGCCATTGATAAAATCATAAGCAAGTTTCTTTGGGGTAGTTCAAACGCGAAGGCGAAAATCCATTAGATTAAGTGGGATCAGGTATGCACTCCGAAGGATGAGGGAGGTATTGGCATAAAAAATTATGGAGGAATTCAACTTAGCTCTTAGCTCTGTTATCTAAATGGAAATGGAGGATCCTTGATAAATCAAATGCTTTATGGAAGGATATTCTAAGGGCGAGATATGGTTTTATTCAACAGCATGTCTTGATAGATTCAGTTTCATCAAGGAGGTCCTCATATTTTTGGTGGAAAGACCTCATCAAAAGCGGAGCCGTTACTTCTAACCTTGGTTTTTGTTTTGCAGATTCCATTTAGTACGAGTTAGGTGAGGGTATTTCAGTCCCGTTTTGGTAGGCGAGATGGATAATCACACTTCCTTTGGTTGTGATATTTAATGATTTTTTTATATGCAGCAGTTCTAAGGATGGTTCAATAAAGTCTATGTGATCTTGGAGTCATGGAAATTGGGAATTGGGCGATTTCAGTATTCCTTTTCAAAGCCAGCAGGGCAACGCCAGTAGACTTCAAGACCTGCAGAATTTCCTGATTAAAATATAGTCGTCTGTGGGAAGGAAAGCTAACATCAAATGGTTGTCTGAAAATTCAAAATTTTTTACTGTTAGGGACGCTTATCAATCATTGACTCATGCTAGACAAGCTGAAACTCGGAACCTCATTTTAAATAAGGCGGTCAGAGTGGTGTGGAACATCAAGATTCCGGCTAAAGTCTTATGCTTTGGTTGAAAATTACTTTGGAATAGAATTGCTACGAAGGATCAAATTGTGAAGCGAGGGATATCCGTGATAGATAACAATTGTATTTTCTGTCTTGTTACAAATGAAGATGTTCGCCATTCTTTTTTTGAATGTTATACTATTATGAAGGTTTGGAAGAAGGTAGGAGAATGGTGTGGCATCAGTATTCCGTTTGCCAGAGTCGTTTGTAAATTTTTTGCAGATTGGAGTGGAGAAGGTGTTTGCGTAGAAGGAAATTACAAGTAAGGATTCATTCATTTGGCTTACTGTTGTTTGGAGTATTTTGAGCACTAGAAATAAGTTGTTGTTTAACGACGAGGTGTACAGGATTGACGATATCTGTTGGAACGTCAAATTGTTAGCGTGGAAGTGGTCTTGCTTTGGCGAAATTCCTTACTCCAACATTGATTTTATTCTTTTTGTATGGATCCTATAAGGTTCATTAGATATAACATTTGTTGGGTCAGGAATTTCTCTTTATTTTGTGCAGCCTTGCTGGTTTTGTATTGTTGTTGTTATCATTCTGAACGGATGGTTTTGTATTGAAGTTGAACACATTTTGTGTTCTGACAATATTGCCTTTAGAAAAAACTAATAGCATGTTTGATTACACGTCCAATTTCGGTTTTTGGTACTTGTGGTATCGCCACGTTTTTTCACTTTTCCAAACATGTTCTAGAATAGAAAGGAGAAAGTTATGTTTCAAAATTAGCAAAAACAAAGAGAAAAGAGAATGCGGATGTAATCACTCACTCAAACCTTATGGAAAAAGAAATTATTTTCCAAAAGAAAATATTTTTTTAGTAGTGAGATCCATATAAACTTCTTTAATTTAAGAGAACTAATAATAAACCCGTACATACGCACATGGTATATTTTTGGATGGGATATAGTTTTGGACACGCATTTGTTTGCAAACTGTAATAAAAGTAAAAAGTTGAAAAAAGAAAAAAATTTAAGAATAAATGTATATTTAGGTTGAAATAATAATGCATGTAGAAGATAAAATATTCAAAACAATATTATGAATAATATAATTAAAAATAAAAACTATTTAAACTTATATTAGACAAATCAGACATTTTAGTTTTTTTTACAAATAAGTCAATTATTTTATAAAAGATAAACAATTTTAAAATATTTACTCAATCTTATTTATTAAGTTCCCTTAATCTTTATATATATATATATATATATATATATATATATATATATATATATATATATATATATATATATATATATATATATATATATATATATATATATATATATATATATATATATATATATAATGTTCAATAAATTTCTATTATTCAATATTTGAATCAATAATAAAGTTATTCCCTTTTATAATAATAGTATTTTTTTTCCGAATATATATTTGAATCAACAATGTGTTTTTTCCCGTTTATAAATATTTTTTAAACATTATTTATAAAAATATTTGAATCAATAGTAAAATTGTTCTCATATATAAAAATATTTGAATCAACAATATATTTTTTCTCTTATATAAATATTGTTTTTGTTTTGACAATATTCATAAAACTATTTGAATCAATAGTATGTTGGTGCAAAGATAGAATAAATGATGAAATAGGGAAATATTCTATTAAAGAGAATGACGGCAGAAGAAACAGGATTAAGAGTTACAATGATTGTCACCCTATTTATAAGCTAAAACTAGGGTTACTAGAATAAGATAAATACTAAAATACCCTCTAACAAACTTATGGGCTTAAGAAAATAATATAATAAAATATGAATTATTACTAATACTATCCCTTAATTCATATTCCATCAAAACTTGTAACACCAATTCCATCCCTTAATCTGAGAAATTGATCAGTCTTGATAGCTTTCGTCAGAACATCTGCCAACTGCTTCTGAGTGCTGCAGTGTACAACTTCTAACACTCCACTCTGAACTTGATGTCTCAGAAAATGATACTTGGTCTCAATATGCTTGCTTCTCCCATGCAGCACTGGGTTTCTGGCAAGGTTGATTGCAGACTTGTTGTCAATCATCAACTTCAGAGGTTTGTCTACCTTAATCTTCAGATCCTGCAACAGATTCAGAATCCACACAGCTTGGCATGCAGTAACAGCACCTGCAATGTATTTAGCTTCACAGGTTGACAACGCCACAACAGGTTGCTTCTTGGAACACCAAGAAATGGGACCTCCCAGAAATTTGAACAAGTACCCAGATGTACTTCTTCTGTCAACTCTGTCTCCACACCAATCAGAGTCTGAATAACTCAGAAGTTCTGACTCATTATTTCCTCCAGAGGGAAATAACACTCCATACTTCAGAGTTCCTTTGATATACCTCAGAATCCTGACAGCAGCTTGGTAATGGGACCACTTAGGTTTACTCATGAACCTACTAACCATCCCAACTGAGTAGCAAATATCAGGTCTGGTATTGCACAGATACCTCAGAGAACCAACCAACTGTTTGAAGGTTGTAGCATCCACATCCTTTCCTTCAGAGTCTGAATCCAGTTTCTGATTTGTATCAGAAGGTGTGACAGCCATCTTACAATTCTTCAGATCAAATCTCTTCAGAAGTTCTAATTCATACTTGAGCTGATGCAAAATGATACCTTTCTCAGAATATCTGAACTCCATCCCTAGAAAGTATGTCATTTTGCCTAGATCAGTCATTTCAAATTCATTCATTAGAACCTTCTTGAACTTGGCTATCTCCTGTTCAGAACTTCCAGTCAATAGTATATCATCAACATATAAACATACCAGAGTCATATTGCCTTCCGAAGTATGCTGAACATAGACACCGTACTCCATCTCACATTTCTGAAAGCCTTGCTTCTTGAAAAATGAATCAATCTTCTGATTCCAAGCTCTGGGCGCTTGTTTCAATCCATATAGAGCTTTGTATAATCTGTACACCATCCCTTCCTGATTCTTTTTCACAAATCCAGGAGGTTGTGACACGTAAACTTCTTCTTCTAATGGACCATTCAGAAATGCAGATTTTACATCTAAATGCATTAGAGGCCAATTCCTGTTAGCAGCTATTGCAATCACCATTCTGATTGTTTCATGTCTTGCTACAGGTGCAAACACTTCAGAATAATCCAGCCCAGGTTTCTGTAGAAATCCTCTGGCTACCAACCTTGCTTTATGTTTGCCAATTGAGCCATCTGGCTTTAACTTCTGCTTGAAAACCCATCTGACGCTGATGGCTTTCTTGTCTTTTGGAAGTTCTGTCAGCTTCCAAGTCTCGTTTCTCTCTATAGCATCAAGTTCTTCTTTCATGGCCTTCAGCCATAGCTTCTGCTTAAGAGCCTCCTCTGTACTTATAGGTTCAGAGTCTACTAACATGGCACACTGAATAACTTCTCCTTCAGAGTCTACTTCAGTGTCTTGCAGCATGTCAAATTCTGCAAATCTTCTGGGAACGCTTCTGATTCTTTGTGGTCTCTGAACTTGTTCAGAGTCTTGAGCTTCAGAGTTTCTAGCTTCAGATGATTGACCTCCAGAGCTTTGACCATCTTCAGAGTCTGGCATATTTCCAGAGTCTGAATTGCCACCAAGATCTGGATTGCCATCAGAGTCTGAATCATCAGAGTCTGGGTCATCTGGGTCACCTTCATCTTCTGAGTCTTCTTCAGAGTTTGAATCAGTATCAGAGTCAGAGTCAATATCAGGGTTTACTTCAACTTCAGAAATTCTTAACTCTGACCTTTTTTCAGAGGTTCTAACATCAGAATCAGATTGAGACTTATCCCAATTCCAAACTTCTGATTCCTTCACAATCACATCTCTGCTGAATTCAATTTTATTGGTTTCTGGACAATAGAGCTTGTATGCACCTGTACTGTGGTACCCTATCAGAATCATCACTTTGCTTCTATCATCCAGCTTCTGTCTTCTGGCTTCTGGAACATGTTTATAGCAAACAGAACCAAACACCTTCAGATGACTAACACTTTGCTTGTCTCCAGTCCACTTCTGCATAGGAACTATTTCCTTCAACTTCTTCGTAGGACATCTGTTGAGTACATACGTTGCAGTGGCAATAACTTCTCCCTAGAGCTTCTGAGGAAGCTTCTTCTCCTTCAGCATGCTTCTCACCATATCAAGCAGAGTGCGGTTTCTTCTTTCAGCAAGACCATTGTGTTGAGGGGTATAAGGAGCAGTAACCTCATGCTCAATTCCATTCTCCTCACAGAACTTCTGGAACTCTTTGGAGTTATACTCACCTCCACCATCAGTTCTAAGAATCTTCAACTTCTGACCACTCTGATTCTCAGCCTTCATTCTGAACTTCTTGAATTCATCAAACACCTCGTGTTTAAACTTAATAAGGGATACCCATGTCATTCTTGTGAATTCATCAACAAATAACACAAAGTATTTATTCCCTCCAATTGATGCTACTGGAAATGGACCACACACATCAGAGTGTACAACTCCCAAGACATGTTTTGCTCTTGGAGCAACTTCTGATGCAAATGGCAATCTTGGTTGTTTTCCTTCCATGCAAACTCTGCATGACTTTTCAGGCTTCTTAATTTCAGGAATTCCATGTACCAATTTCTTTGAATTCAGATGTTGTAAGCTTCTGAAATTCAAATGACCAAATCTTTTGTGCCACAGCTCACTCTCCTTCTCAGTACTTGTTGCACTAAGACACTCTGAGTCTGCAGTTCTGACATTCACCTTGAATGTTCTATTCCTTCCCTGTTCTGACTCTATAATCAACTTCTGATTACAATCATACAGCTTCAGAAGATTGTCCTTCATGGTAACTGAGAAACCTTTCTCAATTAATTGTCCCACACTCATCAGATTGCTTCTGATGCCAGGTACATACCACACATTCTGAATCAATGCTATTTTCCCATTGTTCAGAGTCACTCTGACATTTCCCATACCTTCTGCATTAAGATATTTGTCATCAGCACATCTGATCTTTGTTCTCTTTTCAGAGTCAAAATCAACCAGCCATTTCTTATTTCCAGTAAGATGATTTGAACAGCCAGTGTCCATATACCACCAGTCTGTCAGATCCACATTATCAGATTCAGAGGCCATCAACAGCACAGATTCGTCATCAGAGCCTCTGGCTATATTTGCTTCTTCTGATTTCTTCTCCTTGTTTGACCAACAATCTCTAGCAAAGTGACCAAACTTCTTACAACAGTAACATTGGATCTTCTTCTTGTCATACTTCTCTTTTCCCTTCTGAGCATTCTTTTGTCTATCAGAGGTTGAGGTTTCTGACTTCTGACCACCATCAGATCTTCTCTTGGCTTCTGACTGCTTCTGATACCTCCTATCAGAAATTGCTTTCAGAGCCTGCTGCTCTACTTCCCTTTCAGAAGTTCTTTCAGTCAAACGCAACTCTTGCGCTTCTAAACTGCTCTGCAGCTCTTCAATTCTCATTGTGCTCAGATCTTTGGAATGTTCTATTGCTACCACAATGTAATCAAATTAAGGAGTAAGGGATCTCAATACTTTCTCCATGATTGTTTCTTCATAAAGAGTTTCTCCACATGCCTTCATCTCATTAGTGATCAGAATCACTCTGGAGATGTATTCAGAAACTTTCTCATTATTCTTCATGTTGAGATTCTCATATTGCTTTCTCAAGGACTGAAGCTTCACCTTCTTCACTGATGCGTCACCACCATAACATCTCACCAGAGTGTCCCATGCAGCCTTTGCTGTTGTAGAGTCTGCAATCTTCTCAAACACGTTTACATCCACACATTGATGAATGAAGAACAATGCTTTCTGATCCTTCTTCCTTACTTCCTTCTGCGCGTTTTTCTGTTCATCGGTTGCATCTGCTGCTACTGGAACATAACCATCAGTGACAAGATCTAGAACATCTTGAGCACCAAATAGTACACGCATTTGGATCATCCAACGATTCCAGTTTTTACCATCAAATACTGGAAGTTTGGTGTTCATGTTGTCGTTTCCGTTCATCTTCTACTTTGCACAATACACTCAGATTTCTCACACAGTGTTTCCCAACCCACAGAATAAAATTCTGATCAGATTTTGTTCAAGATTCAACACGAATCTAAGAATCAAAATCAAACACACAAGACCTCACGTTCACTCGTGTTTCCCATGTTTCCCAATGAATCTGAACCGGAGCTCTAGATACCAATTGTTGGTGCAAAGATAGAATAAATGATGAAATAGGGAAATATTCTATTAAAGAGAATGACGGCAGAAGAAACAGGATTAAGAGTTACAATGATTGTCACCCTATTTATAAGCTAAAACTAGGGTTACTAGAATAAGATAAATACTAAAATACCCTCTAACAAACTTATGGGCTTAAGAAAATAATATAATAAAATATGAATTATTACTAATATAGTAAAGTTGTTCTCGTTTATAACAATAACACTGTTTATATAAATATTTTGATCAAACAATAAATATTTTTAGACTGACATATAATTTCCACGCGTATTTGTTTTTAAAATATAAAAAAAAAGACAAAGTTGTTTATAAAAAAATTATTCTTTTTAAAAAACATGATAAATCGATATCTATAATTTTTTTTATATATAAAAATATTTGAGTAAACTGTAAATGTGTTCTCGTTATTATTTAATATTTTGATCGGTAACTTCATATTCTTGTTATAATTATTTTAATTTATTACTTTACCCGTTTTTATTTTATAATTTCATAGTATTTATTTTTAATATGTTACTATAATTAAAAAACAAATTTATAATTTTAAAATAATATTAATTAAAGAGAACCTAGCATATGAATATGCTGAAATATGTTGGGTTTGTTTTGATTATGTATATTATTCTTAGAATATGCTAGTAAAATACCATTCTTACGGATGGGTATTGGTATGATCCACTCATTTGTTTTTAAAATATAATAAAAATAAAATGAAAAAAAGAAAAATTATTTAATCAAAAGAGTTTATTATTTTTAAAAGAGATAATAAATTTATATTTATTATTTTTTTTATATACAAAAGTATTTGAATCAACAGTTTTTTGTATATAAATATTATTTTTATTTTGACCTTATTTATAAAAATATTTAAATCAAAAATAAATATAAGCCTCATATTAATATATCACTACAAGAAAACTTGAAATTAGCTAGGGCATGGGTTAGGGGGGAAACCCCTCACTAAAATAAATACATTTACTTGGGGTTAAACCCCTCGCAAAACACAAAATAGGGGAAAAATAAAATAAAAACACTTAGCTAGGGGATACCCCTCGCAAACAAGGGGGAAATTTTTTTTGAAATTTGAAAAATGCTTTTACTAGGGTTCAGCGCAGAATCTGGTGGAAAAGGTTGAACATTTGCGATGGGGTATCCCCTCACCACGTCACGGTTTACAATTTGCGAGGGGCCTCCCCTCGCTAATTGTCCTACTTTAGTCAAATTCCTCTGAAAAGGTATTTATTCCTCTGCCAAATTGTCTGCCACACGCCAACAGTGGCTAGGGGCATCCCCTCGCAAATGGACAGAAGGGAAGAAAACAATAAATAGTGGTGTAGTTGTAAAAGGAGTTACAGAGGGTGGTAAGGACAACTTTTATGGTGTTATCACACATATTTATGAGTTGGTATATCATTATATGGACTCGGAAAATAAAGTTGTCCTGTTTTATTGTGATTGGTATGGTCCATCTTCTAGAGGAACTAAAATAGATAAAAAAAAATATAACACTGTTGAGATACGAATGGATCGAAAGTACAAAGAACATGACCCTTTCATAATGGCACATAATGTTAGGCAAGTTTACTATGTTCCTTATCGTTCAATTCAACCAAGTAAACGAGGATGGTGTGTTGTAATCAAGTCCAATCCAATGGGTTATATTGAATCTGACGGTGTAATGGAAGATGATGTTGCATACCAAGATGATGAGATTTCACCAGTGAATGGGGTAATTGAAATTGAGGAGATTACAAGTTTGGGTGATACTGTGGTTGTGGGCCAACAAGTTGATGCAACCATCTTCTTATCAGCAAATCATGTGGAAGAAGAAGAGGAAGAGTCAGGAGACTCTGAAGACGACAATATCGTATCTGATGAAGACAATGACGATTACAATGATGAATAAATTAAATAATATGTATTATGTAATTATACTATTGTGTAATAATACTACTATGTAATATGTATTGTTATATATATAATACTTTTGCGTAATTGCTTGAATTAATTTACTTTTGTCATTTTATGAAATATTTTAGTTTAAAAATGTCACCCCGAAGTGAGGAAAAAGGTAAGGGTAAGGCTCGCCGCACAAGGTTCGTTGTAGAAGAGGTTCCAGATTCGTCTATGTTTATTCCTATGCCACTTTCGAGTCAGGTGCATCCTACTTCATTGCCTGTGCATCCTACTCCACCACCTATGCAGACTTCACCCATGTCTGGCGGATCTTTCACCAGATTACTATCCACACCTGATTTTCCTTCATTCCCACCGATATCTCCGTCGGCCTTTATTAGTCCTCCTGGATATGCACCTATTATGCATCCCAGTACCCCGCATCCCTCATATTTTTCGATGTCTTCCATGAATTCAAGCGGGCCTAGCGTTCTGATGCCTTCCATGCAGTATTCTATGCCATATACGGAGGCTGGTGGATCTGGCATGCCACATTCATCACTTGTGCATTCTACACATGATGAGCAAGATGAGGAGGGTGATACTAGTGCTCATGGTCATGGAGGTACCAGTTCATATGATCATGGAGATACTAGTGTTCCTGATAGTTCTCATGAGGAGCGACGGAGGACAAACATTTTGAGAAATGCAAAGCCGCAAACAATTAGAAAATACAAGGGCAGATATGTCATTCGTTGCGATGGAGGAAGGTATGTTTTATACATTATTTTTTAAAAATTTAAAATTGCGTTTTTTTTTTAATTTCAATACTAACTCAAGATTTTTTTAGTTAGCCTTATACCATCACACCAGGCAGTATCGTGTATAACAGAAGTTATTAAAGAAAAGTATAAAAAGTTTTGGCCGACATATGGAGCACTTCTCGAAAAAGAAAAGGAAGACTGGTTTAGTTTATTTCAGTTATAAAAGTAACTATTATTTTAATTTCTTATATATTTAGTTTATTTCATGATTTAACATTATTTAATTTTTTAAAATTCATAAAACAATGTAGGAGAAATGTCTTTGGGACTTTACAGAGCAGCAACAAGTAAGAGAAAATTTTGATACAAAATGTGCTTCCCGATTATCCGACACACTTAGACGTGTTCAACATAATTGGGGGAAAAAAGGAACACGTCCCTGTTGGATAGGTGAAGACGTATTTAAGCAACTTATTGACCATTGGAATTCGGAAACCTTTAAGCAAGTATCTGAAAAAGCAAAAAAAAAAAAAAAAACAGGGCATCTGAAGTTGGTGGCTGCAACTACGCAGCAGGAAGTACTAGTGTTGCTGAAATTGCACATAGGCTGGTAAATTTATTTATTTTACTTAAGTTTTCATTTAAAATTTAGATTAAAACAAACTATTTTTTCACTTATATGTTTTATTTTATTAGCGTGATGAGTTGGGTAGAACTCCGATGCTTAATGAGATCCATCTAGAGACTCATATCAAGAAAATGGGGAGTTTGTCGATAAACGCTCAAAGGAAACTCAAGTAAGTTTTGCTAAAATTTAGTCATTTTATTTCTTTCTTTTATAACATGTTATTTAGTCATCTTATTTAAATTATTATAACATCTAACTTTTTTTATAGGAGGAGTATGATCGAAGACTTGCACTTTCTTTATCTGAGCATCCTGAGTTACCTCCACCACCACAGGGATACCCTGTTGATCCTTGTCTAGGTTTTCAGACTTGATATGATGCTGCTCGCGGGAAGAGGAAAAATGGAAGGGTGTATGGTGCTGGAGGGTATGCCAAAACAATTAAGCGGCGTGATAGGACTTTCAGGATGAGACTTGATGATGGAGAAGGATCATCGCGTCCACTTATATTAACCGCTGATATGCTTGAAGCTGTGAGAAATTTGGCTCAAACCGAGGCAGCACGTGAGGCAGCAGCTAGACAAGCAGAGATGGAGGAAATGAGGAGAAGACAAGCTCAGATGGAGGAAGATTTGAGGAGAAAAACAGCGGAGTATGCGGAAGCAATGCAGATTGCAAATGAGCGCGCATTGAAATTTGAACAATTTATGACATTGCATATGAATCAAGGTGTGGGAGGAAGAGATGAGGAAGATGAGGAGAAGGATGAAGAAGTTGACTAAATGTGTCATGAATTATATATATATATATATATATATATATATATATATATATATATATATATATATATATATATATATATATATATATATATATATATATATATATATATATATATATATATATATATATATATATATATATATATATATATATATATATATATATATATATATATATATATATATATATATATATATATATATATATATATATATATATATATATATATATATATATATATATATATATATATATATATATATATATATATATATATATATATATATATATATATTTTGTAATGAATTATTTTTATTTTGATGATGGATTTGGATATTTACTTTTATTACACTTTTAGTTATAAATTATTATTTTACAAAATATATATTTTTATTTATTATATAATTATATTAAAAAATATATTTTTATTATATAATTATATTATTCTAATTATAATAATATAATTATAAAATGTAATAAAAATTTATTATATAATATATTATTATTCTAATATAATTATAACAATATAATTACAATTTTTTTTTAAAAAAATATATAATTATTGGCTAGGGGTTAACCCCTCGCAAATCCCAAAACGTGGGACAGCTGGCTAGGGGCTTAACCCTTGCAAATGCATGACACAGCTGGCTAGGGGATTCACCCCTCACTAAATTCAGGAATCACGTGACTTAGCTAGGGGCATATCCCCTCGCAATCTTTTCTGACAGGTCTGAGTCCCTCTCTGGCTCTAGTCTATGTCTACGTCTGTGGTGCAGGATGATGACTTTTTTTCATTACATTTTGCGAGAGGCTTATCCCCTTACCAATTATTTGCGATGCCCTGATTAGTTAGGGGCCTGTCCCCTCGCAAATTGTTGTTTTGTGATGGGTTTTTTGGTTTAGTGAGGGGTTTAACCCTAGCTAAATCCTGTTTTTCTTGTAGTACTAATTTTTTATACAAAATTAGTGACACTTATTGATTTGTATGGAATAGTTAAAACGACTTATAATTTAAAGTGTATAAATTATTTATAAAATTCTTATATTAATGAAATTAGACAGAAATTAAAAAATTAAAAGATAGAGAATAACAAATACTTTATAATGTCCCGTAAAAAAAATAAAGACTTTATAATATATATTGCCAATAAATATTTTATACAATCAATTTTACACAACTTACTTACGTTAAAATTAAATACAATAAATTATATTAATATTAAAAATTAATTAAATCGATAGCCAATAAAAATGAAATATATCCTATTGACTACATTAAGATGTGATTTAAGTCATGAATCTGAAAAAAATAGAGATTCATATTAAAAAGCAGAGTCGCCAGCTGTCGCTACTGCGAAAATGAGGTGCCGGCAAAACAGAAGAGTAACCACCTTTCGTTATTTATCCCTCAGAACGGGAAAGGAAACGATCGGAAAAAACCTGACGAAAGGGTATAAGACAAGGTCATCGCAACCATGTCTGGGTTCGGGAGTCGGTTACGCAAGGGGAAGGTATTAGCACCCCTCACGTCCATCGTACTCGATGGGATCCACGCTTGCTGGTTTGTCTATGGGTGAAAAATAATCTATCTACGGCTTCTAAGGCTAAATGGAAAGAATTTGACTCGATAGAGCATCGCACTCTATGCCTACGTATTCCCTTAATGGGAAAGTCAGAGTCATCGTAGTTCGGGAAACTACGGGGAAATTGGCTCGCCAAGATATCGCATCTCGCGCCTACGTACTTCCACACGGCGTGAAAGATCAGAGCTTACGTAGTTCAGGCTAACTACGGCTAGACAGGGTGTTCTCGATCACATAGGAGTGAGAGAAAGGATTGACGATACTAGCGTACGCATTCTAGCAGTTAGGTGTTTGCTGCTCGCTCGACGGAGACTTAGGCTTTACCTGTTTGCAATAGAACGGACGTAGTATATCGGGTTTGAAAGGTATGGGAACCTACGGGAACTAGAACTACGGTCTGGTCTCGATTGCGCTCGGGCAAGAGAAAGGGAAACATCAGTCGTCAGCGGGAAAGTCTCGATCGCACGGCAGCGAGAGAACATAGAGGTTAGTTGTTAGTGTGCTCGCTAGGATATCGCATCCTATGCCTACATATTCTCGTCTGGTACGAGAAATCAAAGCAGCTGTAGTTCAGCCAACTACAGCAAAACAGGGGAAAGGAAAAAAGGTAGCTCGCTAGGATATCGCATCCTATACCTACGTACTCTCGTCTGGCACGAGAGATCAAAGCAAACGTAGTTCGACGGGAAAACGAGTCTTGATTGCCCAGGGGCAAGAGAAGGGGTCTCAATCGCCTAAACGCGAGAGAAAAGGGTTTCGATTGCCAGGGGGCGAGAACAACGAGGAAACAGGCTTATGCCTAAACGAGAAGGACCTCGGGACACACACGCACAAACCTAATACGTAGGAGCGAATGCGTCGTATGTCACCCAATGGGTACCATACTAGACATCCTAGATGATTGAGAAGAAACTCCTCAACTGTCATTTCCCACGTATCTAACGATACAGCTCACAACACTCGACGGTTGCCTGAAGACTTGAATAAGATGATATTGAACATAGCGGCTCCGTTGGCTCCTGACATGCGCGCAAGCTCCATTCCAATCTTCTCTTCTCTGGATCCTTGATGATGACGCTCGAACCAGGACCAATGTAACGCTTAAACCGTCATGGTTCGACTTATACGTGAAATCGAACTCTCAGAGGGAGCGTATCGATATCCGTGTCAAAGACAAGATAGAGAAATGATATCGGCAATCACTCTCCAATTGAATCATGTCACACGGCCAGCCAAACAATGAAATCGGAAATAGAATCGGATAGAAAAGAAAATAGGAGAAAAATCCACTAACAAATGGAAATAAAAGTCTACTCCTAAAATTAACAATTAAATTCTACTAGAAAAAAATATTCTAAAGAAATATTAAAAGAAATTGCATAAGAAAAAATAGCATGAAAATCTATCTAAATCTATAATATCCTAAAAGGAAAATAGAAAAAAAACTATATTAAATCAATATTAAAAAAATATGCATAATACTATAATCCTTAAAAATAATCTCCTAAAAGAAAATATGAAAATAAGACTAAACTATTACAAGCATTCATCCAATACAAAGGGAAAAAAATAAATTGCAAAGGGGAGGGGGTACAATCTGCAAACCGGGAGTAAGGCAGGAAAAAAAAACCACTGGGCCTTAAGCCCACAATACAAAAAAATAAAAAAAATAAAAACAAAAACAAAGCCAAAAGGGGGGGGGGGTGCGCCAGGTAGACTGGAAGGTGCAGGCAGAAAGAACCAAACGCTTGGGCCCAGCCCAATATCATGATAACAAAAAAAAATCAGCACAAGGGGGGAAAGAAAAAACGGGGGGTGTACGGATTAGAAACGTTCATTGGGCCAAGGCCCATCAACTCACTCCCAGGGTCCACGGACCTTTCCTCTCCTCCCTCACTTCTCCTCAGTCCAAGTTCTGAAACCCTAACTTCTCTTCTCCCTAACCTCACCGCCACCGGCAACATCCCAAACCTTCCTTGACATTCACTATCTACCCTCTCCATCTTCCATTCGTTCACCTCTTTCACAACAATCAAGCATCCTACAAACGAACACATGTACAATAATAAAACAAAAGAGTGAAAATCTAGAAATGGAGGAAGAGCGTTCTTGAAGGTGCGAGGGCGAAAACGATGAAGATCTTCGCAGATCTTGAAGAAAAACTTTGATGAACAATTGATTGTTGGAGATCTTATGGCATTTCTGGGAAAACAACTTGGACGTATGAAGGCGCTTGAGTTCCTTGAAGTTTCTGGACGGCAAAGGATGAAGAAGATTGTTGACGAACAGATCTGTGAACTCATGATGAGATCTTGAATGGATCTATGAAGATGATGATGAATCTTGAAGATCTGGAAAGCAGGCGAACGAAGTACGGAAATTATTGAAGAAAGGATGAACACCTGTGAAGATTGATGAACTCAGACGATGATCTTGCTGAAAATCATGGAAGATCTGGACAGATGTAGAAGAACAGATGAACATTCATGGCGGTTCTTGGATTTTTGGGAACGTATGAGGATCTGGTGATGATCTAGATCTTCATCGTTGACGCACATTGCTTGATGGCGTTTTAGATTTTCTGGAAAACGCATGATGAACACAGATCCAGATATTATGAATATTGGATGAAGATCGCTGGAAAAAAGGAGTTGAACATGATGAAGATCATGAAAAAAACTGGAAAATGTATGAACATGAAGAACTCGATGAAGTTTCCGATGAGACGATGAGCTTTCCAGCGAAGTTTTGCAGTTACCGGCGGGATCTCCGGCGACCGTTGCGGCTGAGTCATGGCCGGCCGGGGAAGGGGAACGATGAAGGAGATCGAGACACATGGCTCCGTGCATGGAAGGGAAGAGGACACGTGTGGCTATGAGAGAGTGAGAGAGAGACAAGTGTGCAGAGAGGTGGCAAGTGAGGTGGTGAGTGCTGAGTGTGCCACGCGTGGCAGCTCTATATATGACAAGTGGCGAGCAGAAACGAGTTAGGCCCAGACAATTGGACATCTGGCCCACTTCTGGACAAAACGGATTAACTTGATTAATGACCCAATTAAACTCAATTAAAACTGATTAATGGCTTCAATTAATGCTAAATGAAAAATGATTAACAACTAGTTAATAAAAGCTGAGTCTAATTAATGAAACTAACTCTAATTAACCCTAATTAACATCTAAAAAAGATTAACACTAATAAATCCTAAGAAAATATTATTAAACTAAGCACCTCAATTAATATTTAAACTAATATCTATTATCAATTATTTAAAAATAAAAGATTCTATCAAAAAAACCTATTAAAAATCTATTTAATGTCTAGAAACAAAAGTATATTTAACTAATTAAAAGAATTATCTATTTAAAGTTCTAGAAAAACTATTAAAACCCATAAGAAAATATTTAAAAAACCTATTTAATATCTAGAAAAACTCAAATAAATCTATTAAAATCTATTTAAAAATCTAGAAAATAAAAGGGAAAATTCTAAAAATGCAAGGAAGCCAATTAAATCGATTCGAAAACAAATGCGCAACTATAGCGAAATAAGCGGTAAAAACCGGACACCGAAATGTCCTCAAAAACAACAGCGAGAGCTGAAAACACCGGGACAGGCACAAAATCTCAAAATAAATCCTCGTATTCGAACTGGCCTGGAATGCCTGAAATGCCAGGAGAGGCTGTAATCCCGATAAAGTCAATCTGACTGCAAAAATGCAATGGATGCGGTATGTAAATGCAGAATGCAAAATGAGTCGAAACATAAGCCAAATACAATAATTGGTTGGTCAAATTTTGGGGTGCAACAGCTGCTCCTATTCAAGCGGCTTGAACCTGAAGGGTTGAGAAGCGAACAACTCTCAAACATTCAAAGGTAGAAGACAGTTGAATACAAAAGAAATTCAGAAATTTGCCAACCTGCAGAAATAAACTGCCCAAACTGCTTGGGGAAAATATCCAGAACACCGAATCCAGTTGTCACGGTAACAATCTGATCAATCATCTGACAAAGAAACTGACTTTAGCACTAGTTATCTGCGTGATGCCACAAGTAACAAACCCGAAGGTTGATCAACATGCACTTGATCCTCTCACGTCGTCTAAAGATAGACAGGAAGAGAAATACTCACATCGTCTAAAGAAAGACGGAAAGACACCATCCCAAAGGAGAACAATATCCGTACTCACCTCGTCTACTGATAGACGGAACATAGAATCAAAATCTCGCATCGTCTAATGATAGACGAGAGGAAAATCAATCCAAATCTCGCACCGTCTAATGATAGACGAGAGGAAAATCAATCCAAATCTCGCACCGTCTAATGATAGACGAGAGGAAAAAAAATGTCCAAAGAACCACATCGTCAGTGAGAACTAGCGGAAAGAAAACCATATAAACTGCAACACTACCCATCAAATTTCAGAATCCTTTAGTCTACAGGAATTGATGGAAAGAATAATATCCTCAAAGGGGCCACATCATCAATAAGGATTGACAGGAAGAAAACCACCTTCAAAGAGCCATGTCGTCAATAAGAATCGACAACTAGGAAACCCAAACATTCTTCAAAGAGCCTCGACGTCAATAAGGATCAACAGTCAGAAAAACCCCTCTTGAAATGTCATCTCATCCGGTAAACAGAAAGAAAGCCAATATCTGAAAGATCGCCTTGAAACCTCTCAACGTCTCAAGATAGACGGAGAGAACACCATACCCAAAACTCATGACGTCTAATGATAGACAGAGAAAACTCGCTAGGAAGACACATCATCAATATGAACTGACAGTAAGAAACCCGCTAAAAAATCACCTGAAACTTCACATCGTCTAAAGATAGACGGAAAGAAAACCATACTCGAAACTCGTGATGTCTAAAGATAGACGGAGAAAACCATATCCAAACTCACGACGTCTAAAGATAGACGGAGAAACAACTTTGAAACTTCACATCGCCTACAGATAGACGGAAAGAAAACCATACCCAAACTCGCGACGTCTAAAGATAGACGGTGAAAATATCTTGCTCAAACTCACAACGCCTAAAGATAGACGGAGAAATCCATACTCGAACTCATGACGTCTAAAGATAGACGGAGAAAATTCATAATCGAACTCATGACGTCTAAAGATAGACAGAGACAATTCCTGCTGGGGGAAATACATCATCAATAGGAATTGACGGGAATAACAGTCTGTCTTTATCAGATGATCAATAGATAAAGCATAACCGTCGTATGATCTGAGAATCTAATACCAAAGAGTTGTCTGATCAAAGCTGCTAAATAAATGCCCCTGAACTGATTACAGAGTACTTCATGTTGCCACGTAAGGTTGATAGAAACTGGCTTATGCTTCATATGCATATGCGTATGTTTGAATTTTTCTATGGCGTAAATGCTCCATATAGGATGGAATGCTACGCATTTGACGATGAAATGCAAATATGATGATATATGCAAGATGAAAATGCAGGCTCGGGCTGCTGGAGAAAAGCTGTACACAGAAGAACCATTCCAGCAAAATAAATGCTGAAAAGGTGAAGCCAACTCCGCTGATGGAGAAACTGGATACGGAACCACTTCAGCAAAATAAATGCTGAAGACAAAGCTAACTCCGTTGGGGATAACCAAATGTGTTAAGCATGATCGGACTTCCCTGGGGATAGCTCACACGTGCCAATGAAGATTGGACTTTTGCTGGGGAAAACAGACGGAGTCTTCCTGCATACCAATGAAGCTTGGATTTTGAAACTGATGCGCCAACACGGATGGGCCTCACAGTGATTGCCAATATGGATTGGGCTTTAGGAATGGCTCGCCAATGAGAATTGGGCTTCCTGAAAATTGCCAATAAGGATTGGCATCTTGGGCTATCCATGATGGGTCAGGTACGACTAACGCTGGAAAACATCCTGTCTGAATTTACATTTTCTGATTGAAGGGTCAAGGGACGGTAACACGACTTCCCGACATTCGTCTCACACTTGAAGATCGGCTGAACCTGCTCGAGTAGCTTTGATTAGCTCTGATGACACGGAGAGGAACAATTCCTTCGCTTCCGATATTGCCCCAACCTGTGGGATCTCTATGGGGATATTCCTCAAGAGGAAATCTAAAAATCTGTACCCTGATGGTCTGATACGAACTGCCCTAGCACTCTGTACTTCGGAAAGATGCTTCGGATTAAATGCCCTTCAGGCAAGAAACAACTTCTGTGCTTTTCTTAGAGTGGCATGCCCCTGTCTGCGACGACTCTGCCCCTGATAGGCTGATCTGCGGGGAGATACACTAGTTGTCTTCGAGAGACCCATCAAATCTCGACCTGACTGCTTCAGAATAACTGACTTCGGATGGCTGACACCACTAGGGATTATAGCTTGCCCTAGTTCACGGAGTATTCGGGTGTTCTGCATTCTATCATGATCAGACTTTCCACTGTAGGAAACTTTCCTGCTGTCAAGCACTTACCCGCAAGTAAAACCAATTGTTCTGCACAAAAGATATATTAATACAATGCACATGACAGTTTTGACATCCAATCTGTTCACTGGAAAAGGAAAAAAAACAGTTTATGGTATGTAATGCACAAATCATTAATCAGAATATCAACGTCAGTACCAACATGGTAAGAAGAACCCTTTTAGGAGTCAGTTTCGACGCGATCTTTACCGATGTATGCCTTCGAAACAAACCTACTTCAATTAGGACTTTTGAAGGTTGTAACGTGGTCGGGTTCACGGTTTAAAAGGAAAGGATAAAGGCTCAAAATTTATTTTCACCCACCCATTCACCTTGATATTCTCCAATCCTACGTTTAGCTAATTCGACCTTAGCGCTCACTTCTCAAAAGTTGAAGGATAGGAGTGATAGTTCGAGAAACCATGAGTTTTTTTAGAGTGACAGCCACTCGCTCTTCGTCTTTGACACTTGGGGTCACACGACTTGTATTTTGTTTGAGGATTTTTCTTTTGTAATCCTTTTCGTTCTTTCTTTCTAGTTTTTCGCTTTCCCTAATTTTTGCCTAGACTGGCTCCTTTGAGCTTCTTTTGATTATTAAGTCCAGCGGGATACCCTCTTTTTTGCCTAAGTCATTTTCTTTCAAGTTTTGACTTAGCGGGCTTTTGATTCTTTTCACTTTCTCTTTTTTTCAAACAAGTCGTGTGGCACTGGCTGTCTGACTCATTGGGGAATAATGTGACTGTTTCACTTTTGAAATTTAACCCTTGTGGTTTTTTAGGCACGACCTCTAGAGGTGTGATTGATCCTCGAACGGACACTCCCTTCTGCAATTTGGACGCTCGGTCAAATTAGCTAACACCTACCCTGCCCCAGGTTAAGATTGAGGGTTTTTTCGTTTTCCGAAAGAAACTCCTACTACCAGGCTCAAAGCGGTTGACAAGGGATTATCTTCCTTATGTCTCCGGTGTTTAGGGATTTGAAACAATGCATGTACATCATCAGCAGGTTTTATTTTCAAAAGCATACAATCGGAAGCTCGTGCGTCTTTAAACTTCGTCATCCTCCCCAGATTCTGCTTAACCAAGCATTGGACATCTGTAAAAACATTATTAGTGAACATGAATGGACTGAATCAAAACATGCATACTCATTTCATTATCAATATCAATTGAAAACAATACAAGTTTTACGAATGCAATTTGCGCTTTTAACAGAAAAGAAACTACAAATGCAAAGAAATGACATGATAAAACACAGATTGCTAGTTGCTGGGAATCGGGATGTTCGGACTTGATTTGCTGCTGAGCCAGCCATCTTCAGAATTACTCGTCGAAGTCATCCTGATACTCTTCCGAACATCTGCTATCAGTGAACTCTCCCATAACCTGAACTGATTCACCCACTTGGCTGGATAAAGGAAGGTCGACACCATGAGGCGTGACAGATATCCTGTTAGAATCTATCAAGGCTTGAATCTGGCTTCGAAGCACCTTAGAGTCGTCTGTTGAATGCCCTTGTTCCCCAACATGATACTCACAGCGAGCGTTAGCATCAAAACCTGGGGGATAAGGCGGGATCATTGGATCGGTCTCCTTCGGCACTATCAGCCCACTTTTGACCAAATTCGGCAACAACTGACTGTATGACACCGGTAGCTGAGTAAACTTCCTTTCAGGTTTCCTTGGTCTTCTTCGGGCATGCTGACGCGACTGACGATGATATGGCTGTTGACTCTGGCGGGTAACAGATATCTGACATACAGACCCAACAGGTTGCTGACTCTGAGTACTCGAAGTGTCAGGATACTGAATCTGAGGTACGGGAGATTCTAAGACAACATCACTACCTTTCTCCCATTCTTCTTGAGAATTGACAATTGATTCATCTTCATAAACTGCAGTATAAGGAATGTCTTGAATCTTTCTGCTCTTGATTCCACTCTCAACACGTTCTCCTACTCTTATCAAGTCCGCAAAGCTTGCATTTCCACAACTGAACAATGCGTCATAGTAACGGCCCTTCAAAGTGTCCACGAAAAGGTTAACCATTTCTCTATCCACAAGCGGTGGTTGAACACGAGCAGCCAATTCTCTCCATCTCTGCGCATATCCCCTAAAAGATTCGTTCTCCGCCTGAGATAACTCTTGCAAATGCACGCGACTAGGATCCATATCCAAGTTGTAGTTGTACTACTTCACGAAGGCATTGGATAAATCCGACCATGACTTGATGTTGTCACTCTTCAGCTGCATGTACCAATCCAAAGATGCTCCGATCAAACTATCTTGGAAACAGTGAATCATGAGCTTGTCATTGGTGACATGTGAAGTCATTCTTTTGCAGAACATAACCAAATGTAGCTTCGGACAACTATCCCCTTTGTATTTCTAAAAATTGGGCATTTTGAACTTCAGAGGCAACACAAGGCCTGGCACCAAACACATGCTCGCAGCATTCAGGTCAAGAGTATTCTGGTTTATCAAGGCAGCCACCTGATCTTCCAATAGCCGAAGTCTCCTCGCATCCTCAACAACCCTAGGATTCTCAGCATTGACCCTCGGAGTGGCCCTCTGACGATCTGGCACAGGGAAAGTGAAACGCTGATAGTCTGTGTCACGGAGAGAAGATGCATCTCTGTCTCCGACAGGAATCTGCACATTCTGGGCTACATTGTTCACCGGAGTCCTCTGAATGTTGTTCTCTCCTCTAGTCATAGTTGTTATGGCTTCCATGACCTGATTCAACTGGTTCTTCAACAATTCAAACTCGGCCCTAGTAGCAAACTGATCCTGCTCTGCTGAGTCCATGATCCTTCCAGAAACTAACTCAAGTCCAACGCGAATGTCGGGAAGTCAACTGCGAGTTGGACAAAAGACTGGTAAGCTCTCTGTTCCAGCTGAGTACGGACATGCAAGTATGAGATGCACATGAAATGCAATGCAAAATGCAACAAACACGGGATCACAGCCCCCACAAAGCTCTGAATACTGCTGCGCTGCTAACGGGAGAAGTTTGCTCTGACGAGAAAAACCAAAATACCGAGTAGGCTGGAAGTCAAGTTTCCTGCAAAAAACCTCCCACTCACGGGTATGGACCTAAACTGACACAGGTTCGGCATCCTATGCGGTCATCAGCGTCACAGACTTTCAAGAGGGACGATACGATACCCAGAAGGTGTGGCATCATCATCTCTTGAAGCGGCCTCACTTAGCTGAATCTCAAATGATCGGTCCTCAGAGTCGACAATCCTCGGGTCAGACAACTTGCCGAGCCCAAAGGGCCAGGAAAAAAGCATCAAATAGAATCTCGTTCGAGCGTAGATTTCGTAGCTAGCTGGTGCGAGCAAAGTAAGCAGACTAACCACTACTCTCCACTTCTAAGTCTATGTGCACTCAAGCCCAGGTCCGGCTTATCTCTCATCAAAGCTCCCCTCCCACAACAGCACAATAGCAACAGATAATAATAAGTGCGAGAAATGTAAATACAGCAGTAATATACAACGCACAAAAATAAACACCCGAAGGCAAGCAAACAAGCACTAGGATTGACTCGCATAGGGGATGGGAAGAGTCTCCAGCAGAGTCGCCAGCTGCTGGGGACATGCCCAGTCAGCTAGGAAGAAAACCCAAGGCGAGACTCGCATAGGGAACCATCGCAGTCCCCAGCAGAGTCGCCAGCTGCTGGGGATGACCCAAACAGCTAGGAAAAACAGCTGGCGACTCTGCAATACCTATTTATATTAGAATTACAATTATTAGATTTTAATTTAGTAAAGAGGTAGAAACAGTTTATAATCCTGCTATTTACATTAATACACAATTTCTTTAGTTAATATAGAAGAGGGAGTCATTACTGAGTGAGTACTGGAAGAGGGAGTCATTACATTCAAATTATAGAAGAAAATCTCAGCCACCATAGGGTTGGTTTTCTGCAATATCAGATTCTCAAACAATAAATCAATCCATCAATACAAGACCTCTCAAGAAACTCCATATTTTCTCTTGTTTTGATTTAGAATTTAAGATTCATAAATTGACTATATTATAATATTTGTGGGTGCTCTAGCAGTAAGATTCATAATATCTCTGTTAGTTTTTGCGTTAATAGCCGAGTCGACTGCGTTTTTGATTTGGTCTTGTTCAACTCTCATATCTTCTACAATCTCAATATAGTAAGAAGTTGCAGAAGCAACTGCATCAGAAGCCATGGCATTAGGCTTTTCGACTGATGCTATAGTAGCCGCAACTGCAATCTCAATTGTTCAATGTTTTTACGCGATAGGTATTGAATTGAATGTTACACACATTAAAAACAAATTAAAATATATGGATGATATGAATCTATGTATGTAAATTCACCATTAAATTATTATCTATTATTTTAAATGATTTTGTGTGTATAGGTGAAGTATATGTTGGAAATTCACCTCACACTCTATGAAGAATTCATTTCAATCTTAATCTCAAATGAACAAACCCACAATATGATAGTAATGGTAATAACAAGTAATTATCAAGAACAACAAAAGAGAAGAAGAATAACAAACAAGAAAGAGAAGAATGAGAGAAGAAATATTTGGAGAGAATGTGTTACTCACAACTGTGGGATATCTTATTGCCTTAAAACTTTTAAATAGAAGGACACCTGTATCCACATGTGTATTCTTAGGTTATAATAGTTATTTTAATTGTATTTTGTTATTTTATTGCAATAATAGTAATATTGGCGAATAAATTTATGCTTTTTTTAGTAACTTTCATTAAAAAAAATGATCTAGGAGTTTTAGAACCTTTAAATTAGATGAACCTATGATGTGACAATGTATGAATGTATTAGTATGTGTGGCTACAATCGTGTACGCTATTTTATTAAAAAAAAATTAAAATAGATGGATGATATGAAAACTATGTGTTATACCTCATGAAAGAATTCATTTTTACATTATAAAAATTAGAAAAAAAATACTATTTCAACCTTATTTATACATTTTTAATGTGTGTAAATTCATTATTTGAGTAAAATATTTCAAAACAGGAAATATATGATGTTAAATCCAAACATTCGAAGAATATGCTATATTATTTTAGTTTGAATAGAAAAAGTAAATTATTTTAGTGATAGATATCAGGTTTAATTTTCAGATAAGTTCAAGTCAAAGAAAAGAAGTCTTCATTTCCCATAAAACACAATTTTATAAGATAAGGACACACATATGATTACATGTGTATTTAGTCAAACAAATAATAACGTTAATTATTCTAAAAAAACATAAATTTATTCGCCAATCTTACTATTATTGCAATAAAATAACAAAATACAATTAAAATAACTATTATAACCTAAGAATACACACGTGGATACAGGTGTCCTTCTATTTAAAATGTGCCTTAAAACTTTTGTTGATAAAGAGAAAGAAAACATATTTTGGAGATTGTATTTACTGCAAAAATTAGAAGTTTTAGAAAGTCAGACGAAAAGTCGAGAAAAAAATCGGATGGTGAATAGTGACATCCGTACGATAAATAGTGTTACTCGTACGGATGAATAGTGACGTCCATACGGTGAATAGTATTGTCCGTACGATGAATAATGTTTTCGAGTTTTTAGGCTTTTTTCGATTCGGTCCATGGATCCGTGTTATTTTGGACTTTGTGTTGTTGGGTATTTCCTATTATAAATATGTATCTCTTATAT
The DNA here is from genome assembly GCA_963859935.3 of Lathyrus sativus. NCBI lineage: Eukaryota > Viridiplantae > Streptophyta > Magnoliopsida > Fabales > Fabaceae > Lathyrus > Lathyrus sativus. The sequence goes on along the minus strand of OZ012735.1, from coordinate 550,717,328 downwards.
GTTTGGTGTGTGACAATCTTAGAATTTACACCAACAAGGGAGAGCAAGAGTTTAAAGGTATAGCATATGGTTTCAGCTATGCACAAAGAAAACCTTAGATTACACATTGGATTTGAGTGATTTATATATTGAGAGTTAGAGAGGTAGGGAAACACTTGGTTAAAAAATAGAATTGTTCTTAGGCGCCTTCAGGGTTGTTCTTGGGAACCTGAAGGCGAAGACTATTTTCTTAAAATTGGTGTCTGACAATCTTAGAATTTATACCAACAAGGGAGAGCAAGAGTTTAAAGGTATAACATAGGGTTTCAGCTATGCACAAAGAAAACCTTGGATTACACATTGGATTTGAGTGATTCATATATTGAGATTTGGAGAGGTAGGAAAATACTTGGGTAGAAAATAGAATTGTTCTTGGGCACCTTTAGTGTTGTTTTTGAGAACCTGAAGGCGAAGAATATTTTCTTGTAACTCATCTGTAATCTCTTGTAACAACTTTCTGAGTATAGTGAATCGGAAAACTGCTCACTCCCTCATAGTAGATTGTTTGATCGAACTGGGTAAATAAACCTTCAATTTTTTCTTGCCTTATTATGTTATATTATCTGTGTACGGATTATTATTGCTAAAGACCATTTATTTTTGTTGCTATTGTTCTTTGCCTCACAAATTGATATTGAATTTTATCATAATTCACAACAAGATTCACAACAAGTGGTGCAGTGAGCGTGGAGCAAAGAGATATTGACAAGTGAGCACCATGGTTAGTAGATGGAAGATCGAGAAATTTTCCGGTGACAACGACTTTGGGTTGTGGAAAATTAAGATGCAAATAATTTTAATTCAAGAGAAGTGTATTGATGCTTTAAAGAGTGAAACATTGATACATGTATGGCTTACACAGGTACAGAAGACCGAGATGGTGGATAAGGCTAGGAGTTCCATTATCTTGTGTCTCGGGGATAAAGTTCTAAGAGAAGTTGCCAGGGAGAAAACTGCGGTTGCTATGTCGGCAAAATTTAAATCATTGTATATGACAAAGTCTTTGGCTCATAGGTTGTATCTGAAACAACAATTCTATTCATTCTGAATGATGGAAAACAAATCCATAATTGAGCAGCTCATAGAATTTCATAAGATTATCGATGATCTTGAGAATATTAAAGTGAAGATTGATGATGAGGACAGGGCTTTGCTCCTATTGAGTTTATTACCCAGATCCTTTGAGAACTTTAAGGATCCATTTTTTTATGGTAAAGAAGGTACTATTACTTTAGATGAAGTCCAGACGACGGTGAAATTCAAAGAATTTTCAAAGTCGAAAGATTTTAAGAATGAAGATAGTGGTGAAGGCTTAAATGTGTCAAGAGGAGGAGGTGAACATAAAGAGATGTCCAAATCAAAAAGGTCTGACAAGTCAAAGGTAAAATGTTTTAATTGTCAGAAAATCGGTCACTTTAAAAGGGATTGTCCTGAAAGAAAGGTCAATGAAGATTTTGTTCAAGTTGTAGTTGCATTGGATGAGGAAAGTTATGAGGATGCCGAAGTTTGGAAACTAAAGATAGTTGGGTCATTGACTCAGGTTGCTCTTATCACATGTGTCAAAGAATAGAATATTTTGAAACTTTGAAGATGGTGCAAGGTGGAGTAGTTCGCCTTGGTAATAATAAGGCATGAAAGGTTCATGGTATTGATACAGTCAGATTTAAAATGTTTAATGATCTTGAACTTCTTATTCACAATGTGAGGTATGTTCCATAGCTCAAACGAAATTTGTTATCTATAAGTATGTTTGATGATCTAGGCTATTGTACGAGAGTTGAACGTGGAGTGTTGAAGATTCCGCGTGATGAATTCATTATTGCTAAAGGGTCTAAAATATGTGGTCTATATATTTTAGAAGGTTCAAATGTTACTATCCATTCATCATTAACTAGTGGAGGCTTTCATGACAAGGAAAAGCTATGGGGTTTGAGTTTAAGGCGTTATGAATGCCTTGAGAAAGTTTCAGAGGAGTACAATGAATTTTGCAGAAATCAATGGATAAAAAAGCATGTTACCGCTGAGTTGTTATTGAGTTTTATGGGAAGAGTCGAGGTTAAAACAACTTACTTAGTAGGTAGAGAATTTCTTCTTCAGAAGAATAGTGAAAATCAAGAGAGAAACCTGAGAGAAACTATAACGGAGAAAACTCAGTTTGATGTGGAGTTTCCTACTATGGATGCTAGCAGTAGTAAAGAAACGGTTATAGAGATCTCTGATTATCATTTGACTCATGATAAGGTACGGAGGGTTATTGTAGAATCTCAAAGGGATTGTTATGCTAGTCTTGGATATTATGTTTCTAATGTGGCTGAAGGACTGCAAAATAAAAGAAGAAAAACCTTCACGGAGGCATTTGAAAATATGTGGAGTCAAGGGTGGTTGAAAAATCATACTTGTAGGCTTGTTAAAGTACCTTGGCAGAAAAGGGTAATTGGGAACAAGTGGATTCAAGTTGCGAGATCAAGATTCTAGGGTTGCTTGAATTTGATCAAAGTTATTGATTAAAGTTTCAACTTGGTAGAGAGCAGCAACATTGTTGATTGTTAAATTGGTATCAATACGGTTTAAAGTCAAGATGGAGATTGTTGTAAATGTGCCTTAAAATCTTTGTTGATGAAGAGAAAGAAAACATATTTTGGAGATTGTATTTACCGTGAAAATCAAAAGTTTTAGAAAGTCAGGAGAAAAAAACCGGTTGGTGAATAGTGACATCAGTACGGTGAATAATGTTATTCGTATGGATGAATAGTGACGTATGTACGGTGAATAGTGTTGTCCATACGGTGAATATTGTTTTCGAGTTTTCGGACTTTTCGGTTTGGTCCATGGATACATGTGATTTTGGGCTTTGTGTGTTGGATATTTCCTATTATAAATATGTATCTCTTATATGTTTGGTGTGTGACAATCTTAGAGTTTACACCAACAAGGGAGAACAGGGGTTTAAAGGTATAACATAGGATTTCAGCTATGCACAAAGAAAACTTTAGATTACACCTTGAGTTTGAGTGATTCATATATTGAGAGTTTGGGAGGTAAAGAAACACTTGGGTAGAAAATAGGGTTGTTCTTGGGCGCCTGCAGGGTTGTTCTTGGAAACCTGAAGGCGAATGTTATTTTCTTGTAACTCATTTGTAATCTCTTGTAACTGGATAAACAAACTTTCAATTTTTTCTTGCTTTGTTCTGTTATATTATCTGTGTACGAATTATTATTGCTAAAGACCATCTATTTTGGTTGCTATTGTTCTTTACCTCACACATTGATATTAAATTTTGTCGTAATTCATAACAAAATTCACAACATCGCTTATTCTCATTAAAAAACATGATATTACCATAGTCATATAGTCAACATAGCAGAGCATAAAATATATAAGATATTAGTACCAGGTGGTTAGGTACTCAAGTGTTTATCTTCGTATCTTTTTCTTTCTTCTTAAATCTCTTTTTAAATTATTTACTTTTATCTTAGTTGATATTTTCTTTTTAATTTATGCAATACACAACTACCAATAATTGACAAAACACTATAACTTTTGTAAAGCTTATACAATGCTAATATCCATTATTCAATAACATAACTCAATGTAACTAATGAACGACACAATACTATAGGGCACAGATATTAAACAAATAGTAAATATAGAATCTATTATCTTTATAGTCTTTATTAAATAAGTTATAATTTGAAATTTTACTTTGTTGAAAGCTGTCAAATTCTGTTTTGGAAATTTAACAGCTTTGGTCACTTTAGTTGGTTTTGTTTGTTTTTTATTACTCTCTCATGTGTATATATACATTGTTGTAATCCAAATTCATTGTTAATGCCAATTTAGTGATTCATCCAATTTTACTTTCTTCCCTATTCTCTCTTTCCCTCTCAATCTCATCTTCTTCCCCAAGTTTCTTTTCACCATTGTTACTACCTTTAAATTCTGATTTTATGTTTTATGTTGTTCTAACATTTGGCATCAAGAGCTCCGGTTATTGATCCTAATCCGCTGCAACAATGGCTACTGTTTCTAATGATCGAATTCCCACCAATCTCCCAATTCTTGATTCGAAGAACTACGATAAATGGGCGAAACAAATGAAGGTTTTGTTTGGTTATGAAGAGGTTCTTGAGATCGTCATCAATGGAGTTACACCGTTAGGGGCAGATGCCACTGAAGCTATTAGGGCTACACACAAGGAAGAAAAGAAGAAGAATTACAAAGCCCTATTCTTGATTCACTCTTATGTTGATAACGACAATTTCGAGAAGGTTGGCGATTGTGAATCCGCGAAGCAAGCATGGGAAATCTTGGAGAAAGCATACGCCGGTGCCGTCAAAGCGAAGGTGGTAAGGTTACAAACTTACAAACATCAATTCAAGCTAAAGCAAATGGAGGACAAAGAAACGATCAATGATTACATTACGCGCATTACCCAGTTAGTCAATCAAATCAAGTCATGTGGCGAAACGATTCTTGAACAGAATGTTGTATCAAAAGTGTTGCGTTCGTTAACATCACAGTTCGATAACATTGTTGTGGCTATTGAAGAGTCAAAGGATCTAACAACTTTGAGCAAAGATGATTTGCAAAGTTCGTTAGAAGCACATGAACAAAGGATGGATGAGAGAGGTGCCGACAAAGCCAAAGCGGAGATCGCTTTGCAAGCGCGTTCATATGAGAAGAACAAGAGAACAAAAGGGAAGTGGTCTTCAAAGAGTAAGAAGAATTTTGGTGGAAAAGATCCACAAAATTCGAAGGGTGAAGGAAGCTCCAAAGAGGGTAATCAAAGCGCCTACAAACCGTTTGACAAAAGTTCTGTGAAGTGTTATAATTGTCAAAAGCTTGGGCATTTTGCGAAAGGATGTCGCTCAAAATGCAAAGAAAAAGATACGGATGAGGCTAAGGTTGCTAGGGAAGACGTAGATGATGAAGATACCCTTCTTGTGATGATTACGGAGGAGAATTATGGCATTGTTGAGGCTCCGGGCAGCAGCTACTATGGTGATAGTTTGCGGGACAACAGCTGTACTGTTTTGGAAAGTGGTGGAAAAATGTGCTCGGATCGAAATGCATTACTTACCATGCGTGATGGAGTTCAAAGTAAAGATGAATGGTACTTTGATTCCGGTTGTTCAACACATATGACGGGTCGGAAGGATTGGTTTGTGGAAATCAATCAAGCAGCAAAGAATAAAGTCAAGTTTGCCGATGACACCATTGTAAGCGCCGAAGGGGTAGAAGATGTTTTGATCGGAAGGAAGAATGGTGGACATTCAAGGATAAAATATGTCTTGTACATACCGGGAATTAAGTGCAATATTTTGAGTATTGGCCAATTACTTGAAATAAGGTACTTAATTCGGTTGGAGAATAAGATGTTACGCATTTTAGATTCAAGTGGTGTGTTGATTCTCAAAGCGCTGATGGCTGCCAATAGAACTTTTAAGGTTGAGTTAAAGGTTATGGAGCATCGTTGTTTAGCTACCACGACAAGTAGAGATGAGTGGCTATGGCATTACTGTCTTGGTCACCTAAATTTTAGGGATCTCAAAATGTTGCAACAAAGTGAAATGGTAACGGGGCTGCCACATATTAGTGTTCCGACAGAATTGTGTGAGGAATGTATGAAGAGTAAGCAACACAAGAATGTGTTTAGCAAGGATGCGGGTCGAAGAACCAAAGGCTTACTTGAGGTGGTGTATTCCGATGTTTGTGGACCGATGCAAGTAGAGACTTATGGCGGCAATCGATATTTTATTACGTTTATTGACGACTTTAGTAGGAAGCTTTGGACATATCTTATCAAGAGGAAGGATGAGGTATTTGGAGTGTTCAAGAGTTTCAAATCCATGGTGGAGCGTCAAAGCGGTCGGAAGCTCAAAATTCTCAAAACGGATGGTGGAGGTGAATATACTTCTAGTGAGTTTGGGAAGTTTTGTGATCTTGAGGGTATTGTGTGTGAGGTGGTGCCTCCATATACGCCTCAATAAAACGGGGCTGCCGAGAGGAAAAATCGTACAATAATGAACATGGTGCGTAGTATGCTTTGTGGGAAGAAGTTGCCTAAGGAATTGTGGGGTGAGGCTGTGTCTACCGCCACCTACTTGTTGAATATGTGTCCTACTAAGAAGCTGGAGAAGATCACACCAGAAGAGGTTTGGAGTGGTTTCAAACCGAGTGTGAATCATTTGCGCGTTTTTGGATCGATTGCATATCGTCATGTACCGAATCAACTTAGAAAGAAGTTGGATAATAAAGGTGAGAAGCTGATATATGTTGGATATCACTCTACTGGAGGTTACAAGCTATTTGATGAGAAGAATCGGAAAATCGTGATAACCCGAGATGTATTTTTTGAAGAAATAAAAGCTGCTGAAACAGCAGGACAATAGCATCAATTCTTCAAGTTGTCTAATCCGGAGGGTTCCGATGCTGTTGTACCTGCACCTACAGTAGCGGAAAATGTTGTAGTGAATATTGGTAGACTAGTGAGGCAAAGAGCCTTGCCTCATAGACTCCGAGACTACGAGAGGTTCCAAGATAACGAAGTGAATAATGATGGTGATTTTGTTCATTTCGCGCTTATGGCCTAATCTGAACCGGTAAATGAGGAGGAAGCCTTAAGCGATCCTAAATGGATATGTGCAATGAAAGAGGAGCTGGAATCTATTGAGAAAAATGGTACTTGGGAGTTGGTTGATTTACCACTTGGAAAGAAACCGATAGGTGTGCGATGGGTCTATAAAGTTAAAGCAAATCCTAAAGGTGAAGTAATCAAGCACAAAGCTCGATTAGTGGCGAAAGGGTTCTTGCAACGTGAAGCTATAGATTACGAGGAGGTATTCGCACCGGTGGCTAGATTGGAGACTATTCGTTTGGTTGTTAGGATTGCGCATAGCAACAATTGGGTGATTTACCAAATGGATGTGAAATCTGTGTTTTTGAATGGTCCTCTTGATGAGGAGGTTTATGTGGGGCAGCCACCCGGTTTCATGATCAAAAATCAAGAGAGGAAGTATTACAAGCTACACAAGCCGTTGTATGGTTTGAAACAAGCTCCAAGAGCTTGGAACAAACGTATAGACGGCTTTCTTGTTGACACCGGTTTCAAACGATGTGTATCCGAACATGGTGTTTATATGAGATCGAATAATATTGATTGTGTTATTATACTATGCTTGTATGTTGATGATCTCTTGATTACGGGAAGCAATGACAAGAGTATTTCAAGGTTCAAAGGGGAGCTCATGAGTGAGTTTGAGATGACGGACCTTGGTGTCATGAGATACTTTCTTGGCATAGAGTTCCACAAGTCAAAAGTGGGGCTGCTTATGCATCAAAGAAAGTATGCTCTAGATATCTTGAAAAAGTGTGAAATGCAGCATTGTAATGCTTCTAATACACCTTGTGAGGCTAGAGTTCAGCTGTCCAAAAGTGATGATGAGGATGATGTGGATCCAACACTTTACCGGAGTTTGATTGGATCGTTACGGTATTTGTGCAATACTCGACCGAACTTGGTTTTTAGTGTCGGTATTGCGAGTAGATTCATGGAGAAACCTAAGGTGTCTCATTTGGCGGCGGTCAAGAGAATCCTTAGATATGTGAAAGGTACTCTTGGTTGTGGTATTTTGTTTCCCACATCGGATATGGGTCACAAATGTACTTTACTTGGCTACACCGATTCTAATTGGTGCGGAGATAAAGATGATCGGAAATCTACAGCGGGTTACATCTTTATGTTCGGTAGTACACCAATCTCATGGTGTTCGAAGAAGGAACCAGTTGTAGCACTCTCTTCTTGTGAGGCCGAGTACATTGCGGAATCATTGAGTGCTTGCCAAGCCTGTGGTTAGTGAATCTAATGAAGGAATTGGGATGTGGTGATGATGATGCCACCACAGTGTTTGTGGATAATGTTTCCGCGATAAATCTTGCAAAGAATCCGATTGCACACGGAAGGAGCAAGCATATTGAGATAAGGTTTCATTACTTGAGAGAATTGGTCGGTGAAGGAAAGCTTAGATTGAGCTATTGCCGAAGTGAGGACCAAGTTGCGGATTTGTTGACAAAGGGTGTGACAAATGAGGTGTTCAAGAGACTGTTGAAGAGCTTGAGCATGATGAATTTGGAGCAACTAAAGTGAGGTGGTGTGTTGAAAGCTGTCAAATTCTGTTTTGGAAATTTAACAGCTTTGGCCACTTTAGTTGGTTTTGTTTGTTTTTTATTACTCTCTCATGTGTATATATACATTGTTGTAATCCCAATTCATTGTTAATGCCAATTTAGTGATTCATCCAATTTTACTCTCTTCCATATTCTCTCTTTCCCTCTCAATCTCATCTTCTTCCCCAAGTTTCTTTTCACCATTGTTACTACCTTTAAATTCTGGTTTTATGTTTTATGTTGTTCTAACATACTTTACTACAAGGAAAAGATGTGAGCAAACTATTATATAATAACTTTGAATTATAAAATAAATTGCAGACAACTTAATGTTATCTAAGTCATCTACTATAAAAATAATGATATAATCATCAAACTATTTTTTATAGAAATAGTAAAAGAATACTGTTGTTTTCAGATTTGAAAAATTGAGTTTGGCACAAGGATATTATCGGGACGAGTCGCGTACTAGGTCGCTTTCTTTAAGACGTTTCGCCATACTGCCAAAATATGCAAAGCAGTCGATTTACGACGACGCCTCCAGGATAAAACAGCCCGTTCAAAAAACTTACGATTATCAGTTGCACACTGATAAATCGCTCTAGAAATACACCTTTCTAAGTATCTGGTGAAAATAACCAGTTGGTAAAACAAGAAAAGAAAGATTTTAGATGAAGAGAATTAAGGGAGAGAAGAGGAAAATCAAAATTCGTGTGAACTTGTGAAATCCGATGTACTTACTACTGAATTTCTACCCTGTATTTATAGGCAGCTACCTGCACCTGAGTAGGGAGAAATTCGTGGTGAGTGGATAAAATGGTGGGAGAATGAGAAAATCTTGGAGGACTGGATCTAGTCAGTATGGCAGTTACTGACCAATTATTTTCTTAATTAATTAATATTATTATTAATTAATTTTCCACCGAATTATATTAATTAATTAATGATAATTAAATTCTATAAATTCGGGTCTAAAAAATAATTCATCTAGACCGGACCGGACCGAGCCGAGCCGAGCCGGCCGGACGGACGGACGGCGGCGGCGGCGCGCGCGCGTGTATGTCTTGTTGGTCATGGGTGTGTCCTCACTCCTTTCACAAAATTGGGTGCCCTTTAGGGCCCAACCCAACTGACCAAGTTGGAATATATAAACACTACTAATATTTCCATTCCCTTTAATGTGGGACTAAAATGAATCTTTTCAAATTCACTTCTATATTAGTTCTTCCTTGTGTTCATTTATTGCCCATTAATTGTCAATAAATCTTTCCAATTCCCACTCTAATTATTTAAAATTCCAACATTCCCCCACTTGAATTTAAAAGAGATTTTAGAAGTACGTCAGACGTTTCTAAGGTTGAGCATAAGCAAAGGTGTTTACGACTTGAACCTTAGCGTAGCGAGTAGGATTCTGATTCAACAAGAGTGACACCATTGTCTTGAACTCTATCTCGGACATCATACCCGCACACAACCTTTATGTAAGGTGTATTCTTGTAACCCGTGCTTTAGTGGCCCTGCACGTGTATCCCGGTTTAGTGAATGCTCTAGGAATTCTGCCTCGAAATTCCATAGGAACCGGCCTCAGTTCCACAGTCACATAGGTGAATCTATCAAGAGTACTCTTGTAGCCTAGGTACTCCCTCATATAGAGTATAGATATCATTAAGAGTTTCTATTATCTCATCCTCTCATTACTTCAGGATTCATGATTTACTTGCATGATCATTTTCATATTACTCACAACTTGTTATTACCCATTGAACCTAAGTATTGGGATCTCCAGTCATTTAGGTTGGGTTACCATCATGAGTAACTAATTGCTTTATAGGCATTAATCCCATCTTTTTGGAAGTATTATGGACTTTCTCTCTAGCTAATCCTTTCGTTAAAGGATCTGCTAAGTTCTCATAAGTGTGTACATGATCCACTCTCACAGCTCCTTTAGAGATACAATCTCTAACAGTGCTATGTTTTCTTCTAATTTGACGTCTTTTACCATTATAATAATGGTTCTCAACTTTTGCAATAGTCGTGGTACTATCGCAGTGGATCAACACAGCTGGTATAGGTTTTTCCCATAAAGGAATCTCAGCTAGCAAGCATCTTAACCAACTTGCTTCTTCACTAGCTGTAGCTAATGCTATCATCTCAGACTCCATTGTGGACTGTGCTAGAATGGTCTGTTTCTTTGATTTCCAAGATACAGCTCCTCCGGCTATACTAAATATATAACCATTAGTAGCTTTGGAATCATCCGATAAGGTGTTCCAATCTGCATCACTATACCCTTCTAGTACAACAGGAAATTTATGATAGTGTAGGCCGAGGTCCATTGTCCTTTTAAGGTATCTCATTACTCGCTTAATAGCTTGCCAATGTTCGTTACTCGGCCTACTTGTAAATCTGCACAACAGTCCTACGACATATGCAATGTCGGGTCTAGTATAATCAGTGGCATACCTAAGACTGTCGATGATGCTCGCATATTCTGCTTGTTTGACACTTTCTTCAGTGTTCTTAAATAGTTTCACACTTGGATCATATGGAGTGCATGCAGGTTTACAATCAAAGTATTTATATTTCTTTAAGATCTTCTCCACATAGTGAGATTGATCCAAAGAAATTCCTTGTTCGAATCTCGTGATCTTGATACCCAGGATCGCGCTTGCTTCTCCGAGGTCTTTCATATCAAATTTATTGCATAACAATGATTTCATATCATTAATGGCCTGAATGTTTGATCCAAATATAAGTAGATCGTCTACATATAGACATATGATAGTACAAATGCGATTCTCAGATTTGTAATAAACGCACTTGTCACTTTCATTCACTTTGTACCCATTAATTATCATTAGGTTATCAAACTTTTCATGCCATTGTTTAGGGGCTTGTTTTAGTCCATACAAAGACTTATCTAACTTACAGACCTTGCTTTCTTGTCCTTGGATCACAAACCCTTCTGGTTGTTCCATATAGATTTCTTCTTCTAAGTCACCGTTTAAAAAAGTTGTTTTAACATCCATTTGGTGTACTATTAAGTTATAAATGGCTGCTATTGAAATGAGTACCCTAATGGATGTAATTCTAGTGACCGGAGAAAAGGTGTCGAAGAAATATATATTTTCTCTTTGTCTAAAACCCTTGGCTACAAGGCGAGCCTTGTATTTCTCAATCGTTCCATCAGGTTTTAGTTTCTTTTTCAAAACCCATTTACAACCAATTGGTTTGCAACCCAGGGGTAAGTCTACTAAGTGCCAGGTCTTGTTAGATTCTAGAGAATCTATCTCATCATTAATGGCTTCTTGCCATAAGTCTGCATCCATAGATGACAGTGCTTCTTGAAGATTTATTGGATCTTCTTCTACATTATAGGCCGCACAATTGGGCCCATAGTCTTTAGCAACTCTTGCTCTTTTACTTCTTCGAAGTTCTGTTTCTACATTGTCGCTGCTTTCAGTGCTTTTTATCACAGGAATGTGACTCGATTGTGTGCCCCCACTATTTCTCGATTTGAAAGGAAATTTGTCTTCAAAGAATTCAACATCGTTTGATTCTATAAATACTATGTCCTTTAGGTCATAAAACCTGTATGCCTTACTGTTTGCTGCATACCCAATGAATACGCATTCATAGGCTCTACTAGCGAATTTAACTCGTTTCGGATCCGAAATTCTGACATAAGCCAGACAACCCCAAGTTCTCAAATAAGACAAATTTGGTTGTCTTTTCTTTAATATCTCATAAGGTGAGATCTTACTTTTTGACTTGGGAACTTTATTCAGGACATAGCAAACAGTCAATAAAATTTCCCCCCACCAGTGAAGTGCAGCACCAGAATTTAACATGATTGCAACTACAAGTTCAGTAAGAGTCCTATTCTTTCTTTCTGCTTTACCATTCATTTTAGGAGAGTATGGAGCAGTCGTTTCATGTATAATACCATGTTCAGCATAAAAATCATTAAACAAGCTAGAGTCATATTCGGTTCTCCTATCACTGCGAAGTCTCTTAATCTTCTTGTTAAATTGATTCTCAATTTCAGTTACATACACCTTAAACATGTCAAGCGCTTCACTTTTATTCTTCATTAGATATGCATAAGTATAATCAGAGCAATCGTCAATAAAAGTGATAAAATAACGTTTATTATTTCTAGTTAAGCTTCCATCTAATTCACATATATCAGAGTGTATAAGATCTAGGGGGTCAGATTCTTTTAAAATTGATTTATGTGAAGTTTTTATTATTTTAGCTTGACTGCAAAATTCACATTTATTGGAATCATTAACATTTAGTTTAGGGATTAGGCCTATATTGCTTGCATTAGAAATGATTCATTTATTAACGTGACAAAGTCTACCATGCCAAATATTAAAGTCATACAAAGAGTAAACAGAAGGAGAAATTTTATTCAAATCAACATTCAACTTAAACATGCCATCAGTGGCGTACCCTTTTCCAACAAAAATACCATTCTTAGTGATGGTGTACAAATCTGCCCCTAAAGTTTGACTAAACCCATCCTTATTCAAAAGAAAACCAGAAACAAGATTCTTCCTAATTTCAGGAACATGCATGACGCCCTTCAAGATCAAATTCTTTCCTGAAGTGAACTTCAGTTCAACATCTCCAATTCCAGCAACATTAGTGGTGTGAGCATCTCCCAACAACACTTTCTTATCTTCAGCATTCATGTATGTCTTGAACATAGCACGATCATAACAGACATGACGAGTGGAGCCAGTGTCTATCCACCAGCCATCACTTCCACCAACCATGTTGATTTCAGTGATCATGGCAATGAGTTGCTCATCAGTCAGGTTAACCTGAGCATTTGAGTCAGCTGCAGGTTTAGGCCTGCCCCTACATTTCTTTGCCATATGGCCCGGTTTCCCACAGTTGTAGCAAGAGAAAACCGGAGCATTATTTCTTTGAGGTGGTGGTTGTTGCTTAGAAAATGGAGCCGATGGGGTCCTAGAGGGATTCCCATTCTTAGTTCGGTTCATAGCATTACGGTTCTGATTCTTTAATGGTTTGCCCGTAGGCTTCAGAACCGCATCGAATTTCTTTTTGTTGTTAGACACAACTAAGACTTCTTCTTTCTGATCTTATTTTCGAGCCTCCTCTTTAATTCGGAGGCGAGTTATCAGACTCTCGATTGAAAATTCATTTGTTTTGTAACGAAGCACATTTTTGAAATCTTTCCAACTAGGGGGCAGTTTGTCAATAATTACAGCAATTTGAAAATTTTCATTGAGGGGCATACCTTCTGTAATAATCTCATGAGCAATCTTCTGAATTTCGTGGCTTTGAGCTTCCACCGACTTCTCATCCACCATCTTGTAGTTCAAGTAGCGGCTGATAGCAAATTTCTTCGCACCTGCTTCTTCAGTATCATATTATCTTTGCAGAGCCTCCCATACCTGTTTAGCAGTCCTGTAGCTACTGTAGTAGTCGTACAGATCATCAGCAAGGCTGTTTAGAATGTGATTTTTGCACAGATAATCATTCTCGTGCCATAAGGCGATTTCTTTTCGGAGCTGTAGATCATCTGCTGCAGTCTTAGCTTTTGCAACATCTGCTGCAGCCTTAGCTTTTGCAGCATCTGAGTCAGACGTTTTGGAAATCCCGTCTGAATCTGCAAGTGAGTTACCATTAGGTAGTTCAGATGATGCAGAAGGGACAACCGGGATATCCTCAGTCAGAACGTGGGCAACCTTTTTTAGAGTTAAGAAAAACTTCATCTTAGCTTGCCAACGTTTGAAATTGGAACCCTCAAACCTGAAAGGTTTGTCAGAGACCGAAGCGGCCGCAGTAGTACCGATAATTTCCTCAGTTGCCATGGCAGTTATTAAATTGTCTTAAAATTGTTGTTTTCGGATTTGAAAAATTGAGTTTGGCACAAGAAAATTATCGGGACGAGTCGCGTACTAGGTCGCTTTCTTTAAGACGTTCGTTCAAAAAACTTACGATTATCAGTTGCACACTGATAAATCGCTCTAGAAATATACCTTTCTAAGTTCCACCGAATTATATTAATTAGCGCGCCGATCGCTCTAGAAATACACCTTTCTAAGTTCCACCGAATTATATTAATTAGCGCGCCGATCGCTCTAGAAATACACCTTTCTAAGTTCCACCGAATTATATTAACTAGCGGTGGCGCGCGCGTGTTTCTTGTTGGTCATGGGTGTGTCCTCATTCCTTTCACAAAATTGGGTGCCCTTTAGGGCCCAACCCAATTGACCAAGTTGAATATATAAACACTACTAATATTTCTATTCCCTTCAATGTGAGACTAAAATGAATCTTTTTAAATTCACTTCTATATTAGTTCTTACTTGTGTTCATTTATTGTCTATTAATTGTCAATAAATCTTTCAAATTCCCACTCTAATTAATTAAATTTTCAACAAATACTATTAAAATGGTTTAAAAATAAAAATATAAGATTAAGAATAATTTATAAAAATATATAAAAAAAGAAAAATAAAGAGAAGTGACACAAAAAATTAATCAACAAAACGAAAACAAATTCTAATTTTCTTTAATCTAAAACCAAAAATAAAACTACATGTAATTTACAATATAAACAGTAACATCTTACTTGAATTTTTTTATATTTGAAAAAACAGATGAGTCGTAGAGAGAGAAAGGTAAGAGTGAAACAATTAAATGTAGAAAAAAGTGAACACAACATCAATAGAAAAAACACATAATTATGCATAAAAATCAAATTAAAATATAATAACATTAGATTAAAATGATTTGTGTAGCTTAAGTTATGTTATATAAATTGAACAACAACCATCTAATTTTACCTTCTATTTCACAAAAACTAACCACTACTGTATGTGATATATATATATATATATATATATATATATATATATATATATATATATATATATATATATATATATATATATATATATATATATATATATATATATATATATATATATATATATATATATATATATATATATATATATATATATATATATATATATATATATTAATTGTGAGTCATTATACACGTGAATAGTAATTAATATTATGATTTTAAAATAGACTAAAGCATCTCAGTGTTAAAATTAACAAAAGAGAAATGAAAAGTAATAAATAAAAAAATATCAAATTTTTAAAAATGAAAAAATGAATAATGAAAAATAAAATATTTATAAACAAATGAAAAAAAATTGATAACCAATTAAAATTAAAAAAAAACCAAAAAATTAAAAAAAAAAAAAAAAAAACTAGAATCAAATTTTCAAGTTTAATAAGTAACTATCAACTTGAAAATGCATTTTGTGTTGTCACAAATAGAAGTTAAAAGTCTAAATACCTAGTTATTGACTTTTTATTTTGTTCCTTTGTGATGAATGATGAATGCAATGAATTTATAATATTTTATGATGTTAAAAAAAAATTAAACCAACTACTTGAAAATCAATTTATGGAATGTAAAATTATGAGAACGGAGATTTTTTTCTTCTTTTAATCCATTCAAAATGGAAATGAAAGAAAATAATTCAAATGAAATAATAAAAATGAGAATATATTTTAATTTTTTGGATGAAATATATGAATATGTATGAGACCAAGATGGGAAGAAAGAGAGAAATAAATGAGAAACAAATAAATTTTATCTCTGACACATTGAAGAGTGTGGAAGAAAGAGAGATAATAGATTACACATTATGATTGTAGGAGGGTTAGTATGATGGAAGGGTAATATTAACTTGTGTCCTTGTGACACATGTTAAGAATTAAATTAAGAAACATTGTCTTGAAAATTGTGTATAAATTTTAATTAAAGTATAAAATTAATTTTTAAATCGTTTTTTCCAATGCAAATTTACTATAAGTGATTTTCTTAACATGTGTCCCAAGGGCACAAGTTAACATTATCCATGATAGAAGGGTAATGTTAACTTGTGCCCTTGTGGCACATGTTAAGAACTAAATTAAGAAACATTGTCTTGGAAATTGTGTATAAATTTTAATTAAAGTATAAAATTAATTTTTAAATCGTTTTTTCCAATGCAAATTTACTATAAGTGATTTTCTTAACATGTGTCCCAAGGGCACAAGTTAACATTATCCATGATGGAAGGGTAATGTTAACTTGTGCCCTTGTGGCACATGTTAAGAACTAAATTAAGAAACATTGTCTTGGAAATTGTGTATAAATTTTAATTAAAGTATAAAATTAATTTTTAAATCGTTTTTTCCAATGCAAATTTACTATAAGTGGTTTTCTTAACATGTGCATCAAGGACACAAGTTAACATTACCCATGATAGATAATGTTAACTTGTGCCCTTGGGGCACATGTTAAGAACTAAATTAAGAAACATTATCTTGGAAATTGTGTATAAACTTTAATTAAAGTATAAAATTAATTTTTAAATCATTTTTTCCAATACAAATTTACTATAAGTGATTTTCTTAACATGTGCCCCAAAAGCACAAGTTAACATACCTATAATGATGAAAGTAAATGTGAAAGAGTGGTGTAGACTAATTCTTACTCTACTTTAAATGTGATTGATTGAAACAATGAATTAAAATTTATTTACAATTTTAATATGTTAGTTAACATTGAACAAAAATAGCAAATAGTTAAACAATTAAAGTAACCGTAGTTACCTTAAAAAAAATAGTTACAAAAAATAAACTTTCGACAATATTTAACCTTTATTTTTGGAATATTTTATTTTTTCATCTTCCTTCTACTACCATCTAATAAAATAAAAATATTTTATCCTGCTACTACCATCTAATAAAATAAAAAATATTTTTTTCAAAGACTTTCAAATTCTCGTCTTTCTATATTAAGTGGGTTATTCATTTCAACCTTAAAACTTTATCAAATTTTATAATAGAACAGAAACCCATTTTTCTTTAAACCAAGACGTACTATTTCAAAGACTCAAACTTTACCAAATCTCACAAGAGAAACTCATTTTTCTCTAAATCATGAAGAACACTTTCAAAGACCCAAATCACAATCTTTACTCATAGATAATTTGCTCAAGACAAATAACTTTCTTATTCCTCTTAATTTCAATCTCATATCTTTTTTATTCCCTTAGATTCGTTACTAGTAGCTACGATTTGGTAGTAACCAAACTTATCAAAACACAAACATAATACCCATTGATAAATGAATCAGAAATACCAAATTTCCAACCACAAAATTCATTTGAAGAAAAATCAGAAACACCAAATCGGAAACATTGTAGGTTAGAATGAAAAATGTTAAAATAATAGGTGAAGTTCATAGCTTTAAATGAAGAAAAGAGATAAATTCAATTATTTAAAAGCACATGAGTGAAAACATAGATCAAGCATAATGAAAAAAAAAACAGAAAAATAGAAGATCAAGAAGAATCAAGACGAAGGAAGGATGTTTGTGTGAGGTTAGGACACACCACCTTAAGACTTTGTGTTTGTTCGGATGAGTTGTTGTAGTTTGCAAAAATTAATATGGTTGAAGAATGAGATGTTGTAGTTATAGAGAGACAGGATGAAAGAGACAATGAGGTTGGAGAGAGAAAAAAGAGGATTGGTAGAAATCAACACTGTTATTAAGAAAAGAAGGAAAGTGATATGTTGGAATGATTTTTCAGTTCTACAAAATTTGCATTGGAAAATAAAATTGTTAAAATATTACAACTAAAAAAATTTGTTTCAAACTATAAGTTGGACAAATATGAGGCATTTGAAAAAAAGCAAAAGTCAATAGAGTTGATAGTAAACCATATATTTAAAAATGATAGTTTGATTGCAAAAAGTAAATCTTGGACACAAAATACCCTCAACTCAATTATGTGTCAATTTTAAAGACAAAGACATTAAAGTATTTTTCACAACATATTGCAATCCACTAAAATTCAATCTGTATATTAGTCAATTTAAAACATTAGCAAAAACTAATCTCCTTTTTAATGAAGAAGAAATTTTTTATTTAAAAAAAAAACTATGGGACTAACATTATCTAATTTAATAATTGGAAAACTTAATTGTAAATCAATAAAAGTTTTAATTAAATAGGCATAATTTGAGTCCTTTTCATGTACCACAAATTGCAATTAAATGCCAAGTGGTCTCTAAGCAGTTCTATTCTCCTTACAAATTAATAGAATGTTTGGTTACACGTCCAATTTCGGTTTTTGGTACTTGAGGTATCGCCGCGTTTTCTCACTTTTCCAAACATGTTCTAAGATAGAATAGAAAGGAGAAAGTTATGTTTCAAAATCAACAAAACCAAGAGAACGCAGATGTAATCATTCACTCAAACCTTATGATGATACAAAGTTATTGAAAACAAAAGTTACTAAAATAACAAAATCACAGACTATCAAAATGCATGCTGCTCCATTTCGCAGTCCGGTCGGACGAAAATTTAAATTAAAAAAATGAATGAATTGAATTATACTATACTAGGTGAGGATGAAGAGAGGGAGATGAGCATTAGTGTTTGAAGCTAATCACCAGCTTTTCTGTATTCAGGCTTCAGTTCATAGGTGCCTTGATTAGTTCCTTTGTTATTGTAGACACAAAGTTCTTTCAGGATATCTTTCAGAAATTGCTGCATAATAATGTAACCATTAGATGCAACACAGTATTAGTTAAACACAGGCACTATAATAAGCATATACAAACAAATGTTCAATAACCAAGCTGTGCGCTTGGAAGAAACACACATACTTCAGGTTGGTCGGTTTCTTGTATGAGGTTTCTTAAACTCCAATTTGGCTGCCTTTCAAATAGCTTAAATATGATCTCTTCCATTTCTCCACGGTCTCTTCTAGTTCTCTTCGTCTCTGATCCTCGTGCCGGTGCTTTCTTCTTTTCCTGATGTAATAAATCAATTTCTTTAACATCTCAAATATCAAACAATAAAAAGTACAAGTAGAAACTCAATTACATAACACTAGAGATTAAACTATTTGCGGCCGTTTTAATCTCATTATCATAGTTTGAAATTGTTGTCTGCAACTGCAACTTCAGCTGTATTATAAAGGTTTTAGAGATCTCCACAAATATATATTGCAGCTGCAATTGCAACCGCATTTGCTTGCACTTAGTCGCAATATTAAGGTTCACGTTGGAACCATAACTGCGACTGCAACCACAATTTAGAACCATGCTCATTATTGAGCCAAAAAATGGTTAGATGGGAAGTAACAAAAGTGCTGCACATGATGTTATAAGAAGGGAAGTTTCATTTCGCATGCAAATGTAATAATTGAGAACACATATTGGTAACAGGATGAAAAAGGCATTTATTTACAGGGGCGGGTCCAGCAACTGAAAAACTGATCATCCCTGGCAATGGCCTCATATGAACTCCATTTTTATTGTCAATGACCTGAAAATAGAGTTCAGGTGAAGTCAAAGGTAAATAAGATATGTCTGTCAAAATCATTGGATCAAATGTTATTATGAGAATAAGAAAACCTGTATCTGTCTATTTTTGACAGTATATTTCTTTGTCCTTTCGCGGCAGATTTTTCCATAGACGTCAAGATTTTGGTTATCCGACCTCATGTCAATCTTGCTCACTACTTTACCCTCCACAGATATTTTTCCTACAATAAGCGAAAAATATCAACTGCTTGAATTACATTTTGCTGAATCAGAGACTTCCTATCTAGTTATATCCTTAATCTGATTTACTTTAAAAGTAAAATAAAAGATCAAATATCATTAAATAAACAATAACATATCAAAGAAACCAATATTTAAATAGATCAATCTAAACAAGGATGGCATGCCTATCTACAGTAGACCCCTAAAGGATTCCAATCAGCAATGAAAGGAGCTTTACAACACCAGGTTGCTCATAGGAAACTTATTCAGTAGTACTAGTAAGAGGGTTAGGTCATGTGTTAATAAGCTTTAGTTAAGAACCAATAACTTGGGAGTATCCAAGTTCAATCCATGGTTAGACTTTACTTCTCAGTCGAACTCCGCTCTTCGCCAGTGAATCAGAGGGTTAAGGTAAATAACAAGATGGTTAGGTTATGTTGTACATACAAACCATTGAAGTTGCACACAAATGTATTATCTTTGTAATTGGGATTCTTAAACTTTCAACTAAGAATCTCTCAGTTGTTTAGATTGTTGAAGTCTAATATTATGATGTGATATGAAAGAAACAAAATCAAATGCATGTGGTGATTGTAAAGGTACCTTGTGTTGAGTCAGAAAAGACAGACATAGGCATGAAGTCTTTAGACATGTCCATAGCAAAACATCTTGATGCATTACCTTCACCTCCACCCAACTCCATTGTAAACTGACCATTTTATTATTTAACTAAACAATCAATCAATCAATTTTAAAGTAGCAAATAGAAAGATACAAGGAAAAGTGTCAACATGAATAAAAATAGGATTAAATATATTTTCAATTTAGTCCCTACAAAATATTTATTCATTTAATCTACTTACTAAGTAAAAAAATATTATTATTTCTTAAGTCACTGATTATGATTATGTTCTCTCTAGCACCTGTATCTACTTGTCAATATCCGATTCCGACGCCAACACATGTTATTAAGTTTAATTAATTTATCTTTCAAATTATTATCGTAATCAATTATCGTTAATTTATTGATTTTTAAATTATTATCGATATTGAAATTTCAATGTTGGTGTCATGTCTGATGATGTTAGATATTTCTTGTATGTGTGAGCAAGGTTTTAAAAAACGGCCAGTTATCAC
Source organism: Lathyrus sativus (assembly GCA_963859935.3). Classification (NCBI taxonomy): domain Eukaryota; kingdom Viridiplantae; phylum Streptophyta; class Magnoliopsida; order Fabales; family Fabaceae; genus Lathyrus; species Lathyrus sativus. The sequence continues at coordinate 550,696,375 of OZ012735.1, read as the reverse complement.
GAAAAACAGCTAGAGGTGGCAAAACAAACCCGGTCCGTTGGATAAGCTTATTTTGCCTACACTTTAGCATGGGGTGGGTCAAGGGTTTAGGTTCACACCCTCTAATGTATGTGTCCGCACCGTTTTTTTTCTTCAGACATAGACATTAATATAAATCATGTATTTTTAGACTTAAAATATGTAGTGTTCACGGGTCCGGCCGAAAGTGAGGGCCGTACATTTTGCACTCTCAACTATGTCTGCCCCATCCCATTTGTTTAAAGGATTTTTGCGGGACAAACGTGAGCATGGGGTGGGTCAAGGGTTTAGGTTCACACCCTCTAATGTATGTGTCCGCACCGTTTTTTTTCTTCAGACATAGACATTAATATAAATCATGTATTTTTAGACTTAAAATATGTAGTGTTCACGGGTCCGGCCGAAAGTGAGGGCCGTACATTTTGCACTCTCAACTATGTCTGCCCCATCCCATTTGTTTAAAGGATTTTTGCGGGACAAACGTGAGCATGGGGTGGGTCAAGGGTTTAGGTTCACACCCTCTAATGTATGTGTCCGCACCGTTTTTTTTCTTCAGACATAGACATTAATATAAATCATGTATTTTTAGACTTAAAATATGTAGTGTTCACGGGTCCGGCCGAAAGTGAGGGCCGTACATTTTGCACTCTCAACTATGTCTGCCCCATCCCATTTGTTTAAAGGATTTTTGCGGGACAAACGTGAGGGCCGTACATTTTGCACTCTCAACTATGTCTGCCCCATCCCATTTGTTTAAAGGATTTTTGCGGGACAGACCTAAAGGTAATGGACATGCCCCTTTGCCACCCTTAAAACAAGGACAAAATGGTATTGGAAGGTGTAGATACCAATACTTTTACAATGAAAAAGAAATTGTGGTTAATTACACGACCACAATCAGAACTGACTGGAAGTTGTGTGTGAGTTATTCATAAATTATGATTTAGCCTACAAAAATTGATATAGTGAGTAAAGAGAATAGAAACACATTTAACCCTAAGAAGAGAAGAGAATAAGAGCGCATGCATGGAGATTGAAAGTGCCGATGATAACGATGAGAATGCAAAATAGCAATTAGTACCTCAGATGGATAATCTTCTGGTTTAAGAGGATCGACGGAGACGATGACTTTAGCACCGGGAAGAGAAGGATCGGAGGAGGATGGTAGGGCTCGCAAGGATTGAGCGACAACTGGCGGACATTTCATCAACCAAATAGGGTTGAGCGCCTTGGAAGTGTCGACGTAACGAGCACCACCGCCGCCGCCACCAGCAGAAGCAACGTTTTTCGCAACGTTTTTCTCTCTGGTTCCGCCACCAGCAGAAGCAACGTTTTTCTCTCTGGTTCCGCCACCGGATTCCTCCTCCTTCTTTATCATTGTTGTTTTTCTGTTATGTGGGAACGAACTCGTTTTGTTATTACTACTAAACCACTAGTATACTACCATTATTACGTGGCATTTCCATTTTCTTTAATTTTTTAAAAATATGAAACAGTTTCTGTTTTCCAGTTTTTCAGTCATTATTTGCGTGGGAACATTGGCCAGGTGTGTTAAAATACAAACGGGGTATTGACCAAGAAAAACAAAACAAAACGGTAGTGAATTGAAGTTTTTATTGAATATTATTATATTAGAGAACTTTTATATTTTTTATTTATATCATGGATATATAATTTCTTTGGTGTTATAACTATTTATCAAAATAAATGCTTATTAATAAATGAAAAATGCTATTTTTACATTAAAAAATGACATTTTACACCAATTTATTGGTCACAAATAAGTGAATAAATTTCTCAGAACATGGTTAATAATATGTATTTTATTGGTTAATGATGTAGTGAAAATGGTTAATAAATTATAGATAAAATAATTGGCTAATGATATAGATTTTTGTGGTTAATGCAATTGTGAAGTTGATTAATGCGCAATCTTATATTTGTTTTATAAAATAAAATTTAAAAATAAATATTTTTTTATTTTTAAACAGAGACTATGAGAGAGTGACGGCCGCATGAAATCCGTGAAACTGGGGTGAATAGAGGTTCAAACTGCATTAATTTCGCTTGCCTTTTTTCTTACGTCTAAATATTTGCGAATAAAATTAACCAAGCTTTCCTCTTCTTTTTCGGTAATAACTTTTTATTAGTGAGATAATTTCATTAACATAATCTAAGGTAATTAATTCCATTAACAACTGATAGTTGTGTAGTAAGTTTATTTATTGGCTTGTAATGTTTTCATAGAAATTTTAATTTTTATGCTATTAGTCTCATATAATATAATCATATTACATATTGTAAAGAATGTGATTGAAGTTAACTTAACCCTACAAAATCGGTAGGTAGAGTATGGACTATCCCAATTATAAACACATGTTCAGATTATATATTATCCGATGTGAGACTCTTAACATACCTCTCACGCTCAGGACTAGACAACTGAAATATGAAAATAAATGGTGGGTGACCTGATAGCGGAAACCATTATAGGTGGCTCATTGGATCTTAAATGAGGTTCTGATACCGTGTAAAGAAATGTGGTTGGGCCTAACTCAACCCTAAAAAACCGATTGATATAGTTATAGACCTTAGCAACCTCTTTCTCTGCCTTGTAGGATTATAGACCTTGACAATCTCGTTCTTTGCCTATAAGGTTATAAACCTTGACAATTTCTCTTGCCCATAGGGTTATAGACCCTGGTAATCTGTTCTTTGCCTATAAAGTGATAGACCTTGGTAATCTCTCTTGTCCATAGAGTTATAGACTCTGAAAATTCAGTCTTTTGCTTATAAGGTTATAGACCTTGGCAATCATTCATCTCCTTTGCAGGGTTATAGACTCCGACAATTCAGTCATTTGCCTATAAGATTATAGACCTTGACAATCATTCATCTACTTTGTAAGGTATAGACCATGGCATCCATTTATGCCTATAGAGTTGTATACTCTGGCAATTCCCTACACCTTTGCTTTAACACCTTTTGGTTCAGACTGTACTTTCACTATTCTAACAATACTCCTTTGTTTCTCCTTTGGCCACACCATTTATTAGTAAACACCACACCTTTATTTTGCTATTTGGCTAAATCATCATATATTGGTTAACGTCGCACTCTTTCGCACTTAAATCAATCAATACCTTCTTTCCTTCTCTTGGTTATGACACCACTTATCTTATTTCTCTTAGTTTAATGAACTATGGTGCTCTGACTTCCTCATTGCTCTATGAGGATACGTAGACACGAGATTGCGAGATCTTGGCGAGCACCCTTCTTCCAAACTTTTTATTTTTCACCTTTAGTTCTTCGAAGTACAAAGCTCTTATTTCCTCATTGTACTATGAGGGTACGTAGGCATGAGGGTCCCAATCCGCCGCGAGCATCCTAATTTAAAACCTTTTTTCCCTTTTGCGAGTAACCTTTAGATAATAACACCTATCCGTGCAACAAACAATCAAAATGGTTCCTATCAAGTAGGACGGATGTGAGGGATGCTAATACTTTCCCCTCACATAACCGACTCCCTTACCTGTTTATCTTTTCCAAGGGTTTTACCGATATTTTCCCTTTCCTTTTGAAATAAATAAAGTTCAGTGGCAACTCTGTTGTATCATCGAGCGTGCGATGGACTAGGGTATTTTTCACGCCGCGACATCTGCCGAATCCTGGAAAGGCTCACTAGCAAGCATTGAAGTGGATTTTAAGGTGCATAAATGGGTCTCTAAACAGAGTCCTGATTTATGGTGGAGCATGTGGTGAAAATAGTAAAGCAAAAATCAAAGGGTATGTCGACTCTGATTATGCAGGTTATATGGATTTCTAGAAAATCTATTTCTAGATATATGTTTGCTATGTTTGGCACATCTACAAGTTGGAAAGGAACACTTTAGAAGGTTGTTGCCTTATCAACCACTGAAGCTGAATATATCGCCCTCACTGAAGTTGTGAAAGAAGCATTGTGGCTTGAAGGTTTTGCTAAGGAGCTAAAACTTCAAGGTTGAGTTATTACTGTTAAATGTGATAGTCAAAGTGTTATACACCTGCCAAAGAATTCAGTCTATCATGAGTGAACCAAGCACATCGATGTGAGCTTGCATTTCATCAGAGGGATAATCGAGCGTGGATAAGTCCAAATACTGAAGGTTCCGATAGATCACAATGTTGTTGATATGATCACTAAGATATTACCAAGTTGTAAGTTCTACCACTGTATGCAGTTGATAAAGTTGCATGAAGAAAGCTAGTTGTCGCACCCTAATTTTTTACCATAAGATTCCACCTCTTTGTGCATCTTTCGTGCATGTCATTTTTTATTTTTGCGTGCATATTTTATCATAACTAACCAGTTTATGCAGGTGCAGTAATGTAAAGGTATAGGTTCTTACAGCCAAGCATCTCAGAGACGTGACTAATACCTTCGTGTTCGAAGTTCACCATTCAAGAATTCGAGCTTAAGTTAAGAAGATGTTGTGTATGAATAAGTCTAGCAAATTCAATTCAAAGATTCAAAGAGTACCAATCATTTTCAAGACTCAATTTACAAGGGATCATGTTATAACTACAAAACTGTTGGACATTCGCATCGAAGTGTGTTGGTGGTTTATTCAAGTGTTATCAAGAGATTGCAAAATAAGGACGTTAATATATCAATTACTTGTTTGAAAGTTGGCTTGCACAGTTTTGTTAAAGGGTTTAAGGAGGCAAGACTCAAAGCCCTCGAACTTCAAAGACTCAAGAGTTTTGTGACTAGGCTCCTAAATCCATGAGTTTTGTCAAATATTCAAGAGTTCATCAAATTTTGAAAAGAGAAGTTTCAACATCTATTAAGTTCGGGATGTCCATGACAAAATGTAAGCTGGATCAATTTTTTTCAACGCCATTTGAAACTCAAAGATGGTTTATTTGTCAAGAGAATTAAGTTTCACCTTTGTTTCAAGCAAAACTTGAGGTGTGACTAGCGTGGAAACTAAAGGAGTTAATAGCATTAGTTACTACGGATGTGCATTTGGATTTACGTTTGCCAATAGGAACACTACTTCGCTACCTTTCCGCCTTCGGTCCAATTTCTCAGCACTTAAACCCTGTATAAAAAGAGAAAGGGATTCATGCAATTGCCCATTTTGATTATTTAGGATATACCGCCGTATGGTAACTAACCATTTGTTTACATCATTACAACACCATGTGAGCTCCACGATAATTCAAAAAACATTCATATCAAGCCAATATAATATGGATTGCAAAGGCATTATCTACTTTACAATATTGAGCAACTCAGTATACAACAAGGCCATTACTGAAAAATCCAAACAAGTAAGCGCAGCTTCAAGCTTCAAAATTATGTTACGATTAAGTTATTCTACAAGTAACCATTCTTCTCAAATCCTAAGTTTTCCCTGTTTGTGAAGCTATCAGGCATAAAATCCTAAGTACAGTGAGAAATTATCCAAGCTACAATCATGGACTTCTGCAGCTCAAATTCCATAATTCAACACTATTTAAAAGTCTTAAAATATTGCAAGACTTCATTAGCTGACTCGCGCGGAAGCGTCGGCCTCGACTTCGGGCATCTCCAATCATTCATTAGTGAAGGGTGCCAGTTAGTAAGACTTCGCCCGAATTAGCTCGTGGTGTCGAGAGGTTAGGTATGCAGTTATATTATGTCAGAAGCACTGTCAAAATCGTTGGGCAGTAGTGTACATGGACCATTGCTATAGGTCTGGACCTTTATGTTGATATTACCTAAAGAACATGAAGAAAACATGGTATGAGCAGCTAATACGAAGACAGAAAGTTAGCGACAGCGGTTATGATTGTGAGAAACGTCTGTTTATCCATGTCAGTTCGTAAGAAAGAGGTTGGCATTACCTTATAAGTACCTTCTGTTTCTAAAGATTAGAGCCTTAGCTCGTCGAATACAGTGCAAGTCCGGAGCGATACCGTCATCAGAAACTCTTAAGCCACAGCCAATGGGCCTTTCTTTTCCCTCCAGATGCTGCTACTCTAAGCCAGAACCTGACTCGGTTTACTCGAACATGCCGTGTTGCCATCCTGCAATTGACAAACAGAATTAGAATGCAATCAAGGATGTCCTGTTTGATATGCCTGAGTCCCGCTCAAACCCCGATGCGACAGCCTCGACAAATCTCCCCTCTGTAAGCTGACGAAGCCATAGCTGAAGAACACACAAAGATATGACAAGTATTTGTGAGAAGAATCAAGATAAAAAAACATTTAAGTTTGAATCATCAGTATTAAGTGCAGAAGGAGAGATGGGTTTTCAATCTTCAGTTTGAGGGAGCCATATTGTCGGTTTGATTTCACCGGCATCAATCTTCCTGCTTAGGAGTTCAAGTCAGAATCATTGCGCAGAAGAGAGATTAGTTTAGACACGTCTAAAACACAGTTCAAAAAATGGAATGTGAGTAGAGATATTTGGTTTGACTAAGAGGAAAATCCAATTGCTTTTTTTAGAGAAGACCGGCGCATTCATGGAAGTAAAATGCACTTACAGGAATTCATGAAAGAAACCTGAAGGTTTTGCTGAAGAGTTAGTAAGAATAATCCACAGCATCCTAATTCTGCTCTTACGCTGAGGAACTCAGAGCATTAAGTTCTTTGTTGACCTCCAAAACATGATAATCCAAGAGGGGAAGTTTCTACACATTAATTGGAAACAGGAAGACACCGAAATCCCATACCAGATTCCTTCCTAAAACATATCCCGACATGCTGAAGTAAGTATGGAAACAACATTATTGCCATAAGAACATGTTCGACAATCTCTCCACTGCACAAGATTAAGACAGAGCCGTTAGCAGAATATCAAAAGCTTTCGAAAACAAGGATTCGAAAAATCTGAAACAGAAAAGGAAATCAAAGAACAACTCACAAACATGTCTCGGGCATGTTCATACTGAAGAGGAAAGGGAATTTATCATCTTTCCATAAGTTCATTCATCTCAAGCATAAAAAGGAGAGGCATTCACCACAAAAAAAAGAGGACAATACCGTCAACAATAGCACAGCTAGAAATACACAGAGAAATCCATGCAACAGTTCACGCAACAGTTCACAGATAAACCCCCAAAAATCCCAATTTGTAAATCGGAAGAAGAAAGAGACTTATCTTCCCCTAAGAACTCACAACGTACGCAGAAAATCCCAAACCAGAAAAACCCTAAGATTGTGAATCAAGAAAATAAAGACTTATCTCAACGCCACTGTGAATCCCTCCTTCCATCCATCGCAAGCCGCCATTATCACCACCACCGCCGTCAACCGCGAATCATCAGCCATCGGAACCTTTGTCACCAGAAACTACCTTTTCTGCTCATGAATCTGCGCTGCCAACGCCAACGAACTCCTCTGAGTATATTCCAGTGAGAACTAATTTGTTAAATGCATTGATATTTTTTATTTGTGTTGTTTTTGTTTTAGATTTAGGGAAAGAAGGAGAAGAGGTCAGAAAAGAACAATGGAAGAAGAAAACGATGGCAGAATCGTGGAACAAAGGGAAGGAAATGGTGGGAGAATCGCGTGAGAAGAAGAGCAAAGAAGGAGAGAGAGCGGGGAACGGCGAAGAAAATTGGGAACCTTCTAGGGTTTCTGTCCTTGTTTGTCCTGTTTTTTTTTATGTTGTATCATGTATTTGCGCACCCACGGCAGTTACCGTGGACCATCACCACACGACCCTTAGATCTCTAACAGATCTAATCTACCGATCCACATTCGCTCGACCACCGTAAACCCACGTGCACCCCCATACCTGATCGCACGCCCCCTTAATCTAATTAATAAACCCAAATAATCTTAAACTAATCTTTTTTTAAACTAACAAACCGTTTTTTAAAATTAATATAATGATACCTTTTTTTTAAATTAATTAATCTAATTAACTTTTTAATTAACAAACTTCTTTAATTTATTTGCTTTATTGATTAAAATGTATTTTATCAACTTAATACTTTAATATATCAAATTGTTTTTTTTTAAAAAATAAAAGTTTATTACCTTTTATCTATGTACAATAACAAGAAACAAAAACTATATTTAGTAATTTAATTCATTTTATTCAAAATCTCCCACCACTTAATAACTTGTTCTCATTTAATAATGACATATATAGTTGTCCTTTTTCTTAATAAAACCTATTTAGTATTTAAAATAACTTTAAAAAAAAACAAATAATAATTACCTTTTCTCTAAATTTTAATTAATTTCTTATCTTTTATGATAATAACTAAAAAAATCACTTATTTGATATATTAAGACTTTTATTTAAAACCTTGTCTTTTAATTTAATTTAATCTAAAATAAAACTAATAGGATCTAATTTATATTCAATCTCACCAATAACATATTTTAAGTATAATTCAATTAAATTTAATCAATCTCTTCCTAAAATCAAGTCAACTAAAATAACTCGATCAACATCGCAATGTAATCAGATCGTGCTCACCTCGATCTCGTTCACGTATTCACAATTCACACTTGTACACTTCAGCGCTTTCATGTGTGTGTATGTCTTTATTTATCTGCTTTACCCGCATTTTATCTTTACCACAATTTATTTTACCGCATTGCATAACTGTCCAAAGGAAGAATCTGCGCATAACCTAAACGATTGTGCGTATGCATTTCATTTGCATCATATTCCCCCATGATCCTTGATCCCATTCAAGTCGATCTTCTAAGTTTAGATCCTACCCCATAAGGAGGACCCTTTATCTTTACAACTTAGACAAACAAATCAACTCAATCAAACAATATTCAAACACATTAGAGAATAAGATGTTAATCATCTTAAGCGAGATAAAACTCCTACCCCATAACAATTCAATCAATATGTAGGGACTTTGCCTTAAGAGAGATATTGGCATACTTGTCGATTAAATTCCGAGTGCTTGAGCCCTTCTCTTAAGACGATGCAAAGACCATTTTTCTACAAAGTTGTGGTGGTTAAATCAAGTAATCTCCCTTAAAATGACAACTCATCTTTTCTCCTAAAATCAATCAATCAACTACCCTAAACCCGTAGGAACTTTGACCACAGTCAAATATCTCCTCAAACCCTTTAGGGGAACTACAGATACTCTGATTCCACTCCCGTAAGGATATGTAGGCATAAGATGCGATATCTTATCGAGTATACTTAGAAATAAACCCCTAGGTCTTTCATCCCTTAAGCAGATAAACCTTAGCAATAAACAAACATAAAACAAGAGGTTCCTGTAGAGTACTGCAGAAACTTAGGATGCTAGCACCTTCCCTAAGTTTAACCAACCCCCGAACCTATAACTCTCTAGCTTGCATTTGCATTGCATTGTGGGTATTTCGATCTTTTTCCCTTCCTTTGGACAAATCAAAGTTCCATTGCAAATGAATTATATTCAAGCTCATCAATAGCTTGGTATCCAAATTTCATTGTGACACTAGTTTATTCTCTTGATGTTATAGATTTTGTTCCAAGGTGGAGATTTGTGAGATATTGGATCAAACTATAGTATGGTCGAAGGATAGCTTCTTGGTTCAACAATTCGAAAGAATCTTAGCATGTCGTCAAAGTATGTTCACATGTTGTAGTCGAAGTATGCTAGGAGTCTTAGCATGTCTAATTGGGGCTTGGTTGTAAGTTAAATTCTTTAAGTTAGCTTGTGTAATGGGCTTGTGTGTAAAAACCCATTAGGTTAGTATGTTAGTTTTCTTATAAATAACATGATAGTCTCTCATCTTTGACGTGGTGTAAATCCTAATTAGGGGGAGAAAGGTTATTTTCTATTTTGTAACACTTGTAATCTTGTCTCAAACAGAAAGTAAAGAATAACAATTATAACCAATTTCATTGTGTTCTTCTTGTTTTCCGATTTTTACTATCTTGTGGGTTTCTTGTTGATCAAGAAAAAAATTATACTTTGTTATTCCAGTACCATTTTTCACAACAATTCAAACTAAGGGTCTTCATCAAATTATATTCCTCTTCATTCAAGATAAACACATTCATCTCTCACATTCGGTAAGTTTATCATATCCTTCCTTTCTTTATTTGTGATGCATGCAATTCCTTAATAGGTTGTAGTTGTGCTACATTAGGATACATCAAATAGAATTGCATGGTTTATTTGGTCTTAAGAATATTTAGCATGAATAGAACATTTAAGGGTAAGGGTATGTGTTGCACCCCAAATTTTGCATTCTTGTTTTTAACCTTAGTTAGTTTTTGCTTTTCATTCATGTGCATTTTCTATTAGGTCATGACATCATAATCATTCATTTGCATGAGCTCTTAAGACGTGAGATCAATGTTATTTATTATGGTACGAAGTTCTCTACCCAAAATATGCAGGCGAAAGCAAAGAAATCATAGTCTCAATCCTTCAGGTTCAGGCTAAGTTGTTAGTTCAGGTGTTCATAGCCAAATCAACGGCATCAAAAATCTCTAACATTTATTTTGCTCAGAGATTGTATGAAAATTCAAGCTGGTCAGAGGTTGTCCAAGGTTTAAGTCAGGTCACTCTTCGTATCTTAGGTGTTATTCAAGGGAATTATTAGAGGCTAAGGTTCAGATGCGAAGTCGTGCTCAGAACAGGTTGCAACATGACAAATTTCACATTTTTGCACTGATGTAACCGGTTACCACCTCTCTAGAAGGTGCCAATTTTTGAAAATTTTGAAGCTAGTAAACGGTTACCCTGTTATGTATAGCCGGTTACACCTGGGATTTTTTTGCCAAATTCAGTGTGTTTCAAGGCCTGCAGCAGCTCTCACTCCCATTCATTTGCATGCTTCGCTCATGTGCTTTAGGAATATTCTAGAACCATGCTACATTGCAATAAATATCAGTCCACTTTTATTCCCCCACTTCATTTCCAATTAAACTCTACCATACACCCTCATTTTAAACTAAGTGATCTTGTGATTTGCAACTGAGTCAACTCATAACTAACCGAGTTATCGATCCAACTCGTCGAGTTGAGTCTAACTAACTTCATACATAGGTTTAAATCTCACCCCCAAGCTACATTTTTCTCCATACCTATTTGCTATTTAAATAAACTCATCTCATTCTTGCAAAAGTAAAACCATTATTCACCCAATTTTAGAACTTCTACACATCACACTCTCTATTCTCTCTCACTTTGTGCATATTTTTTCACTATCTCTCTCCATTTTCACCATCTTCCCTAACCTCACCAAAGCTCCACCATTAAAGTTAGCAAAAAATTTCATTGAAACTTGTTAATCTTTAAGCTTAACCTTCATTTCATCACTTCCTCTACATCAAGTTTTGCAGCAACAATAGGTTCTACTTCAGATCTAAGCTTGAAAGTTGATTCTTCAAGTGATTTTCGAAGCAAATTTGGATTTGGTCGGTTCATTGAATTATTCTTCAATTTTCTTGTAAGGAGCTGCTTAGATCTCTGGTTTTCTTGATTACATTCATCATTTTCTATTTTGCAACAATTACCAAATCAAATCTCAGCCTTGTAGGTTGGTAATATTTGGATCTAACATTATTTTAGCTTATTTTGCATTTTCACAATGTAGTCTTTTGCGATTTATTTGTTGTTTGATTTATTGATTTGTGTAACAGCCCAATTTTCAATAATTGATTATTTTTACTAATTAATTGATTTAATGAATTATTGGATCTATTTAACTTATATGAGTTAACGGATTTAACTGATTTATTCTATTTGGTAGAATAAGGTGAATTTACTAGATCTTCTCTAATTAATGATAAGATGAGATATATTGAGGAGAAATAAAAGAGAAGGATATATAAGAGAAAGTGGAAAGAAAAGGATAGAAATAGAGAGAAAGGAAAAAGAAGAGAGAGAAAGAAGGAAAAAGAGAGAAGAGGAGAAAGAAGAGAAAAAGCTTGGAATCATCAGAACGACTTCTAGCTTCCGATTAATCAAGGTATGGGTGTGAAATATTGTTATCTTACCAATGTGTATGATTATGTATGGATTGTTTGGATTGTTTGGATGTTTTTCTCCATTTTCCATTCTAGGGCAGAAATGGTTTAATCGGTAGGAATCGATGATTTAACGGTTAGAATCCGGAGTTTTTGGTGTAGTTTAGTCGAGGAACATTAGGCTAAGACTACTGGAACTTTTTGGAATTGAATCGGGTGATTTTGGGAGTTTATGAGGTTTTCGGACATTTCAAGAAGTTTATGATGAATTATGAATATGTATGCATTTCAAGAAGTGTATAGAGTCATTTTACATGTGAAGCATCATGATATACATTCTTGTGCTGTGTGATTCTAGTGAGAATCTGTCGTAATATCGTGTGCCCATGAGGGGTGTGAGCGGTGGTTACGGATGGTTGTGTGCCATGTGGGGTGTGAGCAACCGGGTTGTGTGCCCAAGGTGGGTGTGAGCAATCCATAACATTGTGTGCCCATGTGGGGTGTGAGCAATGGGTGAACATTGTGTGCCTAGGAGAGGTGTGAGCAATGGTTCTAATAAGTTCCTGAGTGAACTTGAGATGATTGAGTCGGTACCGCATTTGCATCTGCATAGGGTCGTCAGTCGGTCTCTATGAATTGCATTTATCATTATAATTGTGATTGGTGAATAAACATAATTGTAAATGTTTATGTGTAAATGTTGTGAATTGTAGAATCATGAATGTTGAATAGCATTAGTTTAATATATATATATATATATATATATATATATATATATATATATATATATATATATATATATATATATATATATATATATATATATATATATATATATATATATATATATATATATATATATATATATATATATATATATGTATATATATTGTGATGTATATGTTGAATTTTGATGAATGTGGTGAGAATGTGGAATATGTGTATTCTGTGATATAGATATATAATTATATGCATTGTTATTATGATAATATTTCTCACCCTTCTGCTGGAATGATGTCTTATCTGACATCATGCAGGTATCAAGAGTAGAGCTGCTTGTAGTTGTGAAGTTGCTATTGGTGTAGCTGTTTAGTAATTTAATTATGTTGGGTCGAGTCATGCTCTGGTCATGTAACACTGGGATCATTTGGTTTATATTTTAGAGATACATTATGTATTCTATGTTATGTTTTTATATTCATTGGAATATTATGATGTTGGCCTTGATGCCTAAGTAATGTTGAAGTATGTGATGAATCTAAATATTCTTTTAAGAGAATTATGTTATAAAATGAATCCGCTGCTACATGCGAAGTTAAATTGTGAGAAGCATGATTATTTATTATAAGTGTTAATGAGCATGACACGTGGTTTTGATGTTTTGAAAGTTATGTGTGACGCCCTTTTGTGAATGCATGCAAATTTACTCTGATTATTCGTATATTTTTCATGGGGTTTAGAAGGGTGTTACATTAGTGGTATCAGAGCAGATCGGTCCGTCCGGCCAAGTTGTCTAATGTTGTTTGTTCCCTTGTATGCGACATGTGTGTGAAAACACTGTTGGTACGTGTTTGTTGCCTAACCGTTGTCTGCAAAAGTGGGAATGATTCAAGTGGGGGAGAAACTTGTGCTTCTCCAGGATGCTGCAAGTATGGAGTTGTAGCTCAGTGTATGGTTGAACGCTCTTATAGTTTAGTAAAGATGGTTTATACCCCATCATAATTTTCGGCTGTCTATTGACAAATTGAGGAACTGATCACCCTTAATCTCTTGTTGATAGTAGTTGGGATTGTGTTGGATAGGATAGACGTGTCTTGCGAGCTTAGATGGCGTGAGCAGTGAATTGTTTGGAGTTAAATCCAGTGCTTAAGAATTGTTTTGATGAGTCGGCACAAGACAGTGTTAAGATGTTTAATTTTGATGGGAATTTTAAGTGTTAATGAAAGTGAGAAGTTGGCGGTTTGCCGATTAATTGTGGTTGTCTGGGAGTTATCCTGACAAGATAGTGATATACAGCCAGGACGTGAAGTGGAGTGTGATCGACTTAGTTACGGAAACTAATCTGGTATTGAGAGCTCCATATTATATGTCTGTTTGGATGGTCAAGGAATAAAATTGATTGAGTAGTTTTGAGACTTGTGTCTGGTGTGTATGCTACGACAACAGATTATGAGGTCGAGTATGTAAAGGGTGGATGGTGACTTCTGGTGATTATTAAAGTAAGAGGTGGAATAAAATATTGGTATAATTAGACCTTTAAACATTTTAAGAGTTGGAGATATGTTGAATGGCCTTCTAAGTATGAAGATGTTGTTTTCGTATTGTTGTCGTAACGGGAGAACTGTAACTCGGAATGACGCCAGATTAGAAGCGTTGGAAGCTATTACAATGCTCTATGTGATGGTGAAGTAGTGACAAGGAATTAAGTTATTTATTGATGGAATACGTTTGGATGTTGTAGTGAGTGCGGAAAGTGTGATTCGTGTTTCCGCCATAACTCACAAATTGAGTGAGTCAATGGTTGTGTAACCGATGATGGTTGGATATATTCGAAGAGTATAGAGGATCATGTTGAACATCGGGGACTTGAGTTATCAGTATTGGAGAAGAAGCAGTGATATGTCGCAATGAAGAAAGTTCAAAAAGTTAGGGTTTTAGAGGAGAGTTGGTAAGAGGTGTAGGACTCCTTTGTATTGATATGATTCAGGCGAGAGTGTTGTGCTCGGACATGAGAATTGTGTAAGAGACGACTGAAAAGATCAAGAAGATCCAAGAAAAGACGTGTTTGAGAGTTACAGTGGTGACGTGTGTCGGTTTTTCCGAATCTGACAGAACTATTTGTTGTGTTTTGTGATACCTGTTGGTATGATTGGGAGATATGTTAAGTGCAACTTCAGTGAGTTTTGGTTATGCTTTAAGGCAACTTAAAGTATGTAAGAGGGATTATCTGACAAGTGATTTAGAGTTGGTTGTTGTTGTGTTTGTGCTGGAGTTCGAAGGCCTCAATTGTTTAGTTGAGATTTGAGATGGTTGGTGATCTTACGAACTTAAGGTATTTGTTGATTTGAAAGAGTTGAATATGATGCAGAGGAAATAATTGGGACTTTTGAAGGAGTTTGGTTTTGGTCTAATTACCATTCGGGTGAGACAACGTGGTAGTTGAAGTATCGAATTGGAAATTTCTGCATATACCGATGATGGTAATGAAGTTAGAACTGATTAAGCAAATCCGGGATGAGTTGGTCTGTGAGGAGACTTTTTATGGAGTTGAGCTTTGTATGTTGAGGCTGACTATTGGTATTCTCGATGAGATTCGAAGAGGTCGGAATTCTAATTTGAGTTAATAGAGTGATTGAATTTGATGAATTACAGTCGAAGAGCTGATTTTCGGATTGATGGGAATGGTACTATGAGATGTCGTGATGGTGGGTGTGTTCCAAATAGTGTGAGTTGGATAAGAGTACTCTAGAAGAAGGACATTGAGATAGATTGAGTATCCATCCAGGTACTGTGAGGATGTGACCGAATTTGAGAAATTGTTTTGGTGACCATAAATAGAGAGAGAAGTGGTTGAGGTTGTATATGCTGATTAGACTTGTTGAAAGTCGAAGTGTGAACATCAGAGATTGTTGGGCCTGATACAACTGTTGAATATTTCTGAGTGGTATGAGATAGTATTCCCATGGATTTTGTGATGGGTTTTCCGAAGAATTTGAAGAGATATGATTCGACTTGGGTGGTTATGAATGGATTGACAAGATTAACTCATTTCTTACCAATGAGGATGAATCATTCTATGCTGAAGCTAGCTAAGAGGTATAGTGAGAGGAGTTGGGTAAAACCCACTAGGAATGGTTAAAGAGTTGGGAGAAAGTTGGAGTTAGGAGATTGGGATGGGAAAGTCGTATCCAGAGTTGTTTGAATCAGGCAACATTTTCGAGGACGAAAAATTCCTAAAGTGGAGGAGGGTTGTAACAACCCAATTTTCAATAATTGATTATTTGTACTAATTAATTGATTTAATGAATTATTGGATCTATTTAATTTATATGAGTTAACGGATTTAACTGATTTATTCTATTTGGTAGAATAAGGTGAATTTACTAGATCTTCTCTAATTAATGATAAGATGAGATATATTGAGGAGAAATAAAAGAGAAGGATATATAAGAGAAAGTGGAAAGAAAAGGATAGAAATAGAGAGAAAGGAAAAAGAAGAGAAAGAAAGAAGGAAGAAGAGAGAAAAGGAGAAAATAGAGAAAAAGCTTGGAATCATCAGAACAACTTCTAGCTTCCGATTAATCAAGGTAAGGGTGTGAAATATTGTTATCTTACCAATGTGTATGATTATGTATGGATTGTTTGGATGTTTTTCTCCATTTTCCATTCTAGGGCAGAAATGGTTTAATCAATAGGAATCGATGATTTAACGGTTAGAATCTGGAGTTTTTGGTGTAGTTTAGTTGAGGAACGTTAGGCTAAGACTAGTGGAACTTGTTGGAATTGAATCGGGTGATTTTGGGAGTTTCTGAGGTTTTCGGACAGTTAGGGTTTTGAACATCGCAGACGTTCGCTAGCATCTTCGTTAGGCGAGTAGGTCGCGAGTGTTCACTGTAGCGAGCTAGTAGCGAATGGTCCCAGACTTGGACAGAATGTAATTGACCCTCTTCGCTGGTAGCGAGCGAGGTAGTGAGGGGTTCGCTAGGCGAAGCCCCAGCGAGTAGGTAGCGAAGCCTTACAGTAGCTTCTGTTTGCCTTCACGAGCTTGTTCGCTAGGAACTCGCTAGGCGAGCAAGCTAGCGAGTGTGACAGCATTTTCATTTCCTTGTGTTTCCATCCAATGTTGATTGTTTGGTTCGATTTTGTTCAATCCTTATCGGAAATGAATAGTTTGTGTACTGTTGTGATATGTATGCTGTGGGTAGCCGTATGGCGTGAATCCTAGATTGTGGAATCAATTGTGGAAATGTGGTCTTTTGACAAATATGTGCATTATTTAAATTATTTAAAAGTGCATGATGAATGTGATTGAGTTCGTTGTCGTTGGCACGATATTGTGAGTGCATATTGATTGTATGCGATTGTATGTGAAGAATGCATGAGAACATATTGTGAATATGTGTGCATTGCTTGATAAATGTGGTGATGGTATTGAATTGTGAATGCATAATAATTGTATGCGATTGTATGTGAAGGATGCATGAGAATATATTGTGAATATATGTGCATTGCTTTGTAAATGTGATGATTGTTGCACCCCAAAATTTGCCCAACCTTTTTCGCAACTTGGCTTATGTTTCATTTCATTTTGCATTTGCATCTGCATACCGCATACATTGCGTTTTTCAGTCGGGTTGAGTTTTATCGGGATTACAACCCTCTTCTTGTCTTTTAGGCAGTTCAAACTAATTCGAATAAGGAGGATTAGTTTGGAAGTGGTGCTCTTCCCGGTGTTTTAAGTCTATACTTTTGTTTTTTGGGATATCTCGGTGTCCGCCGTTTTACCGTTTATTTTACCGCATTCTCGCATTTTATGTTCGACGATTTATTTTCTCTAGAATTTATTTCTCTTTCTTTTTTGCATAGAAATTAGACTTTAAATTGTTTTTAGGTTTAATTTTCTATTTTTAGAATATTGTAGTTTTCTAGAATATTAATAGTTTTTTTTCTATGTTAATTGATTGTTTAATAGTTATTTTCTATTATTAGAGTTTAATAGATTTTTATCATTCTCTATATTTTTTCTATTATTAGATTTTAATAGAGTAAATAGCATTTTCTATTTTCTAGAGTTTAATGGAATTTTTGTTTTCTAGAAATATTATATAGATTTTAATAGATTTTAGATTTAACTCATTTTTTAAGTTTCATTAGATTTTATTGGTCTAGATTTCATTTGATTTAGTTTTAGAATGAATTTAATCTAGGTTTAATTAGGGTTAATTGAGTAGGTTAATATTAGTTGGTTAGATTTTAGTTCAGTTTTATTAATTGTTTATTTAGCTTTAATCTTTAGCTTAGTGTTGCAGCTAATCATTAATTGGGTCCATTAATCATCATTTTAGTCAGTTAATTAGTCATTAATTGAAGTTCATTAAGTCAGATTTTGATTCCATTTCATCCATTTTTGTGGGCCATATGTCTAGCTTCTGAGGCCCATGATCCAATTATGCGCCACTTGTCACTAAAAGAATGCACGCAGTACTCTCTTTCCTCTCCTAATCGCCACGTATCCCACTCACCATTATCACGCCCTGCAGGGACGCCACGTCCTCACCCTCTCTCCCTCCTGACGCCACCTCACTCTCTCCCTCTCAGGCCACACGCAAACCCTAATCCCATTTTGCCTGAGAAATCACACGGCCAAAACCCGCCGGAAAACCACATCGGAAAACTCAATTACCCGCCAGAAAATTCATCTTCTCCGCCATGTTCATACGATTTTCCAGTTTTCCTTCGAATATTCATCATCTGTTCATCCAAGACTCATGAACATTCATCAATATGCATCAGATCGAAACTTAAACCTCCAAATCTTCAGGAAACTTCTTCGAATCTTTGTCACATTCCTAACCGTTTTCTAGTGATCATAATCACCTTCATCATGTTCGTGATCTTCAAAGATTTTCCAGCGAGATTTCTCATCCGTAAGCTTCATGAACATTCATACGTTCTTCAACCAGTTTCCAGAAACCGTTCAAGAAGTTCACCGCGTTCATCATTTTCCCAGCAAGATTCATGAATATTCTTCGCGTTCATCAACCATGCTCATCCATTCACCAGACTTTTTCCAGAGATCATACGAACATCTATACATTCTTCAATCTTCATCGTCATTTTCCCAGATCCCCTCAACGTTCATCATCTGCATGCGTTTTCCCAGGTTTTTTCAAATTTTCATCCAATCTTCAACATGAACGTCATTTTGTTCATCAGAATCCATGGCCGTTTCCAGATCTTGATCCATCGGTTCATACTACCAAACAACTTTTTCTAGAACCTTCATGGAAACTTCAAACCACCGCAAATCTGCAAGATCATCACAAGATTTTCGTCGATCTTTATCCATTCATCATTCAAGAAACTCCTTCCAGAATCTCCAGCCAACTCAACAAGCCTTCAACCAACTTTGGCAGTTCTTCGTGAACGAAGCTTCGACAACCTTCAAGCATATTCATCAGAGGTCACATGCCAAACGCAGATCTAAACTCAGCAATCTTCAAAATTGTAACCGTAATCAACATCTGTGTTTCAAGTTCGTTTGGGTTGATTTCAAGGCTTATAGGTTGTATGGTGTTTAATTTAAACGATGGAGATGGGCAAGATTGATGAGCTTTTGTGTGAGGAATGTTGAGATGGAGACGAAGTGGAGACAGAAGGAGGCGGAGACTTCAAGCATAGGAACGGACAAACAGAGAGGAATGGGAGGTCAGTGCCGGCAAAGAAGGGGAGAACTAGGGTTTTGGTTTCAGTTGGAAGAAGGAAGAGGAAGTGTCCTCGTGGGCTCCAACATGGTTAGTGGGTCGTGAAGCTCAATTACTTCAGTTTCAGACCATACACCCTCCTCCGTCTTCCATTGACACCCCCGTTTCCTGACTTTTTTTTTCTTCTTGGCTGTTTTTTCTTGTTGGGCTGAAGCCCATCTATAGTTTTTGCTGGATTGCACATCCCCGTTTCCTTCAGTACCCCTCATGCTGGCTGTTTGTTCTTGTTGGGCTGAAGCCCAACCTTTCTTTTATTGCATTCATATTATATAATTTATATTCTATTTTCATTAGCATTTTCTCTTAGGATATATAGAGTTTTATATAGTATTTTGTATTCTATTTTTTATATGCAATTTCTTTTAATATTTCTTTAGGATTTTATTTTTTCTATCAGGAGATTATTGCCAATTTTTAGGAGTTGAATATTATTTCCTTTTGTCATTGGATTTTTCTCATCATTTTTGTTTTGTAGGTCGATGACGAGACTTCCGTAATGCGTTATTAATTGACTTGTTGATGGATAATGTAGGATCTGAGACCACCTTTTTCTCTCCTCACTTTTTTCTTCCATCTGATTTTTATTTTGGTTTTCTTTTGTGTTGTCCGCGTGACATGATTCAATTGGAGAATGATTCTCAATATCATTTCTCTATCTTGTCTTTGACACGGATATTAATACGCTACCTCTTTGAGTTTGACTTCATTTATAAGTCGAATTATGACGGTTTAGCGTTACATTGGTTCTGATTCGAAACGTCTTCATCAAGGACCAAAATAGGAGAAGATTGGAATGGAGCTTGCGCATAATGTCAAGGGCAAACGAAACCGCTCCGTTCGATAACATCTTTCTTATTCAAGTCTTTTAATCAACCGTCGAGTGGTGTGAGTTGTAGCGTTAGATACGTAGGAAATGGTGATTGAGGGTTTTCCCCTTAATGGCCTAGAGTGTTTAGTGTAGCACCCTTTGGGTGATATGCGACGCATTCGCTCCTACGCCTTAGGTTCTTGCGTGTGTGTCCTGAGTTCCTTCCCGTTTAGGCGTGCTAGGCCTGCTTCCTCTTTGTTCTCGCCCCCGCGTGATCGAAACCCTTTTCTCTCGCATCCTGGTGATTGAGATCCCTTCTCTTGCCCCTGTGCAATCGAGACTTGTTTTCCGCATTCGCCGAACTACGTTTGCTCTGATCTCTCATACCTATTGAGAGTACGTAGGCATATGATTGCGATAATCCTAGCGAGCTCACTTTCCCCCCTTCCTGTAGTTGGCTAAACTACAGCTGCTTTGATTTCTCGTATCAAACGAGAAAATGTAGGCATATGATGCGATATCCTAGCGAGCACACTAACGACTAACTTCTCTGTTATCTTGCTTCCGCGCGATCAAGACTTTCCTGCTGACGACTAATCTTTCCCTTTCTCTTGCCCTAGTGCAATTGAGACCAGACCGTAGTTCTAGAACCCGTAGGTTCCCGTATCTTTAAACCAATGACATACTACATCCGTTCTACCGCAAACAGGTAACGCCTAAGTCTCCACTGGTCGAGCAACATACACCTAACTGCTAGAATGCGTACGCTTGTATCGTCAATCTTTTCTCTCACCCCCGTGTGTGTTGGTGTAAGCCCTAGAGGCCAATACTTTTTGGTACTTGTATCGGATTATTCGTTTAATAATAAAAGGCATTTCTTTATTATGTTTGTCTTTCAGAATAATAAAGTCCCTAGAATAGTTAGTTTGTTTAATGAAATGTTAAGTGTGACTTAATCATGAGATCCCATTAAACATAAAGACATTATTCTTAAAATATTCGTAGTCAAGCTTTATTGCAAAGTGGGATAACATTAAAAGCATTGAGACTATTATGAAGATAGACTGATGATCACATCTCATGGATCATGGATAAAGAGTTATCAAGTCTTGACATAGGTATAAATATTAGGAGTAATATTTATACCGGATTGACCCGCTATGAGAATACTACATAGTATGTTATGCAAAGTGTCATAAGTTATTCTCATGGTGATAATGGTGTATTACCACCCTTCGACCTGAAACCACTATGGACCCTAGATGTAGAGTCGGGTGCTTTATTGCTGATCAAACATTATCCGTAACTGGATGATCATAAAGACAGTTGATGGGCACTCCACGAAGCATGCTGAGGGACATGAGTGTCCTAGATGGAATTTGCCAATCCTGCATAACAGGAGAAATGTCTAAGGGCCCAATATTGAACTGGACAAGGATGACACAGTGTATGTCTTGTGTTCAATATAGACATAGGGGCAAAAGGGTAATTGTACAAACATATATTATCACGAAAAAGGTTTTGTCAGATCACATGACATTTTCGTGACTTGGGTAGCAGTGATGTGTTGCTAGATACCGCTTACTGTTTATTATGTTAAATATATAATTTAATATAATTACCAACGTTACGAAATCCTACAGGGTCACACACATAAGGACAGTTTGATGAGAGATAGAGAAATCAAAGGAACACCGTAAGGTACGGTGCACTTAAGTGAAAAATAGAAATTCGGATAATATAATAATAATTATTGTTATTTTATAATGGTTATAAAATAATAATAAAATAAATATATTTATTATAATAATAGTTATTATAATAATATATAATATTATTATGGATCATGTGAATTGGGTTTTTAGCCCGCAGCCCACAAGAGAGTCTATAAAAGGAACCCTTGTGATGAAGCTTTCACTTGATGCAATTTCGTTTTTGATTCTCTTTTCTCACTCAAATAATTCCGTTCGTAAGCAGCTAGCACTGTGACCGGAAGCTGTTCGTGTGGACTGAGTAGAGGCGTTGCACTTCATCAACGCTTGTGATCGCTGCATCAAAGATCTGAATCGCCAAAAAGAGGTAACGATTCTATCACTGACCATGCTCATTCGTAAGGATCACTAAAGGAAATTTTTGTTTTCCGCTGCGTTTAGATCGCAATTTTCCATCAGTGGTATCAGAGCCACTAACAAAACCATGGATCTGATAACTGTTAAATTTCTGTCTTTTCTGTATTTGATTCGATTAAAACACAGAATGAATTTAACAATAAACGATTAATTAAATTTGGCATCTGTTGTGTACGATTTGGATGATTGATGTTGATTATGCTTCAGAAACCGACATTAGTATGGTGAAGTTGTGCGATACATTGATCATCCATAGGTTACACAATTAGATCGATCACTTTTATATAAGATATAAGAAATTCTGATGCAAAGATGGTATATGGGATATACTGTTTTGATTTCATCCATTCAATCACATAAGGATTGTAATTCTTTTGAAAGATCATCATTTTCATTCGCTTCGGAATCCGACGTTAGTATGGTGAAGCAATGACATGTTGATCTATCATATTGAGTTATCAATCGAGTTGTGTTTGACGACATGAAATTGTTGCATTAGGATTAATGGCAGTACAAGTGCTGCCCCCTTGACCACCGTCCGCTGACCGGGCAGCGGAACCCCCGGCTAAGTCTGCAAAGTGTGATCAATCAGCCGAAATTTAATTTAGTTTATTTAATTATCGGAATTTTAAACTAATAATAAAAGTGTGTTTATTATTATTTATTTGTGGTGATCAGTTATGGCCTTAGTTTATCCTTTATTATTGTTTTGGGATTTTTGAATACGGCCTGCGTGTCGTGCCTCTCTCTCAATCTCTTTATGTAACTTCTTTTCTCATCTCACTCCCTCGTATGTAAAACGAGTTTTCTTATATGTAATGTAATATTATGTTATAAAAAAAGAAGGAAGTATTTAATATTAAAGGAGGATAACCTTGGAGATCATGCTTGGAGAAGCTTAGATCGTTATTAGGTTAGCTTAGGTTCTCTCATTGGCTTGAGAGAACAATTGCGTTAGGGGCCATAATTGTATCTTTTTTATATGTATGTTGATGCATGTAATTGTATGTTGATGCATGTGAGAGACGTTTTGCATGTTAAGCCGGTGAGATCAAACTAATAACAAATTCCCTCAAAATTAAATATTAAGTTTATGCTTTCCAATTTTTAGCACTCATCAAGACTAGTATCGAGCATTGTAGGTTTCGCCTACGCGAGGTGCATGTTCTATATTAGTAAGGTGTGATGGGATAATTGTAATATCCAATTGCTAAAACAATGGGTCAAACTTAACTAAACAAATTATAATAAGATTATATATGTTTAGAAGCAAGAATTGAGAATGATTCATGTGATGGATCAGAATAAGGAGTTATTCACCCAATTGAAAATATTCGAGAGTTGTATGAGATACAATTGGAAGGAGTTCCTACCTAAATAACTTAGTTTTGTGTAATCAGCCTAACGCTGACTTAAAACAAAGTGAAACATGGATCTCGACCCACTAGAAAGTCTTCCAACGGGATTTTCCGAATCAAATGATGAGGGTCATTTGTTTTGAATAAAATAGTGGGAGCATATTTGATTAAAGGCCTAATTAAATATGTTGTTTTAATGATACTTATATTTTCATATTTCTCTTGTAGATTACCATGACAACAAACACATCGAACAATATTTTGCGATCCATCCTAGATAAGGAAAAATTGCCTAGGACAAATTTCCTGGATTGGCACCGTAATCTGAGGATTGTCCTCAAGCACGATAAGAAGCTGTATGTCTTGGAGACACCAGTTCCTGAGGAGGAACCTCCTAGTTCTGCACCAAAGGCAGAAAGAGATGCTTATAAGAAGCATTTCGATGATGCCAATGAAACCGCTTGCCTCATGCTTGCTACCATGAACTCTGAGTTGCAAAAGCAACACGAGAACATGTCTGCGTTCGATATGATCGGACATCTGAAAATGCTTTATCAAGAGCAAGCAAGAAATGAGAGGTTTCAGGTTTCAAAGTCCCTTTTTAACAACAAGTTAGCTGAGGGAGCCCCTGTAAGTCCCCATGTACTCAAGATGATTGGGTATATGGAGAACCTTGACAGATTAGGGTTTCCCCTTGGAAAAGAACTTGCGATTGATCTGATCTTGCAATCGTTGCCAGAGAGCTTCAGTCAGTTTGTCCTGAATTTCAATATGAATGACTTGGACAAAAGTCTTCCAGAACTGCTAGGCATGTTGAGAACTGCTGAGCAGAATATGAAGACAAAAGGGAAATCCATTCTGATGGTCAGTAATGGAAAGAAACAGAACAAGAGGCCCATCAAATAGGGTGGTAGAGGGAAAGGCAAGGAAGTTGCCAAACCCAAACCCACTCCTCCTGTTTTGAAGCCTAGTGGAGGAATAGCAAAGGAGGGCACTTGCTTCCATTGCGGTAAGACCGGACATTGGAAGAGAAATTGCCCAAAGTACCTGGAAGATAAGAATAATGGAGTAGAGACTTCAAATTCAGGTATTTTTGTTATTGAAATTAATTTATCTACTTCTGCATCATGGGTATTAGATACTGGATGCGGTTCTCACATTTGTACTAATGTGCAGGGGCTAAAAAGGAGTAGAGATTTGGCAAAAGGTGAAGTTGACCTACGAGTTGGCAATAGAGCAAAGGTTGCTGCTTTAGCTGTAGGAACTTATGTTTTAACTTTACCTAGTGGTTTAATAATTCAGTTAGAGAACTGTTATTATGTACCTGCAATTAGCAGGAATATTATTTCCGTTTCTTGTTTGGACAAGTTTGGTTTTTCATTCATAATAAGGAACAATTGTTGCTCCATTTATTTGAATGATATATTCTATGCTACTGCAAAAATGAATAATGGACTATATGTCCTTGATCTTGAAATGCCAATTTATAACATTAATACTAAAAGGTTGAAACCTAATGAGTTGAATCCAACTTACCTTTGGCACTGTCGATTAGGCCACATAAATGAGAAACGCATTTCCAAACTCTATAAAGATGGACTCTTGGACTCTTTTGATTATGAATCATATGAGACATGCAGATCTTGTTTAATTGGAAAGATGACAAAGTCCCCATTCACAGGAAAAGGTGAAAGGGCTAATGATCTTTTGGCACTCATACATACTGATGTATGTGGACCACTGAACATACCAGCCAGAGGAGGTTTTCAGTACTTCATCACTTTTACTGATGACTTCAGTATATACGGATATGTGTATTTAATGAAACACAAATCTGAGTCCTTTGAAAAGTTCAAGGAATTCAAGAATGAAGTACAAAACCAACTAGGTAAGAATATTAAAGTTCTTCGATCAGATCGAGGCAGTGAATATTTAAGCCTAGAATTTGATGACCATCTAAAAGAGTATGGGATTCTATCCCAACTTACTCCTCATGGAACACCACAATGGAATGGTGTATCTGAGAGAAGAAATCGAACCTTGTTAGACATGGTCCGATCCATGATGAGTCACGTCGATCTTCCAAACTCCTTTTGGGGACATGCATTATTAACAGCAGCTTACACACTTAACCGTGTTCCATCCAAAAAGGTTGATAAGACACCATATGAGATATGGAGTGGTAAGAAACCACATATGTCTTACATGAAGATTTGGGGTTGCGAAGTTTACGTCAAACGACAAATTTCAACCAAGCTTGAGCCCAAATCTGACAAATGCTTATTTGTGGGGTATCCTAAAGAAACAAGAGGATATTACTTCTACAATCCTTCTAAGGGCAAAGTGTTTGTCGCTCGAACTGGAGTCTTTCTGGAAAGGGATTTTATTTCCAAAGGAAACAGTGGGAGGAAAATAGAGCTTGAAGAAATTCAAGAATCACAAAACATTGAAACACCTATGGAGGAACTAGAGCGGGAAACACAAGTAGTTGTGGAAGAGCAACCTGCTCAAGTAGAACAAGACCAGCGTAGGTCAAGCAGGATACGTCACCAACCTGAGAGATATGGATATCTCATAAGTGATCAGGGTGATGTATTACTCATGGATCAAGATGAGCCTGTGACCTACAAAGAGGCCATAACTGGTCCTGAGTCTGAGAAGTGGCTAGAAGCCATGAAATCTGAAATGGATTCCATGTACACAAACCAGGTTTGGACCTTGGTAGAACCTCCTATAGGAGTTAACCCTATAGGATGCAAGTGGGTCTTCAAGAAGAAGACTGACATGGATGGTAAGGTACATACCTATAAAGCAAGACTGGTTGCAAAAGGCTATAAACAAATTCATGGGGTTGACTATGATGAAACCTTTTCACCAGTTGCAATGCTTAAATCTGTTCGGATTTTACTTGCCATCGCTGCATATCATGATTATGAAATATGGCAGATGGATGTCAAAACTGCTTTCCTTAATGGGAATCTTCTTGAGGATGTGTACATGACACAACCTGAAGGATTTGACATACCACAAGATGCCCAAAAGATATGCAAGTTACAGCGATCAATCTATGGATTGAAGCAAGCTTCCAGAAGCTGGAATCTTCGTTTTGATGAAACCGTAAAACAATATGGATTCATCAAAAATGAAGATGAACCTTGTGTCTACAAGAAGGTTAGTGGGAGCATGATCGTGTTTCTGGTATTATATGTAGATGACATATTACTCATTGGAAACGATGTCCCTACCTTGCAACAAGTGAAGACTTGGTTAGGGAATTGTTTTTCTATGAAAGACCTAGGTGAAGCAGCCTATATATTAGGAATTAGGATCTATAGAGATAGATCACAAAAACTGCTTGGCCTAAGTCAGAGTACATACATAGATAAAGTGTTGAGACGCTTTAATATGCATGATTCCAAGAAAGGATTCATACCTATGCAACATGGTCTGTGTTTATCAAAAACACAATCCCCTTCAACTAAGGAAGAAAGGGATCACATGAATAAGATTCCATATGCATCTGCAATAGGATCTATCATGTATGCTATGTTATGTACTCGACCAGATGTCTCGTATGCATTAAGTGCAACGAGTAGGTACCAATCTGATCCCGGTGATGCTCACTGGGTAGCTGTCAAGAATATCCTTAAGTACTTGAGAAGGACTAAGGATTCATTCTTGATATATGGAGGTCAGGAAGAGCTTGATGTAATTGGTTACACTGATGCTAGCTTCCAGACAGATAAGGATGATTTTAGATCACAATCTGGTTGTGTTCTGTCTCAATGGTGGCGCTGTGAGCTGGAAAAGTTCAAAGCAAGAAACAGTTGCTGATTCTACAACTGAGGCCGAGTATATTGCTGCCTCAAATGCAGCAAAGGAAGCTGTTTGGATCAAGAAATTCATTAGTGAACTTGGCATAGTCCCTAGCATTGTGGATCCCATTGGTTTATATTGTGATAACAATGGTGCTATCGCACAAGCTAAGGAGCCTAGATCTCACCAACGATCCAAACACATACTTAGGCGTTATCACCTCATTCGAGAGATAATCGATCGGGGAGATGTGAAGATATGCAGAGTACCTACACTTGACAATATCGCTGACCCATTAACAAAGCTTCTTGCGCAACAGAAGCATGATGGTCATACTAGATCTATGGGTATTAAGGGTATGCCTAATTGGCTCTAGTGCTAGTGGGAGATTGTTGGTGTAAGCCCTAGAGGCCAATACTTTTTGGTACTTGTATCGGATTATTCGTTTAATAATAAAAGGCATTTATTTATTATGTTTGTCTTTCAGAATAATAAAGTCCCTAGAATAGTTAGTCTGTTTAATGAAATGTTAAGTGTGACTTAATCATGAGATCCCATTAAACATAAAGACATTATTCTTAAAATATCCGTAGTCAAGCTTTATTGCAAAGTGGGATAACATTAAAAGCATTGAGACTATTATGAAGATAGACTGATGATCACATCTCATGGATCATGGATAAAGAGTTATCAAGTCTTGACATAGGTATAAATATTAGGAGTAATATTTATACCGGATTGACCCGCTATGAGAATACTACGTAGTATGTTATGCAAAGTGTCATAAGTTATTCTCATGGTGATAATGGTGTATTACCACCCTTCGACCTGAAACCACTATGGACCCTAGATGTAGAGTCGGGTGCTTTATTGCTGATCAAACATTATCCGTAACTGGATGATCATAAAGACAGTTGATGGGCACTCCACGAAGCATGCTGAGGGACATGAGTGTCCTAGATGGAATTTGCCAATCCTGCATAACAGGAGAAATGTCTAAGGGCCCAATATTGAACTGGACAAGGATGACACAGTGTATGCCTTGTGTTCAATATAGACATAGGGGCAAAAGGGTAATTGTACAAACATATATTATCACGAAAAAGGTTTTGTCAGATCACATGACATTTTCGTGACTTGGGTAGCAGTGATGTGTTGCTAGATACCGCTTACTGTTTATTATGTTAAATATATAATTTAATATAATTACCAACGTTACGAAATCCTACAGGGTCACACACATAAGGACAGTTTGATGAGAGATAGAGAAATCAAAGGAACACCGTAAGGTACGGTGCACTTAAGTGAAAAATAGAAATTCGGATAATATAATAATAATTATTGTTATTTTATAATGGTTATAAAATAATAATAAAATAAATATATTTATTATAATAATAGTTATTATAATAATATATAATATTATTATGGATCATGTGAATTGGGTTTTTAGCCCGCAGCCCACAAGAGAGTCTATAAAAGGAACCCTTGTGATGAAGCTTTCACTTGATGCAATTTCGTTTTTGATTCTCTTTTCTCACTCAAATAATTCCGTTCGTAAGCAGCTAGCACTGTGACCGGAAGCTGTTCGTGTGGACTGAGTAGAGGCGTTGCACTTCATCAACGCTTGTGATCACTACATCAAAGATCTGAATCGCCAAAAAGAGGTAACGATTCTATCACTGACCATGCTCATTCGTAAGGATCACTAAAGGAAATTTTTGTTTTCCGCTGCGTTTAGATCGCAATTTTCCATCAGTGTGATCGAGAACGCCCTTTCGTCCCGTAGTTAGCCTGAACTACTTTTTGCTCTGATTTCTCATGCCAGATAAGAATACGTAGGCACAAGACGCGACGTCTTGGCAATCAAATCCCCCTGTAGTTTCTCGAACTACGTTGACTCTAACTTTCCCATTGCACGAGGGAATACGTAGGCATAGAGCGCGATGCTCTATCGAGTCAGTTCTTTCCGTTTAGCTTTAGAAGCCGTAGATTAGATTTTTTTTCACCCATAGACTAAACAACCAAGCATGGATCCCATTGAGTATAACGGACGTGAGGGGTGCTAATACCTTCCCCTTGCGTAACCGACTCCCGAACCCAGATTTGGTTGCGATGACCGATCTTATCCTTGATCGTTTCCTTTCCCTTCTTTGGGATAAATAACAATAAGTCGCGACTCTTCTGTCTTTGTCGGCACCTTTTTTTGCAGTAGCGACAGCTGGCAACTCTGCTGGGGACTCCAACGGTTCCCTATGCGAGTCAATCCTAGCGCTTGTTTGCTTGTCTTTGGGTGTTTATTTTTGTGCTGTATTTTGTATTTTGTTGTATTTACAATTTCCGCACTATATTATCATCTGTTGTTGTTGTGTTGTTGGGTGGTTGTTCCTTTGAGAGATAAGCCAAAACCCAGGCTTGAGAGCATACATAACTTTAGTAGTGGAGAGTAGTGGGGGCGTACATGCTTTGCATGTACTAGTTTCCCATGAAATTCACACTCAGACGAGATTCTCCTGGATGATTTCTTTTCCAGCCCCTTGGGCTTGAGGGGATATTAGACTTGAGAGTTGTCGACTCTGGGGACCGATCACTTGGGATTCAGCTAAGTGAGGCCTCTTCGGGAGATGATAATGCCAAACCAGAAATGGTGAATGTATCATCGTTTCTCGAAAGTCTGTGATGCTGATGAACACATAGGATGCCGAACCTTTGTCAGATTAGGTCCATACCTGTGAGTGGGAGGGTTTTTGCAAGAAACTTGACTTCCATCCAACCCGATATTTTGGTTTTCTCTTCAGAACAAACTTATCCAGTCAGCAACATAGCAGTATTCAGAGCTTTGTGGGGGCAGTGATCCCGTGTTTATTGCATTAGCATTTTGCATTGCATTTCATGTGCATCTCATGTTTGCATGGCCATCCTCAGCCGAAACAGAGAGCTTACCAGTCTTTTGTCCAAACCGCAGTTGATTTCCCGACATTCGCATTGGACTTGAATTAGCTTCTGGAAGAATCATGAACTCAACAGAGCAGAATCAGGGTGTTACGAGGGCTGAGTTTGAATTGATGAAGAATCAGTTTGGTCAAATCACGGAAGCCATAACCGTTATGACTAGAGGAGAGGCTAATGTTCAAAAGACTCCGGTGAATAATGTTGCTCAAACCCAGAATACGCAGATTCCTGTTAGAGATAAAGATGCATCTTCTCTCCATGACACAGATTATCAGAATTTCACTTTCCCTATGCCAGATTCTCAGAGGGTTGTTCTAAAGGTTAATGCTGAGAATCCACAGACTTCTGAATTTATGAGAAGATATCAGTTGTTGGAAGAAAAGCTCGATACCCTGATGGGTCAGAACACTCTTAATCGGAATGCTGCAAGCATGTGTTTGGTGCCAGGTCTTGTGATGCCTCCGAAGTTTAAAATGCCGAATTTTGAGAAGTATAAGGGGGATAGTTGTCCGAAGCTACATTTGATAATGTTTTGCAGAAAAATGACTTCACATGTCCACAATGATGAGCTTATGATTCATTGTTTCCAAGATAATCTGAGTGGAGCATCGTTGAATTGGTATATGCAGTTGGAAAGTGGTTGTATCCAATCATGGTCAGATATAGCCAATGCCTTTGTAAAGCAGTACAACTACAATCTTGACATGGCTCCTAGCCGCACGCAGTTGCAAGAACTATCTCAAGCGGACAATGAATCCTTCAGAGGGTATGTGCAGAGATGGAGAGAATTAGCTGCTCGCGTTTGTTGCGGTGAGAATCGTGATATCAAGCTATTGATTAACTTGAATCTTTAATTCTTAGATTACAACCGAACTTTAATTTATCCAAAGGAAAGGTCTAAAGAAAGAAAAACCCTTTTCGCGATGTAACATCAACGCTAAGAGATTCGGGGATCGGGGGTTGGTTATGCATAGGGTAGGTATTTCACATCCTAAACATCTGTAGTCCTCTACAAGAACCTTTTGTTTGTTTGCATGCTAAGTTTGGTAAATGTTTGCTAAAGTTTGGGATTGGGTAAAGGGTGTAGGTTAAAACCTAAAGATAGTTTCTAAGTTTGCTCGCAAAGACATCGCGTCCTCTGCCTACGTATCCTAACTAGGATAGAACCAGAGCAATCATAGTTCTCCTCACAAGGGATGAAGAACACTTGATTATGATCAAGGTTTACAGGGGAACAAACATTACAATGCTTGTGTAGAGTTTATCGAAACTCTCTAGATCTACATTGAACACTCAAGAAAAGGGGGGTAAGTAATCATATCCATGATTCTTACATAGAGTTAACCAAACTCTACCTAATGTTCTACATTGTGAGAGCAATCCTAGTATGGGTGGGTTTTCTAGACTTAAAGCAAAGTCAAATGGCTTATGTGTTCTAACTTAACTAAGCTAGGGTTCAAGATGACTTTACAAAGTCAAGGGAGGGGGTAATGAGCTATCCATGACACGAGGGTCAATGGAGAGACTTTTCCTTTGGAAGGAGAGAGAAGGGAGGCAACTGGGATGAGAACTAGAGAGTTCCATCAATTGGGGAAGAAATAAATTGACGAAGAAGCAAGCATGATAAACATAATGAATATAAGAGATATGATTTCAATCAAAGATGAGCAAGCATATTACAATGAGCAAGTATTTCAAGTGAGATTGATGGTAACTACCATGGTATATAAGCATGTTACAACAAGCATATCTTGACAAAGATGAAGGCATGTCTTAAAAAATGGAAAGCATAATCTTGACAAGGATTGGGGACATGATAAAGGTGACAACCATGTAAACAAATAACAATTTGAAAACAATCATATTATAAACTTAAAGTGAAACAAAAGCGATAACAAAGTGTATAGATGACAATCACACATAAATAAATCAGTTTAACCTCATAATTTAGGAGGACAATCTACTTAACAAAGTAAAGATAGAGAAGAACACATGGTAACAATCAAGATGGAAACAACTTGAAAGATGGGAGAAGTATGGATAACAATCAAAATGAAGATAGCAAAACAAGAATCATAACGATGAATCGCACACTAAGATAACAATGATAACATGAGATCTTTATGGTAACTACCAAAGATTAGGGTCCTAGAATGTTCATTAACATGTATGGGCATGGATTCAAATAAGTTTCAAAAAAAATATTGAGTGGAATCACATGAACATTTATCCGCAATCACATAAACGGTCGTGAAACGCGTACATTTGCATATAGACAAACTAAGTGATAAAATGAGCAAACATCAAAAGTAAAAACACAGCATGTAAGTAGACATTAATACGAACACAACAAAAAAAGAACGGGCGAAAAATGATGAAAAACGAGTGAGATATGAATTTTTGAAGTTGGAGTGAAAAATGACAAGTTTTACAAGTAACTTCCACTTGTGGAAGTTTAGTATAAAAAGTGACAATTTTCTTTCTGGGCAAAAACACACAACAAATGGATTCACGTTTTGTATCGTAACTTCCTAACCGTTAATCGGATCGGCACAAAATTTATATGGATTTGGGGTAGAATCATCTGAGGATCATGATGGTGGTGATGGTTTTTGAAAATTACTTTCCTACTGAAAAACCCGATAGGGGTTATGTTTATGTTCAAAAAATGCAATTTCACATGCACAGCCCCAAATAAACTTACTCAAACCACTACAAACATGTGTACATCTCAGGTAATAGGTAATGAATGAAGTTGAGTCAATCTTGGGATTAAAACCAAACTGTTATGGAAAATGAAATGAAGATCAAGTTTTTGCAAGTGAAGTGGTGAGATATGGAAGCAGGCCTAATTAGGGTGGATAAGTCACACTAACATGCTTAAAACATCATTTATGGTGTGTCTAAACTTTGAGAAAGTTCACAAGCAAAGAGGATTTGTAAAATACATGGCAGCTGCAAACTTGGTAAATGATATGCATTTTGAAATTACAAACATCTTATGAGTTCAAAATCATGTAAGAGGCACTGCACACACATCATACTCATCATACCAAAGGAATTAAACACTTAGGGCTCAGGCACAACTCAGTATAATAGGAATTGGTTCATGAATTGCAAATGTGGTATGAACATGAGAGCAAGTTGTCAAGGGCAGAAGGCAATGTTTAATGTACATACATAGCCTAGTATTTCTAAACATGTTATTGATGATGCTCTCAAATCAAATGAATCAAATTAGATGCTCAAACAGAAAAAAAAGGTAGCATGTATCATGGTAGCATAGTGGATGAATGGAACAACAGATTATCATGGTTGTACATACTGAAAAGACTTGATCAATCAAAATAAAAGCATCATGAGGCATCTATCATCATAATTGAAATGCAATAAGTAACATATGAATAACTATCATAGAGCCAAACACCAACTCACAACTGTTGTGCCATGCTAAGTGAGAAAATAAAGGAAGAAGAGCAAACATGAAGTCAAGTCAAGAAGCAAGCATATTTGAAAAGGACAAACCTCACACACAGACCATAAATATGATATTAAGTGTGTTCTTACTTCAAAATTGTTCACCAACATCATAGAAATGAAAACCACAAGTCAGTTGCTCATTTAACACATAGAATTGCAACATTGACACCAAAACTGAATTGGAACAGGATGAAGTTCAAAGAATACCATACACAAGCCTTGAATACAAATATGAATGAGTCTAGCACTTAAAATGATCATGGGTTGTACATAATAGAGACATGGTTATCAAGTTGCAACTCGTATCATACCTGGTGGCAGACTGATATGCAATTGATTCTAGACATATATTGACCCAAGTAGGCACATACATATTCTAAGCACATGACATTAAAAGGATTCAAACATTACAACAGATGGAACAAGAGTGCTATAGTATCTGAATTGTGAACATGGCATATGGTATGAAATCATCAATTTACGATCACAACTCAAATCAGTTTGATATACATACTGCAGGTGTGTATTTATGTGGAATCAAGTGGTCAAATCTGTACACAACAAGGTATTATGTGAACTAGTGCTCAAACTGCTCCAGGGCTCCTATGCAATGCAGTGTGATATCAAAATAGGTTTTTTTATGAGATCTCAGGTCAGGAAATTCATGTGTGCATGCTTGAAATATATTATGGAGCCAAACCAAACCAATCGTGATGTTAAAAAAACAAACTAACACAAAAAGGGTACCTTGATGACAATCATGTTGAAATGCAACTAATATACTCAAGTCAAATTATGAGCAAAAACTGGGCATGGTAACAAAGAAACAGATAGCAAAAACTGATGCAGCCATAGGTAACAAACACAAGCAGTTTTTAGTATTTTGACAACCAATAGTTATGGACAAAAACTAGCTAATCATCATGGATCAGTATAGCATCATATGAACCCTTGTTGTTCTACCTATTTGCCTAGGACCTAATCAAGCATACTGACAGTAAAAATGAATTGACAAACCCAACATGGCTCTTAACAGCAAATCAAGAACAAGCAGTATTAAGCAAGGAATTTCTAGTATGACCAACATATAGCAAACTTATTCTTTTCAAGATGGACAGTAATGCAAATGCAAAACAGGCTGAACAGATTTATACCAAGGACAAACACTAAGACTTGTAGTATTGACAGTTAAGCAACATTAAAAAAAAACGGCTCTAAAACAAGAGTTAACAAACTCCACAACCAACAATGACAATCTTGATCAACGTCATGCAATCAAATGCTAAACCCTCCAGAAAAGTTCCAGTCTCAGTTATCAAACATGACAAGATTAGGTAACCAACAAATTATGTTTTGAAAGTAGTTGGAATGTATTAAAACATGTGATATGGTAGTCAAGTTTGGAACATATGCTTTGTGGACAAAAAATACAAAAAAAGAAAACAGTAGGATCAAGTCATGTAACACCAAACACATATTGCAAATATGACAAAAAACAAGTAACCATCAAATTGCATATCAAATGGGGAGCAGGATTAGTATGCTGTTAAAAAAATGAGACAGTTTTAATGGATGATGTAGCAGTCAGTGGTTTTCAAGAGGTGAGATTTCAGACCTAAGCAATGGTTCAAACACATATCAAACATGATGAGATGCAACTCAGGAGAATGGGTGACAACTTTTCTAAAACAGATATTGGCATCTGATGTTCATGTCATGCAAGAATAAAAGCTTAAAGGTGCCACAAGCAATAATCATGACATTGTCAACAAACTCAACAATCTTGTCATGAAGGTTAAAGGCTTAACATGAAAGTGTTGCTTCATCACAAAAGCTAGACATGAGGCGATACACTCAACCATGTCCTAACATGATTACATTGTCACAGTTCAGATTAATGTCAAACTAAATCATCACATGAAATTACAACTCCACTGATCCAACAAGGAAAACTAGCTTAAACCTAAACAGCACCTTAAATCTTAACATTACCATGCTAAGTCAAGGACAAAATAAACTTTAAACACAAACTCAACAAGCTACAACATGTTAATATGAGTTAACAGGTTCAAACCTAGCATAATCTCTAACAGCAGCTCTTATGCAAAAGAGGACTCCAATGAGAAATGCAAAAACACAAATATTGGACATATCCATTCATGAACAGAATTTATACTTCACAAAAAATGATGAACACCAAACATAACAATGTTAAAGTTAATCCACCAACCTTAGGTCTTGACAGTAAATGGTTTGGTAATTATTCCAACATAACAATGTTAAGATCAAAAATTTGTCCCAAAATACTAATAGTACACTTTGCAAAGGTACCAAGCACATATATGTTATTCTGACATCAACTAACACATGATATTGGTTTCACAAGCATGGGACAGCAATAGTGCATAACAATGATAGTAGGTGTGCATAAGCAATAACAAGCAACAATGAGTTTTATGTCATGATAATGGATGGGATGAGTTTAGACACTACTTACCTGTGATGATAAACTTAAGCAAGCAAAGAAATACTCCTAGAAACCCAGAGATTTATGCTTCACTCCTTGGCCTTGAGACTTTTCTTCAACTTTAAGTAACAATTCACTTATGATGCTAAGTGTCAAAATAGAAGTGTCCAGGTATTTCTAGTGGTTTGGACAGTTGAGGAATGATGTTGGTGAGGTGTTAGAGGGATTAGAATGGCAAGAATCTATATAGAATGAGTTTTGGCCATTTTAGTGATTTTGGTCAAAGTATGGTGGGGAGAAAGTTGGCTTTTTGATTTTTTGAGGTTTTTGATGGTTTGATGGATTACACACCTTCTATATGTTATTTAGAAAGTGCATGGATGGTTGTGGGAGTGTTGGAAAGGTTAGAAATGAAAATGGTGTGAAAGTTGCAAAATGACAAACTTTGTTGTTTTTTGGAATTCACTTACAAGCAAAGAGAGAAAGGGGAGGAGAGCTATGCTACTTGGATGTTCTGAATAGCTCTGGTGTGTTTGAAGATGGTGAAAATTCCTCTATTTATAGGAGGAATGAGGGTGGGGGCAGACCTTGGTCATTTCCATTTTTGGAGGGAGTTTTGGGAGAGAATCCTTCCAAATCTAGTGGCAGCCCTTGTTCACATCAGTTCCAAGGCTCAAAGCAAGCCAATGGCAGTTGGAAAGATGGGATGAAGTGATTGGAGATGGTCTAGAGGAGTAGGAACTGCAGCTGCCATAATGTGGGAGAAAAAGTTTCTCTTTCCTACTTTAAATGAATAAAATAATGCCAAGTTGCCACCAACTTGTTTCTCTCACCATCTCAATCCTTTTTCTGGTTTTCTCTTCATCCAAGCCTCTCTTTATCAGTTTGTGTCATGATCCAAGGGTTGAGAGTGGTTAGTGTTGCAAAAATCTGATTTTGAGAAGTTTGGCCAAAGTGATTTCAAGTGTGATAGGCCCAACTTCAATGCATCATAACTTCCTGCTCACAAATCCTTTTGAGGAGTTCTTGCACTTTTTAGAAAGCCCTTGTGTAGCTCTACAACTTTCATGTTTTGGGAATTTCCAAATTCTTAATGGAACTAGGTTGAAAAACCTTTCAAAGTTCTGAAAAAAAGTGGTTTGTATGGCCAGAATTTGGGAAATTTCACTAAGTCCTTTACCCTTGAAAAATGATTTTGGCTATAACTCCAATTCCATGCATTTTTTGAATATGTACCACTGTGGGACTTTTGTAGGGTTTGTGAAGACCTTTCAAACAAGCTTAGAACCACCTCAATTTGATGTGTGGTTGAGGAGTTATGGTTTTTCCCCTTTCGAAACCCTAATTCCTGATTTTTGCAATTACTTCCTAACCCTTGATCCAATGGTCATGAAATTTTATGGGGAGGTGTAACATGATATAAGGAACATTTTTCATTCACACCTTGAATTCAAATTCTTTATTGTTGGAGAGTTGACTTTTTGGTCAACTTTTCGATCGATCGGTGTCTACTGAGTCGCCCGTTGGTGATCCGGACATCCTGAGGACTTGAAACTCTTTGGATGGACTTTACTAAGCCATAGGAGCTTAATGGACCTTGATACCATCATTGAAATACTCTTTGAATCAAAAGTCAAACTACAGTTGACTTTTTCCAATCAAAAACCCTAATCGGGTGTCTCAAATTGCGCTGTTCTCGAACCCCGGGTGACCACCTCAAATTGGATTCATACTTGACCCAATGTTGTATTCTTGATATTGTTTGAAGTTGAATCAATCCAAAACATTGATTTGATCAAACCTTCGAAGTTTCAATTTTGACGGTACAAAACCCTAATTCATCTGCATCTTGACAAAGATAAACTTGAACTGGATTAAGGTTAGTTAATCAAATGAATATGATCCTAAAATGATGATGAGGATCTAAGGGGTCAAAATTTGGGGTGCAACAGATGCCCCTATTTAAATATCTTCACTAGATGGTAATGAGAGATGACAATCCTTATAGAATCTTAGTGAAAGGTATTTAAATATAGCAAGCCAGAAATTTTGTCCCTTAGATCCGATGGTACGCAAAAGGACAAATGCAAATATGCAATGAATATAAATGGTGTTATATGATGCTTGAATGTCAGTCAGATGCAGACACACGGACAAATATGAAAGAACGGCAAAACGACGAGTAACCACTCACAGCGACCCAACACACTGGGGAAAGATTCAAGGCAACGTAAGCAAAATAGTTCAAACATGACTAACGATGTTGTTCAAAGGAATTTTTCACACAGGGGACCTGGATTCCACCAGAGATGACACATCTTCATTGGGGAAAGGAGATACGAACCTCACTGGGGATAACCAGATGAGGAAGCCCACCGGGGAAGATGACAATTCTTCACTGGGGAAACAAAAGAAAAGAAATGCAAACCACACTAGGGAAGGATCCCACTGGGGCAAAGTTTGCTGGAGAACAAAATCAATAGGGAAGCAAAGCTTCACCGGGTAAAATACGGAACAAAGACACGACTCTCACTGTGGATAACCAGATGAGAAAATTTCTTATAAACGAAGAGTTCAAACGGGATCTTCAGGAAAAGGTTAGAAACAAATACCGGACGTGTCGGGGAGACTAGTGTCCACCAGTTCTCTGAGACTCGACTGGAAAAGCAAAAGCTTCAACTAGGGAGACTGGTGACGACCAGAATAACAAATAGCTTCAAACAGTGCTAGTTTCCACTAGACTTACTGGGGATATGGTGACGACCAAAACAATAACGGTTTCCAAGAAGTGTTAAATATCCTTAGACTTCCCGGGGATATGGTGACGACCAAATCGAATTTCCAATTACAATTGGGAAATTCCAAGCAATGTTGTCAAAACAACAGGCCCCTGGCTGGGGAAGTTGGTAACAATCAACTTTCGGTACTAATAACGATTAGTTTTCAAGCAATGCCAGTAACCACTGGTCTTAGAGGAGACTGGTGATGACCAAATCAAGATATACCAATAACAATTGGTTCTGGACAATGCTAGTAACCACCAGCCTTAACTGGGGCTTTCGGTGACGACCGAGTCCAGGGAGACCAATGACCATTGGTTCCTTCTTTTACAAAGTTTGGTAACGACCAGAGGATAACGACCTGCTTCAAGCGATGCCAATAACTATTGGACTTAGGTCAATTGGTGACGACCGAACTAGGCATATCAATAACAATTGGTTCTGGATAGTGCTAGTAACCACTAGATTTTCCCAACAAGGCTAGTGACCTCTAGACTTATAGAGATTGGTAATAACTGAATCAAGGGGTACCAATGACAATTGGATTTGAAGGTGATGCCAATAATCATTGGACTTTTAGGGAATTTTGGTGACGACCAACTCCAATGTTAATGATCATTGGTTTTTTAGAGGGCAATACTAGTAACCACTAGATTTTTAGCCAAATTGGTGAAAACCGAATCAGAGGGACTCCAATAACAATTGGTTTGCTTTATAACAGAATCAGTATCAACTGGGTTTGAAAAACAGTTGGTGACGACCGAATTACTGTATCGAACGTAATTAGTTCTGAACATGTGCTAGTGACCACTAGTATTTCAAAATTTGTTTGTGACAACCAAATCAAAGGTGAAAATTTGTAATAACCCCCTGTTTGTGTAAATTAGACATTGCTAGTCACCACTAGCTTCCCAAAGCAGATAAGGAAACCCCAGGATGTCAACTTTGAAGCGAACTTGTAACAACAAAACAAAGATAAAGGTAACGACCAAAGGATCTCGACGGCGGGAATGCAAACAAATGCGTATGTTGGCATGATGTTGTATGCAAGACGCAGAATGACCCGTAGGAACAAAGGAAAACCAAATAAAGAGAGAACTCGTCACACTGAGTTTCAAAATGCCTCAAGTCAGGCGACACTTCCTTCTTTGGTGCAGATAACGATCTTTTCTCAGTAATATCTTCGTGATCCTGCAGAGAGGAAGTCTTAGCTTAGTATCCAGAACTGTTGTCGGACGCACCTATCTCGGTCAAAGGTAACAGCGATTTCCACAACTTCAAGAACTGTGTAATATCATCATATTACCTCTAGAACTTTTCAATCATTTTGTCAAATTGAGCTTTCTTTTTAAAACAAGACTTAAATTTTTCAAAACACTTTGCTTTCATGAAAATTCTTATTAACAAATAAGTTAAATTGTATAACAAAAATAGCGGATCATAACAATGATTTGGCCAAAAAAACTGATTTTATTGATAGACAAGAACTTTACAAAAGGCAAAGCCTTGGGAATTTTATAAGTTTTAAAAAATGGCAACAGAAAAGGTTACAGAATCCCCTAATAATCTGGTCCTT
The DNA here is from genome assembly GCA_963859935.3 of Lathyrus sativus. Taxonomy (NCBI): domain Eukaryota; kingdom Viridiplantae; phylum Streptophyta; class Magnoliopsida; order Fabales; family Fabaceae; genus Lathyrus; species Lathyrus sativus. The sequence continues at coordinate 550,655,584 of OZ012735.1, read as the reverse complement.
CCGACTGCCAGTTCACTTGCTTTGCCGCTTCTGACGAGAACAACAAGCATTGACCTTTCTTCTAATATTCTGCACAGGAGTCCGCCCCAACGTCTGTCATCTTTCAAACATTGGGCTTTCATCTTGTCGAGGTACTGGAATCCTCCCTCTATGTATTTCGTTTCAAGCGTAGTATTTTCTTACTGCGTCTGAGTTGATGGGATACTTGAGTGGTTCACCATCCATAGTCTCGAGAATCAGAGATCCTTCAGAGAAAACAGTCTTCACAACGAAAGGGCCGTCATAGTTGGGCATCCACTTGCCACGCATGTCTTTTTGTGTAGGTAGGATTTTTCTAAGCACAAGCTCTCCTTCCCTATACTCTTTGGGACGAACCTTCTTGTTGAACGCCCGAGCCATCCTTTGTTGATAGATTTGACTATAACACATGGCCGTCATTCTTTTCTCGTCGATGAGATTCAACGAATCGAATCTTTCTTTTATCCACTCGTCTTCATCCAGCTTGGCTTCCGCCAAGATCTTCAAGGAAGGTATTTTGACTTCAATGGGTAGCACATCGTCCATCCCGTACACTAAGGAAAAGGGAGTTGCCCCTGTCGAAGTACGTACTGATGTTCGGTAGCCGTGCAAAGTAAATGGTAACATCTCATGCCAATCTTTATAAGTTACGACCATTTTTTGTATTATCTTTTTGATGTTTTTGTTTGCAGCTTCAACTGCACCATTCATCTTAGGTCTGTAAGGGGACGAGTTGTGATGTTTGATCTTAAAATCGTCACAAAGTTCCTTCATTGTTTTGCTGTTCAGATTCGACCCGTTGTCAGTGATGATCTGATTAGGGATACCATATCGGCAGACGATCTCCTTTTTAATGAAGCGTGCAACCACTTGCTTCGTCACATTTGCATATGACGTTGCTTCCACCCATTTGGTGAAATAATTGATTGCGACAAGGATGAAGCGATGGCCATTAGAAGCTTTTGGCTCTATTGCTCTGATCATATCTATGCCCCATATTGCAAAAGGCCAAGGTGATGTCATCACATTGAGAGGATGTGGAGGGACATGCACTTTATCAGCATAAACTTGACATTTATGACACTTTCGAGCGAAGAGTATGCAATCCGTCTCCAAAGTTAACCAGAAGTAACCTGCTCTTAAGATTTTCTTAGCCATGGCGTGGCCATTTGCATGGGTGCCGAAGGTTCCTTCGTGTACTTCGGTCATTATGAGATTCGCCTCGTTTTCATCGACGCATCGGAGTAAGACCATGTCATGGTTTCTTTTGTATAAGATGTCGTTGCTGATGAAGAATTTAGATGACAACCTTCGTATTGCTCTTCTGTCAATTGTGGACGCGTTAGCGGGATACTCTTGGTTTTGAAGGAAATTCTTGATATCATGAAACCATGGCTTCTCCCCAGATTCTTCGTCTATTGCCATGACGTATGCGGGTACTGTCCTTCTTTCGATGCGGATCAGAGGTGCCTCGTTGACAAACTGGAATTTCCACATGGATGCCATCATGGCTAACGCATCGACAATGTGATTTTCTGCCCTTGGTACGTGCTTGAAGGTAATTTCATCAAAATATTCAGCCATCTCTAAGATGTGGGTCTTATAAGGAATCAATTTTTCATCCCTGGTTTCCCATTCTCCTTTGAGTTGGTATATCACCAAAGCAGAATCACCAATTACTTCCAAGATTTTGATACGGAGGTCAATGGCAGCCTCCAATCCTAGGATGCAGGCTTCATACTCTGTTATGTTGTTTGTACAGGAGAAACAAAGTCGGGCTGTGACCGCAGTGTACCCTCCAGTTGGATTTTTCAGAACAGCTCCGATGCCATGTCCATTTTTGTTTGACGCTCCATCGAACATCATCTCCCAACGGGATCCCGGCTCGGGACCTTCCTCTGGACCAGGCTCTGGTTTCGTGCGCTGAATATACATCACATCTTCATCAGGAAAATCGAACTTGAGCGGTTGATAATCCTCCATAGGATGCTCTGCAAGGTGTTCTGACAAGATGCTTCCTTTGATGGATTTTTGAGCGACATACTGGATATCGTACTCTGATAGGAGCATGTGCCATCGGGCTAATCTTCCTGTTTGAGCTGGCTTCTCAAAGATGTATTTGATAGGGTCCATCTTAGAAGTCAGCATCGTAGTGTGACAAATCATGTACTGCCTCAGACGTTTGGCAACCCATGCTAACGCACAACAAGCTTTTTCCAGGGGAGAGTAACGACTCTCGCAATCAGTGAACTTCTTGCTTAGGTAATAGATTGCATGTTCTTTCTTCCATGACTCATCAGTCTGTCCCAAGACACAACCCATCGAATCTTCTAACACTGTCATATACATGAACAAAGGCCTTCCAGGTACCGGAGGAATCAGCACTGGAGGTTCTTGCAAATACTGCTTGATTTTCTCGAACGCAGCCTGACAGTTTTCATTCCATACCACCGTTTGATCTTTTCGTAACAACTTGAAGATCGGTGTGCAGGTAGGAGTCAGATTGGAGATGAACCTGGAGATGTAATTCAAATGTCCAAGGAAGCCTCTAACTTGTTTCTCAGTTTTGGGAGCAGGCATCTCCTGGATTGCTTTAACCTTGTCAGGGTCTACTTCAATTCCTTGCTGACTAACGATGAAACCAAGTAACTTACCTGAGCGAACTCCGAAGGTGCATTTTGCTGGATTTAATCTCAACTGATACTTTTGGAGTCTCTTGAATAGCTTCAGCAGATGATCCAAGTGGTCTTCTTCACTTTGGGATTTTGCAATCATATCATCCACGTACACCTCGATTTCTTTGTGCATCATATCATGAAAGAGTATGACTATAGCTCTCTGATACGTTGCCCCTGCGTTATTCAAACCAAAAGGCATTACCTTATAACAATAGGTGCCCTATGGTGTGATGAAAGTTGTTTTCTCCATGTCATCTGGATCCATTTTTATCTGGTTATAACCATAAAATCCATCCATAAACGAGAACACTGCAAAGCTTGCTGTGTTATCCACCAAAGTGTCAATATGTGGTAGCGGGAAATCATCCTTCGGACTTGCTTTATTTAGATCCCTGTAGTCGACGCACATCCTGACCTTGCCATCCTTCTTCGGGACCGGTACAATGTTTGCCACCCATTCTGGATACTTGGATACTGCTAGAAAGCCGGCATCTATTTGCTTTTTGACCTCATCTCGGATTTTAAGCGCCATGTCTGGTCTCGACCTGCGAAGCTTTTGTTTGACCGGAGGACATTCTGGTTTTAGGGGGAGCTTGTGCATGACAATGTCAGTATCCAACCCTGGCATATCTTGGTAGGACCAAGCAAATACGTCAACAAAATCTCTGGGGATTGTTATCAACTTGTCTTTGATTTCTGGCCTTAATGATGCCCCAATCTTGACTTCTCTTTTGTCCTCCTCTGGCCCCAAGTTGATGACTTCCGTCTGCTCTTTATGGGGTTGGATATAATCATCTTCGTATTCAGCCATTCTCTTTAACTCTTCTGGGACTTCTAACTCTTCTCCGTTCTCTTCTTCAGCTTGAAAGACAAATGAACCGCTAGTAGAAGGAACCGAATGATCATAGGATTCTGTGGTTGATGGGGGTATTCTGCATGTTTTATTTAGGAACAATCAGGCACTCACACACAGACATGCAGATGAAGGGTTGTTTTTATTTTCAAAAGAGATTGCCATTTTTTCAAAAAGAGTGAAAGTGATGCGCAAAACAAATAACAAGAGTTTTAACAAAAACACTTTTTCATTAATGATTTTCAATTTTTGCAAAGTGGCCCAATACAAAATAATTCGCAGGTCTTGGGCAAGACTAGGAAATTTTTAAAGAAAAAACACAAAGCTAACAAGCAAAATGAATTACTCTAAAGGTAAAAAGATGGGAACTTCCACAACCTCCCAATTGCGCAATGCTCCTCCTCCTCTAGTTATTAGATGATCCAGATTACCGTCCTCATCTTCAGCAATAATGGCATTGACTTGCACACCACCACTGGTGAATATCTCTTTTAAGGACTTCCTCTTCATGGTGCTTTCTTCTGGCTCGCCTTCCGAAGTTGGTTTGTAACCCAACCCTTGTCGATCATTCTTGGCTCGAGCATTTACTTCGATGACCTCTCCCATCCCAGTGGGACTCCGGCCTTCAGTGCTGCCTTAATACTTTGAGCAGAGGTAAATGATGGCCCTTGGGTTATGTCTGATTCATCAACTAGAACAGCGTGAGCTATTTCTAGCGCTTGAAAAGCTGTCTCAAGAGAGTCTTCATCAGCCTCAATATGCCGAAAAGATGACAAGTTGCTCACCATTAAGTCTTCTTCTCCATGGACAATGACTAGCTGGTCATTCACAACAAACTTCATTTTTTGGTGGAGCGTGGAAGTGACAGCGCCAGCTGTATGAATCCACGGTCTTCCCAATAGGCAACTGTAAACCGGATTTATATCCATCACCTGGAAGGTGACTTCGAAAATTTGTGGTCCAATTAGGATAAGAAGATCAACTTCTCCTATCACAGTTCTCCTGGACCCGTCAAATGCCTTAACTATAAGAGAGGTTGGTCTCATGGTAGCACCTTGATATGCCAGCTTGGCCAAAGTCCTTTTAGGCATTACATTGAGTGCTGATCCCGTGTCAACAAGAACTCGGGACATTGTATCCTCTTCACACTTGACTGACACATGCAAGGCACGATTGTGCTTACGCTTCTCAGCTGTCAGGTCATTATCATCAAAGCTCAAAGTGTTGCAGGCAGTGATATTTGCTACAACGGAGTCAAACTGCCCCACTGTAATATCTTTAGTGACGTGGGCCTGCGTCAGGATTTTAAGCAATGCCTGGCGGTGTGCTGGAGAACTTAAAAGCAAAGCCATGACCGAGATCTTGGAGGGTGTTTGATTCAATTGGTCCACCACCCTATAATCGCTTCGTCGAATGATTCTCAAGAACTCTTCTTCATCGTTCTTGAGACTTTCTTTTCCTCTAACTAAAGGTTCTTTGGCGGTGGTTGTCTCCGGAACAGGCTTCTGAGGAACAGGCGTCTTTTGAACAGAAATTGATGGTGGAGGAGCCTCGTTGTATGTTCGAGGTTGATAGACACGACCACTCCGGGTCATTTTGCTTCCACCGGCAATGTTGGCCACACTTACTGGGTTCTTTTCTGTGAAAATCCCTTCACACCATGAGTAGTCTTGTTTTGGTGTCATGGCCCTTGGGTGAGGCTGGGATCCTCCTCTTGGCTCAAACCTAGTCTGTCCCCTCCCGAATTTCGGGGGTGCATTATCACGAAATACTGGCCGAACGTTCTTGTAGTTTTTGTTACTGTTGTCATCTCTAAATACGGCTCCTTTGTTGGGTTCTCCTGGTATGTTAAACACAGGCTCGATGACTGCCACATCTTCTTCCTTTTTCCGGTGGGAAATTTCTATCATTCCCTGTTCAATCATAGCTCGAATGTCTTTTTTCACAGCGTCACAACCCTTAGGATTCAGCATACATTCTTTGCAATCTTCGTGAGATGTCTTGAGTGACCATGCCTAAACGAGGCGTTTGTAAGGTCTGCTAGTGGCACTTTGATCTTTCCAACAGTAGTAACTTTCTCGTCTTCTGACCCCTCCCCTTCTTCAGTAATGGCATTGACTCCACCATGATTTGGAAGAGGGTTGCTCTTAACATTGGGCGGATTATCTTCGAAGGATAGAATTCTCTTTTCAATAAGCTCACGAACTAGGTGCTGAAGGGCGAAGCAACCTTCGAGATTGTGACCTGGAGCATTTTCATGAAATGGGCAGCGAACATTTGCATCGTAATAGAACGGGAGTGGATTAGGTGGAGCACCTAATTTTCTTGTTTTAACCAACCCTCTTTCTATTAGCATGGGAAACAGATCAGTGTAACTCATTGGAATAGGCTGTATCTTTGGCCTATTTGCTTGATAATTTGCCCTCGGGGCCCTGTTCTGAGGTTGTTGACCCTGCGGTGTTGCACCCCAAAATTTGCCCTCTTTCAAGGCTTGACTCATTTCTTCATTTCTTTCAAATTCAATGGCATAAGGGAGGCCCATCATTCCAAATTCAAGGTTCATAAATTCAAGGCTAGATTCAAGAGTTTTTACAAAGAGAAATCTCTTGACATTTTCAAGAATGTTACATTGGTTACCAAATTTCAAACTCTTGATAATGCTTAGGAAATTAAGCTATTTCTAGTCTTAATTCAAGATTCAAAATAACTTCATGCCATGGTATCCCCTATGCCTCATCAAGTCCACATGGTCCCCTTTGTGCTTACAAACATGCAAGGAAAATATTTAAGAGCTAATTCAATGTTGGAATATCTCAAGATTAAGGCTATGCATTCATGGGCAATTTGAATATGGTCCAAAACAGCCCCATGCAAGAAGTGGCAATGTGTATCATATCACAAAATCATTTTATGTCACAAAACCAAGGCTATAAGCTTATTTGATACATCTACACATCAAAAAAATCAGAATTTGAAAATGATGTCCAAAAGGTAATGCATTAACTACATGAGTATGTCCAAACAAATCAACCAACCAATGGGTACAAGGATGAATAGAAAGGTGAAGTGCTGCAGAAAAATACAGCAAAAGCAGCATACTAGAAGTGGAAAAAGTGGGGCTGCACCAAGAAAGTGGCCATAATTGTTGCCAAGAATGGAAATTCTAAAAATGGGGAAGTGTGCAAGAGCTGTGGTTTTGGTACTGCAGGAAAAGGCAGCAGAAAAAGGGAGATAAGGAGGCTTGGAGGCTGCACAAAATCATTCATTCACTATCATTCACATAGACAATATTTTGGGAGATAGAGAGATTTGGGGGAAAAAAATAGAGAGAACAAAAAAACCAGCAAAAAGAGAAGAAAGAAAAAGAGAACCACTAAAGAGCAAGAGCCTTCACAACACAGAGTGAGGAGTGGAGCACATTCATCCAGAACCAAGGAGGACTTGCAAGAAGAAGAAACTCTTGGGTATCCATTTTCTCAAATTTTTCTCTCTTTATTTCTTTGCTCTTATATTCATTTTGTTTACTCTTTTATGTGTTGTTGAACTGTATATATCATGTAGGGTCCCATAAGGGACCAAGAAACCATTGTCAAGAAACTGCGAAAACGAAAGAAAACGTAGAAAAAGTTAGGATTTTGGCTGTTTTAACAGGCTAATGGTCGACCATAGCAGGTCTATGCGTCGACGCATAGCCTGCATTTTTAGACAAATTAAAAAACTTACAGTATGCGTCGACGCATGAGTCGGCGGGAGCTTACCCGTCAGTCTACCAAAATGGTGTGCGCCGAGTGTATGGTCGACGCATGGTGTTTATGCACCGAGCCGTGGGAAAAGGTTGAAAGTCATGCGCTGACCCTATGGTCGACTCATGGCTTCAAAACTTGCAAAAAAATGAGAAATTTTTGGCTTTGTGCAGTTTGTTATGACTTCAAATATCAAAAAAAACCTCAAAAATTTTTTTCTCAAAGAGTTGGCCGTGTCGTTTTTATTGGCATGTCCCGTTTTTTTTTAGCCGACTAATCCCGTATGTTGTATGATTTTAGTAGGAATGTTGCTATTGTCCTTGGTGACTTTTGATTCCAAAAACCATTTTCAAAAAAGCAAACTCTCGATTTTATCGAGCCGTTTTTAACCCTTGTAAGTCGGCCGCCTTGTGCGTCCGCCATCGACCTTGCTCACTTCACCTCAAACTTTTTTTTAAACAATTAAATCCTTGACCCAACGTCAAACAGATTTTCTCAAATAATGGTTAAACCAACTTACCATATTTAACAAAAGGATAAAGTTCACTTTGTATTGAACTAAAGAGAGAGGATTAAGTGTAGACTTCTTCCTCTCCGAGTGTTGAGATGCTCACTGTAGTGTGGGTGGTTTTGACACTCGTCTTTCAATACAAAGATGTTTTCATCCACACCTTTTTCCCCTAAAAAACCCTCGGTCCCGTACCGAGCGCATTTTCAAAACACCTACAATAAATAAATCGATTCTCTTTGTATTGAACTAAAGAGAGAGGATTGAGTGTAGACTTCTTCCTCTCCGAGTGTTGGGATATTCACTGTAGTGTGGGTGGTCTCGATACTCGTCTTTCAATACGAAGACGTGACTTTATCCGCCACCTATCTCCCTCTACAATTTCCTTTCGCAACCTTTCACACCTAAAACCTCGGTCCCGCACCGAGTGCATTTTCAAACTCTTTTCATAACAAAAATTTGAATGGTTGTGGAGTGGTTAGGCGTAGGCCTTCTCCTATCCCGAGTGCTGACGTTTACCGTAGGGTTCTCTGTCGCAAAAGCACTTACCATTCAAAACCAAAAAACACTTTAATAAGAGAATGAAGTTCTCTTTGTATTGAACTAAAGAGAAAGGATTAAGTGTAGACTTCTTCCTCTCCGAGTGTCGAGACGCTCACTGTAGTGTGTGTGGTTTTGATACTCGTTTTTCAATACGAAGACGCTATGTTCGCCACACCCTTTCATAACAAAAACTTTGAGATAAATAATTGGGTACTACCCGTAGGGGTTACTATCCGAGGACCTATCTCGCCCCTAAAAAATAATTCAACAAATCAAATGTGACATCTTGCCTCGCATGGCGAAAACTTATCTTTCAAAAAGGATATGATACGTCCGTTCTACCGCAAACAGGTAATGCCTAAGTCTCCAACGAGCGAGCAGCAATACACCTAACTGCTAGAATGCGTACGGCCGAACTACGGCTGCTCTGATTCTTTAGGGGCGAACTACGGCTGCTCTGATTCTTTACTTTTTCAAGTAAAGATACGTAGGCACAAGGGCCACAATCCTTGTCGAGCACATTCCCCCTTATATCTGTAGTTCCCCGAACTACGTCGACTCTGATTTTCTCATGTCTATCGAGAATACGTAGGCCTAGGACCACGAAGTCCTACCGAGTCCGTCCTTTCTCTCTTATTCCCTGTTACGTCCTTTCCCCGTTTCTAAACCCTTTTTTCGCTGTCCCGTGGAACACTTTTATAACATAATATTTAAGCAAATAAATTTACACATTCGACAAACAAATGGTTCCCATCGAGTACGATGGATGCGAGGGGTGCTAATACCTTCCCCTCGCATAACCGGCTTCCGAACCCGTTCTTGGTCGCGAGACCATCTTATCCGTTATTTTCTTGAGGTTTTCTCGATATTTTCCTTTCCCCTCATGGGATAAATAAAATTCGGTGGCGACTCTTCTGTCCTTTTCCTTTTCGCCTTCCCCGTCGTTGCGCGTATTTTTCGAGTAGCGACATGCGGCTGCTGGTATTGTTGTTGATTATTGGTGCGATACTGTTGCTGACTGCCAGACTGATACTGGTGTTGATTGTTGAATGCCTCAGGTTGGGGACCATGTTGTGAAGAAGGTTGAAAAACCGGGGTCACTTCCGCTATATATGATGGTTGGTACTGTTGGTGGTGGCTTCATGAACTTTGTACTTTCTTTCCATATGTGATTGCACTCACCTCTCCCTCTTTCTTTTTGTGGAACGTGCTGACTGGCTTCTTTGTCGTGCTGGCGCTTGAGGTAACATTTGGAGTGGTCACTTTTCCACTTTTTAAACCTGCTTCCACCTTGACTCCCACTGCCACAATATCAGAGAAATTTGTTGTAACGCTGCTGATCAAACGTTCATAGAATTCTGGTCGAACTGTATCCACAAACCAGTCTGCCAACTCCTTCTCAGTAAGGGGAGGCTCTACTTGTGCTGCAGTTCCGCGCCATCTTTGCGCATACTCCTTGAAGGTTTCAGTATTTTTCTGCGTCATGCTGAGAAGCTGACGGCGGTCGGGAGCTAGGTCCATGTTATACTTGTACTGTTGAATAAAAGCATCTGAAAGGTCTTGGAAACTGTGGATCTTAGCTTGATCTAAACCAAGATACCACTTGGCCGAAGCCCCTTTAAGACTATCTTGGAAACAGTGTACTAACAGTTTATCATTTTTAATATGCGGAGCCATCCGCCTATAGTACATGATTAGGTGCTCCTTAGGACAGGTGGTCCCCTCATATTTATCGAAGATTGGCATTTTAAATTTCTGAGGAAACACCAATCCAGATACTAAACATAGATCCTTGGCATCAGATCCAAAGACATGATTTCCTTCAAGGGCCCTCATCTTTTTGGTCATGATGTCCATCTCCACTCTTAATTTTTCGTGTTTTTCGTCCTCAGCTTCAGACCCATCAGGTATATCAAAGATTGGCTGTTGATTGGCGAAGACTGGCCGTACTATGGTAGGTCCACCTGCTGGAGTAAAAATGGGGTTTCTGATTGTTGAGCCGAACAACGGATTAAGACCTGAAGACTGTATGTTGTTGAAAGGTGGCACAAAATCCTGGGACATGCCATAGGGAAACTCCGCTGAAGTAACAGGAGCTATTGTGACATTGGCTGCTGCTGTGGCAACTTCGGAGATCACTGTAGGTTGTGTATCCATTTTTGCTTTGATTACGTTGAGGGCTTCCATGATCTGGTTGACGTCCCCTTTGATCCCTTCAATGTCATTATCCATTCGATCAAACCTTTGGTCGTTATCTGCCATCTTCTTTTGAGCTTGGGACCGTGTGTTGTATCTGTGGGTACTCAGCGTGACTCCTTATCTCCTCTCTCTCTGGACAAGAACAAAAGATGAGCTGCGGAACCCCAAATGCAGGACTGATGTAGGATGACATGCAAATGCGGATGCATAAACCATTCAAGGAAACTCAAAATTTTTGTTTACAAACAAAAAGTTAGACCAACATGTAACGACATGCTTAAAAAGAATTTTTCATTTGATAGTTGGAAATCTATTACAATAGAGTGGCCTTTGCTAAAAAGCAAGACTTTTCTTACAATGAAAGTAAATGCAACAAGCAGGATTTCAATCCTTTTTTAGGGAAAGCAGGGAAATGGTGAAACAAAAATCAATCTAACAAGACGACCCTTCTCCTTCTTGGACTCTGACATGATCTTGATCCTGGCGGATAATCTCCCACAGGTCTTCATTTTCTCTTTGCGCTTTAACCAAAGCGTATCTTAGCTCTTCCTTAGTTGTGGGGACCTCAGGTTCCATGGTTATCTCATAGTCATGAGTGTAGAACATGATTAAGGCAATTTCCTTTGACCATAGCAGGTACCCCCTGGTGGTTAAACAACTTGCATTCTCTATTGGAGTTGGGCCCACGAGGTGTGGATCTCTTTGAGCGTATTGAGCATTTTCTTATAGTTCTTGGTTGCGACCTGTCTCACAGAAGCGAGGCCTTAACAGTTCTGGTTCAGGCTCAGGCCCGGTAGGATACCCATGTTGACGCCGAGCGAGAATAGGATTATAAGTGATCACCCCTTCTATTCCAATGAGAGGCACATTAGGGAAATCTCCGTAGCTGGAAATCATGACTTGGTCACCGATGCTAGTGTCATACCATGTGATATCATGGTGTCTGAGAGTGACAAGTTTAGAAACCCATGCGCTTTTGGTAGGAAGCCTCCAAAGGATATGGGTCCTTGGCAGATGAGAAGTAAACCATCGGTCGAGTAGTGCAAGACAACATGAGAATCGTCCACAATCATACAAGGCGAAACGGTGAATGACTACATAAGTATCAGCCAGTATTGTGTTGACCGGATTTTTGAGGATGAAAAGGCGGATTGCTTCTTCGCTGATGAAGTCGTAACTGCTTGGGAACAGATACAGTCCTTATATTAGTAGTGCCAAAATCGCCTCAAAAATGCTCAGGTTTCTGCTTTCATAGTGATACTCGGCCATCTTCATTAGAGGCCCGACATCCATTCCATACCACCCTCCTTTCGCCCTCATTGGTGGTAAGTCTTCCAGCTTGATATGCAGGGCTTTAGCTAAGTCCTTCTTCTTTGGTTTTCCATAAGGGAGCGTAAAAGTCCATGGGATCTTTAAGTAAGCATTATACTCTTCGAGGGTCGGGAGTAACTGAAAATCTGGAAACACAAAGCAGTGGTAAGTTGTATGATAGAATTCCACCAAGGCTTGCAACATGGGCTCATTGATCGGAGTGCTTATTAATGGCAATAGGTCCCCATATTTGGCTATGAAAGCAGCAGGGTTTCAGACAAGTCTGGTTAACATTCTTAGACGGCCCAATCTCAGATCCGGGACTCGAAGCATGTCTCTTCTTACCATGTTGTTGCCTGTAAAGAAAAAGATGAATTTCCTTGAATGGTTAGAAGAAGTGCAAATGCAAATGCAAATGATTGTCATGGAACTCAGATATTTACGAACATCAGAAGTCGTCATTTCATTGATTAGCAAAACGGATTACAAAACATCGTTTCCTCTTACAAGAGTTTTAACTAAACAACTAGGTGAATCCTATCAAGGTTCTCCTAGCAGCCTGAGGTTGAGCTTCTCAATCTTTCTTTCCATCTGAGTCTTCTCAATGATGAGTCTTTCCACGATTATCTTCCATGGATTAGACTGTGGCTCATAAGGTTCTTCTAGTGCTTTCCTCTTCTTACAAGAGAGGATTTCTTCATCTTTCAACTGGAGTTGTCTCTGGAGCTCCGCATTTTCTTCAATGACTATCTGATACTTGTGCTTCCAAGCTTCTTCAGTTTGTCGTGCTTTGACCAAAGCAATTTTCAACTTTTCTTCTTCAGACATGAAGACCAACGGGCGTTCTTCCTTTAAGGCCATAGGCTCCTGTTTAGGATATGACATCCTTAGTGTGACGGCTCTTTTTCGAACCCATTGGAGGTAAGGTTCCAAAGAGACACAGTTGGGTTTTCCAAGATCCTTCTTCCCTTTCTTGTGTATATGCTTCCAAGCTTCTAGAATTTTCCCTTTCAGTTCTTGACTATCTTCCCCTTCTTTGAAGAAGATACTTTCCACTTGAACACTTTTGGGTTTGTCCTTTAGAGGGTATCCCAATTGTCGGCGGGCGAGTATTGAATTGTAGCTGATCCCTCCATTAATGCTGAAGAGAGGTACATTGCCAAATTCCCCACAACTGTCAATAATCATTGTCCCATCATAATCACGACTATACCAATCAATATCGGAATGGGTAAGAGCCATGATCTTTTGTGACCACCATCCTTTCTTTGGATCCCAAAAAGCATTGGCTTTGGGTAAGTGTGAAGTGAACCACTTGTACAATAAAGGAGCGCAACAAGTGATCATTCCTCCATTATGGAAGTTCCTCAGATGAACAGAATGGTACGTGTTTGCTAACAAGGTAGGCACAGGATTCTTCTTCAAGAAAATTTTGATGGCATTGAGGTCCACAAAATTCTCAAAGCTTGGAAACAAGAATATACCATAGATGAGTAAGGCAAGGATAGCCTCGAATGCATCCATGCTTAAATGATCTGCGTAATACTGAGCTTTCTCAACCAAGAATTCTGCTTTTAACCCAAAGACTCCTCCTTTTGTAATCAGATTCTTTTTCATATCAACCACTCCCAAACGTGTAGCTTTGGCAATGTCCTGCTCTTTAGGGTCCTTCTCTGCAATCGGAAAAGGAGAATCTTCAAGAATAGGCAATCCAATTAACTGGGAATACTCTTCTAGTGTGGGCATTAGCTGATAATCAAGGAATGTGAAACAGTGGTAAAGCGGGTCATAAAACTGGAGGAGAGTAGAAAGAAGTCCACTATCCATCTTTATCTTCAAGAGTAGCAACAACTTCCCATATCGGCTTTGAAATCCCTCTGGATCTGTCACTAAGGTGCTCAACCTTTTCAAGTCATATAGGTTAAAACCCTTGTAAGTGTACTTCAAAGTCTTCTTTCTTTCATTGTTCATGACGACCTCTGATGTTTACAAACAACAAAGTCTGAGTTCCATGAAACCATATAATGATATGATGACATGATGATATGAATGCACAAACACAAGCAAGATGCATATGCACACAACACAGGTTTAGGTTTAAGGACAAGCATGAGTCCAAGGGTCTACCCACCCCCAAAGATTTATACTATGGATTGATTGCACCTGCCGAACAAGTTCTACAAAGTTCCCAGAGTCATCAACCCATCTTTCGGATATTATCAACTTCCCAAATCACTTGGTAATCGATAATATTCTCAAGAGAATCTCGTCTGAGTGTAGTATCGCGTATCAACTACTTCGGAAATACTCCCTTGTAGTCATCGCACTACGTCCTAATAAGGCCAATAGTGGGGGAGAATGTAATCTAAAAGTCCACAGTGTTATGGGCTCCTTCGTCGAAAGTAGCACTGTTTTCACGAATACTCGATCAACAATACTAAGCTTTCAAGAGGGCCTACACTGAGCGGTGGTTTCTTAAGTTAGCTTAGTCGGGAATCAACTCCCTATAAGCCTTCTTGAATATACCACCATCCTATCATAATTTCACTCAAGTCCGGGTATAGGACCGTCTCACCACTCAAAGCACCCAATACCCAACACACAAACAAATATATTGACAAATATACATGTTAAGCAAATATTCACAAATATAGCATACAATTAAACAAAATAGGCTAAACCCTCAAGTTAAGTGCTTCCCCAGTGAGTCTCCATTTCTGTTGCGGTGAGAATCATGATATCAAGCTATTGATTAACTTGAATCTTTAATTCTTAGATTACAACCGGACTTTAATTTATCCAAAGGAAAGGTCTAAAGAAAGAAAAACCCTTTTCGCGATGTAACAACAACGCTAAGAGATCGGGGGTTGGTTATGCATAAGGTAGGTATTTCACATTCTAAACATCTGTAGTCCTCTACAGGAACCTTTTGTTTGTTTGCATGCTAAGTTTGTTAAATGTTTGCTAAAGTTTGGGATTGGGTAAAGGGTGTAGGTTAAAACCTAAAGATAGTTTCTAAGTTTGCTCGCAAAGACATCGCGTCCTCTGCCTACGTATCCTAACTAGGATAGAACCAGAGCAATCGTAGTTCTCCTCACAAGGGATGAAGAACACTTGATTATGATCAAGGTTTACAGGGTGTTGCACCCTAAAATTTGACCAACCGGTTCTCCTATCTGACTCGTGGTTTAAATTCATATTCGCATATCAGATGCATGACATTTGTGCACGGACAGAGGATATCAGAGTTACAGTTTGGGTTTCATCTATCAGATATTTCAGATCCAGTCTAGATAATCAGGGTTTTATTTTCGGGGAATTGTGCGCTCCTCGGTGTTTTCAGCTTACATGGTGGTTTTCAGGATATTCTGATGCCCGGGGGGTTTACTGTTTGCTTTAATCTTGTCGCGCTCTCTTTTATGGTGGTCATTTGCATTTGTCTGCATTCTTTTAGGGTTTAATAGCCTTTTGTGGATTTTAAATAGGCTTTTTAGATTTTTTAGGATTTAAATAGATTTTTTTACATTTTTTAATAGTTTAAATCTTTTTTTAGAACTTTATAGAATTTTTTTAAATAGGTTTAATAGTTTTTAATCATTTTTAGAATATAATGGATTTTAAGTAGCTTTTAAATGTTTTTAGAATAATATAGAAAGAATATAGTTTTTTCTTTTATTAATAATAGAATTTCAATAGATATTATAAATAATATAGATTTTATAGAAATTAATAGAGTTTTATTAATTTTAGATTTAATTAGGGTTTAATTAGGTTAATTAGGAGTTAATCTTTTGTTTAGATTTTAATTGAATTTGTCAGAATTAATTAGGATAGTTAATTGGCATTTAGATTTAATTACAATTTAATTTTAGTTGTAGTTTAACCAGGTTTAGTTTCTGATTAGTGATTAATTAGGGCTAACTTTTTTTAATTCAGTTTTTGAGTCCAATTGATCAATTTCGTGGGCCCAGAGAGATTTTTGGAGGCCCAATCGGGTATCAGCTTTTTTTTTGTTCAGTTTGGTCCAAGAAAGTGACACTTGTCACTATATAAATGGGGCCACGTTGCAAGCTACCCAGCCCCCACCTCATTCTGACTCCTCCCTCTCTCACTGACACCTCACCCATTATCTCTCTCCCTTCTGCTGCCACGCGCCCCACTCACTCCCACTCAGGCCACGTGTGTTGCATGCAGCCTCCCCCAGCGCCACTTGTCCCATCGTCATCCTTCGCCGAAAATTCCACCGACCGGCATGCAAACTCTCAGGCCACCCTAACAGCTCCCCGCCGGCAACCCTAACGCCCTCCGGCCACCACCTGAACCACCGGAAAACCCAGAAATCCATCCACTTCATTTTTCTCCTTCAATTTCCCTTTTCTTTTCCGATCCACCTTCATCTCTCCGATCAACACCGATCATCAAGAGCTACCGGAAAATTCCCAGATCACCTCAAGAACACCAACCGTGTTCGTCCGTTCTTCAATCTTTCCCCAGGAAACCGTGCAAATCTTCATCATCCGTTCAAGATCTTCAACAATATCCATCAAGATCTTCAAAGACGTGCCCAGATTCACCAGGATCTTCGTCAGTTTCATGCAACCTTCATCAATTGTTCATACTTATTTCCAGACTTCTTCAAGGCTGTCAAGAACACTCATAAACCTCAAGCATTTCCAGATTTGTTAATCAATCCTTGTAATAGTTTCGGATATTCAACTTCACCAACCAATCATCACGGCAACTCCAGATCTTCATCAGATAGAGTTGTTCACCGTCAAACTTCGTCAAAATCCCCGAA
This sequence comes from Lathyrus sativus, assembly GCA_963859935.3. NCBI lineage: Eukaryota > Viridiplantae > Streptophyta > Magnoliopsida > Fabales > Fabaceae > Lathyrus > Lathyrus sativus. Next base: position 550,638,933 of record OZ012735.1, on the reverse strand, counting down.
GAGCTTCATCGTCTTCGCAACGGACTCGACTTCCGGAATCGTTCACCAACGCCTTCAAGGATTGTCACGTATTCCTTCAACGACGTTCTCCAGGTTCTATCTTCTGTTCTTTCTACTCTTTGCATGTACAATAGTCTTTCTCGTTTAGGTTGTGGTGTTTAGATGAATGATAGAGTAGCGATGGAGGTGTTCTAGAAGGTTTGCAGTTGACGGTGTTGATCGGAAGGGGAAGGTGTTTGGGTAGGGTTTGAGTGTCTCAGGGATGGTTTGATGATTCTTGAGAGGTTTTCAGAGAGGGTGTGAGGACGATGAGAGAAACGGCTAGGGTTTGGGTGAATAGTGAACGAGAGGATAGAGGGGAAGAAGGGTTTTGTTGATTGTTAAGTTGGGTTAGGGTTTCAGTTGGGCCGAGCCCAAGTTTGATTTACTGAAGCACCCCTCCAATTACTCGTATCACCCCCCATGCGTGTGAGATTGCTGATTAGGATGTTGGATTGGGCTTAAGCCCTAACTGCTAAACGCACCTCCCATCCCTGGCCCATCTAGATATTACAACTAGGATCAGTACTATTCGCCCCCCCTGTTTTGTTTCTTTTTATTTTCTTTTTAATTTTCTTTGTTTGTTCATGTTAAGGAAAAATTCATAAAAAAATAGTAGATTTAATCAAATAATTCCCTTCTTTTTTCTATATGTTCATAATTCAATTTAGAATTTTATAGTACAAAAATATTAATTAGATCATGCATTTTCATTTTTATTGCATTTTTTGTATTTTAATTGATATTGAATAATTGGCTTGTGGTGTGTTTGCGTTGTTGATTTTATTTCTCTCATTTGGTATTGAATTTTGCTCTAGTTTTTTAGTATGTTATACTAGACTAATGCATGCTCCCCATAGATTTTTCATAGATTTTTTAGAGGTTGATTGATGTGGTTTTAGGGTTAGAGAATAAAGACCTCTTAACTTGCTGGTTAACCCTTGACCATTCATATGTTAGGGATTGTTTAGTAGCCTTAGAAGTTGACTTAGGCTTTGAGATTTGATCTTGGGATCATAGAGCCATGTAGGTTTCCCCTAGATTTTTGGTAGATTTTTGTAGGGTGTTCTGTTATTTTTGTTTGAGCCTGAGAATAGGAGAAGTCTTGATAGGCTTCTGACTTTGAAGTTCAACTGTGGTTGAACTTCAGAGTTAGTTTCCTTTGGGTTTGAGGGCCTGTGGTTTCTTCTTGAAGATGGAGGCTGGATGAAGTCTTGATGGAGCTCGCAAGGATGCATGGATTGAGGCCTAGTCTAGGAGCTTGCTCTCTGTTTGTGAGGTTTGAGATCCTGAAGTTTGAGGAAAATTTATGGTACTTTCCTGAGGAAGGCACTATGGATGTCTTTCATTCTTTCTTCTCACCTCTTTCTCAAGTATCCAATGATGTTGGAGCCTTCATGTGAGTTTAGTTTCTCCTGAGGAGGAATGTAAACTGATCACAGTTGTTAAGCCACATGGGATATGATTCCTAAGTGGAAGCCTCCTAGTACTTTCCCGAGGAAGGCACTATGGGCCTGTTCACTTAGTTCCCTTAGTTCATCTAGGATTTCTTAAGTATCCAATGATGTTGGAGCCTTCATGTGAGTTTAGTTTCTCCTGAGGAGGAATGTAAACTGATCACAGTTGTTGAGCCACATGGGATATGATTCCTAAGTGGAAGCCTCCTAGTACTTTCCCGAGGAAGGCACTATGGGCCTGTTCACTTAGTTCCCTTAGTTCATCTAGGATTTCTCAAGTATCCAATGATGTCGGAGCCTTCACGTGAGTTTAGTTTCTCCTGAGGAGGAATGTAAACCGTTCACAGTTGTTGAGCCGTATAGGATATGATTCCTGAGTGGTAACCTCCTGGTACTTTCTTGAGGAAGGCACTATGGGTTTGTCTGCTTAGCTCCCTTTCTTTGGTAAGCTTGTTTTGAAGCTTGAAGACTGGGATTGGTTTCTCTTGTGTAGGGTTTTGCTTAGGGTTTTTCTTAGAGTTTTGATTAGGGTTTTGCTTAGGGTTGTGCTTAGGGGTTTGATTAGGGTTTTGTTTAGGGGTCCTGCTCAGGGTTTTGGTTTAGGTTTCGGATAGGAGTTTGTCAGGCTGGTTCGCCTTCTCTTTGTGTTGTTTGACTTGTGTGGTGTTGTGCTGCATTAGACTTAGGGGTTCATCTAGATATTTCTGAGGAAGGTGCATCTTAGAGATAGGCTTTGTGTGCATGAGAAGTTGAGGTGGTCCTCCTTCTGCTTGTTTGTTATTGAGTGGCTTTGCTTGCTGGTATTTGGTAGAGCTGAGCTCCCTTACCTCTGTGGTTTGCGGCCTGTGCGCCTTGTTTGTCTGATTGTTGCATTCATGCATATTTCCAGTATTTCTTTACTTTGCAGTTGATCCCTGTTTGCTGTTTAGTCCTGTTGCCATGATCCCTTAGGAGCTCTAACTTCTCCGCTGCGGAGGAGTTATGATAGACATTAGGATGATCAACCAGGCATGATAACATCAGGTAGATTTCCCTTTTCAGCCATAGTTTTAGGGTGTCTTTTTCCTTTCTCAGCAATAGAAGCATTTGAGTAGCTTGTGTCGTAGTTAGCCGAACTACAACTGCTCTGATTTCTCGTACCAGACGAGAATATGTAGGCATAGGATGCAATATCCTAGCGAGCACACTAACAACTAACCATTCATTCTCTCGCGGCTGTGCGATCGAGACTTTCCCGCTGACGACTGATGTTATCCCTTTTCTCTTGCCCGAGTGCATTTGAGACCAGACCGTAGTTGTAGGTTCCCGAACCTTTAGAACCAATTAATTTCTCACTGCTGTGTGAGAACGCCCGGATTAGCCGTAGTTAGTCGAACTACGTTTGCTCTGATCTTCCATGCCGTGTGGAAGTACGTAGGCACATGACGCGATGTCCTGGCGAGCAACCTTTCCCCCGTCTAGACGTAGGTAGTCGAACTACGTTGACTATGACTTTCCCATTGCACGAGGGAGTACGTAGGCCCAGAACACCGTATGTTCTGTCGAGTCCTGTCCTTTTCTTTTCTTTTCAGACTGACCATTAGCGTAGATAGATAAACACACCCTTTCCCTTATAAACACCAAACATGGATCTCGTCGAGTACGACGGACGTGAGGGTTGCTAATACCTTCCCCTTGCGTAACCGACTCCCGAATCCAGGTTTTGGTTGCGATGACCATACCTTTTCCCGTTTTTGCGAGGTTTACTTCGAGCGTTTCCTTTCCCTCCGTTGGGATAAATAACGCACGGTGGCAACTCTCCTGTCAGCCGGCGCCGATTTTCGCAGTAGCGCCACAGGGGAACAAACATTACAATGCTTGTGTAGAGTTTATAGAAACTCTCTAGATCTACATTGAACACTTAAGAAAAGGGGGGTAAGTAATCATATCCATCATTCTTACATAGAGTTAACCAAACTCTACCTAATGTTCTACATTGTGAGAGCAATCCTAGTATGGGTGGGTTTTCTAGACTTAAAGCAAAGTCAAATGGCTTATGTATTCTAACTTAACTAAGCTAGGGTTCAAGATGACTTTACAAAGTCAAGGGAGGGGGTAATGAGCTATCCATGACACGAGGGTCAATGGAGAGACTTTTCCTTTGGAAGGAGAGAGAAGGGAGGCAACTGGGATGAGAACTAGAGAGTTCCATCACTTGGGGAAGAAATAAATTGACGAAGAAGCAAGCATGATAAACATAATGAATATAAGAGATATGATTTCAATCAAAGATGAGCAAACATATTACAATGAGCAAGTATTTCAAGTGAGATTGATGGTAACTACCATGGTATATAAGCATGTTACAACAAGCATATCTTGACAAAGATGAAGGCATGTCTTAAAAAATGGAAAGCATAATCTTGACAAGGATTGGGGACATGATAAAGGTGACAACCATGTAAACAAATAACAATTTGAAAACAATCATATTATAAACTTAAAGTGAAACAAAAGCGACAACAAAGTGTATAGATGACAATCACACATAAATAAATCAGTTTAACCTCATAATTTAGGAGGACAATCTACTTAACAAAGTAAAGATAGAGAAGAACACATGGTAACAATCAAGATGGAAACAACTTGAAAGATGGGAGAAGTATGGATAACAATCAAAATGAAGATAGCAAAACAAGAATCATAACGATGAATCGCACACTAAGATAACAATGATAACATGAGATCTTTATGGTAACTACCAAAGATTAGGGTCCTAGAATGTTCATTAACATGTATGGGCATGGATTCAAATAAGTTTCAAAAAAAATATTGAGTGGAATCACATGAACATTTATCCGCAATCACATAAACGGTCGTGAAACGCGTACATTTGCACATAGACAAACTAAGTGATAAAATGATCAAACATAAAAAGTAAAAACACATCATGTAAGTAGACATTAATACGAACACAACAAAAAAAGAACGGGCGAAAAATAATGAAAAACGAGTGAGATATGAATTTTTGAAGTTGGAGTGAAAAATGACAAGTTTTACAAGTAACTTCCACTGGTGGAAGTTTAGTATAAAAAGTGACAATTTTCTTTCTGGGCAAAAACACACAACAAATGGATTTACGTTTTGTATCGTAACTTCCTAACCGTTAATCAGATCGGCACAAAATTTATTTGGATTTGGGGTAGAATCATCTGAGGATCATGATGGTGGTGATGGTTTTTGAAAATTACTTTCCTACTGAAAAAGCCGATAGGGGTTATGTTTATGTTCAAAAAATGCAATTTCACATGCACAACCCCAAATAAACTTACTCAAACCACTACAAACATGTGTACATCTCAGGTAATAGGTAATGAATAAAGTTGAGTCAATCTTGGGATTAAAACCAAACTGTTATGGAAAATGAAATGAAGATCAAGTTTTTGCAAGTGAAGTGGTGAGATATGGAAGCAGGCCTAATTAGGGTGGATAAGTCACACTAACATGCTTAAAACATCATTTATGGTGTGTCTAAACTTTGAGAAAGTTCACAAGCAAAGAGGATTTGTAAAATACATGGCAGCTGCAAACTTGGTAAATGATATGCATTTTGAAATTACAAACAGCTTATGAGTTCAAAATCATGTAAGAGGCACTGCACACACATCATACTCATCATACCAGAGGAATTAAACACTTAGGGCTCAGGCACAACTCAGTATAATAGGAATTGGTTCATGAATTGCAAATGTGGTATGAACATGAGAGCAAGTTGTCAAGGGCAGAAGGCAATGTTTAATGTACATACATAGCCTAGTATTTCTAAACATGTTATTGATGATGCTCTCAAATAAAATGAATCAAATCATATGCTCAAACAGAAAAAAAAAGGTAGCATGTATCATGGTAGCATAATGGATGAATGGAACAGCAGATTATCATGGCTGTACATACTGAAAAGACTTGATCAATCAAAATAAAAGCATCATGAGGCATCTATCATCATAATTGAAATGCAATAAGTAACATATGAATAACTATCATAGAGCCAAACACCAACTCACAACTGCTGTGCCATGCCAAGTGAGAAAATAAAGGAAGAAGAGCAAACATGAAGTCAAGTCAAGAAGCAAGCATATTTGAAAAGGACAGACCTCACACAAAGACCATAAATATGATATTAAGTGTGTTCTTACTTCAAAATTGTTCAACATCATAGAAATGAAAACCACAAGTCAGTTGCTCATTTAACACATAGAATTGCAACATTGACACCAAAACTGAATTGGAACAAGATGAAGTTCAAAGAATACCACACACAAGCCTTGAATACAAATATGAATGAGTCTAGCACTTAAAATGATCATGGGTTGTACATAATAGAGACATGGTTATCAAGTTGCAACTCGTATCATACCTGGTGGCAGACTGATATGCAATTGATTCTAGACATTTATTGACCCAAGTAGGCACATACATATTCTAAGCACATGACATTAAAAGGATTCAAACATTACAACAGATGGAACAAGAGTGCTATAGTATCTGAATTGTGAACATGGCATGTGGTATGAAATCATCAATTTACGATCACAACTCAAATCAGTTTGATATACATACTGCAGGTGTGTATTTATGTGGAATCAAGTGGTCAAATATGTACACAACAAGGTATTATGTGAACTAGTGCTCAAACTGCTCCAGGGCTCCTATGCAATGCAGTGTGATATCAAAACAGGTTTTTTATGAGATCTCAGGTCAGGAAATTCATGTGTGCATGCTTGAAATATATTATGGAGCCAAACCAAACCAATCTTGATGTTAAAAAAACAAACTAACACAAAAAGGGTACCTTGATGACAATCATGTTGAAATGCAACTAATATACTCAAGTCAAATTATGAGCAAAAACTGGGCATGGTAACAAAGAAACAGATAGCAAAAACTGATGCAGCCATAGGTAATAAACACAAGCAGTTTTTAGTATTTTGACAACCAATAGTTATGGACAAAAACTAGCTAATCATCATGGATCAGTATAGCATCATATGAACCCTTGTTGTTCTACCTATTTGCCTAGGACCCAATCAAGCATACTGACAGTAAAAATGAATTGACAAACCCAACATGGCTCTTAACAGCAAATCAAGAACAAGCAGTATTAAGCAAGGAATTTCTAGTATGACCAACATATAGCAAACCTATTCTTTTCAAGATGGACAGTAATGCAAATGCAAAACAGGCTGAACAGATTTATACCAAGGACAAACACTAAGACTTGTAGTATTGACAGTTAAGCAACATTCAAAAAAACGGCTCTAAAACAGGAGTTAACAAACTCCACAACCAACAATGACAATCTTGATCAACGTCATGCAATCAAATGCTAAACCCTCCAGAAAAGTTCCAGTCTCAGTTATCAAACATGACAAGATTAGGTAACCAACAAATTATGTTTTGAAAGTAGTTGGAATGTATTAAAACATGTGATATGGTAGTCAAGTTTGGAACATATGCTTTGTGGACAAAAAATACAAAAAAAAAAAACAGTAGGATCAAGTCATGTAACATCAAACACATATTGCAAATATGACAAAAAACAAGTAACCATCAAATTGCATATCAAATGGGGAGCAGGATTAGTATGCTGTTAAAAAAATGAGACAGTTTTAATGGATGATGTAGCAGTTAGTGGTTTTCAAGAGGTGAGATTTCAGACCTAAGCAATGGTTCAAACACATATCAAACATGATGAGATGCAACTCAGGAGAATGGGTGACAACTTTTCTAAAACAGATATTGGCATCTGATGTTCATGTCATGCAAGAATAAAAGCTTAAAGGTGCCACAAGCAATAATCATGACAGTGTCAACAAACTCAACAATCTTGTCATGAAGGTTAAAGGCTTAACATGAAAGTGTTGCTTCATCACAAAAGCTAGACATGAGGCGATACACTCAACCATGTCCTAACATGATTACATTGTCACAGTTCAGATTAATGTCAAACTAAATCATCACATGAAATTACAACTCCACTGATCCAACAAGGAAAACTAGCTTAAACCTAAACAACACCTTAAATCTTAACATTACCATGCTAAGTCAAGGACAAAATAAACTTTAAACACAAACTCAACAAGCTACAACATGTTAATATGAGTTAACAGGTTCAAACCTAGCATAATCTCTAACAGCAGCTCTTATTCAAAAGAGGACTCCAATGAGAAATGCAAAAACACAAATATTGGACATATCCATTCATGAACAGAATTTATACTTCACAAAAAATGATGAACACCAAACATAACAATGTTAAAGTTAATCCACCAACCTTAGGTCTTGACAGTAAATGGTTTGGTAATTATTCCAACATAACAATGTTAAGATCAAAAATTTGTCCCAAAATACTAATAGTACACTTTGCAAAGGTACCAAGCACATATATGTTATTCTGACAGCAACTAACACATGATATTGGTTTCACAAGCATGGGACAGCAATAGTGCATAACAATGACAGTAGGTGTGCATAAGCAATAACAAGCAACAATGAGTTTTATGTCATGATAATGGATGGGATGAGTTTAGACACTACTTACCTATGATGATAAACTTAAGCAAGCAAAGAAATACTCCTAGAAACCCAGAGATTTATGCTTCACTCCTTGGCCTTGAGACTTTTCTTCAACTTTAAGTAACAATTCACTTATGATGCTAAGTGTCAAAATAGAAGTGTCCAGGTATTTCTAGTGGTTTGGACAGTTGAGGAATGATGTTGGTGAGGTGTTAGAGGGATTAGAATGGCAAGAATCTATATAGAATGAGTTTTGGCCATTTTAGTGATTTTGGTCAAAGTATGGTGGGGAGAAAGTTGACTTTTTGATTTTTTGAGGTTTTTAATGGTTTGATGGATTACACACCTTCTATATGTTATTTAGAAAGTGCATGGATGGTTGTGGGAGTGTTGGAAAGGTTAGAAATGAAAATGGTGTGAAAGTTGCAAAATGACAAACTTTGTTGTTTTTTGGAATTCACTTACAAGCAAAGAGAGAAAGGGGAGGAGAGCTATGATACTTGGATGTTCTGAATAGCTCTGGTGTGTTTGAAGATGGTGAGAATGCCTCTATTTATAGGAGGAATGAGGGTGGGGGCAGACCTTGGTCATTTCCATTTTTGGAGGGAGTTTTGGGAGAGAATCCTTCCAAATCTAGTGGCAGCCCTTGTTCACAACAGTTCCAAGGCTCAAAGCAAGCCAATGGCAGTTGGAAAGATGGGATGAAGTGATTGGAGATGGTATAGAGGAGTAGGAACTGCAGCTGCCATAATGTGGGAGAAAAAGTTTCTCTTTCCTACTTTAAATGAATAAAATAATGCCAAGTTGCCACCAACTTGTTTCTCTCACCATCTCAATCCTTTTTCTGGTTTTCTCTTCATCCAAGCCTCTCTTTATCAGTTTGTGTCATGATCCAAGGGTTGAGAGTGGTTAGTGTTGCAAAAATCTGATTTTGAGAAGTTTGGCCAAAGTGATTTCAAGTGTGACAGGCCCAACTTCAATGCATCATAACTTCCTGCTCACAAATCCTTTTGAGGAGTTCTTGCACTTTTTAGAAAGCCCTTGTGTAGCTATACAACTTTCATATTTTGGGAATTTCCAAATTCTTGATGGAACTAGGTTGAAAAACCTTTCAAAGTTCTGAAAAAAAGTGGTTTGTATGGCCAGAATTTGGGAAATTTCACTAAGTCCTTTACCCTTGAAAAATGATTTTGGATATAACTCCAATTCCATGCATTTTTTGAATATGGACCACTGTGGGACTTTTGTAGGGTTTTTCAAGACCTTTCAAACAAGCTTAGAACCACCTCAATTGGATGTGTGGTTGAGGAGTTATGGTTTTGCCCCTTTCGAAACCCTAATTCCCGATTTTTGCAATTACTTCCTAACCCTTGATCCAATGGTCATGAAATTTTATGGGGAGGTGTAACATGATATAAGGAACATTTTTCATTCACACCTTGAAGTCAAATTCCTTATTGTTGGAGAGTTGACTTTTTGGTCAACTTTTCGATCGATCGGTGTCTACCGAGTCGCCCGTTGGTGATCTGGACATCCTGAGACTTGAAACTCTTTGGATGGACTTTACTAAGCCATAGGAGCTTAATGGACCTTGATCCCATCATTGAAATACTCTTTGAATCAAAAGTCAAACTACAGTTGACTTTTTCCAATCAAAAACCCTAATCGGGTGTCTCAAATTGCGCTGTTCTCGAACCCCGGGTGACCACCTCAAATTGGATTCATACTTGACCAAATGTTGTATTCTTGATCTTGTTTGAAGTTGAATCAATCCAAAACATTGATTTGATCAAAGCTTCGAAGTTTCAATTTTGACGGTACAGAACCCTAATTCATCTGCATCTTGACAAAGATAAACTTGAACTGGATTAAGGTTAGTTAATCAAATGAATATGATCCTAAAATGATGATGAGGATCTAAGGGGTCAAAATTTGGGGTGCAACAGCGTTCAACCCCCACTTCTAGACAGAGAGTTGGTTGACATATTCCTGGGTACCTTGAAAGGTCATTACTTTGACAAGCTGATCAGTGGTAGAGCGTCGAACTTTGCTGACTTAGTGATAACAGGAGAACGCGTTGAGAGCGGAATCAAGAGCGGAAAAATTCGAGACATCTTAGATACCTCAGTTTATGAAGGTGAATCAGTTTTCAGTTCACAAGAAGAATTGGAGAAAGGAAGTGATGTTATCCCGGAATCTCCCGTACCTCAGATTTAGTGTTCAAATACTTCGAGTGTTCAGAGCCAGCAACCTGTTGGGTCTGTATGTCAGATATCTGTTCCCCTCCAAAGTCAACAGTCATATCATCGTCAACCGCGTCGGCACGCCAGACGAAGACCGAGGAAGCCACAGAGGCATTTCACTCAGTTACCGGTATCATACAGTCAGTTATTACCGGATTTGATCAAAGGTGGGTTGGTAGTTCCGAAGAAGATTAATTCATAAATTCCTCCATATCCGCTAGGTTTTGATGTCAACGCCCGCAGTGAGTATCATGCTAGGGCACAGGAGCACTCAACTGAAAACTGTAAGGTGCTTAGAAGTCAGGTTCAGACTCTGTTGGATTCCAACAGGATCTCAATTACGCCTCAGGGTATTCAGATCAATGATATTCCTTCATCCAGCCAAGTGGGTGTATCAGTTCATGTTATGGGAGAATTCACTGAGAGCAGATGTTCAGAAGAGTATCAGGGTGACTTCGACGAGCAATTCTGAAGATGGTTGGCTCAACAGCAAATCAAGTTCGAAAAGCCCGGTTCCCAGAAGCTGGCAATCTTTGTTTTATCATGTCATTTCTTTGCATTTGTAGTTTCTTTTCTGTTAAAGCGCAAATTGCATTTGTAAAACTTGTATTGTTTGCAATTGATAATGATAATAAAATGAATATGCATGTTTTGGTTTAATCCATTCGTGTTCACTCAATGTTTGAACTGATGTCAAACGCTTGTTTAAGCGGAATCCGAGGAGGATGACAAAATCGAAAGGCGCGCAAGCTTCCGATGCTATGCTTTTGAATAAAAAACCTGTTGATGATGTACAGGCATTGTTTCAATCCATAAACACCGGAGATATACAGAAGATAATCCCTTGTCAACCCCTTTGAGCCTTGTAGTAGGAGTTTCTTTCTGAAAACGGAAAAACCCTCAATCATAACCCGGGGCAGGGTAGGTGTCAGCTATTTTGACCAAGCGTTCAAATTGCGAAAGGAGTGTTCCCGTTCAAGGGTAAATCACAGTCGTATAGGTCGTACCTAAAAAGCCGCAATGGTTAAACCTTGCCGATAAGGAATGAAACAGTCACAATCGCTTTACAAGTCAGACAAGCCGGTGTCACATAATTTATTCAAAAAAAAAAGAAAAAAAGATCAAAAGAAAAGCCCGCTAAGTCGAATCTTGAAAACAAGCGACTTAGGTAAAAATGAGGGCATCCCGCTGGACTTCAAAATCGAAGAAACTCGAAAGAGTTAGTCCAGGAAAAAATCAGGGAACGAAAAAACGAAAAGCGAAAAGGATTACAAAAGAAAAATTCTCCAACAAGAATGAAGTCGTGTGGCTACAGGCAATCAAAGACGAAAAGCGAGTGACTGTCACTCTGAAAATTTGTGGTTTCCTGAACCGTCACTCCTGTCATACAACCTTTGAAAGGTGAGCGCTAAGGTTGATTTAGCTGAATGTAGGATTGGAGAACATCACATAGAATGGGTGGGTTAAAATAAACTTTGAGCCTATATCCTTTCTTTCATAAACCGTGAACCTGACCACGTTACAACTTGAAAAAGTCCTAATTGAAGCAGGTTTGTTTCGAAAGCATACTTCGGTAAAGATCGCATCGAAACTGACTCCCAAAAGGATTCCTCTTACAGTGTTGTATTAATGTTGACATGTTGATGAATGATTCATACATTTTATGTCACAAACTTTTTCTAGTGAGCAGATTGGAATTTCAAAATTGTCATATGCATTGCATTTAATATGTCTTTTATGCAAAACAACTTATTTTACTTGCGAGTAAGCGCTTGACAGCAGGAAAGTTTCCACAATGGAAAGTCTGACCAGAATAGAATGCAGAATGCCTGAATTCTGGTGAACAGGGGCAAGCTATGTCAAACGATCATAGCATGGGAGTTAGCCATCCAGAAGTCAGTTAATCTGAAGCAGTCAGGTCGAGATTTGATAAATCTCTCGAGGACAATCAGAGGTATTTCCCCACATATTAGTCAATCAGGGGCAAAGTCGTTGCAAGACAGGGGCAGGTCACCCTATGAGCGCAGAAGTTATTTCTTGCCCATGGGGCAATTAATATGAAGCACCTCTTCGAAGATTCAAAGTGCTGAAGCAGTTCTTATCAAACCGTCGGGGTATGAGATTTCAGATTTCCTTTCAAGGAACATCCCCATAGATATCCCATAGGCTGGGGCAAATATGGAAACAAAGGAACTGTTCCTTTCCGTATCATCAGAGCTGCTCAAAGCTAATCAAGTAGGTTCAATCAACGTGCAAGTTCAAGACGAATGTCGGGAAGTCATGTTAATTAATCACCGTCAGGTTTCACCTGTCTTCCTCAGCAAAAGCCCAATCATCATTGGCATGTGTAAGCTATCCCCAGGAGAGTCCAATCATACTTGGCACATCCGGTTATCCCCAACGGAGTTGGCTTCACCTTTCCACCATTTATTTTGCTGGAATGGTCCTTCTGTGTACAACTTTTCTCCGGCAGCCCGAGCCTGCATTTGCATCTTTGCATATATCATCATATTTGTATTTCATCCTCAAATGTGTAGCATTCCCATTTCGTATGGAACATTACGCCATAGAAAAATTCAAACATTCGAGCATATGCATACGAAGTATAAGCCAGTTTTCTATCAGCCTTCTGTGGCAACGTGAGTCATCTCTGCAATGAATACAGGGGCATTTATTCAACAGTTGTGTTCAGATAACCCATCAGTTTACCCGGGTTCCAGATCGTGCGTCAGATTTTCTCTGTTCATCGGCCCGTTGAGGATGACTTCTCCAAGCAAATTTTCTTTGTCCATCAGTCCTCTGATGACGACATCCCAGCAGATTGTTGTTATCAATCTCTATTAATGATAAGTTTCCCCATCAAGTTTTCTCTCCGTCTATTCTTGGACGATGCGAGAGTTGGATATGTCTCTCCAGCAGGTTTTCTCTCCGTCTATTCTTAGACGATGCGAGATTTCGATTTAATGTTCTCTCTGTCTAGCCTTAGACGATGTGAGTTTTGAAGATGATCTTCCGTGCGCCTAATATTTGGATATGAGATCTGGATATGGTTTTCTCTCTGTCTATTCTTAGATGATGCGAGGTTCGGACATGGTTTTCTTTCCGGTTATTAGATGAGATGACATTTCAGGAGGGTTTTCTTCGTACTGTCGATTCATATTGATGTCGTGGCTCTTTTGAAAAATGTTTGGTTCGTGTTGTCAATCACTATTGACGATATGACTCTTTGAAGGTGGTTCTTTCTGTCAATCACTATTGACGATGTGACCCTTCAAAGATATTTTTTTCCATCAATTCCAATTAACAAAAGGATTCTGAAGTTTGCGGAATGGGTTTGAAGTTCATTGACACGGTATACGATTTTGGAGTCTTTTCGTCTTCCTTTAGACGATGTGAGTATTGCAGTCTTTCCGTCTTTCTTTAGCCGATGTGAGTATTGCAGTCTTTCCGTCTTTCTTTAGAAGATGTGAGCATTAGAGTCTTTTTGTCTTTCCTTAGACGATGTGAGTATTAGAGTCTTTCCGTCTTTCTTTAGACGATGTGAGTATTGGATGTCTACCCTCAGATGATGTGAGTGTGGTGGATTTCTTTCGGTCTAGCCTTAGACTATGTGACCGTTGGTGTCTTCCCGTCTATCATTAGGCGAGATGAGTACTTGTTTTCTTGCTGTCTATCCTTAGACAATGTGAAAGGATCAAGTGCATGTTGATCCGACCTGTGGGTTCAGTGCCTGTGGCGTTACACAGGTGACTGGCGATGAAGTCAGGTGTTCTTTAAACAAAAGATCAGTCAGTGTTGTCGTGCAACTGTATTCAGTTTTCAGAGATATCGTTCCCAATCAGTTTTGCAGTTTATTTCCGCGGTTGGCAAATTTCCGGGTTTCTTTGGTATTCAACCGTCTTCTACCTTTGAATGTTTGAAAGTCGTTCGCTCTTCAACCCTTCAGGTCCAAGCCGTTTGAATAGGGGCAGCTGTTGCACCCCAAAATTTTCCTAACCTTTTTCGCAACTTGGCTTATGTTTCATTTTATTTTGCATTTGCATCTGCATACCGCATACATTGCGTTTTTCAGCCGGGTTGAGTTTTATCGGGATTACAGCCCTCTTCTTGCGTTTCAGACAGTTCAAACTAGTTCGAATAAGGAGGATTAGTTTGGAAGTGGTGCTCTTCCCGGTGTTTTCAGTCTATACTTTTGTTTTTGGGGATATCTCGGTGTCCGCCGTTTTACCGTTTATTTTGCCGCATTCTCGCATTTTATGTTCGCCAATTTATTTTCTCTAGAATTTATTTCTCTTTCTTTTTTGCATAGAAATTAGACTTTAAATTGTTTTTAGGTTTAATTTTCTATTTTGAGAATATTGTAGTTTTCTAGAATATTAATTGTTTTTTTTCTATGTTAATAGTTTTTTAGAAGTTATTTTCTATTAATAGAGTTTAATAGATTTTTATCATTCTCTATATTTTTTCTATTATTAGATTTTAATAGAGTAAATAGCATTTTCTATTTTCTAGAGTTTAATGGAATTTTTGTTTTCTAGAAATATTATATAGATTTTAATAGATTTTAGATTTAACTCATTTTTTAAGTTCCATTAGATTTTATTGGTCTATATTTCATTTGATTTAGTTTTAGAATGAATTTAATCTAGGTTTAATTAAGGTTAATTGAGTAGGTTAATATTAGTTGGTTAGATTTTAGTTCAGTTTTATTAATTGTTCATTTAGCTTTAATCTTTAGCTTAGTGTTGCAGCTAATCATTAATTTTAGCATTAATTGGGTCCATTATTCATCATTTTAGTCAGTTAATTAGTCATTAACTGAAGTTCATTGAGTCAGATTTTGATTCCATTTCATCCATTTTCATGGGCCATGTGTCTAGCTTCTGAGGCCCATGATCCAATTATGCGCCACTTGTGACTATAACAATGCACGCAGTACTCTCTTTCCTCTCCTAATCGCCACGTATCCCACTCACCACTGTCACGCCCTGCAGGGACGCCACGTCCTCACCCTCTCTCCCTCCTGACGCCACCTCACTCTCTCCCTCCCAGGCCACACGCGAACCCTAATCCCATTTCGCCTGAGAAATCACACAGCCAAAACTCGCCGGAAAACCACATCGGAAAACTCAATTACCCGCCGGAAAATTCATCTTCTCTGCCATGTTCATACGATTTTCCAGTTTTCCTTCGAATATTCATCATCTGTTCATCCAAGACTCATGAACATCATCAATGTTCATCAGATCAAAACTTAAACCTCCAAATCTTCAGGAAACTTCTTCAAACATTCGTCACATTTCTAACCGTTTTCCAGTGATCATAATCACCTTCATCATGTTTGTGATCTTCAAAGATTTTCCAATGAGGTTTTTCATCCGTAAGCTTCATGAACATTCATACGTTCTTCAACCAGTTTCCAGAAACCGTTCAAGAAGCTCACCGCGTTCATCATTTTCCCAGTAAGATTCATGAATATTCTTCGCATTCATCAACCATGCTCATCCATTCACCAGACTTTTTCCAGAGATCATACAAACATTTATACATTCTTCAATCTTCATCGTCATTTTCCCAGATCCCCTCAACGTTCATCATCTGCATGCGTTTTCCCAGGTTTTTTCAAATTTTCATCCAATCTTCATCATGAACGTCATTTTTTTCATCGGAATCCATGGCCGTTTCCAGATCTTGATCCATCAGTTCATACTACCAAACAACTTTTTCCAGAACCTTCATGGAAACTTCAAACCACCGTGAATCTGCAAGATCATCACAAAATTTTCGTCAATCTTTATCCGTTCATCATTCAAGAAACTCCTTCCAAAATCTCCAGCCAACTCAACAAGCCTTCAACCAACTTCAGCAGTTCTTCGTGAACGAAGCTTCGACAACCTTCAAGCATATTCATCAGAGGTCACACGCCAAATGCAGATCTAAACTCAGCAATCTTCAAAACTGTAATCGTAATCAACATCTGTGTTTCGAGTTCGTTTGGGTTGATTTCAAGGCTTATAGGTTGTGTGGTGTTTAATTTAAACGAAGGAGATGGGCAAGATTAATGAGGTTTTGTGTGAGGAATGTTGAGATGGAGATGAAGTGGAGACAGAAGGAGGCGGAGACTTCAAGCGGAGGAACGGACAAACAAAGGGGAATGGGAGGTCAGCGGCGGCAAAGAAGGGGAGAACTAGGGTTTTGTTTTCAGCTGGAAGAAGGAAGAGGAAGTGTCCTCGTGGGCTCCAACGTGGTTAGTGGTCCGTGAAGCCCAATTACTTCAGTTTCAGACCATATACCCTCCTCCGTCTTTCATTGACACCCCTGTTTCCTTACTTTTTTTTCTTCTTGACTGTTTGTTCTTGTTAGGCTGAAGCCCATCTATAGTTTTTGCTGAATTGCACATCCCCATTTCCTTCAGTACCCCCCATGCTGGCTGTTTGTTCTTGTTGGGCTAAAGCCCAACCTTTCTTTTATTGCATTCATATTATAGAATTTATATTCTATTTTCATTAGCATTTTCTTTTAGGATATATAAAGTTTTATATAGAATTTTGTATTCTATTTTCTATATGCAATTTCTTTTAATATTTCTTTAGGAGTTTATTTTTTTCTATCAGGAGTTTATTGCCAATTTTTAGGAGTTGAATATTATTTCCTTTTGTCATTGGATTTTTCTCATCATTTTTGTTTTGTAGGTCGATGACGAGACTTCCGTAATGCGTTATTAATCGACTTGTTGATGGATAATGTAGGATCTAAGACCACCTTTTTCTCTCCTCATTTTTTTCTTCCATCTGATTTTTATTTTGGTTTTCTTCTGTGTTGTCCGCGTGACATGATTCAATTGGAGAATGATTCTCAATATCATTTCTCTATCTTGTCTTTGACACGGATATTAATACGCTACCTCTTTGAGTTTGACTTCGTTTATAAGTCGAATTATGACAGTTTAGCGTTACATTGGTTCTGATTCAAAACGTCTTCATCAAGGACCAAAATAGGAGAAGATTGGAATGGAGCTTGCGCATAATGTCAAGGGCAAACGGAACCACTCCGTTCGATAACATCTTTCTTATTCAAGTCTTTTAATCAACCGTCAAGTGGTGTGAGTTGTAGTGTTAGATACGTAGGAAATGGTGATTGAGGGGTTTCCCCTTAATGGATGTGTTTAGTGTAGCACCCTTTGGGTGATATGCGACGCATTCGCTCCTACGCCATAGGTTCTTGCGTGTGTGTCCTGAGTTCCTTCCCGTTTAGGCGTGCTAGGCCTGCTTCCTCTTTGTTCTCGCCCCCGCGTGATCGAAACCCTTTTCTCTCGCATCCTGGTGATTGAGATCCCTTCTCTTGCCCCTGTGCAATCGAGACTTGTTTTTTGCATTCGCTGAACTACGTTTGCTCTGATCTCTCATACCTGTTGAGAGTACGTAGGCATAGGATTGCGATAATCCTAGCGAGCTCACTTTCCCCCCTTCCTGTAG